>JASJYW010000027.1:47479160-48079160 GCA_030386875.1 Morinoia aosen | reverse complement strand
TCTCTACAGCGCACAAAGGAGTACAGAAGGTATCTCTACAGCGCACAAAGGAGTACAGGAAATATCTCTAGAACGTACAAAGGAGTACAGGAAATATCTCTACAGCGCACAAAGGAGTACAGAAGGTATCTCTACAGCGCACAAAGGAGTGCAGAAGGTATCTCTACAGCGCACAAAGGAGTACAGAAGGTATCTCTACAGCGCACAAAGGAGTACAGGAAATATCTCTAGAACGTACAAAGGAGTACACGAGGTATCTCTACAGCGTACAAAGGAGTACAGAAGGTATCTCTACAGCGCACAAAGGAGTACAGAAGGTATCTCTACAGCGCACAAAGGAGTACAGAAGGTATCTCTACAGCGCACAAAGGAGTACAGAAGGTATCTCTACAGCGCACAAAGGAGTACAGGAAATATCTCTAGAACGTACAAAGGAGTACAGGAAATATCTCTACAGCGCACAAAGAAGTACAGAAGGTATCTCTACAGCGCACAAAGGAGTACAGAAGGTATCTCTACAGCGCACAAAGGAGTACAGAAGGTATCTCTACAGCGCACAAAGGAGTACAGGAAATATCTCTAGAACGTACAAAGGAGTACACGAGGTATCTCTACAGCGTACAAAGGAGTACAGAAGGTATCTCTACAGCGCACAAAGGAGTACAGAAGGTATCTCTACAGCGTACAAAGGAGTACAGAAGGTATCTCTACAGCGCACAAAGGAGTACAGAAGGTATCTCTACAGCGCACAAAGGAGTACAGAAGGTATCTCTACAGCGCACAAAGGAGTACAGAAGGTATCTCTACAGCGCACAAAGGAGTACAGGAAATATCTCTAGAACGTACAAAGGAGTACACGAGGTATCTCTACAGCGTACAAAGGAGTACAAAAGGTATCTCTACAGCGTACAAAGGAGTACAGAAGGTATCTCTACAGCGCACAAAGGAGTACAGAAGGTATCTCTACAGCGCACAAAGGAGTACAGAAGGTATCTCTACAGCGCACAAAGGAGTACAGAAGGTACCTCTACAGCGCACAAAGGAGTACAGGAAATATCTCTAGAACGTACAAAGGAGTACACGAGGTATCTCTACAGCGTACAAAGGAGTACACGACGTATCTCTACAGCGCACAAAGGAGTACAGAAGGTATCTCTACAGCGCACAAAGGAGTACAGAAGGTATCTCTACAGCGCACAAAGGAGTACAGGAAATATCTCGAGAACGTACAAAGAAGTACACGAGGTATCTCTACAGCGCACAAAGGAGTACAGAAGGTATCTCTACAGCGCTCAAAGGAGTACAGAAGGTATCTCTACAGCGCACAAAGGAGTACAGAAGGTATCTCTACAGCGCACAAAGGAGTACAGAAGGTATCTCTACAGCGCACAAAGGAGTACAGAAGGTATCTCTACAGCGCACAAAGGAGTACAGAAGGTATCTCTACAGCGCACAAAGGAGTACAGAAGGTATCTCTACAGCGCACAAAGGAGTACAGAAGGTATCTCTACAGCGCACAAAGGAGTACAGAAGGTATCTCTACAGCGCACAAAGGAGTACAGCAAATATCTCTAGAACGTACAAAGGAGTACACGAGGTATCTCTACAGCGTACAAAGGAGTACAGAAGGTATCTCTACAGCGCACAAAGGAGTACAGAAGGTATCTCTACAGCGCACAAAGGAGTACAGGAAATATCAATAGAACGTACAAAGGAGTACACGAGGTATCTCTACAGCGCACAAAGGAGTACAGAAGGTATCTCTACAGCGCACAAAGGAGTACAGAAGGTATCTCTACAGCGCACAAAGGAGTACAGGAAATATCTCTAGAACGTACAAAGAAGTACACGAGGTATCTCTACAGCGCACAAAGGAGTACAGAAGGTATCTCTACAGCGCACAAAGGAGTACAGAAGGTATCTCTACAGCGCACAAAGGAGTACAGAAGGTATCTCTACAGCGCACAAAGGAGTACAGAAGGTATCTCTACAGCGCACAAAGGAGTACAGAAGGTATCTCTACTGCGCACAAAGGAGTACAGAAGGTATCTCTACAGCGCACAAAGGAGTACAGAAGGTATCTCTACTGCGCACAAAGGAGTACAGAAGGTATCTCTACAGCGCACAAAGGAGTACAGAAGGTATCTCTACATCGCACAAAGGAGTACAGAAGGTATCTCTACAGCGCACAAAGGAGTACAGAAGGTATCTCTACAGCGCACAAAGGAGTACAGAAAATATCTCTAGAACGTACAAAGGAGTACACGAGGTATCTCTACAGCGTACAAAGGAGTACAGAAGGTACCTCTACAGCGCACAAAGGAGTACAGAAGGTATCTCTACAGCGTACAAAGGAGTACAGAAGGTATCTCTACAGCGCACAAAGGAGTACAGAAGGTATCTCTACAGCGCACAAAGAAGTACAGGAAATATCTCTAGAACGTACAAAGGAGTACAGAAGGTATCTCTACAGCGCACAAAGGAGTACAGAAGGTATCTCTACAGCGCACAAAGGAGTACAGAAGGTATCTCTACAGCGCACAAAGGAGTACAGAAGGTATCTCTACAGCGCACAAAAGAGTACAGGAAATATCTCTAGAACGTACAAAGGAGTACACGAGGTATCTCTACAGCGTACAAAGGAGTACACGAGGTATCTCTACAGCGCACAAAGGAGTACAGAAGGTATCTCTACAGCGCACAAAGGAGTACAGAAGGTATCTCTACAGCGCACAAAGGAGTACAGGAAATATCTCTAGAACGTACAAAGAAGTACACGAGGTATCTCTACAGCGCACAAAGGAGTACAGAAGGTATCTCTACAGCGCACAAAGGAGTAAAGAAGGTATCTCTACAGCGCACAAAGGAGTACAGAAGGTATCTCTACAGCGCACAAAGGAGTACAGAAGGTATCTCTACAGCGCACAAAGGAGTACAGAAGGTATCTCTACAGCGCACAAAGGAGTACAGAAGGTATCTCTACAGCGCACAAAGGAGTACAGAAGGTATCTCTACAGCGCACAAAGGAGTACAGAAGGTATCTCTGCAGCGCACAAAGAAGTACAGAAGGTATTTCTACAGCGCACAAAGGAGTATAGGAAATATCTCTAGAACGTACAAAGGAGTACACGAGGTATCTCTACAGCGTACAAAGGAGTACAGAAGGTATCTCTACAGCGCACAAAGAGTACAGAAGGTATCTCTACAGCGCACAAAGAAGTACAGAAGGTATCTCAACAGCGCACAAAGGAGTACAGAAGGTATCTCTACAGCGCACAAAGGAGTACAGGAAATATCTCTAGAACGTACTAAGGAGTACACGAGGTATCTCTACAGCGTACAAAGAAGTACAGAAGGTATCTCTACAGCGCACAAAGGAGTACAGAAGGTATCTCTACAGCGCACAATGGAGTACAGAAGGTATCTCTACAGCGCACAAAGGAGTACAGGAAATATCTCTAGAACGTACAAAGGAGAACACGAGGTATCTCTACAGCGTACAAAGGAGTACAGAAGGTATCTCTACAGCGTACAAAGGAGTAGAGAAAGTATCTCTACAGCGCACAAAGGAGTACAGAAGGTATCTCTACAGCACACAAAGGAGTACAGAAGGTATCTCTACAGCGCACAAAGGAGTACAGAAGGAATCTCTACAGCGCACAAAGGAGTACATGAAATATCTCTAGAACGTACAAAGGAGTACACGAGGTATCTCTACAGCGTACAAAGGAGTACAGAAGGTATCTCTACAGCGCACAAAGGAGTACAGAAGGTATCTCTACAGCGCACAAAGGAGTACAGAAGGTATCTCTACAGCGCACAAAGGAGAACAGAAGGTATCTCTACAGCGTACAAAGGAGTACAGAAGGTATCTCTACAGCGCACAAAGGAGTACAGAAGGTATCTCTACAGCGCACAAAGGAGTACAGAAGGTATCTCTACAGCGCACAAAGGAGTACAGAAGGTATATCTACAGCGCACAAAGGAGTACAGGAGGTATCTCTACAGCGCACAAAGGAGTACAGAAGGTATCTCTACAGCGCACAAAGGAGTACAGAAGGTATCTCTACAGCGCACAAAGGAGTACAGAAGGTATCTCAACAGCGCACAAAGGAGTACAGAAGGTATCTCTACAGCGCACAAAGGAGTACAGAAGGTATCTCTACAGCGCACACAGGAGTACAGGAAATATCTCTAGAAAGTACAAAGGAGTACACGAGGTATCGCTACAGCGTACAAAGGAGTACAGAAGGTATCTCTACAGCGCACAAAGGAGTACAGAAGGTATCTCTACAGCGCACAAAGGAGTACAGAAGGTATCTCTACAGCGCACAAAGGAGTACAGAAGGTATCTCTACAGCGCACAAAGGAGTACAGAAGGTATCTCTACAGCGCACAAAGGAGTACAGGAAATATCTCTAGAACGTACCAAGGAGTACACGAGGTATCTCTACAGCACACAAAGGAGTACAGAAGGGATCTCTACAGCGCACAAAGGAGTACAGAAGGTATCTCTACAGCGCACAAAAGAGTACAGGAAATATCTCTAGAACGTACAAAGGAGTACACGAGGTATCTCTACAGCGCACAAATGAGTACAGAAGGTATCTCTACAGCGCACAAAGGAGTACAGAAGGTATCTCTACAGCGCACAAAGGAGTACAGAAGGTATCTCTACAGCGCACAAAGGAGAACAGAATGTATCTCTACAGCGCACAAAGGAGTACAGAAGGTATCTCTACAGCGCACAAAGGAGTACATAAGGTATTTCTACAGCGCACAAAGGAGTACAGAAGGTATCTCTACAGCGCACAAAGGAGTACAGAAGGTATCTCTACAGCGCACAAAGGAGTACAGAAGGTATCTCTACAGCGCACAAAGGAGTACAGAAGGTATCTCTACAGCGCACAAAGGAGTACAGAAGGTATCTCTACAGCGCACAAAGGAGTACAGAAGGTATCTCTACAGCGCACAAAGGAGTACAGAAGGTATCTCTACAGCGCACAAAGGAGTACAGGAAATATCTCTAGAACGTACAAAGGAGTACACGAGGTATCTCTACAGCGTACAAAGGAGTACAGAAGGTATCTCTACAGCGCACAAAGGAGTACAGAAGGTATCTCTACAGCGCGCAAAGGAGTACAGAAGGTATCTCTACAGCGCACAAAGGAGTACAGAAGGTATCTCTACAGCGCACAAAGGAGTACAGGGAATATCTCTAGAACGTACAAAGGAGTACACGAGGTATATCTACAGCGTACAAAGGAGTACAGAAGGTATCTCTACAGCGCACAAAGGAGTACAGAAGGTATCTCTACAGCGCACAAAGGAGTACAGAAGGTATCTCTACAGCGCACAAAGGAGTAAAGAAGGTATCTCTACAGCGCACAAAGGAGTACAGAAGGTATCTCTACAGCGCACAAAGGAGTACAGAAGGTATCTCTACAGCGCACAAAGGAGTACAGAAGGTATCTCTACAGCGCACAAAGGAGTACAGAAGGTATCTCTACAGCGCACAAAGGAGTACAGAAGGTATCTCTACAGCGCACAAAGGAGTACAGAAGGTATCTCTGCAGCGCACAAAGAAGTACAGAAGGTATTTCTACAGCGCACAAAGGAGTATAGGAAATATCTCTAGAACGTACAAAGGAGTACACGAGGTATCTCTACAGCGTACAAAGGAGTACAGAAGGTATCTCTACAGCGCACAAAGGAGTACAGAAGGTATCTCTACAGCGCACAAAGAAGTACAGAAGGTATCTCAACAGCGCACAAAGGAGTACAGAAGGTATCTCTACAGCGCACAAAGGAGTACAGGAAATATCTCTAGAACGTACTAAGGAGTACACGAGGTATCTCTACAGCGTACAAAGGAGTACAGAAGGTATCTCTACAGCGCACAAAGGAGTACAGAAGGTATCTCTACAGCGCACAATGGAGTACAGAAGGTATCTCTACAGCGCACAAAGGAGTACAGGAAATATCTCTAGAACGTACAAAGGAGAACACGAGGTATCTCTACAGCGTACAAAGGAGTACAGAAGGTATCTCTACAGCGTACAAAGGAGTAGAGAAAGTATCTCTACAGCGCACAAAGGAGTACAGAAGGTATCTCTACAGCACACAAAGGAGTACAGAAGGTATCTCTACAGCGCACAAAGGAGTACAGAAGGAATCTCTACAGCGCACAAAGGAGTACATGAAATATCTCTAGAACGTACAAAGGAGTACACGAGGTATCTCTACAGCGTACAAAGGAGTACAGAAGGTATCTCTACAGCGCACAAAGGAGTACAGAAGGTATCTCTACAGCGCACAAAGGAGTACAGAAGGTATCTCTACAGCGCACAAAGGAGAACAGAAGGTATCTCTACAGCGTACAAAGGAGTACAGAAGGTATCTCTACAGCGCACAAAGGAGTACAGAAGGTATCTCTACAGCGCACAAAGGAGTACAGAAGGTATCTCTACAGCGCACAAAGGAGTACAGAAGGTATATCTACAGCGCACAAAGGAGTACAGGAGGTATCTCTACAGCGCACAAAGGAGTACAGAAGGTATCTCTACAGCGCACAAAGGAGTACAGAAGGTATCTCTACAGCGCACAAAGGAGTACAGAAGGTATTTCAACAGCGCACAAAGGAGTACAGAAGGTATCTCTACAGCGCACAAAGGAGTACAGAAGGTATCTCTACAGCGCACACAGGAGTACAGGAAATATCTCTAGAAAGTACAAAGGAGTACACGAGGTATCGCTACAGCGTACAAAGGAGTACAGAAGGTATCTCTACAGCGCACAAAGGAGTACAGAAGGTATCTCTACAGCGCACAAAGGAGTACAGAAGGTATCTCTACAGCGCACAAAGGAGTACAGAAGGTATCTCTACAGCGCACAAAGGAGTACAGAAGGTATCTCTACAGCGCACAAAGGAGTACAGGAAATATCTCTAGAACGTACCAAGGAGTACACGAGGTATCTCTACAGCACACAAAGGAGTACAGAAGGGATCTCTACAGCGCACAAAGGAGTACAGAAGGTATCTCTACAGCGCACAAAAGAGTACAGGAAATATCTCTAGAACGTACAAAGGAGTACACGAGGTATCTCTACAGCGCACAAATGAGTACAGAAGGTATCTCTACAGCGCACAAAGGAGTACAGAAGGTATCTCTACAGCGCACAAAGGAGTACAGAAGGTATCTCTACAGCGCACAAAGGAGTACAGAATGTATCTCTACAGCGCACAAAGGAGTACAGAAGGTATCTCTACAGCGCACAAAGGAGTACATAAGGTATTTCTACAGCGCACAAAGGAGTACAGAAGGTATCTCTACAGCGCACAAAGGAGTACAGAAGGTATCTCTACAGCGCACAAAGGAGTACAGAAGGTATCTCTACAGCGCACAAAGGAGTACAGAAGGTATCTCTACAGCGCACAAAGGAGTACAGAAGGTATCTCTACAGCGCACAAAGGAGTACAGAAGGTATCTCTACAGCGCACAAAGGAGTACAGAAGGTATCTCTACAGCGCACAAAGGAGTACAGGAAATATCTCTAGAACGTACAAAGGAGTACACGAGGTATCTCTACAGCGTACAAAGGAGTACAGAAGGTATCTCTACAGCGCACAAAGGAGTACAGAAGGTATCTCTACAGCGCGCAAAGGAGTACAGAAGGTATCTCTACAGCGCACAAAGGAGTACAGAAGGTATCTCTACAGCGCACAAAGGAGTACAGAAGGTAACTCTACAGCGCACAAAGGAGTACAGAAGGTATCTCTACAGCGCACAAAGGAGTACAGGAAATATCTCTAGAACGTACAAAGAAGTACACGAGGTATCTCTACAGCGTACAAAGGAGTACAAAAGGTATCTCTACAGCGTACAAAGGAGTACAGAAGGTATCTCTACAGCGCACAAAGGAGTACAGAAGGTATCTCTACAGCGCACAAAGGAGTACAGAAGGTATCTCTACAGCGCACAAAGGAGTACAGAAGGTACCTCTACAGCGCACAAAGGAGTACAGGAAATATCTCTAGAACGTACAAAGGAGTACACGAGGTATCTCTACATCGTACAAAGGAGTACACGACGTATCTCTACAGCGCACAAAGGAGTACAGAAGGTATCTCTACAGCGCACAAAGGAGTACAGAAGGTATCTCTACAGCGCACAAAGGAGTACAGGAAATATCTCTAGAACGTACAAAGAAGTACACGAGGTATCTCTACAGCGCACAAAGGAGTACAGAAGGTATCTCTACAGCGCTCAAAGGAGTACAGAAGGTATCTCTACAGCGCACAAAGGAGTACAGAAGGTATCTCTACAGCGCACAAAGGAGTACAGAAGGTATCTCTACAGCGCACAAAGGAGTACAGAAGGTATCTCTACAGCGCACAAAGGAGTACAGAAGGTATCTCTACAGCGCACAAAGGAGTACAGAAGGTATCTCTACAGCGCACAAAGGAGTACAGAAGGTATCTCAACAGCGCACAAAGGAGTACAGAAGGTATCTCTACAGCGCACAAAGGAGTACAGGAAATATCTCTAGAACGTACAAAGGAGTACACGAGGTATCTCTACAGCGTACAAAGGAGTACAGAAGGTATCTCTACAGCGCACAAAGGAGTACAGAAGGTATCTCTACAGCGCACAAAGGAGTACAGGAAATATCTATAGAACGTACAAAGGAGTACACGAGGTATCTCTACAGCGCACAAAGGAGTACAGAAGGTATCTCTACAGCGCACAAAGGAGTACAGAAGGTATCTCTACAGCGCACGAAGGAGTACAGGAAATATCTCTAGAACGTACAAAGAAGTACACGAGGTATCTCTACAGCGCACAAAGGAGTACAGAAGGTATCTCTACAGCGCATAAAGGAGTACAGAAGGTATCTCTACAGCGCACAAAGGAGTACAGAAGGTATCTCTACAGCGCACAAAGGAGTACAGAAGGTATCTCTACAGCGCACAAAGGAGTACAGAAGGTATCTCTACTGCGCACAAAGGAGTACAGAAGGTATCTCTACAGCGCACAAAGGAGTACAGAAGGTATCTCTACATCGCACAAAGGAGTACATAAGGTATCTCTACAGCGCACAAAGGAGTACAGAAGGTATCTCTACAGCGCACAAAGGAGTACAGAAAATATCTCTAGAACGTACAAAGGAGTACACGAGGTATCTCTACAGCGTACAAAGGAGTACAAAAGGTATCGCTACAGCGCACAAAGGAGTACAGAAGGTATCTCTACAGCGCACAAAGGAGTACAGAAGGTATCTCTACAGCGCACAAAGGAGTACAGAGGGTATCTCTACAGCGCACAAAGAAGTACAGGAAATATCTCTAGAACGTACAAAGGAGTACAGAAGGTATCTCTACAGCGCACAAAGGAGTACAGAAGGTATCTCTACAGCGCACAAAGGAGTACAGAAGGTATCTCTACAGCGCACAAAGGAGTACAGAAGGTATCTCTACAGCGCACAAAAGAGTACAGGAAATATCTCTAGAACGTACAAAGGAGTACACGAGGTATCTCTACAGCGTACAAAGGAGTACACGAGGTATCTCTACAGCGCACAAAGGAGTACAGAAGGTATCTCTACAGCGCACAAAGGAGTACAGAAGGTATCTCTACAGCGCACAAAGGAGTACAGGAAATATCTCTAGAACGTACAAAGAAGTACACGAGGTATCTCTACAGCGCACAAAGGAGTACAGAAGGTATCTCTACAGCGCACAAAGGAGTAAAGAAGGTATCTCTACAGGTCACAAAGGAGTACAGAAGGTATCTCTACAGCGCACAAAGGAGTACAGAAGGTATCTCTACAGCGCACAAAGGAGTACAGAAGGTATCTCTACAGCGCACAAAGGAGTACAGAAGGTATCTCTACAGCGCACAAAGGAGTACAGAAGGTATCTCTACAGCGCACAAAGGAGTACAGAAGGTATCTCTGCAGCGCACAAAGAAGTACAGAAGGTATCTCTACAGCGCACAAAGGAGTACAGGAAATATCTCTAGAACGTACAAAGGAGTACACGAGGTATCTCTACAGCGTACAAAGGAGTACAGAAGGTATCTCTACAGCGCACAAAGGAGTACAGAAGGTATCTCTACAGCGCACAAAGAAGTACAGAAGGTATCTCAACAGCGCACAAAGGAGTACAGAAGGTATCTCTACAGCGCACAAAGGAGTACAGGAAATATCTCTAGAACGTACTAAGGAGTACACGAGGTATCTCTACAGCGTACAAAGGAGTACAGAAGGTATCTCTACAGCGCACAAAGGAATACAGAAGGTATCTCAACAGCGCACAATGGAGTACAGAAGGTATCTCTACAGCGCACAAAGGAGTACAGGAAATATCTCTAGAACGTACAAAGGAGTACACGAGGTATCTCTACAGCGTACAAAGGAGTACAGAAGGTATCTCTACAGCGTACAAAGGAGTACAGAAAGTATCTCTACAGCGCACAAATGAGTACAGAAGGTATCTCTACAGCACACAAAGGAGTACAGAAGGTATCTCTACAGCGCACAAAGGAGTACAGAAGGAATCTCTACAGCGCACAAAGGAGTACATGAAATATCTCTAGAACGTACAAAGGAGTACACGAGGTATCTCTACAGCGTACAAAGGAGTACAGAAGGTATCTCTACAGAGCACAAAGGAGTACAGAAGGTATCTCTACAGCGCACAAAGGAGTACAGAAGGTATCTCTACAGCGCACAAAGGAGTACAGAAGGTATCTCTACAGCGTACAAAGGAGTACAGAAGGTATCTCTACAGCGCACAAAGGAGTACAGAAGGTATCTCTACAGCGCACAAAGGAGTACAGAAGGTATCTCTACAGCGCACAAAGGAGTACAGAAGGTATATCTACAGCGCATAAAGGAGTACAGGAGGTATCTCTACAGCGCACAAAGGAGTACAGAAGGTATCTCTACAGCGCACAAAGGAGTACAGAAGGTATCTCTACAGCGCACAAAGGAGTACAGAAGGTATCTCAACAGCGCACAAAGGAGTACAGAAGGTATCTCTACAGCGCACAAAGGAGTACAGAAGGTATCTCTACAGCGCACAAAGGAGTACAGGAAATATCTCTAGAACGTACAAAGGAGTACACGAGGTATCTCTACAGCGTACAAAGGAGTACAGAAGGTATCTCTACAGCGCACAAAGGAGTACAGAAGGTATCTCTACAGCGCACAAAGGAGTACAGAAGGTATCTCTACAGCGCACAAAGGAGTACAGAAGGTATCTCTACAGCGCACAAAGGAGTACAGAAGGTATCTCTACAGCGCACAAAGGAGTACAGGAAATATCTCTAGAACGTACCAAGGAGTACACGAGGTATCTCTACAGCACACAAAGGAGTACAGAAGGGATCTCTACAGCGCACAATGGAGTACAGAAGGTATCTCTACAGCGCACAAAAGAGTACAGGAAATATCACTAGAACGTACAAAGGAGTACACGAGGTATCTCTACAGCGCACGAAGGAGTACAGAAGGTATCTCTACAGCGCACAAAGGACTACAGAAGGTATCTCTACAGCGCACAAAGGAGTACAGAAGGTATCTCTACAGCGCACAAAGGAGTACAGAATGTATCTCTACAGCGCACAAAGGAGTACAGAAGGTATCTCTACAGCGCACAAAGGAGTACATAAGGTATTTCTACAGCGCACAAAGGAGTACAGAAGGTATCTCTACAGCGCACAAAGGAGTACAGAAGGTATCTCTACAGCGCACAAAGGAGTACAGAAGGTATCTCTACAGCGCACAAAGGAGTACAGAAGGTATCTCTACAGCGCACAAAGGAGTACAGAAGGTATCTCTACAGCGCACAAAGGAGTACAGAAGGTATCTCTACAGCGCACAAAGGAGTACAGGAAATATCTCTAGAACGTACAAAGGAGTACACGAGGTATCTCTACAGCGTACAAAGGAGTACAGAAGGTATCTCTACAGCGCACAAAGGAGTACAGAAGGTATCTCTACAGCGCGCAAAGGAGTACAGAAGGTATCTCTACGGCGCACAAAGGAGTACAGAAGGTATCTCTACAGCGCACAAAGGAGTACAGGAAATATCTCTAGAACGTACAAAGGAGTACACGAGGTATCTCTACAGCGTACAAAGGAGTACAGAAGGTATCTCTACAGCGCACAAAGGAGTACAGAAGGTATCTCTACAGCGCACAAAGGAGTACAGAAGGTATCTCTACAGCGCACAAAGGAGTACAGGAAATATCTCTAGAACGTACAAAGGAGTACACGAGGTATCTCTACAGCGCACAAAGGAGTACAGAAGGTATCTCTACAGCGTACAAAGGAGTACAGAAGGTATCTCTACAGCGCACAAAGGAGTACAGAAGGTATCTCTACAGCGCACAAAGTAGTACAGAAGGTATCTCTACAGCGCACAAAGGAGTACAGAAGGTATCTCTACAGCGCACAAAGGAGTACAGGAAATATCTCTAGAACGTACAATGGAGTACACGAGGTATCTCTACAGCGTACAAAGGAGTACAGAAGGTATCTCTACAGCGCACAAAGGAGTACAGAAGGTATCTCTACAGCGCACAAAGGAGTACAGGAAATATCTATAGAACGTACAAAGGAGTACAGGAAATATCTCTACAGCGCACAAAGGAGTACAGAAGGTATCTCTACAGCGCACAAAGGAGTACAGAAGGTATCTCTACAGCGCACAAAGGAGTACAGAAGGTATCTCTACACCGCACAAAGGAGTACAGGAAATATCTCTAGAACGTACAAAGGAGTACACGAGGTATCTCTACAGCGTACAAAGGAGTACAGAAGGTATCTCTACAGCGCACAAAGGAGTACAGAAGGTATCTCTACAGCGCACAAAGGAGTACAGAAGGTATCTCTACAGCGCACAAAGGAGTACAGAAGGTATCTCTACAGCGCACAAAGGAGTACAGGAAATATCTCTAGAACGTACAAAGGAGTACAGGAAATATCTCTACAGCGCACAAAGGAGTACAGAAGGTATCTCTACAGCGCACAAAGGAGTACAGAAGGTATCTCTACAGCGCACAAAGGAGTACAGAAGGTATCTCTACAGCGCACAAAGGAGTACAGGAAATATCTCTAGAACGTACAAAGGAGTACACGAGGTATCTCTACAGCGTACAAAGGAGTACAGAAGGTATCTCTACAGCGCACAAAGGAGTACAGAAGGTATCTCTACAGCGTACAAAGGAGTACAGAAGGTATCTCTACAGCGCACAAAGGAGTACAGAAGGTATCTCTACAGCGCACAAAGGAGTACAGAAGGTATCTCTACAGCGCACAAAGGAGTACAGAAGGTATCTCTACAGCGCACAAAGAAGTAAAGGAAATATCTCTAGAACGTACAAAGGAGTACACGAGGTATCTCTACAGCGTACAAAGGAGTACAAAAGGTATCTCTACAGCGTACAAAGGAGTACAGAAGGTATCTCTACAGCGCACAAAGGAGTACAGAAGGTATCTCTACAGCGCACAAAGGAGTACAGAAGGTATCTCTACAGCGCACAAAGGAGTACAGAAGGTATCTCTACAGCGCACAAAGGAGTACAGGAAATATCTCTAGAACGAACAAAGGAGTACACGAGGTATCTCTACAGCGTACAAAGGAGTACACGACGTATCTCTACAGCGCACAAAGGAGTACAGAAGGTATCTCTACAGCGCACAAAGGAGTACAGAAGGTATCTCTACAGCGCACAAAGGAGTACAGGAAATATCTCTAGAACGTACAAAGAAGTACACGAGGTATCTCTACAGCGCACAAAGTAGTACAGAAGGTATCTCTACAGCGCACAAAGGAGTACAGAAGGTATCTCTACAGCGCACAAAGGAGTGCAGGAAATATCTCTAGAACGTACAAAGGAGTACACGAGGTATCTCTACAGCTTACAAAGGAGTACAGAAGGTATCTCTACAGCGCACAAAGGAGTACAGAAGGTATCTCTACAGCGCACAAAGGAGTACAGGAAATATCTCTAGAACGTACAAAGGAGTACACGAGGTATCTCTACAGCGCACAAAGGAGTACAGAAGGTATCTCTACAGCGCACAAAGGAGTACAGAAGGTATTTCTACAGCGCACAAAGGAGTACAGGAAATATCTCTAGAACGTACAAAGAAGTACACGAAGTATCTCTACAGCGCACAAAGGAGTACAGAAGGTATCTCTACAGCGCACAAAGGAGTACAGAAGGTATCTCTACAGCGCACAAAGGAGTACAGAAGGTATCTCTACAGCGCACAAAGGAGTACAGAAGGTATCTCTACAGCGCACAAAGGAGTACAGAAGGTATCTCTACAGCGCACAAAGGAGTACAGAAGGTATCTCTACAGCGCACAAAGGAGTACAGAAGGTATCTCTACAGCGCACAAAGGAGTACAGAAGGTAACTCTACAGCGCACAAAGGAGTACACGAGGTATCTCTACAGCGTACAAAGGAGTACACGAGGTATCTCTACAGCGTACAAAGGAGTACAGAAGGTATCTCTACAGCGCACAAAGGAGTACAGAAGGTATCTCTACAGCGCACAAAGGAGTACAGAAGGTATCTCTACAGCGCACAAAGGAGTACAGAAGGTATCTCTACAGCGCGCAAAGGAGTACAGGAAATATCTCTAGAACGTACAAAGGAGTACACGAGGTATCTCTACAGCACGCAAAGGAGTACAGAAGGTATCTCTACAGCGCACGAAGGAGTACAGAAGGTATCTCTACAGCGCACAAAAGAGTACAGGAAATATCTCTAGAACGTACAAAGGAGTACACGAGGTATCTCTACAGCGCACAAAGGAGTACAGAAGGTATCTCTACAGCGCACAAAGGAGTACAGAAGGTATCTCTACAGCGCACAAAGGAGTACAGAAGGTATCTCTACAGCGCACAAAGGAGTACAGAATGTATCTCTACAGCGCACAAAGGAGTACAGAAGGTATCTCTACAGCGCACAAAGGAGTACAGAAGGTATCTCTACAGCGCACAAAGGAGTACAGAAGGTATCTCTACAGCGCACAAAGGAGTACAGAAGGTATATCTGCAGCGCACAAAGGAGTGCAGAAGGTATCTCTACATCGCACAAAGGAGTACAGAAGGTATCTCTACAGCGCACAAAGGAGTACAGAAGGTATCTCTACAGCGCACAAAGGAGTACAGAAGGTATCTCTACAGCGCACAAAGGAGTACAGAAGGTATCTCTACAGCGCACAAAGGAGTACAGGAAATATCTCTAGAACGTACAAAGGAGTACACGAGGTATCTCTACAGCGTACAAAGGAGTACAGAAGGTATCTCTACAGCGCACAAAGGAGTACAGAAGGTATCTCTACAGCGCACAAAGGAGTACAGAAGGTATCTCTACAGCGCACAAAGGAGTACAGAAGGTATCTCTACAGCGCACAAAGAAGTACAAGAAATATCTCTAGAACGTACAAAGGAGTACACGAGGTATCTCTACAGCGTACAAAGGAGTACAGAAGGTATCTCTACAGCGCACAAAGGAGTACAGAAGGTCTCTCTACAGCGCACAAAGGAGTACAGAAGGTATCTCTACAGCGCACAAAGGAGTACAGGAAATATCTCTAGAACGTACAAAGGAGTACACGAGGTATCTCTACAGCGTACAAAGGAGTACAGAAGGTATCTCTACAGCGTACAAAGGACTACAGAAGGTATCTCTACAGCGCACAAAGGAGTACAGAAGGTATCTCTACAGCGCACAAAGGAGTACAGAAGGTATCTCTACAGCGCACAAAGGAGTACAGAAGGTATCTCTACAGCGCACAAAGGAGTACAGGAAATATCTCTAGAACGTACAATGGAGTACACGAGGTATCTCTACAGCGTACAAAGGAGTACAGAAGGTATCTCTACAGCGCACAAAGGAGTACAGAAGGTATCTCTACAGCGCACAAAGGAGTACAGGAAATATCTCTAGAACGTACAAAGGAGTACAGGAAATATCTCTACAGCGCACAAAGGAGTACAGAAGGTATCTCTACAGCGCACAAAGGAGTGCAGAAGGTATCTCTACAGCGCACAAAGGAGTACAGAAGGTATCTCTACAGCGCACAAAGGAGTACAGGAAATATCTCTAGAACGTACAAAGGAGTACACGAGGTATCTCTACAGCGTACAAAGGAGTACAGAAGGTATCTCTACAGCGCACAAAGGAGTACAGAAGGTATCTCTACAGCGCACAAAGGAGTACAGAAGGTATCTCTACAGCGCACAAAGGAGTACAGAAGGTATCTCTACAGCGCACAAAGGAGTACAGGAAATATCTCTAGAACGTACAAAGGAGTACAGGAAATATCTCTACAGCGCACAAAGAAGTACAGAAGGTATCTCTACAGCGCACAAAGGAGTACAGAAGGTATCTCTACAGCGCACAAAGGAGTACAGAAGGTATCTCTACAGCGCACAAAGGAGTACAGGAAATATCTCTAGAACGTACAAAGGAGTACACGAGGTATCTCTACAGCGTACAAAGGAGTACAGAAGGTATCTCTACAGCGCACACAGGAGTACAGAAGGTATCTCTACAGCGTACAAAGGAGTACAGAAGGTATCTCTACAGCGCACAAAGGAGTACAGAAGGTATCTCTACAGCGCACAAAGGAGTACAGAAGGTATCTCTACAGCGCACAAAGGAGTACAGAAGGTATCTCTACAGCGCACAAAGGAGTACAGGAAATATCTCTAGAACGTACAAAGGAGTACACGAGGTATCTCTACAGCGTACAAAGGAGTACAAAAGGTATCTCTACAGCGTACAAAGGAGTACAGAAGGTATCTCTACAGCGCACAAAGGAGTACAGAAGGTATCTCTACAGCGCACAAAGGAGTACAGAAGGTATCTCTACAGCGCACAAAGGAGTACAGAAGGTACCTCTACAGCGCACAAAGGAGTACAGGAAATATCTCTAGAACGTACAAAGGAGTACACGAGGTATCTCTACAGCGTACAAAGGAGTACACGACGTATCTCTACAGCGCACAAAGGAGTACAGAAGGTATCTCTACAGCGCACAAAGGAGTACAGAAGGTATCTCTACAGCGCACAAAAGAGTACAGGAAATATCTCTAGAACGTACAAAGAAGTACACGAGGTATCTCTACAGCGCACAAAGGAGTACAGAAGGTATCTCTACAGCGCTCAAAGGAGTACAGAAGGTATCTCTACAGCGCACAAAGGAGTACAGAAGGTATCTCTACAGCGCACAAAGGAGTACAGAAGGTATCTCTACAGCGCACAAAGGAGTACAGAAGGTATCTCTACAGCGCACAAAGGAGTACAGAAGGTATCTCTACAGCGCACAAAGGAGTACAGCAAATATCTCTAGAACGTACAAAGGAGTACACGAGGTATCTCTACAGCGTACAAAGGAGTACAGAAGGTATCTCTACAGCGCACAAAGGAGTACAGAAGGTATCTCTACAGCGCACAAAGGAGTACAGGAAATATCAATAGAACGTACAAAGGAGTACACGAGGTATCTCTACAGCGCACAAAGGAGTACAGAAGGTATCTTTACAGCGCACAAAGGAGTACAGAAGATATCTCTACAGCGCACAAAGGAGTACAGGAAATATCTCTAGAACGTACAAAGAAGTACACGAGGTATCTCTACAGCGCACAAAGGAGTACAGAAGGTATCTCTACAGCGCACAAAGGAGTACAGAAGGTATCTCTACAGCGCACAAAGGAGTACAGAAGGTATCTCTACAGCGCACAAAGGAGTACAGAAGGTATCTCTACAGCGCACAAAGGAGTACAGAAGGTATCTCTACTGCGCACAAAGGAGTACAGAAGGTATCTCTACAGCGCACAAAGGAGTACAGAAGGTATCTCTACATCGCACAAAGGAGTACAGAAGGTATCTCTACAGCGCACAAAGGAGTACAGAAGGTATCTCTACAGCGCACAAAGGAGTACAGAAAATATCTCTAGAACGTACAAAGGAGTACACGAGGTATCTCTACAGCGTACAAAGGAGTACAGAAGGTACCTCTACAGCGCACAAAGGAGTACAGAAGGTATCTCTACAGCGCACAGAGGAGTACAGAAGGTATCTCTACAGCGCACAAAGGAGTACAGAAGGTATCTCTACAGCGCACAAAGAAGTACAGGAAATATCTCTAGAACGTACAAAGGAGTACAGAAGGTATCTCTACAGCGCACAAAGGAGTACAGAAGGTATCTCTACAGCGCACAAAGGAGTACAGAAGGTATCTCTACAGCGCACAAAGGAGTACAGAAGGTATCTCTACAGCGCACAAAAGAGTACAGGAAATATCTCTAGAACGTACAAAGGAGTACACGAGGTATCTCTACAGCGTACAAAGGAGTACACGAGGTATCTCTACAGCGCACAAAGGAGTACAGAAGGTATCTCTACAGCGCACAAAGGAGTACAGAAGGTATCTCTACAGCGCACAAAGGAGTACAGGAAATATCTCTAGAACGTACAAACAAGTACACGAGGTATCTCTACAGCGCACAAAGGAGTACAGAAGGTATCTCTACAGCGCACAAAGGAGTAAAGAAGGTATCTCTACAGCGCACAAAGGAGTACAGAAGGTATCTCTACAGCGCACAAAGGAGTAAAGAAGGTATCTCTACAGCGCACAAAGGAGTACAGAAGGTATCTCTACAGCGCACAAAGGAGTACAGAAGGTATCTCTACAGCGCACAAAGGAGTACAGGAAATATCTCTAGAACGTACAAAGGAGTACACGAGGTATCTCTACAGCGTACAAAGGAGTACAGAAGGTATCTCTACAGCGCACAAAGGAGTACAGAAGGTATCTCTACAGCGTACAAAGGAGTACAGAAGGTATCTCTACAGCGCACAAAGGAGTACAGAAGGTATCTCTACAGCGCACAAAGGAGTACAGAAGGTATCTCTACAGCGCACAAAGGAGTACAGAAGGTATCTCTACAGCGCACAAAGGAGTACAGGAAATATCTCTAGAACGTACAAAGGAGTACACGAGGTATCTCTACAGCGTACAAAGGAGTACAAAAGGTATCTCTACAGCGTACAAAGGAGTACAGAAGGTATCTCTACAGCGCACAAAGGAGTACAGAAGGTATCTCTACAGCGCACAAAGGAGTACAGAAGGTATCTCTACAGCGCACAAAGGAGTACAGAAGGTACCTCTACAGCGCACAAAGGAGTACAGGAAATATCTCTAGAACGTACAAAGGAGTACACGAGGTATCTCTACAGCGTACAAAGGAGTACACGACGTATCTCTACAGCGCACAAAGGAGTACAGAAGGTATCTCTACAGCGCACAAAGGAGTACAGAAGGTATCTCTACAGCGCACAAAGGAGTACAGGAAATATCTCTAGAACGTACAAAGAAGTACACGAGGTATCTCTACAGCGCACAAAGGAGTACAGAAGGTATCTCTACAGCGCTCAAAGGAGTACAGAAGGTATCTCTACAGCGCACAAAGGAGTACAGAAGGTATCTCTACAGCGCACAAAGGAGTACAGAAGGTATCTCTACAGCGCACAAAGGAGTACAGAAGGTATCTCTACAGCGCACAAAGGAGTACAGAAGGTATCTCTACAGCGCACAAAGGAGTACAGAAGGTATCTCTACAGCGCACAAAGGAGTACAGAAGGTATCTCTACAGCGCACAAAGGAGTACAGAAGGTATCTCTACAGCGCACAAAGGAGTACAGCAAATATCTCTAGAACGTACAAAGGAGTACACGAGGTATCTCTACAGCGTACAAAGGAGTACAGAAGGTATCTCTACAGCGCACAAAGGAGTACAGAAGGTATCTCTACAGCGCACAAAGGAGTACAGGAAATATCAATAGAACGTACAAAGGAGTACACGAGGTATCTCTACAGCGCACAAAGGAGTACAGAAGGTATCTCTACAGCGCACAAAGGAGTACAGAAGGTATCTCTACAGCGCACAAAGGAGTACAGGAAATATCTCTAGAACGTACAAAGAAGTACACGAGGTATCTCTACAGCGCACAAAGGAGTACAGAAGGTATCTCTACAGCGCACAAAGGAGTACAGAAGGTATCTCTACAGCGCACAAAGGAGTACAGAAGGTATCTCTACAGCGCACAAAGGAGTACAGAAGGTATCTCTACAGCGCACAAAGGAGTACAGAAGGTATCTCTACTGCGCACAAAGGAGTACAGAAGGTATCTCTACAGCGCACAAAGGAGTACAGAAGGTATCTCTACATCGCACAAAGGAGTACAGAAGGTATCTCTACAGCGCACAAAGGAGTACAGAAGGTATCTCTACAGCGCACAAAGGAGTACAGAAAATATCTCTAGAACGTACAAAGGAGTACACGAGGTATCTCTACAGCGTACAAAGGAGTACAGAAGGTACCTCTACAGCGCACAAAGGAGTACAGAAGGTATCTCTACAGCGCACAAAGGAGTACAGAAGGTATCTCTACAGCGCACAAAGGAGTACAGAAGGTATCTCTACAGTGCACAAAGAAGTACAGGAAATATCTCTAGAACGTACAAAGGAGTACAGAAGGTATCTCTACAGCGCACAAAGGAGTACAGAAGGTATCTCTACAGCGCACAAAGGAGTACAGAAGGTATCTCTACAGCGCACAAAGGAGTACAGAAGGTATCTCTACAGCGCACAAAAGAGTACAGGAAATATCTCTAGAACGTACAAAGGAGTACACGAGGTATCTCTACAGCGTACAAAGGAGTACACGAGGTATCTCTACAGCGCACAAAGGAGTACAGAAGGTATCTCTACAGCGCACAAAGGAGTACAGAAGGTATCTCTACAGCGCACAAAGGAGTACAGGAAATATCTCTAGAACGTACAAAGAAGTACACGAGGTATCTCTACAGCGCACAAAGGAGTACAGAAGGTATCTCTACAGCGCACAAAGGAGTAAAGAAGGTATCTCTACAGCGCACAAAGGAGTACAGAAGGTATCTCTACAGCGCACAAAGGAGTACAGAAGGTATCTCTACAGCGCACAAAGGAGTACAGAAGGTATCTCTACAGCGCACAAAGGAGTACAGAAGGTATCTCTACAGCGCACAAAGGAGTACAGAAGGTATCTCTACAGCGCACAAAGGAGTACAGAAGGTATCTCTGCAGCGCACAAAGAAGTACAGAAGGTATTTCTACAGCGCACAAAGGAGTACAGGAAATATCTCTAGAACGTACAAAGGAGTACACGAGGTATCTCTACAGCGTACAAAGGAGTACAGAAGGTATCTCTACAGCGCACAAAGGAGTACAGAAGGTATCTCTACAGCGCACAAAGAAGTACAGAAGGTATCTCAACAGCGCACAAAGGAGTACAGAAGGTATCTCTACAGCGCACAAAGGAGTACAGGAAATATCTCTAGAACGTACTAAGGAGTACACGAGGTATCTCTACAGCGTACAAAGGAGTACAGAAGGTATCTCTACAGCGCACAAAGGAGTACAGAAGGTATCTCTACAGCGCACAATGGAGTACAGAAGGTATCTCTACAGCGCACAAAGGAGTACAGGAAATATCTCTAGAACGTACAAAGGAGTACACGAGGTATCTCTACAGCGTACAAAGGAGTACAGAAGGTATCTCTACAGCGTACAAAGGAGTAGAGAAAGTATCTCTACAGCGCACAAAGGAGTACAGAAGGTATCTCTACAGCACACAAAGGAGTACAGAAGGTATCTCTACAGCGCACAAAGGAGTACAGAAGGAATCTCTACAGCGCACAAAGGAGTACATGAAATATCTCTAGAACGTACAAAGGAGTACACGAGGTATCTCTACAGCGTACAAAGGAGTACAGAAGGTATCTCTACAGCGCACAAAGGAGTACAGAAGGTATCTCTACAGCGCACAAAGGAGTACAGAAGGTATCTCTACAGCGCACAAAGGAGTACAGAAGGTAACTCTACAGCGTACAAAGGAGTACAGAAGGTATCTCTACAGCGCACAAAGGAGTACAGAAGGTATCTCTACAGCGCACAAAGGAGTACAGAAGGTATCTCTACAGCGCACAAAGGAGTACAGAAGGTATATCTACAGCGCACAAAGGAGTACAGGAGGTATCTCTACAGCGCACAAAGGAGTACAGAAGGTATCTCTACAGCGCACAAAGGAGTACAGAAGGTATCTCTACAGCGCACAAAGGAGTACAGAAGGTATCTCAACAGCGAACAAAGGAGTACAGAAGGTATCTCTACAGCGCACAAAGGAGTACAGAAGGTATCTCTACAGCGCACAAAGGAGTACAGGAAATATCAATAGAACGTACAAAGGAGTACACGAGGTATCTCTACAGCGCACAAAGGAGTACAGAAGGTATCTCTACAGCGCACAAAGGAGTACAGAAGGTATCTCTACAGCGCACAAAGGAGTACAGGAAATATCTCTAGAACGTACAAAGAAGTACACGAGGTATCTCTACAGCGCACAAAGGAGTACAGAAGGTATCTCTACAGCGCACAAAGGAGTACAGAAGGTATCTCTACAGCGCACAAAGGAGTACAGAAGGTATCTCTACAGCGCACAAAGGAGTACAGAAGGTATCTCTACAGCGCACAAAGGAGTACAGAAGGTATCTCTACTGCGCACAAAGGAGTACAGAAGGTATCTCTACAGCGCACAAAGGAGTACAGAAGGTATCTCTACATCGCACAAAGGAGTACAGAAGGTATCTCTACAGCGCACAAAGGAGTACAGAAGGTATCTCTACAGCGCACAAAGGAGTACAGAAAATATCTCTAGAACGTACAAAGGAGTACACGAGGTATCTCTACAGCGTACAAAGGAGTACAGAAGGTACCTCTACAGCGCACAAAGGAGTACAGAAGGTATCTCTACAGCGCACAAAGGAGTACAGAAGGTATCTCTACAGCGCACAAAGGAGTGCAGAAGGTATCTCTACAGTGCACAAAGAAGTACAGGAAATATCTCTAGAACGTACAAAGGAGTACAGAAGGTATCTCTACAGCGCACAAAGGAGTACAGAAGGTATCTCTACAGCGCACAAAGGAGTACAGAAGGTATCTCTACAGCGCACAAAGGAGTACAGAAGGTATCTCTACAGCGCACAAAAGAGTACAGGAAATATCTCTAGAACGTACAAAGGAGTACACGAGGTATCTCTACAGCGTACAAAGGAGTACACGAGGTATCTCTACAGCGCACAAAGGAGTACAGAAGGTATCTCTACAGCGCACAAAGGAGTACAGAAGGTATCTCTACAGCGCACAAAGGAGTACAGGAAATATCTCTAGAACGTACAAAGAAGTACACGAGGTATCTCTACAGCGCACAAAGGAGTACAGAAGGTATCTCTACAGCGCACAAAGGAGTAAAGAAGGTATCTCTACAGCGCACAAAGGAGTACAGAAGGTATCTCTACAGCGCACAAAGGAGTACAGAAGGTATCTCTACAGCGCACAAAGGAGTACAGAAGGTATCTCTACAGCGCACAAAGGAGTACAGAAGGTATCTCTACAGCGCACAAAGGAGTACAGAAGGTATCTCTACAGCGCACAAAGGAGTACAGAAGGTATCTCTGCAGCGCACAAAGAAGTACAGAAGGTATTTCTACAGCGCACAAAGGAGTACAGGAAATATCTCTAGAACGTACAAAGGAGTACACGAGGTATCTCTACAGCGTACAAAGGAGTACAGAAGGTATCTCTACAGCGCACAAAGGAGTACAGAAGGTATCTCTACAGCGCACAAAGAAGTACAGAAGGTATCTCAACAGCGCACAAAGGAGTACAGAAGGTATCTCTACAGCGCACAAAGGAGTACAGGAAATATCTCTAGAACGTACTAAGGAGTACACGAGGTATCTCTACAGCGTACAAAGGAGTACAGAAGGTATCTCTACAGCGCACAAAGGAGTACAGAAGGTATCTCTACAGCGCACAATGGAGTACAGAAGGTATCTCTACAGCGCACAAAGGAGTACAGGAAATATCTCTAGAACGTACAAAGGAGTACACGAGGTATCTCTACAGCGTACAAAGGAGTACAGAAGGTATCTCTACAGCGTACAAAGGAGTAGAGAAAGTATCTCTACAGCGCACAAAGGAGTACAGAAGGTATCTCTACAGCACACAAAGGAGTACAGAAGGTATCTCTACAGCGCACAAAGGAGTACAGAAGGAATCTCTACAGCGCACAAAGGAGTACATGAAATATCTCTAGAACGTACAAAGGAGTACACGAGGTATCTCTACAGCGTACAAAGGAGTACAGAAGGTATCTCTACAGCGCACAAAGGAGTACAGAAGGTATCTCTACAGCGCACAAAGGAGTACAGAAGGTATCTCTACAGCGCACAAAGGAGTACAGAAGGTATCTCTACAGCGTACAAAGGAGTACAGAAGGTATCTCTACAGCGCACAAAGGAGTACAGAAGGTATCTCTACAGCGCACAAAGGAGTACAGAAGGTATCTCTACAGCGCACAAAGGAGTACAGAAGGTATATCTACAGCGCACAAAGGAGTACAGGAGGTATCTCTACAGCGCACAAAGGAGTACAGAAGGTATCTCTACAGCGCACAAAGGAGTACAGAAGGTATCTCTACAGCGCACAAAGGAGTACAGAAGGTATCTCAACAGCGCACAAAGGAGTACAGAAGGTGTCTCTACAGCGCACAAAGGAGTACAGAAGGTATCTCTACAGCGCACACAGGAGTACAGGAAATATCTCTAGAACGTACAAAGGAGTACACGAGGTATCGCTACAGCGTACAAAGGAGTACAGAAGGTATCTCTACAGCGCACAAAGGAGTACAGAAGGTATCTCTACAGCGCACAAAGGAGTACAGAAGGTATCTCTACAGCGCACAAAGGAGTACAGAAGGTATCTCTACAGCGCACAAAGGAGTACAGAAGGTATCTCTACAGCGCACAAAGGAGTACAGGAAATATCTCTAGAACGTACCAAGGAGTACACGAGGTATCTCTACAGCACACAAAGGAGTACAGAAGGGATCTCTACAGCGCACAAAGGAGTACAGAAGGTATCTCTACAGCGCACAAAAGAGTACAGGAAATATCTCTAGAACGTACAAAGGAGTACACGAGGTATCTCTACAGCGCACAAATGAGTACAGAAGGTATCTCTACAGCGCACAAAGGAGTACAGAAGGTATCTCTACAGCGCACAAAGGAGTACAGAAGGTATCTCTACAGCGCACAAAGGAGTACAGAATGTATCTCTACAGCGCACAAAGGAGTACAGAAGGTATCTCTACAGCGCACAAAGGAGTACATAAGGTATTTCTACAGCGCACAAAGGAGTACAGAAGGTATCTCTACAGCGCACAAAGGAGTACAGAAGGTATCTCTACAGCGCACAAAGGAGTACAGAAGGTATCTCTACAGCGCACAAAGGAGTACAGAAGGTATCTCTACAGCGCACAAAGGAGTACAGAAGGTATCTCTACAGCGCACAAAGGAGTACAGAAGGTATCTCTACAGCGCACAAAGGAGTACAGAAGGTATCTCTACAGCGCACAAAGGAGTACAGGAAATATCTCTAGAACGTACAAAGGAGTACACGAGGTATCTCTACAGCGTACAAAGGAGTACAGAAGGTATCTCTACAGCGCACAAAGGAGTACAGAAGGTATCTCTACAGCGCGCAAAGGAGTACAGAAGGTATCTCTACAGCGCACAAAGGAGTACACAAGGTATCTCTACAGCGCACAAAGGAGTACAGGAAATATCTCTAGAACGTACAAAGGAGTACACGAGGTATCTCTACAGCGTACAAAGGAGTACAGAAGGTATCTCTACAGCGCACAAAGGAGTACAGAAGGTATCTCTACAGCGCACAAAGGAGTACAGGAAATATCTCTAGAACGTACAAAGAAGTACACGAGGTATCTCTACAGCGCACACAGGAGTACAGAAGGTATCTCTACAGCGCACAAAGGAGTACAGAAGGTATCTCTACAGCGCACAAAGGAGTACAGAAGGTATCTCTACAGCGCACAAAGGAGTACAGAAGGTATCTCTACAGCGCACGAAGGAGTACAGAAGGTATCTCTACAGCGCACAAAGGAGTACAGAAGGTATCTCTACAGCGCACAAAGGAGTACAGAAGGTATCTCTACAGCGCACACAGGAGTACAGAAGGTATCTCTACAGCGCACAAAGGAGTACAGAAGGTATCTCTACAGCGCACAAAGGAGTACAGGAAATATCTCTAGAACGTACAAAGGAGTACACGAGGTATCTCTACAGCGTACAAAGGAGTACAGAAGGTATCTCTACAGCGCACAAAGGAGTACAGAAGGTATCTCTACAGCGCACAAAGGAGTACAGAAGGTATCTCTACAGCGCACAAAGGAGTACAGAAGGTATCTCTACAGCGCACAAAGGAGTACAGGAAATATCTCTAGAACGTACAAAGGAGTACACGAGGTATCTCTACAGCGTACAAAGGAGTGCAGAAGGTATCTCTACAGCGCACAAAGGAGTACAGAAGGTATCTCTACAGCGCACAAAGGAGTACAGAAGGTATCTCTACAGCGCACAAAGGAGTACAGGAAATATCTCTAGAACGTACAAAGGAGTACACGAGGTATCTCTACAGCGTACAAAGGAGTACAGAAGGTATCTCTACAGCGTACAAAGGAGTACAGAAAGTATCTCTACAGCGCACAAAGGAGTACAGAAGGTATCTCTACAGCGCACAAAGGAGTACAGAAGGTATCTCTACAGCGCACAAAGGAGTACAGAAATTATCTCTACAGCGCACAAAGGAGTACAGGAAATATCTCTAGAACGTACAAAGGAGTACACGAGGTATCTCTACAGCGTACAAAGGAGTACAGAAGGTATCTCTACAGCGCACAAAGGAGTACAGAAGGTATCTCTACAGCGCACAAAGGAGTACAGAAGGTATCTCTATAGCGCACAAAGGAGTACAGAAGGTATCTCTACAGCGTACGAAGGAGTACAGAAGGTATCTCTACAGCGCACAAAGGAGTACAGAAGGTATCTCTACAGCGCAAAAAGGAGTACAGGAAATATCTCTAGAACGTACAAAGGAGTACAGGAAATATCTCTAGAACGTACAAAGGAGTACACGAGGTATCTCTACAGCGCACAAAGGAGTACAGGAAATATCTCTAGAACGTACAAAGGAGTACAGGAAATATCTCTAGAACGTACAAAGGAGTACAGAAGGTATCTCTATAGCGCACAAAGGAGTACAGAAGGTATCTCTACAGCGTACAAAGGAGTACAGAAGGTATCTCTACAGCGCACAAAGGAGTACAGAAGGTATCTCTACAGCGCATAAAGGAGTACAGAAGGTATCTCTACAGCGCACAAAGGAGTACAGAAGGTATATCTACAGCGCACAAAGGAGTACATGAGGTATCTCTACAGCGCACAAAGGAGTACAGAAGGTATCTCTACAGCGCACAAAGGAGTACAGAAAGTATCTCTACTGCGCACAAAGGAGTACAGGAAATATCTCTAGAACGTACAAAGGAGTACACGAGGTATCTCTACAGCGTACAAAGGAGTACAGAAGGTATCTCTACAGCGCACAAAGGAGTACAGAAGGTATCTCTACAGCGCACAAAGGAGTGCAGAAGGTATCTCTACAGCGCACAAAGGAGTACAGAAGGTATCTCTACAGCGCACAAAGGAGTACAGAACGTATCTCTACAGCGCACAAAGTTGTACAGGAAATATCTCTAGAACCTACAAAGGAGTACACGAGGTATCTCTACAGCACGCAAAGGAGTACAGAAGGTATCTCTACAGCGCACAAAGGAGTACAGAAGGTATTTCTACAGCGCACAAAAGAGTACAGGAAATATCTCTAGAACGTACAAAGGAGTACACGAGGTATCTCTACAGCGCACAAAGGAGTACACAAGGTATCTCTACAGCGCACAAAGGAGTACAGAAGGTATCTCTACAGCGCACAAAGGAGTACAGAAGGTATCTCTACAGCGCACAAAGGAGTACAGAATGTATCTCTACAGCGCACAAAGGAGTACAGAAGGTATCTCTACAGCGCTCAAAGGAGTACAGAAGGTATCTCTACAGCGCACAAAGGAGTACAGAAGGTATCTCTACAGCGCACAAAGGAGTACAGAAGGTATCTCTGCAGCGCACAAATGAGTGCAGAAGGTATCTCTACATCGCACAAAGGAGTACAGAAGGTATCTCTACAGCGCACAAAGGAGTACAGAAGGTATCTCTACAGCGCACAAAGGAGTACAGAAGGTATCTCTACAGCGCACAAAGGAGTACAGAAGGTATCTCTACAGCGCACAAAGGAGTACAGGAAATATCTCTAGAACGTACAAAGGAGTACACGAGGTATCTCTACAGCGTACAAAGGAGTACAGAAGGTATCTCTACAGCGCACAAAGGAGTACAGAAGGTATCTCTACAGCGCACAAAGGAGTACAGAAGGTATCTCTACAGCGCACAAAGGAGTACAGAAGGTATCTCTACAGCGCACAAAGGAGTACAGGAAATATCTCTAGAACGTACAAAGGAGTACACGAGGTATCTCTACAGCGTACAAAGGAGTACAGAAGGTATCTCTACAGCGCACAAAGGAGTACAGAAGGTATCTCTACAGCGCACAAAGGAGTACAGAAGGTATCTCTACAGCGCACAAAGGAGTACAGGAAATATCTCTAGAACGTACAAAGGAGTACACGAGGTATCTCTACAGCGTACAAAGGAGTACAGAAGGTATCTCTACAGCGTACAAAGGACTACAGAAGGTATCTCTACAGCGCACAAAGGAGTACAGAAGGTATCTCTACAGCGCACAAAGGAGTACAGAAGGTATCTCTACAGCGCACAAAGGAGTACAGAAGGTATCTCTACAGCGCACAAAGGAGTACAGGAAATATCTCTAGAACGTACAATGGAGTACACGAGGTATCTCTACAGCGTACAAAGGAGTACAGAAGGTATCTCTACAGCGCACAAAGGAGTACAGAAGGTATCTCTACAGCGCACAAAGGAGTACAGGAAATATCTCTAGAACGTACAAAGGAGTACAGGAAATATCTCTACAGCGCACAAAGGAGTACAGAAGGTATCTCTACAGCGTACAAAGGAGTACAGAAGGTAACTCTACCGCGCACAAAGGAGTACAGAAGGTATCTCTACAGTGCTCAAAGGAGTACAGGAAATATCTCTAGAACGTACAAAGGAGTACACGAAGTATCTCTACAGCGTACAAAGGAGTACAGAAGGTATCTCTACAGCGCACAAAGGAGTACAGAAGGTATCTCTACAGCGCACAAAGGAGTACAGAAGGTATCTCTACAGCGCACAAAGGAGTACAGAAGGTATCTCTACAGCGCACAAAGGAGTACAGAAGGTAACTCTACAGCGCACAAAGGAGTACAGAAGGTATCTCTACAGCGCACAAAGGAGTACAGGAAATATCTCTAGAACGTACAAAGAAGTACACGAGGTATCTCTACAGCGTACAAAGGAGTACAAAAGGTATCTCTACAGCGTACAAAGGAGTACAGAAGGTATCTCTACAGCGCACAAAGGAGTACAGAAGGTATCTCTACAGCGCACAAAGGAGTACAGAAGGTATCTCTACAGCGCACAAAGGAGTACAGAAGGTACCTCTACAGCGCACAAAGGAGTACAGGAAATATCTCTAGAACGTACAAAGGAGTACACGAGGTATCTCTACATCGTACAAAGGAGTACACGACGTATCTCTACAGCGCACAAAAGAGTACAGAAAGTATCTCTACAGCGCACAAAGGAGTACAGAAGGTATCTCTACAGCGCACAAAGGAGTACAGGAAATATCTCTAGAACGTACAAAGAAGTACACGAGGTATCTCTACAGCGCACAAAGGAGTACAGAAGGTATCTCTACAGCTCTCAAAGGAGTACAGAAGGTATCTCTACAGCGCACAAAGGAGTACAGAAGGTATCTCTACAGCGCACAAAGGAGTACAGAAGGTATCTCTACAGCGCACAAAGGAGTACAGAAGGTATCTCTACAGCGCACAAAGGAGTACAGAAGGTATCTCTACAGCGCACAAAGGAGTACAGAAGGTATCTCTACAGCGCACAAAGGAGTACAGAAGGTATCTCTACAGCGCACAAAGGAGTACAGAAGGTATCTCTACAGCGCGCAAAGGAGTACAGAAGGTATCTCTACAGCGCACAAAGGAGTACAGAAGGTATCTCTACAGCGCACAAAGGAGTACAGGAAATATCTCTAGAACGTACAAAGGAGTACACGAGGTATCTCTACAGCGTACAAAGGAGTACAGAAGGTATCTCTACAGCGCACAAAGGAGTACAGAAGGTATCTCTACAGCGCACAAAGGAGTACAGAAGGTATCTCTACAGCGCACAAAGGAGTACAGGAAATATCTCTAGAACGTACAAAGGAGTACACGAGGTATCTCTACAGCGCACAAAGGAGTACAGAAGGTATCTCTACAGCGTACAAAGGAGTACAGAAGGTATCTCTACAGCGCACAAAGGAGTACAGAAGGTATCTCTACAGCGCACAAAGGAGTACAGAAGGTATCTCTACAGCGCACAAAGGAGTACAGAAGGTATCTCTACAGCGCACAAAGGAGTACAGGAAATATCTCTAGAACGTTCAATGGAGTACACGAGGTATCTCTACAGCGTACAAAGGAGTACAGAAGGTATCTCTACAGCGCACAAAGGAGTACAGAAGGTATCTCTACAGCGCACAAAGGAGTACAGGAAATATCTCTAGAACGTACAAAGAAGTACACGAGGTATCTCTACAGCGCACACAGGAGTACAGAAGGTATCTCTACAGCGCACAAAGGAGTACAGAAGGTATCTCTACAGCGCACAAAGGAGTACAGAAGGTATCTCTACAGCGCACAAAGGAGTACAGAAGGTATCTCTACAGCGCACGAAGGAGTACAGAAGGTATCTCTACAGCGCACAAAGGAGTACAGAAGGTATCTCTACAGCGCACAAAGGAGTACAGAAGGTATCTCTACAGCGCACACAGGAGTACAGAAGGTATCTCTACAGCGCACAAAGGAGTACAGAAGGTATCTCTACAGCGCACAAAGGAGTACAGGAAATATCTCTAGAACGTACAAAGGAGTACACGAGGTATCTCTACAGCGTACAAAGGAGTACAGAAGGTATCTCCACAGCGCACAAAGGAGTACAGAAGGTATCTCTACAGCGCACAAAGGAGTACAGAAGGTATCTCTACAGCGCACAAAGGAGTACAGAAGGTATCTCTACAGCGCACAAAGGAGTACAGGAAATATCTCTAGAACGTACAAAGGAGTACACGAGGTATCTCTACAGCGTACAAAGGAGTACAGAAGGTATCTCTACAGCGCACAAAGGAGTACAGAAGGTATCTCTACAGCGCACAAAGGAGTACAGAACGTATCTCTACAGCGCACAAAGTTGTACAGGAAATATCTCTAGAACGTACAAAGGAGTACACGAGGTATCTCTACAGCGTACAAAGGAGTACAGAAGGTATCTCTACAGCGCACAAAGGAGTACAGAAGGTATCTCTACAGCGCACAAAGGAGTGCAGAAGGTATCTCTACAGCGCACAAAGGAGTACAGAAGGTATCTCTACAGCGCACAAAGGAGTACAGAACGTATCTCTACAGCGCACAAAGTTGTACAGGAAATATCTCTAGAACGTACAAAGGAGTACACGAGGTATCTCTACAGCACGCAAAGGAGTACAGAAGGTATCTCTACAGCGCACAAAGGAGTACAGAAGGTATTTCTACAGCGCACAAAAGAGTACAGGAAATATCTCTAGAACGTACAAAGGAGTACACGAGGTATCTCTACAGCGCACAAAGGAGTACACAAGGTATCTCTACAGCGCACAAAGGAGTACAGAAGGTATCTCTACAGCGCACAAAGGAGTACAGAAGGTATCTCTACAGCGCACAAAGGAGTACAGAATGTATCTCTACAGCGCACAAAGGAGTACAGAAGGTATCTCTACAGCGCTCAAAGGAGTACAGAAGGTATCTCTACAGCGCACAAAGGAGTACAGAAGGTATCTCTACAGCGCACAAAGGAGTACAGAAGGTATCTCTGCAGCGCACAAATGAGTGCAGAAGGTATCTCTACATCGCACAAAGGAGTACAGAAGGTATCTCTACAGCGCACAAAGGAGTACAGAAGGTATCTCTACAGCGCACAAAGGAGTACAGAAGGTATCTCTACAGCGCACAAAGGAGTACAGAAGGTATCTCTACAGCGCACAAAGGAGTACAGGAAATATCTCTAGAACGTACAAAGGAGTACACGAGGTATCTCTACAGCGTACAAAGGAGTACAGAAGGTATCTCTACAGCGCACAAAGGAGTACAGAAGGTATCTCTACAGCGCACAAAGGAGTACAGAAGGTATCTCTACAGCGCACAAAGGAGTACAGAAGGTATCTCTACAGCGCACAAAGGAGTACAGGAAATATCTCTAGAACGTACAAAGGAGTACACGAGGTATCTCTACAGCGTACAAAGGAGTACAGAAGGTATCTCTACAGCGCACAAAGGAGTACAGAAGGTATCTCTACAGCGCACAAAGGAGTACAGAAGGTATCTCTACAGCGCACAAAGGAGTACAGGAAATATCTCTAGAACGTACAAAGGAGTACACGAGGTATCTCTACAGCGTACAAAGGAGTACAGAAGGTATCTCTACAGCGTACAAAGGACTACAGAAGGTATCTCTACAGCGCACAAAGGAGTACAGAAGGTATCTCTACAGCGCACAAAGGAGTACAGAAGGTATCTCTACAGCGCACAAAGGAGTACAGAAGGTATCTCTACAGCGCACAAAGGAGTACAGGAAATATCTCTAGAACGTACAATGGAGTACACGAGGTATCTCTACAGCGTACAAAGGAGTACAGAAGGTATCTCTACAGCGCACAAAGGAGTACAGAAGGTATCTCTACAGCGCACAAAGGAGTACAGGAAATATCTCTAGAACGTACAAAGGAGTACAGGAAATATCTCTACAGCGCACAAAGGAGTACAGAAGGTATCTCTACAGCGTACAAAGGAGTACAGAAGGTATCTCTACCGCGCACAAAGGAGTACAGAAGGTATCTCTACAGTGCACAAAGGAGTACAGGAAATATCTCTAGAACGTACAAAGGAGTACACGAAGTATCTCTACAGCGTACAAAGGAGTACAGAAGGTATCTCTACAGCGCACAAAGGAGTACAGAAGGTATCTCTACAGCGCACAAAGGAGTACAGAAGGTATCTCTACAGCGCACAAAGGAGTACAGAAGGTATCTCTACAGCGCACAAAGGAGTACAGAAGGTAACTCTACAGCGCACAAAGGAGTACAGAAGGTATCTCTACAGCGCACAAAGGAGTACAGGAAATATCTCTAGAACGTACAAAGAAGTACACGAGGTATCTCTACAGCGTACAAAGGAGTACAAAAGGTATCTCTACAGCGTACAAAGGAGTACAGAAGGTATCTCTACAGCGCACAAAGGAGTACAGAAGGTATCTCTACAGCGCACAAAGGAGTACAGAAGGTATCTCTACAGCGCACAAAGGAGTACAGAAGGTACCTCTACAGCGCACAAAGGAGTACAGGAAATATCTCTAGAACGTACAAAGGAGTACACGAGGTATCTCTACATCGTACAAAGGAGTACACGACGTATCTCTACAGCGCACAAAGGAGTAGAGAAGGTATCTCTACAGCGCACAAAGGAGTACAGAAGGTATCTCTACAGCGCACAAAGGAGTACAGGAAATATCTCTAGAACGTACAAAGAAGTACACGAGGTATCTCTACAGCGCACAAAGGAGTACAGAAGGTATCTCTACAGCTCTCAAAGGAGTACAGAAGGTATCTCTACAGCGCACAAAGGAGTACAGAAGGTATCTCTACAGCGCACAAAGGAGTACAGAAGGTATCTCTACAGCGCACAAAGGAGTACAGAAGGTATCTCTACAGCGCACAAAGGAGTACAGAAGGTATCTCTACAGCGCACAAAGGAGTACAGAAGGTATCTCTACAGCGCACAAAGGAGTACAGAAGGTATCTCTACAGCGCACAAAGGAGTACAGAAGGTATCTCTACAGCGCGCAAAGGAGTACAGAAGGTATCTCTACAGCGCACAAAGGAGTACAGAAGGTATCTCTACAGCGCACAAAGGAGTACAGGAAATATCTCTAGAACGTACAAAGGAGTACACGAGGTATCTCTACAGCGTACAAAGGAGTACAGAAGGTATCTCTACAGCGCACAAAGGAGTACAGAAGGTATCTCTACAGCGCACAAAGGAGTACAGAAGGTATCTCTACAGCGCACAAAGGAGTACAGGAAATATCTCTAGAACGTACAAAGGAGTACACGAGGTATCTCTACAGCGCACAAAGGAGTACAGAAGGTATCTCTACAGCGTACAAAGGAGTACAGAAGGTATCTCTACAGCGCACAAAGGAGTACAGAAGGTATCTCTACAGCGCACAAAGGAGTACAGAAGGTATCTCTACAGCGCACAAAGGAGTACAGAAGGTATCTCTACAGCGCACAAAGGAGTACAGGAAATATCTCTAGAACGTTCAATGGAGTACACGAGGTATCTCTACAGCGTACAAAGGAGTACAGAAGGTATCTCTACAGCGCACAAAGGAGTACAGAAGGTATCTCTACAGCGCACAAAGGAGTACAGGAAATATCTCTAGAACGTACAAAGAAGTACACGAGGTATCTCTACAGCGCACACAGGAGTACAGAAGGTATCTCTACAGCGCACAAAGGAGTACAGAAGGTATCTCTACAGCGCACAAAGGAGTACAGAAGGTATCTCTACAGCGCACAAAGGAGTACAGAAGGTATCTCTACAGCGCACGAAGGAGTACAGAAGGTATCTCTACAGCGCACAAAGGAGTACAGAAGGTATCTCTACAGCGCACAAAGGAGTACAGAAGGTATCTCTACAGCGCACACAGGAGTACAGAAGGTATCTCTACAGCGCACAAAGGAGTACAGAAGGTATCTCTACAGCGCACAAAGGAGTACAGGAAATATCTCTAGAACGTACAAAGGAGTACACGAGGTATCTCTACAGCGTACAAAGGAGTACAGAAGGTATCTCCACAGCGCACAAAGGAGTACAGAAGGTATCTCTACAGCGCACAAAGGAGTACAGAAGGTATCTCTACAGCGCACAAAGGAGTACAGAAGGTATCTCTACAGCGCACAAAGGAGTACAGGAAATATCTCTAGAACGTACAAAGGAGTACACGAGGTATCTCTACAGCGTACAAAGGAGTACAGAAGGTATCTCTACAGCGCACAAAGGAGTACAGAAGGTATCTCTACAGCGCACAAAGGAGTACAGAAGGTATCTCTACAGCGCACAAAGGAGTACAGGAAATATCTCTAGAACGTACAAAGGAGTACACGAGGTATCTCTACAGCGTACAAAGGAGTACAGAAGGTATCTCTACAGCGTACAAAGGAGTACAGAAAGTATCTCTACAGCGCACAAAGGAGTACAGAAGGTATCTCTACAGCGCACAAAGGAGTACAGAAGGTATCTCTACAGCGCACAAAGGAGTACAGAAGGTATCTCTACAGCGCACAAAGGAGTACAGGAAATATCTCTAGAACGTACAAAGGAGTACACGAGGTATCTCTACAGCGTACAAAGGAGTACAGAAGGTATCTCTACAGCGCACAAAGGAGTACAGAAGGTATCTCTACAGCGCACAAAGGAGTACAGAAGGTATCTCTATAGCGCACAAAGGAGTACAGAAGGTATCTCTACAGCGTACGAAGGAGTACAGAAGGTATCTCTACAGCGCACAAAGGAGTACAGAAGGTATCTCTACAGCGCAAAAAGGAGTACAGGAAATATCTCTAGAACGTACAAAGGAGTACAGGAAATATCTCTAGAACGTACAAAGGAGTACACGAGGTATCTCTACAGCGCACAAAGGAGTACAGGAAATATCTCTAGAACGTACAAAGGAGTACAGGAAATATCTCTAGAACGTACAAAGGAGTACAGAAGGTATCTCTACAGCGCACAAAGGAGTACAGAAGGTATCTCTACAGCGCACAAAGGAGTACAGGAAATATCTCTAGAACGTACAAAGGAGTACAGGAAATATCTCTACAGCGCACAAAGGAGTACAGAAGGTATCTCTACAGCGTACAAAGGAGTACAGAAGGTATCTCTACCGCGCACAAAGGAGTACAGAAGGTATCTCTACAGTGCACAAAGGAGTACAGGAAATATCTCTAGAACGTACAAAGGAGTACACGAAGTATCTCTACAGCGTACAAAGGAGTACAGAAGGTATCTCTACAGCGCACAAAGGAGTACAGAAGGTATCTCTACAGCGCACAAAGGAGTACAGAAGGTATCTCTACAGCGCACAAAGGAGTACAGAAGGTATCTCTACAGCGCACAAAGGAGTACAGAAGGTAACTCTACAGCGCACAAAGGAGTACAGAAGGTATCTCTACAGCGCACAAAGGAGTACAGGAAATATCTCTAGAACGTACAAAGAAGTACACGAGGTATCTCTACAGCGTACAAAGGAGTACAAAAGGTATCTCTACAGCGTACAAAGGAGTACAGAAGGTATCTCTACAGCGCACAAAGGAGTACAGAAGGTATCTCTACAGCGCACAAAGGAGTACAGAAGGTATCTCTACAGCGCACAAAGGAGTACAGAAGGTACCTCTACAGCGCACAAAGGAGTACAGGAAATATCTCTAGAACGTACAAAGGAGTACACGAGGTATCTCTACATCGTACAAAGGAGTACACGACGTATCTCTACAGCGCACAAAGGAGTAGAGAAGGTATCTCTACAGCGCACAAAGGAGTACAGAAGGTATCTCTACAGCGCACAAAGGAGTACAGGAAATATCTCTAGAACGTACAAAGAAGTACACGAGGTATCTCTACAGCGCACAAAGGAGTACAGAAGGTATCTCTACAGCTCTCAAAGGAGTACAGAAGGTATCTCTACAGCGCACAAAGGAGTACAGAAGGTATCTCTACAGCGCACAAAGGAGTACAGAAGGTATCTCTACAGCGCACAAAGGAGTACAGAAGGTATCTCTACAGCGCACAAAGGAGTTCAGAAGGTATCTCTACAGCGCACAAAGGAGTACAGAAGGTATCTCTACAGCGCACAAAGGAGTACAGAAGGTATCTCTACAGCGCACAAAGGAGTACAGAAGGTATCTCTACAGCGCGCAAAGGAGTACAGAAGGTATCTCTACAGCGCACAAAGGAGTACAGAAGGTATCTCTACAGCGCACAAAGGAGTACAGGAAATATCTCTAGAACGTACAAAGGAGTACACGAGGTATCTCTACAGCGTACAAAGGAGTACAGAAGGTATCTCTACAGCGCACAAAGGAGTACAGAAGGTATCTCTACAGCGCACAAAGGAGTACAGAAGGTATCTCTACAGCGCACAAAGGAGTACAGGAAATATCTCTAGAACGTACAAAGGAGTACACGAGGTATCTCTACAGCGCACAAAGGAGTACAGAAGGTATCTCTACAGCGTACAAAGGAGTACAGAAGGTATCTCTACAGCGCACAAAGGAGTACAGAAGGTATCTCTACAGCGCACAAAGGAGTACAGAAGGTATCTCTACAGCGCACAAAGGAGTACAGAAGGTATCTCTACAGCGCACAAAGGAGTACAGGAAATATCTCTAGAACGTTCAATGGAGTACACGAGGTATCTCTACAGCGTACAAAGGAGTACAGAAGGTATCTCTACAGCGCACAAAGGAGTACAGAAGGTATCTCTACAGCGCACAAAGGAGTACAGGAAATATCTCTAGAACGTACAAAGAAGTACACGAGGTATCTCTACAGCGCACACAGGAGTACAGAAGGTATCTCTACAGCGCACAAAGGAGTACAGAAGGTATCTCTACAGCGCACAAAGGAGTACAGAAGGTATCTCTACAGCGCACAAAGGAGTACAGAAGGTATCTCTACAGCGCACGAAGGAGTACAGAAGGTATCTCTACAGCGCACAAAGGAGTACAGAAGGTATCTCTACAGCGCACAAAGGAGTACAGAAGGTATCTCTACAGCGCACACAGGAGTACAGAAGGTATCTCTACAGCGCACAAAGGAGTACAGAAGGTATCTCTACAGCGCACAAAGGAGTACAGGAAATATCTCTAGAACGTACAAAGGAGTACACGAGGTATCTCTACAGCGTACAAAGGAGTACAGAAGGTATCTCCACAGCGCACAAAGGAGTACAGAAGGTATCTCTACAGCGCACAAAGGAGTACAGAAGGTATCTCTACAGCGCACAAAGGAGTACAGAAGGTATCTCTACAGCGCACAAAGGAGTACAGGAAATATCTCTAGAACGTACAAAGGAGTACACGAGGTATCTCTACAGCGTACAAAGGAGTACAGAAGGTATCTCTACAGCGCACAAAGGAGTACAGAAGGTATCTCTACAGCGCACAAAGGAGTACAGAAGGTATCTCTACAGCGCACAAAGGAGTACAGGAAATATCTCTAGAACGTACAAAGGAGTACACGAGGTATCTCTACAGCGTACAAAGGAGTACAGAAGGTATCTCTACAGCGTACAAAGGAGTACAGAAAGTATCTCTACAGCGCACAAAGGAGTACAGAAGGTATCTCTACAGCGCACAAAGGAGTACAGAAGGTATCTCTACAGCGCACAAAGGAGTACAGAAGGTATCTCTACAGCGCACAAAGGAGTACAGGAAATATCTCTAGAACGTACAAAGGAGTACACGAGGTATCTCTACAGCGTACAAAGGAGTACAGAAGGTATCTCTACAGCGCACAAAGGAGTACAGAAGGTATCTCTACAGCGCACAAAGGAGTACAGAAGGTATCTCTATAGCGCACAAAGGAGTACAGAAGGTATCTCTACAGCGTACGAAGGAGTACAGAAGGTATCTCTACAGCGCACAAAGGAGTACAGAAGGTATCTCTACAGCGCAAAAAGGAGTACAGGAAATATCTCTAGAACGTACAAAGGAGTACAGGAAATATCTCTAGAACGTACAAAGGAGTACACGAGGTATCTCTACAGCGCACAAAGGAGTACAGGAAATATCTCTAGAACGTACAAAGGAGTACAGGAAATATCTCTAGAACGTACAAAGGAGTACAAAAGGTATCTCTATAGCGCACAAAGGAGTACAGAAGGTATCTCTACAGCGTACAAAGGAGTACAGAAGGTATCTCTACAGCGCACAAAGGAGTACAGAAGGTATCTCTACAGCGCACAAAGGAGTACAGAAGGTATCTCTACAGCGTACAAAGGAGTACAGAAGGTATCTCTACAGCGCACAAAGGAGTACAGAAGGTATCTCTACAGCGCATAAAGGAGTACAGAAGGTATCTCTACAGCGCACAAAGGAGTACAGAAGGTATATCTACAGCGCACAAAGGAGTACATGAGGTATCTCTACAGCGCACAAAGGAGTACAGAAGGTATCTCTACAGCGCACAAAGGAATACAGAAGGTATCTCTACTGCGCACAAAGGAGTACAGGAAATATCTCTAGAACGTACAAAGGAGTACACGAGGTATCTCTACAGCGTACAAAGGAGTACAGAAGGTATCTCTACAGCGCACAAAGGAGTACAGAAGGTATCTCTACAGCGCACAAAGGAGTGCAGAAGGTATCTCTACAGCGCACAAAGGAGTACAGAAGGTATCTCTACAGCGCACAAAGGAGTACAGAACGTATCTCTACAGCGCACAAAGTTGTACAGGAAATATCTCTAGAACGTACAAAGGAGTACACGAGGTATCTCTACAGCACGCAAAGGAGTACAGAAGGTATCTCTACAGCGCACAAAGGAGTACAGAAGGTATTTCTACAGCGCACAAAAGAGTACAGGAAATATCTCTAGAACGTACAAAGGAGTACACGAGGTATCTCTACAGCGCACAAAGGAGTACACAAGGTATCTCTACAGCGCACAAAGGAGTACAGAAGGTATCTCTACAGCGCACAAAGGAGTACAGAAGGTATCTCTACAGCGCACAAAGGAGTACAGAATGTATCTCTACAGCGCACAAAGGAGTACAGAAGGTATCTCTACAGCGCACAAAGGAGTACAGAAGGTATCTCTACAGCGCACAAAGGAGTACAGAAGGTATCTCTACAGCGCACAAAGGAGTACAGAAGGTATCTCTGCAGCGCACAAAGGAGTGCAGAAGGTATCTCTACATCGCACAAAGGAGTACAGAAGGTATCTCTACAGCGCACAAAGGAGTACAGAAGGTATCTCTACAGCGCACAAAGGAGTACAGAAGGTATCTCTACAGCGCACAAAGGAGTACAGAAGGTATCTCTACAGCGCACAAAGGAGTACAGGAAATATCTCTAGAACGTACAAAGGAGTACACGAGGTATCTCTACAGCGTACAAAGGAGTACAGAAGGTATCTCTACAGCGCACAAAGGAGTACAGAAGGTATCTCTACAGCGCACAAAGGAGTACAGAAGGTATCTCTACAGCGCACAAAGGAGTACAGGAAATATCTCTAGAACGTACAAAGGAGTACACGAGGTATCTCTACAGCGTACAAAGGAGTACAGAAGGTATCTCTACAGCGTACAAAGGACTACAGAAGGTATCTCTACAGCGCACAAAGGAGTACAGAAGGTATCTCTACAGCGCACAAAGGAGTACAGAAGGTATCTCTACAGCGCACAAAGGAGTACAGAAGGTATCTCTACAGCGCACAAAGGAGTACAGGAAATATCTCTAGAACGTACAATGGAGTACACGAGGTATCTCTACAGCGTACAAAGGAGTACAGAAGGTATCTCTACAGCGCACAAAGGAGTACAGAAGGTATCTCTACAGCGCACAAAGGAGTACAGGAAATATCTCTAGAACGTACAAAGGAGTACAGGAAATATCTCTACAGCGCACAAAGGAGTACAGAAGGTATCTCTACAGCGTACAAAGGAGTACAGAAGGTATCTCTACCGCGCACAAAGGAGTACAGAAGGTATCTCTACAGTGCACAAAGGAGTACAGGAAATATCTCTAGAACGTACAAAGGAGTACACGAAGTATCTCTACAGCGTACAAAGGAGTACAGAAGGTATCTCTACAGCGCACAAAGGAGTACAGAAGGTATCTCTACAGCGCACAAAGGAGTACAGAAGGTATCTCTACAGCGCACAAAGGAGTACAGAAGGTATCTCTACAGCGCACAAAGGAGTACAGAAGGTAACTCTACAGCGCACAAAGGAGTACAGAAGGTATCTCTACAGCGCACAAAGGAGTACAGGAAATATCTCTAGAACGTACAAAGAAGTACACGAGGTATCTCTACAGCGTACAAAGGAGTACAAAAGGTATCTCTACAGCGTACAAAGGAGTACAGAAGGTATCTCTACAGCGCACAAAGGAGTACAGAAGGTATCTCTACAGCGCACAAAGGAGTACAGAAGGTATCTCTACAGCGCACAAAGGAGTACAGAAGGTACCTCTACAGCGCACAAAGGAGTACAGGAAATATCTCTAGAACGTACAAAGGAGTACACGAGGTATCTCTACATCGTACAAAGGAGTACACGACGTATCTCTACAGCGCACAAAGGAGTACAGAAGGTATCTCTACAGCGCACAAAGGAGTACAGAAGGTATCTCTACAGCGCACAAAGGAGTACAGGAAATATCTCTAGAACGTACAAAGATGTACACGAGGTATCTCTACAGCGCACAAAGGAGTACAGAAGGTATCTCTACAGCGCTCAAAGGAGTACAGAAGGTATCTCTACAGCGCACAAAGGAGTACAGAAGGTATCTCTACAGCGCACAAAGGAGTACAGAAGGTATCTCTACAGCGCACAAAGGAGTACAGAAGGTATCTCTACAGCGCACAAAGGAGTACAGAAGGTATCTCTACAGCGCACAAAGGAGTACAGAAGGTATCTCTACAGCGCACAAAGGAGTACAGAAGGTATCTCTACAGCGCACAAAGGAGTACAGAAGGTATCTCTACAGCGCACAAAGGAGTACAGGAATTATCTCTAGAACGTACAAAGGAGTACACGAGGTATCTCTACAGCGTACAAAGGAGTACAGAAGGTATCTCTACAGCGCACAAAGGAGTACAGAAGGTATCTCTACAGCGCACAAAGGAGTACAGGAAATATCTATAGAACGTACAAAGGAGTACACGAGGTATCTCTACAGCGCACAAAGGAGTACAGAAGGTATCTCTACAGCGCACAAAGGAGTACAGAAGGTATCTCTACAGCGCACGAAGGAGTACAGGAAATATCTCTAGAACGTACAAAGAAGTACACGAGGTATCTCTACAGCGCACAAAGGAGTACAGAAGGTATCTCTACAGCGCATAAAGGAGTACAGAAGGTATCTCTACAGCGCACAAAGGAGTACAGAAGGTATCTCTACAGCGCACAAAGGAGTACAGAAGGTATCTCTACAGCGCACAAAGGAGTACAGAAGGTATCTCTACTGCGCACAAAGGAGTACAGAAGGTATCTCTACAGCGCACAAAGGAGTACAGAAGGTATCTCTACATCGCACAAAGGAGTACAGAAGGTATCTCTACAGCGCACAAAGGAGTACAGAAGGTATCTCTACAGCGCACAAAGGAGTACAGAAAATATCTCTAGAACGTACAAAGGAGTACACGAGGTATCTCTACAGCGTACAAAGGAGTACAAAAGGTATCGCTACAGCGCACAAAGGAGTACAGAAGGTATCTCTACAGCGCACAAAGGAGTACAGAAGGTATCTCTACAGCGCACAAAGGAGTACAGAAGATATCTCTACAGCGCACAAAGAAGTACAGGAAATATCTCTAGAACGTACAAAGGAGTACAGATGGTATCTCTACAGCGCACAAAGGAGTACAGAAGGTATCTCTACAGCGCACAAAGGAGTACAGAAGGTATCTCTACAGCGCACAAAGGAGTACAGAAGGTATCTCTACAGCGCACAAAAGAGTACAGGAAATATCTCTAGAACGTACAAAGGAGTACACGAGGTATCTCTACAGCGTACAAAGGAGTACACGAGGTATCTCTACAGCGCACAAAGGAGTACAGAAGGTATCTCTACAGCGCACAAAGGAGTACAGAAGGTATCTCTACAGCGCACAAAGGAGTACAGGAAATATCTCTAGAACGTACAAAGAAGTACACGAGGTATCTCTACAGCGCACAAAGGAGTACAGAAGGTATCTCTACAGCGCACAAAGGAGTAAAGAAGGTATCTCTACAGGTCACAAAGGAGTACAGAAGGTATCTCTACAGCGCACAAAGGAGTACAGAAGGTATCTCTACAGCGCACAAAGGAGTACAGAAGGTATCTCTACAGCGCACAAAGGAGTACAGAAGGTATCTCTGCAGCGCACAAAGAAGTACAGAAGGTATCTCTACAGCGCACAAAGGAGTACAGGAAATATCTCTAGAACGTACAAAGGAGTACACGAGGTATCTCTACAGCGTACAAAGGAGTACAGAAGGTATCTCTACAGCGCACAAAGGAGTACAGAAGGTATCTCTACAGCGCACAAAGAAGTACAGAAGGTATCTCAACAGCGCACAAAGGAGTACAGAAGGTATCTCTACAGCGCACAAAGGAGTACAGGAAATATCTCTAGAACGTACTAAGGAGTACACGAGGTATCTCTACAGCGTACAAAGGAGTACAGAAGGTATCTCTACAGCGCACAAAGGAGTACAGAAGGTATCTCAACAGCGCACAATGGAGTACAGAAGGTATCTCTACAGCGCACAAAGGAGTACAGGAAATATCTCTAGAACGTACAAAGGAGTACACGAGGTATCTCTACAGCGTACAAAGGAGTACAGAAGGTATCTCTACAGCGTACAAAGGAGTACAGAAAGTATCTCTACAGCGCACAAATGAGTACAGAAGGTATCTCTACAGCACACAAAGGAGTACAGAAGGTATCTCTACAGCGCACAAAGGAGTACAGAAGGAATCTCTACAGCGCACAAAGGAGTACATGAAATATCTCTAGAACGTACAAAGGAGTACACGAGGTATCTCTACAGCGTACAAAGGAGTACAGAAGGTATCTCTACAGCGCACAAAGGAGTACAGGAAATATCTCTAGAACGTACCAAGGAGTACACGAGGTATCTCTACAGCACACAAAGGAGTACAGAAGGGATCTCTACAGCGCACAATGGAGTACAGAAGGTATCTCTACAGCGCACAAAAGAGTACAGGAAATATCACTAGAACGTACAAAGGAGTACACGAGGTATCTCTACAGCGCACGAAGGAGTACAGAAGGTATCTCTACAGCGCACAAAGGACTACAGAAGGTATCTCTACAGCGCACAAAGGAGTACAGAAGGTATCTCTACAGCGCACAAAGGAGTACAGAATGTATCTCTACAGCGCACAAAGGAGTACAGAAGGTATCTCTACAGCGCACAAAGGAGTACATAAGGTATTTCTACAGCGCACAAAGGAGTAGAGAAGGTATCTCTACAGCGCACAAAGGAGTACAGAAGGTATCTCTACAGCGCACAAAGGAGTACAGAAGGTATCTCTACAGCGCACAAAGGAGTACAGAAGGTATCTCTACAGCGCACAAAGGAGTACAGAAGGTATCTCTACAGCGCACAAAGGAGTACAGAAGGTATCTCTACAGCGCACAAAGGAGTACAGGAAATATCTCTAGAACGTACAAAGGAGTACACGAGGTATCTCTACAGCGTACAAAGGAGTACAGAAGGTATCTCTACAGCGCACAAAGGAGTACAGAAGGTATCTCTACAGCGCGCAAAGGAGTACAGAAGGTATCTCTACAGCGCACAAAGGAGTACAGAAGGTATCTCTACAGCGCACAAAGAAGTACAGGAAATATCTCTAGAACGTACAAAGGAGTACACGAGGTATCTCTACAGCGTACAAAGGAGTACAGAAGGTATCTCTACAGCGCACAAAGGAGTACAGAAGGTATCTCTACAGCGCACAAAGGAGTACAGAAGGTATCTCTACAGCGCACAAAGGAGTACAGGAAATATCTCTAGAACGTACAAAGGAGTACACGAGGTATCTCTACAGCGCACAAAGGAGTACAGAAGGTATCTCTACAGCGTACAAAGGAGTACAGAAGGTATCTCTACAGCGCACAAAGGAGTACAGAAGGTATCTCTACAGCGCACAAAGTAGTACAGAAGGTATCTCTACAGCGCACAAAGAAGTACAGAAGGTATCTCTACAGCGCACAAAGGAGTACAGGAAATATCTCTAGAACGTACAATGGAGTACACGAGGTATCTCTACAGCGTACAAAGGAGTACAGAAGGTATCTCTACAGCGCACAAAGGAGTACAGAAGGTATCTCTACAGCGCACAAAGGAGTACAGGAAATATCTATAGAACGTACAAAGGAGTACAGGAAATATCTCTACAGCGCACAAAGGAGTACAGAAGGTATCTCTACAGCGCACAAAGGAGTACAGAAGGTATCTCTACAGCGCACAAAGGAGTACAGAAGGTATCTCTACACCGCACAAAGGAGTACAGGAAATATCTCTAGAACGTACAAAGGAGTACACGAGGTATCTCTACAGCGTACAAAGGAGTACAGAAGGTATCTCTACAGCGCACAAAGGAGTACAGAAGGTATCTCTACAGCGCACAAAGGAGTACAGAAGGTATCTCTACAGCGCACAAAGGAGTACAGAAGGTATCTCTACAGCGCACAAAGGAGTACAGGAAATATCTCTAGAACGTACAAAGGAGTACAGGAAATATCTCTACAGCGCACAAAGGAGTACAGAAGGTATCTCTACAGCGCACAAAGGAGTACAGAAGGTATCTCTACAGCGCACAAAGGAGTACAGAAGGTATCTCTACAGCGCACAAAGGAGTACAGGAAATATCTCTAGAACGTACAAAGGAGTACACGAGGTATCTCTACAGCGTACAAAGGAGTACAGAAGGTATCTCTACAGCGCACAAAGGAGTACAGAAGGTATCTCTACAGCGTACAAAGGAGTACAGAAGGTATCTCTACAGCGCACAAAGGAGTACAGAAGGTATCTCTACAGCGCACAAAGGAGTACAGAAGGTATCTCTACAGCGCACAAAGGAGTACAGAAGGTATCTCTACAGCGCACAAAGAAGTAAAGGAAATATCTCTAGAACGTACAAAGGAGTACACGAGGTATCTCTACAGCGTACAAAGGAGTACAAAAGGTATCTCTACAGCGTACAAAGGAGTACAGAAGGTATCTCTACAGCGCACAAAGGAGTACAGAAGGTATCTCTACAGCGCACAAAGGAGTACAGAAGATATCTCTACAGCGCACAAAGGAGTACAGAAGGTATCTCTACAGCGCACAAAGGAGTACAGGAAATATCTCTAGAACGAACAAAGGAGTACACGAGGTATCTCTACAGCGTACAAAGGAGTACACGACGTATCTCTACAGCGCACAAAGGAGTACAGAAGGTATCTCTACAGCGCACAAAGGAGTACAGAAGGTATCTCTACAGCGCACAAAGGAGTACAGGAAATATCTCTAGAACGTACAAAGAAGTACACGAGGTATCTCTACAGCGCACAAAGTAGTACAGAAGGTATCTCTACAGCGCACAAAGGAGTACAGAAGGTATCTCTACAGCGCACAAAGGAGTGCAGGAAATATCTCTAGAACGTACAAAGGAGTACACGAGGAATCTCTACAGCGTACAAAGGAGTACAGAAGGTATCTCTACAGCGCACAAAGGAGTACAGAAGGTATCTCTACAGCGCACAAAAGAGTACAGGAAATATCTCTGGAACGTACAAAGGAGTACACGAGGTATCTCTACAGCGCACAAAGGAGTACAGAAGGTATCTCTACAGCGCACAAAGGAGTACAGAAGGTATTTCTACAGCGCACAAAGGAGTACAGGAAATATCTCTAGAACGTACAAAGAAGTACACGAAGTATCTCTACAGCGCACAAAGGAGTACAGAAGGTATCTCTACAGCGCACAAAGGAGTACAGAAGGTATCTCTACAGCGCACAAAGGAGTACAGAAGGTATCTCTACAGCGCACAAAGGAGTACAGAAGGTATCTCTACAGCGCACAAAGGAGTACAGAAGGTATCTCTACAGCGCACAAAGGAGTACAGAAGGTATCTCTACAGCGCACAAAGGAGTACAGAAGGTATCTCTACAGCGCACAAAGGAGTACAGAAGGTATCTCTACAGCGCACAAAGGAGTACAGAAGGTAACTCTACAGCGCACAAAGGAGTACACGAGGTATCTCTACAGCGTACAAAGGAGTACACGAGGTATCTCTACAGCGTACAAAGGAGTACAGAAGGTATCTCTACAGCGCACAAAGGAGTACAGAAGGTATCTCTACAGCGCACAAAGGAGTACAGAAGGTATCTCTACAGCGCACAAAGGAGTACAGAAGGTATCTCTACAGCGCACAAAGGAGTACAGGAAATATCTCTAGAACGTACAAAGGAGTACACGAGGTATCTCTACAGCGTACAAAGGAGTACAGAAGGTATCTCTACAGCGCACAAAGGAGTACAGAAGGTATGTCTACAGCGCACAAAGGAGTACAGAAGGTATCTCTACAGCGCACAAAGGAGTACAGGAAATATCTCTAGAACGTACAAAGGAGTACACGAGGTATCTCTACAGCGTACAAAGGAGTACAGAAGGTATCTCTACAGCGTACAAAGGAGTACAGAAGGTCTCTCTACAGCGCACAAAGGAGTACAGAAGGTATCTCTACAGCGCACAAAGGAGTACAGAAGGTATCTCTACAGCGCACAAAGGAGTACAGAAGGTATCTCTACAGCGCACAAAGGAGTACAGAAGGTATCTCTACAGCGTACAAACGAGTACAGAAGGTATCTCTACAGCGCACAAAGGAGTACAGAAGGTATCTCTACAGCGCACAAAGGAGTACAGGAAATATCTCTAGAACGTACAAAGGAGTACAGGAAATATCTTTAGAACGTGCAAAGGAGTACACGAGGTATCTCTACAGCGTACAAAGGAGTACAGAAGGTATCTCTACAGCGCACAAAGGAGTACAGAAGGTATCTCTACAGCGCACAAAGGAGTACAGAAGGTATCTCTCTACGCACAAAGGAGTACAGAAGGTATCTCTACAGCGCACAAAGGAGTACAGAAGGTATCTCTTCAGCGCACAAGGGAGTACAGAAGGTATCTCTACAGCGCACAGAGGAGTACAGAAGGTATCTCTACAGCGCACAAAGGAGTACAGAAGGTATCTCTACAGCGCACAAAAGAGTACAGAAGGTATCTCTACAGCGCACAAAGGAGTACAGAAGGTATCTCTACAGCGCACAAAGGAGTACAGGAAATATCTCTAGAACGTACAAAGGAGTACACGAGGTATCTCTACAGCGTACAAAGGAGTACAGAAGGTATCTCTACAGCGCACAAAGGAGTACAGAAGGTATCTCTACAGCGCACAAAGGAGTACAGAAGGTATCTCTACAGCGCACAAAGGAGTACAGAAGGTATCTCTACAGCGCACAAAGGAGTACAGAAGGTATCTCTACAGCGCACAAAGGAGTACAGGAAATATCTCTAGAACGTACAAAGGAGTACACGAGGTATCTCTACAGCGCACAAAGGAGTACAGAAGGTATCTCCACAGCGCACAAAGGAGTACAGAAGGTATCTCTACAGCGCAAAAAAGAGTACAGGAAATATCTCTAGAACGTACATAGGAGTACACGAGGTATCTCTACAGCGCACAAAGGAGTACAGAAGGTATCTCTACAGCGCACAAAGGAGTAGAGAAGGTATCTCTACAGCGCACAAAGGAGTACAGAAGGTATCTCTACAGCGCACAAAGGAGTACAGAAGGTATCTCTACAGCGCACAAAGGAGTACAGAAGGTATCTCTACAGCGCACAAAGGAGTCCAGAAGGTATCTCTACAGCGCTCAAAGGAGTACAGGAAATATCTCTAGAACGTACAAAGGAGTACACGAGGTATCTCTACAGCGTACAAAGGAGTACAGAAGGTATCTCTACGGCGCACAAAGGAGTACAGAAGGTATCTCTACAGCGTACAAAGAAGTACAGAAGGTATCTCTACAGCGCACACAGGAGTACAGAAGGTATCTCTACAGCGCACAAAGAAGTACAGAAGGTATCTCTACAGCGCACAAAGGAGTACAGAAGGTAACTCTACAGCGCACAAAGGAGTACAGGAAATATCTCTAGAACGTACAAAGGAGTACACGAGGTATCTCTACAGCGTACAAAGGAGTACAGAAGGTATCTCTACAGCGCACAAACGAGTACAGAAGGTATCTCTACAGCGTACAAAGGAGTAAAGAAGGTATCTCTACAGCGCACAAAGAAGTACAGAAGGTATCTCTACAGCGCACAAAGGAGTACAGAAGGTATCTCTACAGCGCACAAAGGAGTACAGGAAAAATCTCTAGAACGTACAAAGGAGTACACGAGGTATCTCTACAGCGTACAAAGGAGTACAGAAGGTATCTCTACAGCGCAAAAAGGAGTACAGAAGGTATCTCTACAGCGCACAAAGAAGTAAAGGAAATATCTCTAGAACGTACAAAGGAGTACACGAGGTATCTCTAGAGCGTACAAAGGAGTACAAAAGGTATCTCTACAGCGTACAAAGGAGTACAGAAGGTATCTCTACAGCGCACAAAGGAGTACAGAAGGTATCTCTACAGCGCACAAAGGAGTATAGAAGGTATCTCAACAGCGCACAAAGAAGTACAGAAGGTATCTCTACAGCGCACAAAGGAGTACAGGAAATATCTCTAGAACGTACAAAGGAGTACACGAGGTATCTCTACAGCGTACAAAGGAGTACACGACGTATCTCTACAGCGCACAAAGGAGTACAGAAGGTATCTCTACAGCGCACAAAGGAGTACAGAAGGTATCTCTACAGCGCACAAAGGAGTACAGGAAATATCTCTAGAACGTACAAAGAAGTACACGAGGTATCTCTACAGCGCACAAAGGAGTACAGAAGGTATCTCTACAGCGCACAAAGGAGTACAGAAGGTATCTCTACAGCGCACAAAGGAGTGCAGGAAATATCTCTAGAACGTACAAAGGAGTACACGAGGTATCTCTACAGCGTACAAAGGAGTACAGAAGGTATCTCTACAGCGCACAAAGGAGTACAGAAGGTATCTCTACAGCGCACAAAGGAGTACAGGAAATATCTCTAGAACGTACAAAGGAGTACACGAGGTATCTCTACAGCGCACAAAGGAGTACAGAAGGTATCTCTACAGCGCACAAAGGAGTACAGAAGGTATTTCTACAGCGCACAAAGGAGTACAGGAAATATCTCTAGAACGTACAAAGAAGTACACGAGGTATCTCTACAGCGCACAAAGGAGTACAGAAGGTATCTCTACAGCGCACAAAGGAGTACAGAAGGTATCTCTACAGCGCACAAAGGAGTACAGAAGGTATCTCTACAGCGCACAAAGGAGTACAGAAGGTATCTCTACAGCGCACAAAGGAGTACAGAAGGTATCTCTACAGCGCACAAAGGAGTACAGAAGGTATCTCTACAGCGCACAAAGGAGTACAGAAGGTATCTCTACAGCGCACAAAGGAGTACAGAAGGTATCTCTACAGCGCACAAAGGAGTACACGAGGTATCTCTACAGCGTACAAAGGAGTACACGAGGTATCTCTACAGCGTACAAAGGAGTACAGAAGGTATCTCTACAGCGCACAAAGGAGTACAGAAGGTATCTCTACAGCGTACAAAGGAGTACAGAAGGTATCTCTACAGCGCACAAAGGAGTACAGAAGGTATCTCTACAGCGCACAAAGGAGTACAGGAAATATCTCTAGAACGTACAAAGGAGTACACGAGGTATCTCTACAGCGTACAAAGGAGTACAGAAGGTATCTCTACAGCGCACAAAGGAGTACAGAAGGTATCTCTACAGCGCACAAAGGAGTACAGAAGGTATCTCTACAGCGCACAAAGGAGTACAGGAAATATCTCTAGAACGTAAAAGGAGTACACGAGGTATCTCTACAGCGTACAAAGGAGTACAGAAGGTATCTCTACATCGTACAAAGGAGTACAGAAGGTCTCTCTACAGCGCACAAAGGAGTACAGAAGGTATCTCTACAGCGCACAAAGGAGTACAGAAGGTATCTCTACAGCGCACAAAGGAGTACAGAAGGTATCTCTACAGCGCACAAAGGAGTACAGAAGGTATCTCTACAGCGTACAAACGAGTATAGAAGGTATCTCTACAGCGCACAAAGGAGTACAGAAGGTATCTCTACAGCGCACAAAGGAGTACAGGAAATATCTCTAGAACGTACAAAGGAGTACAGGAAATATCTTTAGAACGTGCAAAGGAGTACACGAGGTATCTCTACAGCGTACAAAGGAGTACGGAAGGTATCTCTACAGCGCACAAAGGAGTACAGAAGGTATCTCTACAGCGCACAAAGGAGTACAGAAGGTATCTCTCTACGCACAAAGGAGTACAGAAGGTATCTCTACAGCGCACAAAGGAGTACAGAAGGTATCTCTACAGCGCACAAAGGAGTACAGAAGGTATCTCTACAGCGCACAGAGGAGTACAGAAGGTATCTCTACAGCGCACAAAGGAGTACAGAAGGTATCTCTACAGCGCACAAAGGAGTACAGAAGGTATCTCTACAGCGCTCAAAGGAGTACAGGAAATATCTCTAGAACGTACAAAGGAGTACACGAGGTATCTCTACAGCGTACAAAGGAGTACAGAAGGTATCTCTACGGCGCACAAAGGAGTACAGAATGTATCTCTACAGCGTACAAAGAAGTACAGAAGGTATCTCTACAGCGCACAAAGGAGTACAGAAGGTATCTCTACAGCGCACAAAGAAGTACAGAAGGTATCTCTACAGCGCACAAAGGAGTACAGAAGGTAACTCTACAGCGCACAAAGGAGTACAGGAAATATCTCTAGAACGTACAAAGGAGTACACGAGGTATCTCTACAGCGTACAAAGGAGTACAGAAGGTATCTCTACAGCGCACAAACGAGTACAGAAGGTATCTCTACAGCGTACAAAGGAGTAAAGAAGGTATCTCTACAGCGCACAAAGAAGTACAGAAGGTATCTCTACAGCGCACAAAGGAGTACAGAAGGTATCTCTACAGCGCACAAAGGAGTACAGGAAAAATCTCTAGAACGTACAAAGGAGTACACGAGGTATCTCTACAGCGTACAAAGGAGTACAGAAGGTATCTCTACAGCGCAAAAAGGAGTACAGAAGGTATCTCTACAGCGCACAAAGGAGTACAGAAGGTATCTCTACAGCGCACAAAGGAGTACATAAGGTATCTCTACAGCACACAAAGGAGTACAGAAGGTATCTCTACAGCGCACGAAGGAGTACAGGAAATATCTCTAGAACGTACAAAGGAGTACACGAGGTATCTCTACAGCGTACAAAGGAGTACAGAAGGTATCTCTACAGCGCACAAAGAAGTACAGAAGGTATCTCTACAGCGCACAAAGGAGTACAGAAGGTATCTCTACAGCGCACAAAGGAGTACAGAAGGTATCTCTACAGCGCACAAAGGAGTAGAGGAAATATCTCTAGAACGTACAAAGGAGTACACGAGGTATCTCTACAGCGTACAAAGGAGTACAGAAGGTATCTCTACAGCGCACAAAGGAGTACAGAAGGTATCTCTACAGCGCACGAAGGAGTACAGAAGGTATCTCTACAGCGCACAAAGGAGTACAGAAGGTATCTCTACAGCGCACAAAGGAGTACAGAAGGTATCTCTACAGCGCACAAAGGAGTACAGAAGGTATCTCTACAGCGCACAAAGGAGCACAGGAAATAACTCTAGAACGTACAAAGGAGTACACGAGGTATCTCTACAGCGTACAAAGGAGTACAGAAGGTATCTCTACAGCGCACAAAGGAGTACAGAAGGTATCTCTACAGCGTACAAAGGAGTACAGAAGGTATCTCTACAGCGCACAAAGGAGTACAGAAGGTATCTCTACAGCGCACAAAGGAGTACAGAAGGTATCTCTACAGCGCACAAAGGAGTACAGGAAATATCTCTAGAACGTACAAAGGAGTACACGAGGTATCTCTACAGCGCATAAAGGAGTACAGAAGGTATCTCTACAGCGCACAAAGGAGTACAGAAGGTATCTCTACAGCGCACAAAGGAGTACAGAAGGTATCTCTACAGCGCACAAAGGAGTACAGAAGGTATCTCTGTAGCATAAAGGAGTACAGAAGGTATCTCTACAGCGCACAAAGGAGTACAGGAAATATCTCTAGAACGTACAAAGGAGTACACGAGGTATCTCTACAGCGTACAAAGGAGTACAGAAGGTATCTCTACAGCGCACAAAGGAGTACAGAAGGTATCTCTACAGCGCACAAAGGAGTACAGAAGGTATCTCTACAGCGCACAAAGGAGTACAGAAGGTATATCTACAGCGCACAAAGGAGTACAGGAAATATCTCTAGAACGTACAAAGGAGTACACGAGGTATCTCTACAGCGTACAAAGGAGTACAGGAGGTATCTCTACAGCGTACAAAGGAGTACAGAAGGTATCTCTACAGCGCACGAAGGAGTACAGAAGGTATCTCTACAGCGCACAAAGGAGTACAGAAGGTATCTCTACAGCGCACAAAGGAGTACAGAAGGTATCTCTACAGCGCACAAAGGAGTACAGAAGGTATCTCTACAGCGTACAAAGCAGTACAGAAGGTATCTCTACAGCGCACAAAGGAGTACAGAAGGTATCTCTACAGCGCACAAAGGAGTACAGAAGGTATCTCTACAGCGCACAAAGGAGTACAGGAAATATCTCTAGAACGTACAAAAAAGTACACGAGGTATCTCTACAGCGTACAAAGGAGTACAGAAGGTATCTCTACAGCGCACAAAGGAGTACAGAAGGTATCTCTACAGCGCACAAAGGAGTACAGAAGATATCTCTACAGCGCACAAAGGAGTACAGAAGGTATCTCTACAGCGCACAAAGGAGTACAGAAGGTATCTCTACAGCGCACAAAGGAGTACAGGAGGTATCTCTACAGCGCACAAAGGAGTACAGAAGGTATCTCTACAGCGCACAAAGGAATACAGAAGGTATCTCTACAGCGCTCAAAGGAGTACAGAAGGTATCTCTACAGCGCACAAAGGAGTACAGAAGGTATCTCTACAGCGCACAAAGGAGTACAGAAGGTATCTCTACAGCGCACAAAGGAGTACAGAAGGTATCTCTACAGCGCACAAAGGAGTACAGAAGGTATCTCTCTACGCACAAAGGAGTACAGAAGGTATCTCTACAGCGCACAAAGGAGTACAGAAGAAATCTCTACAGCGCACAAAGGAGTACAGAAGGTATCTCTACAGCGCACAGAGGAGTACAGAAGGTATCTCTACAGCGCACAAAGGAGTACAGAAGGTATCTCTACAGCGCACAAAAGAGTACAGAAGGTATCTCTACAGCGCACAAAGGAGTACAGAAGGTATCTCTACAGCGCACAAAGGAGTACAGGAAATATCTCTAGAACGTACAAAGGAGTACACGAGGTATCTCTACAGCGTACAAAGGAGTACAGAAGGTATCTCTACAGCGCACAAAGGAGTACAGAAGGTATCTCTACAGCGCACAAAGGAGTACAGAAGGTATCTCTACAGCGCACAAAGGAGTACAGAAGGTATCTCTACAGCGCACAAAGGAGTACAGAAGGTATCTCTACAGCGCACAAAGGAGTACAGGAAATATCTCTAGAACGTACAAAGAAGTACACGAGGTATCTCTACAGCGCACAAAGGAGTACAGAAGGTATCTCCACAGCGCACAAAGGAGTACAGAAGGTATCTCTACAGCGCAAAAAAGAGTACAGGAAATATCTCTAGAACGTACATAGGAGTACACGAGGTATCTCTACAGCGCACAAAGGAGTACAGAAGGTATCTCTACAGCGCACAAAGGAGTACAGAAGGTATCTCTACAGCGCACAAAGGAGTACAGAAGGTATCTCTACAGCGCACAAAGGAGTACAGAAGGTATCTCTACAGCGCACAAAGGAGTACAGAAGGTATCTCTACAGCGCACAAAGGAGTACAGAAGGTATCTCTACAGCGCTCAAAGGAGTACAGGAAATATCTCTAGAACGTACAAAGGAGTACACGAGGTATCTCTACAGCGTACAAAGGAGTACAGAAGGTATCTCTACGGCGCACAAAGGAGTACAGAAGGTATCTCTACAGCGTACAAAGGAGTACAGAAGGTATCTCTACAGCGCACAAAGGAGTACAGAAGGTATCTCTACAGCGCACAAAGAAGTACAGAAGGTATCTCTACAGCGCACAAAGGAGTACAGAAGGTATCTCTACAGCGCACAAAGGAGTACAGGAAATATCTCTAGAACTTACAAAGGAGTACACGAGGTATCTCTACAGCGTACAAAGGAGTACAGAAGGTATCTCTACAGCGCACAAAGGAGTACAGAAGGTATCTCTACAGCGTACAAAGGAGTAAAGAAGGTATCTCTACAGCGCACAAAGAAGTACAGAAGGTATCTCTACAGCGCACAAAGGAGTACAGAAGGTATCTCTACAGCGCACAAAGGAGTACAGGAAAAATCTCTAGAACGTACAAAGGAGTACACGAGGTATCTCTACAGCGTACAAAGGAGTACAGAAGGTATCTCTACAGCGCAAAAAGGAGTACAGAAGGTATCTCTACAGCGCACAAAGGAGTACAGAAGGTATCTCTACAGCGCACAAAGGAGTACAGAAGGTATCTCTACAGCGCACAAAGGAGTACAGAAGGTATCTCTACAGCGCACAAAGGAGTACAGGAAATATCTCTTGAACGTACAAAGGAGTACACGAGGTATCTCTACAGCGTACAAAGGAGTACAGAAGGTATCTCTACAGCGCACAAAGGAGTACAGAAGGTATCTCTACAGCGCACAAAGGAGTACAGAAGGTATCTCTACAGCGCACAAAGGAGTACAGAAGGTATCTCTACAGCGCACAAAGGAGTACAGGAAATATCTCTAGAACGTACAAAGGAGTACAGGAAATATCTCTACAGCGCACAAAGGAGTACAGAAGGTATCTCTACAGCGCACAAAGGAGTACAGAAGGTATCTCTACAGCGCACAAAGGAGTACAGAAGGTATCTCTACAGCGCACAAAGGAGTACAGGAAATATCTCTAGAACGTACAAAGGAGTACACGAGGTATCTCTACAGCGTACAAAGGAGTACAGAAGGTATCTCTACAGCGCACAAAGGAGTACAGAAGGTATCTCTACAGCGTACAAAGGAGTACAGAAGGTATCTCTACAGCGCACAAAGGAGTACAGAAGGTATCTCTACAGCGCACAAAGGAGTACAGAAGGTATCTCTACAGCGCACAAAGGAGTACAGAAGGTATCTCTACAGCGCACAAAGAAGTAAAGGAAATATCTCTAGAACGTACAAAGGAGTACACGAGGTATCTCTACAGCGTACAAAGGAGTACAAAAGGTATCTCTACAGCGTACAAAGGAGTACAGAAGGTATCTCTACAGCGCACAAAGGAGTACAGAAGGTATCTCTACAGCGCACAAAGGAGTACAGAAGGTATCTCTACAGCGCACAAAGGAGTACAGAAGGTATCTCTACAGCGCACAAAGGAGTACAGGAAATATCTCTAGAACGTACAAAGGAGTACACGAGGTATCTCTACAGCGTACAAAGGAGTACACGACGTATCTCTACAGCGCACAAAGGAGTACAGAAGGTATCTCTACAGCGCACAAAGGAGTACAGAAGGTATCTCTACAGCGCACAAAGGAGTACAGGAAATATCTCTAGAACGTAAAAAGAAGTACACGAGGTATCTCTACAGCGCACAAAGGAGTACAGAAGGTATCTCTACAGCGCACAAAGGAGTACAGAAGGTATCTCTACAGCGCACAAAGGAGTGCAGGAAATATCTCTAGAACGTACAAAGGAGTACACGAGGTATCTCTACAGCGTACAAAGGAGTACAGAAGGTATCTCTACAGCGCACAAAGGAGTACAGAAGGTATCTCTACAGCGCACAAAGGAGTACAGGAAATATCTCTAGAACGTACAAAGGAGTACACGAGGTATCTCTACAGCGCACAAAGGAGTGCAGAAGGTATCTCTACAGCGCACAAAGGAGTACAGAAGGTATTTCTACAGCGCACAAAGGAGTACAGGAAATATCTCTAGAACGTACAAAGATGTACACGAGGTATCTCTACAGCGCACAAAGGAGTACAGAAGGTATCTCTACAGCGCACAAAGGAGTACAGAAGGTATCTCTACAGCGCACAAAGGAGTACAGAAGGTATCTCTACAGCGCACAAAGGAGTACAGAAGGTATCTCTACAGCGCACAAAGGAGTACAGAAGGTATCTCTACAGCGCACAAAGGAGTACAGAAGGTATCTCTACAGCGCACAAAGGAGTACAGAAGGTATCTCTACAGCGCACAAAGGAGTACAGAAGGTATCTCTACAGCGCACAAAGGAGTACAGAATGTATCTCTACAGCGCACAAAGGAGTACACGAGGTATCTCTACAGCGTACAAAGGAGTACACGAGGTATCTCTACAGCGTACAAAGGAGTACAGAAGGTATCTCTACAGCGCACAAAGGAGTACAGAAGGTATCTTTACAGCGCACAAAGGAGTACAGAAGGTATCTCTACAGCGCACAAAGGAGTACAGAAGGTATCCCTACAGCGCACAAAGGAGTACAGGAAATATCTCTAGAACGTACAAAGGAGTACACGAGGTATCTCTACAGCGTACAAAGGAGTACAGAAGGTATCTCTACAGCGCACAAAGGAGTACAGAAGGTATCTCTACAGCGCACAAAGGAGTACAGAAGGTATCTCTACAGCGCACAAAGGAGTACAGGAAATATCTCTAGAACGTACAAAGGAGTACACGAGGTATCTCTACAGCGTACAAAGGAGTACAGAAGGTATCTCTACAGCGTACAAAGGAGTACAGAAGGTCTCTCTACAGCGCACAAAGGAGTACAGAAGGTATCTCTACAGCGCACAAAGGAGTACAGAAGGTATCTCTACAGCGCACAAAGGAGTACAGAAGGTATCTCTACAGCGCACAAAGGAGTACAGAAGGTATCTCTACAGCGTACAAACGAGTACAGAAGGTATCTCTACAGCGCACAAAGGAGTACAGGAAATATCTCTAGAACGTACAAAGGAGTACAGGAAATATCTTTAGAACGTGCAAAGGAGTACACGAGGTATCTCTACAGCGTACAAAGGAGTACAGAAGGTATCTCTACAGCGCACAAATTAGTACAGAAGGTATCTCTACAGCTCACAAAGGAGTACAGAAGGTATCTCTACAGCGCACAGAGGAGTACAGAAGGTATCTCTACAGCGCACAAAGGAGTACAGAAGGTATCTCTACAGCGCACAAAAGAGTACAGAAGGTATCTCTACAGCGCACAAAGGAGTACAGAAGGTATCTCTACAGCGCACAAAGGAGTACAGGAAATATCTCTAGAACGTACAAAGGAGTACACGAGGTATCTCTACAGCGTACAAAGGAGTACAGAAGGTATCTCTACGGCGCACAAAGGAGTACAGAAGGTATCTCTACAGCGCACAAAGGAGTACAGAAGGTATCTCTACAGCGCACAAAGGAGTACAGAAGGTATCTCTACAGCGCACAAAGGAGTACAGAAGGTATCTCTACAGCGCACAAAGGAGTACAGGAAATATCTCTAGAACGTACAAAGGAGTACACGAGGTATCTCTACAGCGCACAAAGGAGTACAGAAGGTATCTCCACAGCGCACAAAGGAGTACAGAAGGTATCTCTACAGCGCAAAAAAGAGTACAGGAAATATCTCTAGAACGTACATAGGAGTACACGAGGTATCTCTACAGCGCACAAAGGAGTACAGAAGGTATCTCTACAGCGCACAAAGGAGTACAGAAGGTATCTCTACAGCGCACAAAGGAGTACAGAAGGTATCTCTACAGCGCACAAAGGAGTACAGAAGGTATCTCTACAGCGCACAAAGGAGTACAGAAGGTATCTCTACAGCGCACAAAGGAGTACAGAAGGTATCTCTACAGCGCTCAAAGGAGTACAGGAAATATCTCTAGAACGTACAAAGGAGTACACGAGGTATCTCTACAGAGTACAAAGGAGTACAGAAGGTATCTCTACGGCGCACAAAGGAGTACAGAATGTATCTCTACAGCGTACAAAGAAGTACAGAAGGTATCTCTACAGCGCACAAAGGAGTACAGAAGGTATCTCTACAGCGCACAAAGAAGTACAGAAGGTATCTCTACAGCGCACAAAGGAGTACAGAAGGTAACTCTACAGCGCACAAAGGAGTACAGGAAATATCTCTAGAACGTACAAAGGAGTACACGAGGTATCTCTACAGCGTACAAAGGAGTACAGAAGGTATCTCTACAGCGCACAAACGAGTACAGAAGGTATCTCTACAGCGTACAAAGGAGTAAAGAAGGTATCTCTACAGCGCACAAAGAAGTACAGAAGGTATCTCTACAGCGCACAAAGGAGTACAGAAGGTATCTCTACAGCGCACAAAGGAGTACAGGAAAAATCTCTAGAACGTACAAAGGAGTACACGAGGTATCTCTACAGCGTACAAAGGAGTACAGAAGGTATCTCTACAGCGCAAAAAGGAGTACAGAAGGTATCTCTACAGCGCACAAAGGAGTACAGAAGGTATCTCTACAGCGCACAAAGGAGTACATAAGGTATCTCTACAGCACACAAAGGAGTACAGAAGGTATCTCTACAGCGCACGAAGGAGTACAGGAAATATCTCTAGAACGTACAAAGGAGTACACGAGGTATCTCTACAGCGTACAAAGGAGTACAGAAGGTATCTCTACAGCGCACAAAGAAGTACAGAAGGTATCTCTACAGCGCACAAAGGAGTACAGAAGGTATCTCTACAGCGCACAAAGGAGTACAGAAGGTATCTCTACAGCGCACAAAGGAGTAGAGGAAATATCTCTAGAACGTACAAAGGAGTACACGAGGTATCTCTACAGCGTACAAAGGAGTACAGAAGGTATCTCTACAGCGCACAAAGGAGTACAGAAGGTATCTCTACAGCGCACGAAGGAGTACAGAAGGTATCTCTACAGCGCACAAAGGAGTACAGAAGGTATCTCTACAGCGCACAAAGGAGTACAGAAGGTATCTCTACAGCGCACAAAGGAGTACAGAAGGTATCTCTACAGCGCACAAAGGAGCACAGGAAATAACTCTAGAACGTACAAAGGAGTACACGAGGTATCTCTACAGCGTACAAAGGAGTACAGAAGGTATCTCTACAGCGCACAAAGGAGTACAGAAGGTATCTCTACAGCGTACAAAGGAGTACAGAAGGTATCTCTACAGCGCACAAAGGAGTACAGAAGGTATCTCTACAGCGCACAAAGGAGTACAGAAGGTATCTCTACAGCGCACAAAGGAGTACAGGAAATATCTCTAGAACGTACAAAGGAGTACACGAGGTATCTCTACAGCGCATAAAGGAGTACAGAAGGTATCTCTACAGCGCACAAAGGAGTACAGAAGGTATCTCTACAGCGCACAAAGGAGTACAGAAGGTATCTCTACAGCGCACAAAGGAGTACAGAAGGTATCTCTACAGCGCATAAAGGAGTACAGAAGGTATCTCTACAGCGCACAAAGGAGTACAGGAAATATCTCTAGAACGTACAAAGGAGTACACGAGGTATCTCTACAGCGTACAAAGGAGTACAGAAGGTATCTCTACAGCGCACAAAGGAGTACAGAAGGTATCTCTACAGCGCACAAAGGAGTACAGAAGGTATCTCTACAGCGCACAAAGGAGTACAGAAGGTATATCTACAGCGCACAAAGGAGTACAGGAAATATCTCTAGAACGTACAAAGGAGTACACGAGGTATCTCTACAGCGTACAAAGGAGTACAGAAGGTATCTCTACAGCGCACGAAGGAGTACAGAAGGTATCTCTACAGCGCACAAAGGAGTACAGAAGGTATCTCTACAGCGCACAAAGGAGTACAGAAGGTATCTCTACAGCGCACAAAGGAGTACAGAAGGTATCTCTACAGCGTACAAAGCAGTACAGAAGGTATCTCTACAGCGCACAAAGGAGTACAGAAGGTATCTCTACAGCGCACAAAGGAGTACAGAAGGTATCTCTACAGCGCACAAAGGAGTACAGGAAATATCTCTAGAACGTACAAAAAAGTACACGAGGTATCTCTACAGCGTACAAAGGAGTACAGAAGGTATCTCTACAGCGCACAAAGGAGTACAGAAGGTATCTCTACAGCGCACAAAGGAGTACAGAAGGTATCTCTACAGCGCACAAAGGAGTACAGAAGGTATCTCTACAGCGCACAAAGGAGTACAGAAGGTATCTCTACAGCGCACAAAGGAGTACAGGAAATATCTCTAGAACGTACAAAGGAGTACACGAGGTATCTCTACAGCGTACAAAGGAGTACAGAAGGTATCTCTACAGCGCTCAAAGGAGTACAGAAGGTATCTCTACAGCGCACAAAGGAGTACAGAAGGTATCTCTACAGCGCACAAAGGAGTACAGAAGGTATCTCTACAGCGCACAAAGGAGTACAGAAGGTATCTCTACAGCGCACAAAGGAGTACAGAAGGTATCTCTCTACGCACAAAGGAGTACAGAAGGTATCTCTACAGCGCACAAAGGAGTACAGAAGGTATCTCTACAGCGCACAAAGGAGTACAGAAGGTATCTCTACAGCGCACAGAGGAGTACAGAAGGTATCTCTACAGCGCACAAAGGAGTACAGAAGGTATCTCTACAGCGCACAAAAGAGTACAGAAGGTATCTCTACAGCGCACAAAGGAGTACAGAAGGTATCTCTACAGCGCACAAAGGAGTACAGGAAATATCTCTAGAACGTACAAAGGAGTACACGAGGTATCTCTACAGCGTACAAAGGAGTACAGAAGGTATCTCTACAGCGCACAAAGGAGTACAGAAGGTATCTCTACAGCGTACAAAGGAGTAAAGAAGGTATCTCTACAGCGCACAAAGAAGTACAGAAGGTATCTCTACAGCGCACAAAGGAGTACAGAAGGTATCTCTACAGCGCACAAAGGAGTACAGGAAAAATCTCTAGAACGTACAAAGGAGTACACGAGGTATCTCTACAGCGTACAAAGGAGTACAGAAGGTATCTCTACAGCGCAAAAAGGAGTACAGAAGGTATCTCTACAGCGCACAAAGGAGTACAGAAGGTATCTCTACAGCGCACAAAGGAGTACAGAAGGTATCTCTACAGCGCACAAAGGAGTACAGAAGGTATCTCTACAGCGCACAAAGGAGTACAGGAAATATCTCTAGAACGTACAAAGGAGTACACGAGGTATCTCTACAGCGTACAAAGGAGTACAGAAGGTATCTCTACAGCGCACAAAGGAGTACAGAAGGTATCTCTACAGCGCACAAAGGAGTACAGAAGGTATCTCTACAGCGCACAAAGGAGTACAGAAGGTATCTCTACAGCGCACAAAGGAGTACAGGAAATATCTCTAGAACGTACAAAGGAGTACAGGAAATATCTCTACAGCGCACAAAGGAGTACAGAAGGTATCTCTACAGCGCACAAAGGAGTACAGAAGGTATCTCTACAGCGCACAAAGGAGTACAGAAGGTATCTCTACAGCGCACAAAGGAGTACAGGAAATATCTCTAGAACGTACAAAGGAGTACACGAGGTATCTCTACAGCGTACAAAGGAGTACAGAAGGTATCTCTACAGCGCACAAAGGAGTACAGAAGGTATCTCTACAGCGTACAAAGGAGTACAGAAGGTATCTCTACAGCGCACAAAGGAGTACAGAAGGTATCTCTACAGCGCACAAAGGAGTACAGAAGGTATCTCTACAGCGCACAAAGGAGTACAGAAGGTATCTCTACAGCGCACAAAGAAGTAAAGGAAATATCTCTAGAACGTACAAAGGAGTACACGAGGTATCTCTACAGCGTACAAAGGAGTACAAAAGGTATCTCTACAGCGTACAAAGGAGTACAGAAGGTATCTCTACAGCGCACAAAGGAGTACAGAAGGTATCTCTACAGCGCACAAAGGAGTACAGAAGGTATCTCTACAGCGCACAAAGGAGTACAGAAGGTATCTCTACAGCGCACAAAGGAGTACAGGAAATATCTCTAGAACGTACAAAGGAGTACACGAGGTATCTCTACAGCGTACAAAGGAGTACACGACGTATCTCTACAGCGCACAAAGGAGTACAGAAGGTATCTCTACAGCGCACAAAGGAGTACAGAAGGTATCTCTACAGCGCACAAAGGAGTACAGGAAATATCTCTAGAACGTAAAAAGAAGTACACGAGGTATCTCTACAGCGCACAAAGGAGTACAGAAGGTATCTCTACAGCGCACAAAGGAGTACAGAAGGTATCTCTACAGCGCACAAAGGAGTGCAGGAAATATCTCTAGAACGTACAAAGGAGTACACGAGGTATCTCTACAGCGTACAAAGGAGTACAGAAGGTATCTCTACAGCGCACAAAGGAGTACAGAAGGTATCTCTACAGCGCACAAAGGAGTACAGGAAATATCTCTAGAACGTACAAAGGAGTACACGAGGTATCTCTACAGCGCACAAAGGAGTGCAGAAGGTATCTCTACAGCGCACAAAGGAGTACAGAAGGTATTTCTACAGCGCACAAAGGAGTACAGGAAATATCTCTAGAACGTACAAAGAAGTACACGAGGTATCTCTACAGCGCACAAAGGAGTACAGAAGGTATCTCTACAGCGCACAAAGGAGTACAGAAGGTATCTCTACAGCGCACAAAGGAGTACAGAAGGTATCTCTACAGCGCACAAAGGAGTACAGAAGGTATCTCTACAGCGCACAAAGGAGTACAGAAGGTATCTCTACAGCGCACAAAGGAGTACAGAAGGTATCTCTACAGCGCACAAAGGAGTACAGAAGGTATCTCTACAGCGCACAAAGGAGTACAGAAGGTATCTCTACAGCGCACAAAGGAGTACAGAAGGTATCTCTACAGCGCACAAAGGAGTACACGAGGTATCTCTACAGCGTACAAAGGAGTACACGAGGTATCTCTACAGCGTACAAAGGAGTACAGAAGGTATCTCTACAGCGCACAAAGGAGTACAGAAGGTATCTTTACAGCGCACAAAGGAGTACAGAAGGTATCTCTACAGCGCACAAAGGAGTACAGAAGGTATCTCTACAGCGCACAAAGGAGTACAGGAAATATCTCTAGAACGTACAAAGGAGTACACGAGGTATCTCTACAGCGTACAAAGGAGTACAGAAGGTATCTCTACAGCGCACAAAGGAGTACAGAAGGTATCTCTACAGCGCACAAAGGAGTACAGAAGGTATCTCTACAGCGCACAAAGGAGTACAGGAAATATCTCTAGAACGTACAAAGGAGTACACGAGGTATCTCTACAGCGTACAAAGGAGTACAGAAGGTATCTCTACAGCGTACAAAGGAGTACAGAAGGTCTCTCTACAGCGCACAAAGGAGTACAGAAGGTATCTCTACAGCGCACAAAGGAGTACAGAAGGTATCTCTACAGCGCACAAAGGAGTACAGAAGGTATCTCTACAGCGCACAAAGGAGTACAGAAGGTATCTCTACAGCGTACAAACGAGTACAGAAGGTATCTCTACAGCGCACAAAGGAGTACAGAAGGTATCTCTACAGCGCACAAAGGAGTACAGGAAATATCTCTAGAACGTACAAAGGAGTACAGGAAATATCTTTAGAACGTGCAAAGGAGTACACGAGGTATCTCTACAGCGTACAAAGGAGTACAGAAGGTATCTCTACAGCGCACAAATTAGTACAGAAGGTATCTCTACAGCGCACAAAGGAGTACAGAAGGTATCTCTACAGCGCACAGAGGAGTACAGAAGGTATCTCTACAGCGCACAAAGGAGTACAGAAGGTATCTCTACAGCGCACAAAAGAGTACAGAAGGTATCTCTACAGCGCACAAAGGAGTACAGAAGGTATCTCTACAGCGCACAAAGGAGTACAGGAAATATCTCTAGAACGTACAAAGGAGTACACGAGGTATCTCTACAGCGTACAAAGGAGTACAGAAGGTATCTCTACAGCGCACAAAGGAGTACAGAAGGTATCTCTACAGCGCACAAAGGAGTACAGAAGGTATCTCTACAGCGCACAAAGGAGTACAGAAGGTATCTCTACAGCGCACAAAGGAGTACAGAAGGTATCTCTACAGCGCACAAAGGAGTACAGGAAATATCTCTAGAACGTACAAAGGAGTACACGAGGTATCTCTACAGCGCACAAAGGAGTACAGAAGGTATCTCCACAGCGCACAAAGGAGTACAGAAGGTATCTCTACAGCGCAAAAAAGAGTACAGGAAATATCTCTAGAACGTACATAGGAGTACACGAGGTATCTCTACAGCGCACAAAGGAGTACAGAAGGTATCTCTACAGCGCACAAAGGAGTACAGAAGGTATCTCTACAGCGCACAAAGGAGTACAGAAGGTATCTCTACAGCGCACAAAGGAGTACAGAAGGTATCTCTACAGCGCACAAAGGAGTACAGAAGGTATCTCTACAGCGCACAAAGGAGTACAGAAGGTATCTCTACAGCGCTCAAAGGAGTACAGGAAATATCTCTAGAACGTACAAAGGAGTACACGAGGTATCTCTACAGAGTACAAAGGAGTACAGAAGGTATCTCTACGGCGCACAAAGGAGTACAGAATGTATCTCTACAGCGTACAAAGAAGTACAGAAGGTATCTCTACAGCGCACAAAGGAGTACAGAAGGTATCTCTACAGCGCACAAAGAAGTACAGAAGGTATCTCTACAGCGCACAAAGGAGTACAGAAGGTAACTCTACAGCGCACAAAGGAGTACAGGAAATATCTCTAGAACGTACAAAGGAGTACACGAGGTATCTCTACAGCGTACAAAGGAGTACAGAAGGTATCTCTACAGCGCACAAACGAGTACAGAAGGTATCTCTACAGCGTACAAAGGAGTAAAGAAGGTATCTCTACAGCGCACAAAGAAGTACAGAAGGTATCTCTACAGCGCACAAAGGAGTACAGAAGGTATCTCTACAGCGCACAAAGGAGTACAGGAAAAATCTCTAGAACGTACAAAGGAGTACACGAGGTATCTCTACAGCGTACAAAGGAGTACAGAAGGTATCTCTACAGCGCAAAAAGGAGTACAGAAGGTATCTCTACAGCGCACAAAGGAGTACAGAAGGTATCTCTACAGCGCACAAAGGAGTACATAAGGTATCTCTACAGCACACAAAGGAGTACAGAAGGTATCTCTACAGCGCACGAAGGAGTACAGGAAATATCTCTAGAACGTACAAAGGAGTACACGAGGTATCTCTACAGCGTACAAAGGAGTACAGAAGGTATCTCTACAGCGCACAAAGAAGTACAGAAGGTATCTCTACAGCGCACAAAGGAGTACAGAAGGTATCTCTACAGCGCACAAAGGAGTACAGAAGGTATCTCTACAGCGCACAAAGGAGTAGAGGAAATATCTCTAGAACGTACAAAGGAGTACACGAGGTATCTCTACAGCGTACAAAGGAGTACAGAAGGTATCTCTACAGCGCACAAAGGAGTACAGAAGGTATCTCTACAGCGCACGAAGGAGTACAGAAGGTATCTCTACAGCGCACAAAGGAGTACAGAAGGTATCTCTACAGCGCACAAAGGAGTACAGAAGGTATCTCTACAGCGCACAAAGGAGTACAGAAGGTATCTCTACAGCGCACAAAGGAGCACAGGAAATAACTCTAGAACGTACAAAGGAGTACACGAGGTATCTCTACAGCGTACAAAGGAGTACAGAAGGTATCTCTACAGCGCACAAAGGAGTACAGAAGGTATCTCTACAGCGTACAAAGGAGTACAGAAGGTATCTCTACAGCGCACAAAGGAGTACAGAAGGTATCTCTACAGCGCACAAAGGAGTACAGAAGGTATCTCTACAGCGCACAAAGGAGTACAGGAAATATCTCTAGAACGTACAAAGGAGTACACGAGGTATCTCTACAGCGCATAAAGGAGTACAGAAGGTATCTCTACAGCGCACAAAGGAGTACAGAAGGTATCTCTACAGCGCACAAAGGAGTACAGAAGGTATCTCTACAGCGCACAAAGGAGTACAGAAGGTATCTCTACAGCGCATAAAGGAGTACAGAAGGTATCTCTACAGCGCACAAAGGAGTACAGGAAATATCTCTAGAACGTACAAAGGAGTACACGAGGTATCTCTACAGCGTACAAAGGAGTACAGAAGGTATCTCTACAGCGCACAAAGGAGTACAGAAGGTATCTCTACAGCGCACAAAGGAGTACAGAAGGTATCTCTACAGCGCACAAAGGAGTACAGAAGGTATATCTACAGCGCACAAAGGAGTACAGGAAATATCTCTAGAACGTACAAAGGAGTACACGAGGTATCTCTACAGCGTACAAAGGAGTACAGAAGGTATCTCTACAGCGCACGAAGGAGTACAGAAGGTATCTCTACAGCGCACAAAGGAGTACAGAAGGTATCTCTACAGCGCACAAAGGAGTACAGAAGGTATCTCTACAGCGCACAAAGGAGTACAGAAGGTATTTCTACAGCGTACAAAGCAGTACAGAAGGTATCTCTACAGCGCACAAAGGAGTACAGAAGGTATCTCTACAGCGCACAAAGGAGTACAGAAGGTATCTCTACAGCGCACAAAGGAGTACAGGAAATATCTCTAGAACGTACAAAAAAGTACACGAGGTATCTCTACAGCGTACAAAGGAGTACAGAAGGTATCTCTACAGCGCACAAAGGAGTACAGAAGGTATCTCTACAGCGCACAAAGGAGTACAGAAGGTATCTCTACAGCACACAAAGGAGTACAGAAGGTATCTCTACAGCGCACAAAGGAGTACAGAAGGTATCTCTACAGCGCACAAAGGAGTACAGGAAATATCTCTAGAACGTACAAAGGAGTACACGAGGTATCTCTACAGCGTACAAAGGAGTACAGAAGGTATCTCTACAGCGCTCAAAGGAGTACAGAAGGTATCTCTACAGCGCACAAAGGAGTACAGAAGGTATCTCTACAGCGCACAAAGGAGTACAGAAGGTATCTCTACAGCGCACAAAGGAGTACAGAAGGTATCTCTACAGCGCACAAAGGAGTACAGAAGGTATCTCTCTACGCACAAAGGAGTACAGAAGGTATCTCTACAGCGCACAAAGGAGTACAGAAGGTATCTCTACAGCGCACAAAGGAGTACAGAAGGTATCTCTACAGCGCACAGAGGAGTACAGAAGGTATCTCTACAGCGCACAAAGGAGTACAGAAGGTATCTCTACAGCGCACAAAAGAGTACAGAAGGTATCTCTACAGCGCACAAAGGAGTACAGAAGGTATCTCTACAGCGCACAAAGGAGTACAGGAAATATCTCTAGAACGTACAAAGGAGTACACGAGGTATCTCTACAGCGTACAAAGGAGTACAGAAGGTATCTCTACAGCGCACAAAGGAGTACAGAAGGTATCTCTACAGCGCACAAAGGAGTACAGAAGGTATCTCTACAGCGCACAAAGGAGTACAGAAGGTATCTCTACAGCGCACAAAGGAGTACAGAAGGTATCTCTACAGCGCACGAAGGAGTACAGGAAATATCTCTAGAACGTACAAAGGAGTACACGAGGTATCTCTACAGCGTACAAAGGAGTACAGAAGGTATCTCTACAGCGCACAAAGAAGTACAGAAGGTATCTCTACAGCGCACAAAGGAGTACAGAAGGTATCTCTACAGCGCACAAAGGAGTACAGAAGGTATCTCTACAGCGCACAAAGGAGTAGAGGAAATATCTCTAGAACGTACAAAGGAGTACACGAGGTATCTCTACAGCGTACAAAGGAGTACAGAAGGTATCTCTACAGCGCACAAAGGAGTACAGAAGGTATCTCTACAGCGCACGAAGGAGTACAGAAGGTATCTCTACAGCGCACAAAGGAGTACAGAAGGTATCTCTACAGCGCACAAAGGAGTACAGAAGGTATCTCTACAGCGCACAAAGGAGTACAGAAGGTATCTCTACAGCGCACAAAGGAGCACAGGAAATAACTCTAGAACGTACAAAGGAGTACACGAGGTATCTCTACAGCGTACAAAGGAGTACAGAAGGTATCTCTACAGCGCACAAAGGAGTACAGAAGGTATCTCTACAGCGTACAAAGGAGTACAGAAGGTATCTCTACAGCGCACAAAGGAGTACAGAAGGTATCTCTACAGCGCACAAAGGAGTACAGAAGGTATCTCTACAGCGCACAAAGGAGTACAGGAAATATCTCTAGAACGTACAAAGGAGTACACGAGGTATCTCTACAGCGCATAAAGGAGTACAGAAGGTATCTCTACAGCGCACAAAGGAGTACAGAAGGTATCTCTACAGCGCACAAAGGAGTACAGAAGGTATCTCTACAGCGCACAAAGGAGTACAGAAGGTATCTCTACAGCGCATAAAGGAGTACAGAAGGTATCTCTACAGCGCACAAAGGAGTACAGGAAATATCTCTAGAACGTACAAAGGAGTACACGAGGTATCTCTACAGCGTACAAAGGAGTACAGAAGGTATCTCTACAGCGCACAAAGGAGTACAGAAGGTATCTCTACAGCGCACAAAGGAGTACAGAAGGTATCTCTACAGCGCACAAAGGAGTACAGAAGGTATATCTACAGCGCACAAAGGAGTACAGGAAATATCTCTAGAACGTACAAAGGAGTACACGAGGTATCTCTACAGCGTACAAAGGAGTACAGAAGGTATCTCTACAGCGCACGAAGGAGTACAGAAGGTATCTCTACAGCGCACAAAGGAGTACAGAAGGTATCTCTACAGCGCACAAAGGAGTACAGAAGGTATCTCTACAGCGCACAAAGGAGTACAGAAGGTATTTCTACAGCGTACAAAGCAGTACAGAAGGTATCTCTACAGCGCACAAAGGAGTACAGGAAATATCTCTAGAACGTACAAAAAAGTACACGAGGTATCTCTACAGCGTACAAAGGAGTACAGAAGGTATCTCTACAGCGCACAAAGGAGTACAGAAGGTATCTCTACAGCGCACAAAGGAGTACAGAAGGTATCTCTACAGCGCACAAAGGAGTACAGAAGGTATCTCTACAGCGCACAAAGGAGTACAGAAGGTATCTCTACAGCGCACAAAGGAGTACAGGAAATATCTCTAGAACGTACAAAGGAGTACACGAGGTATCTCTACAGCGTACAAAGGAGTACAGAAGGTATCTCTACAGCGCACAAAGGAGTACAGAAGGTATCTCTACAGCGCACAAAGGAGTACAGAAGGTATCTCTACAGCGCACAAAGGAGTACAGAAGGTATATCTACAGCGCACAAAGGAGTACAGGAAATATCTCTAGAACGTACAAAGGAGTACACGAGGTATCTCTACAGCGTACAAAGGAGTACAGAAGGTATCTCTACAGCGCACGAAGGAGTACAGAAGGTATCTCTACAGCGCACAAAGGAGTACAGAAGGTATCTCTACAGCGCACAAAGGAGTACAGAAGGTATCTCTACAGCGCACAAAGGAGTACAGAAGGTATTTCTACAGCGTACAAAGCAGTACAGAAGGTATCTCTACAGCGCACAAAGGAGTACAGGAAATATCTCTAGAACGTACAAAAAAGTACACGAGGTATCTCTACAGCGTACAAAGGAGTACAGAAGGTATCTCTACAGCGCACAAAGGAGTACAGAAGGTATCTCTACAGCGCACAAAGGAGTACAGAAGGTATCTCTACAGCGCACAAAGGAGTACAGAAGGTATCTCTACAGCGCACAAAGGAGTACAGAAGGTATCTCTACAGCGCACAAAGGAGTACAGGAAATATCTCTAGAACGTACAAAGGAGTACACGAGGTATCTCTACAGCGTACAAAGGAGTACAGAAGGTATCTCTACAGCGCTCAAAGGAGTACAGAAGGTATCTCTACAGCGCACAAAGGAGTACAGAAGGTATCTCTACAGCGCACAAAGGAGTACAGAAGGTATCTCTACAGCGCACAAAGGAGTACAGAAGGTATCTCTACAGCGCACAAAGGAGTACAGAAGGTATCTCTCTACGCACAAAGGAGTACAGAAGGTATCTCTACAGCGCACAAAGGAGTACAGAAGGTATCTCTACAGCGCACAAAGGAGTACAGAAGGTATCTCTACAGCGCACAGAGGAGTACAGAAGGTATCTCTACAGCGCACAAAGGAGTACAGAAGGTATCTCTACAGCGCACAAAAGAGTACAGAAGGTATCTCTACAGCGCACAAAGGAGTACAGAAGGTATCTCTACAGCGCACAAAGGAGTACAGGAAATATCTCTAGAACGTACAAAGGAGTACACGAGGTATCTCTACAGCGTACAAAGGAGTACAGAAGGTATCTCTACAGCGCACAAAGGAGTACAGAAGGTATCTCTACAGCGCACAAAGGAGTACAGAAGGTATCTCTACAGCGCACAAAGGAGTACAGAAGGTATCTCTACAGCGCACAAAGGAGTACAGAAGGTATCTCTACAGCGCACAAAGGAGTACAGGAAATATCTCTAGAACGTACAAAGAAGTACACGAGGTATCTCTACAGCGCACAAAGGAGTACAGAAGGTATCTCCACAGCGCACAAAGGAGTACAGAAGGTATCTCTACAGCGCAAAAAAGAGTACAGGAAATATCTCTAGAACGTACATAGGAGTACACGAGGTATCTCAACAGCGCACAAAGGAGTACAGAAGGTATCTCTACAGCGCACAAAGGAGTACAGAAGGTATCTCTACAGCGCACAAAGGAGTACAGAAGGTATCTCTACAGCGCACAAAGGAGTACAGAAGGTATCTCTACAGCGCACAAAGGAGTACAGAAGGTATCTCTACAGCGCACAAAGGAGTACAGAAGGTATCTCTACAGCGCTCAAAGGAGTACAGGAAATATCTCTAGAACGTACAAAGGAGTACACGAGGTATCTCTACAGCGTACAAAGGAGTCCAGAAGGTATCTCTACGGCGCACAAAGGAGTACAGAAGGTATCTCTACAGCGTACAAAGGAGTACAGAAGGTATCTCTACAGCGCACAAAGGAGTACAGAAGGTATCTCTACAGCGCACAAAGAAGTACAGAAGGTATCTCTACAGCGCACAAAGGAGTACAGAAGGTATCTCTACAGCGCACAAAGGAGTACAGGAAATATCTCTAGAACGTACAAAGGAGTACACGAGGTATCTCTACAGCGTACAAAGGAGTACAGAAGGTATCTCTACAGCGCACAAAGGAGTACAGAAGGTATCTCTACAGCGTACAAAGGAGTAAAGAAGGTATCTCTACAGCGCACAAAGAAGTACAGAAGGTATCTCTACAGCGCACAAAAGAGTACAGAAGGTATCTCTACAGCGCACAAAGGAGTACAGGAAAAATCTCTAGAACGTACAAAGGAGTACACGAGGTATCTCTACAGCGTACAAAGGAGTACAGAAGGTATCTCTACAGCGCAAAAAGGAGTACAGAAGGTATCTCTACAGCGCACAAAGGAGTACAGAAGGTATCTCTACAGCGCACAAAGGAGTACAGAAGGTATCTCTACAGCGCACAAAGGAGTACAGAAGGTATCTCTACAGCGCACAAAGGAGTACAGGAAATATCTCTAGAACGTACAAAGGAGTACACGAGGTATCTCTACAGCGTACAAAGGAGTACAGAAGGTATCTCTACAGCGCACAAAGGAGTACAGAAGGTATCTCTACAGCGCACAAAGGAGTACAGAAGGTATCTCTACAGCACACAAAGGAGTACAGAAGGTATCTCTACAGCGCACAAAGGAGTACAGGAAATATCTCTAGAACGTACAAAGGAGTACAGGAAATATCTCTACAGCGCACAAAGGAGTACAGAAGGTATCTCTACAGCGCACAAAGGAGTACAGAAGGTATCTCTACAGCGCACAAAGGAGTACAGAAGGTATCTCTACAGCGCACAAAGGAGTACAGGAAATATCTCTAGAACGTACAAAGGAGTACACGAGGTATCTCTACAGCGTACAAAGGAGTACAGAAGGTATCTCTACAGCGCACAAAGGAGTACAGAAGGTATCTCTACAGCGTACAAAGGAGTACAGAAGGTATCTCTACAGCGCACAAAGGAGTACAGAAGGTATCTCTACAGCGCACAAAGGAGTACAGAAGGTATCTCTACAGCGCACAAAGGAGTACAGAAGGTATCTCTACAGCGCACAAAGAAGTAAAGGAAATATCTCTAGAACGTACAAAGGAGTACACGAGGTATCTCTACAGCGTACAAAGGAGTACAAAAGGTATCTCTACAGCGTACAAAGGAGTACAGAAGGTATCTCTACAGCGCACAAAGGAGTACAGAAGGTATCTCTACAGCGCACAAAGGAGTACAGAAGGTATCTCTACAGCGCACAAAGGAGTACAGAAGGTATCTCTACAGCGCACAAAGGAGTACAGGAAATATCTCTAGAACGTACAAAGGAGTACACGAGGTATCTCTACAGCGTACAAAGGAGTACACGACGTATCTCTACAGCGCACAAAGGAGTACAGAAGGTATCTCTACAGCGCACAAAGGAGTACAGAAGGTATCTCTACAGCGCACAAAGGAGTACAGGAAATATCTCTAGAACGTAAAAAGAAGTACACGAGGTATCTCTACAGCGCACAAAGGAGTACAGAAGGTATCTCTACAGCGCACAAAGGAGTACAGAAGGTATCTCTACAGCGCACAAAGGAGTGCAGGAAATATCTCTAGAACGTACAAAGGAGTACACGAGGTATCTCTACAGCGTACAAAGGAGTACAGAAGGTATCTCTACAGCGCACAAAGGAGTACAGAAGGTATCTCTACAGCGCACAAAGGAGTACAGGAAATATCTCTAGAACGTACAAAGGAGTACACGAGGTATCTCTACAGCGCACAAAGGAGTACAGAAGGTATCTCTACAGCGCACAAAGGAGTACAGAAGGTATTTCTACAGCGCACAAAGGAGTACAGGAAATATCTCTAGAACGTACAAAGAAGTACACGAGGTATCTCTACAGCGCACAAAGGAGTACAGAAGGTATCTCTACAGCGCAAAAAGGAGTACAGAAGGTATCTCTACAGCGCACAAAGGAGTACAGAAGGTATCTCTACAGCGCACAAAGGAGTACAGAAGGTATCTCTACAGCGCACAAAGGAGTACAGAAGGTATCTCTACAGCGCACAAAGGAGTACAGGAAATATCTCTAGAACGTACAAAGGAGTACACGAGGTATCTCTACAGCGTACAAAGGAGTACAGAAGGTATCTCTACAGCGCACAAAGGAGTACAGAAGGTATCTCTACAGCGCACAAAGGAGTACAGAAGGTATCTCTACAGCACACAAAGGAGTACAGAAGGTATCTCTACAGCGCACAAAGGAGTACAGGAAATATCTCTAGAACGTACAAAGGAGTACAGGAAATATCTCTACAGCGCACAAAGGAGTACAGAAGGTATCTCTACAGCGCACAAAGGAGTACAGAAGGTATCTCTACAGCGCACAAAGGAGTACAGAAGGTATCTCTACAGCGCACAAAGGAGTACAGGAAATATCTCTAGAACGTACAAAGGAGTACACGAGGTATCTCTACAGCGTACAAAGGAGTACAGAAGGTATCTCTACAGCGCACAAAGGAGTACAGAAGGTATCTCTACAGCGTACAAAGGAGTACAGAAGGTATCTCTACAGCGCACAAAGGAGTACAGAAGGTATCTCTACAGCGCACAAAGGAGTACAGAAGGTATCTCTACAGCGCACAAAGGAGTACAGAAGGTATCTCTACAGCGCACAAAGAAGTAAAGGAAATATCTCTAGAACGTACAAAGGAGTACACGAGGTATCTCTACAGCGTACAAAGGAGTACAAAAGGTATCTCTACAGCGTACAAAGGAGTACAGAAGGTATCTCTACAGCGCACAAAGGAGTACAGAAGGTATCTCTACAGCGCACAAAGGAGTACAGAAGGTATCTCTACAGCGCACAAAGGAGTACAGAAGGTATCTCTACAGCGCACAAAGGAGTACAGGAAATATCTCTAGAACGTACAAAGGAGTACACGAGGTATCTCTACAGCGTACAAAGGAGTACACGACGTATCTCTACAGCGCACAAAGGAGTACAGAAGGTATCTCTACAGCGCACAAAGGAGTACAGAAGGTATCTCTACAGCGCACAAAGGAGTACAGGAAATATCTCTAGAACGTAAAAAGAAGTACACGAGGTATCTCTACAGCGCACAAAGGAGTACAGAAGGTATCTCTACAGCGCACAAAGGAGTACAGAAGGTATCTCTACAGCGCACAAAGGAGTGCAGGAAATATCTCTAGAACGTACAAAGGAGTACACGAGGTATCTCTACAGCGTACAAAGGAGTACAGAAGGTATCTCTACAGCGCACAAAGGAGTACAGAAGGTATCTCTACAGCGCACAAAGGAGTACAGGAAATATCTCTAGAACGTACAAAGGAGTACACGAGGTATCTCTACAGCGCACAAAGGAGTACAGAAGGTATCTCTACAGCGCACAAAGGAGTACAGAAGGTATTTCTACAGCGCACAAAGGAGTACAGGAAATATCTCTAGAACGTACAAAGAAGTACACGAGGTATCTCTACAGCGCACAAAGGAGTACAGAAGGTATCTCTACAGCGCACAAAGGAGTACAGAAGGTATCTCTACAGCGCACAAAGGAGTACAGAAGGTATATCTACAGCGCACAAAGGAGTACAGAAGGTATCTCTACAGCGCACAAAGGAGTACAGAAGGTATCTCTACAGCGCACAAAGGAGTACAGAAGGTATCTCTACAGCGCACAAAGGAGTACAGAAGGTATCTCTACAGCGCACAAAGGAGTACAGAAGGTATCTCTACAGCGCACAAAGGAGTACAGAAGGTATCTCTACAGCGCACAAAGGAGTACACGAGGTATCTCTACAGCGTACAAAGGAGTACACGAGGTATCTCTACAGCGTACAAAGGAGTACAGAAGGTATCTCTACAGCGCACAAAGGAGTACAGAAGGTATCTTTACAGCGCACAAAGGAGTACAGAAGGTATCTCTACAGCGCACAAAGGAATACAGAAGGTATCTCTACAGCGCACAAAGGAGTACAGGAAATATCTCTAGAACGTACAAAGGAGTACACGAGGTATCTCTACAGCGTACAAAGGAGTACAGAAGGTATCTCTACAGTGCACAAAGGAGTACAGAAGGTATCTCTACAGCGCACAAAGGAGTACAGAAGGTATCTCTACAGCGTACAAACGAGTACAGAAGGTATCTCTACAGCGCACAAAGGAGTACAGAAGGTATCTCTACAGCGCACAAAGGAGTACAGGAAATATCTCTAGAACGTACAAAGGAGTACAGGAAATATCTTTAGAACGTGCAAAGGAGTACACGAGGTATCTCTACAGCGTACAAAGGAGTACAGAAGGTATCTCTACAGCGCACAAATTAGTACAGAAGGTATCTCTACAGCGCACAGAGGAGTACAGAAGGTATCTCTCTACGCACAAAGGAGTACAGAAGGTATTTCTACAGCGCACAAAGGAGTACAGAAGGTATCTCTACAGCGCACAAAGGAGTACAGAAGGTATCTCTACAGCGCACAGAGGAGTACAGAAGGTATCTCTACAGCGCACAAAGGAGTACAGAAGGTATCTCTACAGCGCACAAAAGAGTACAGAAGGTATCTCTACAGCGCACAAAGGAGTACAGAAGGTATCTCTACAGCGCACAAGGGAGTACAGGAAATATCTCTAGAACGTACAAAGGAGTACACGAGGTATCTCTACAGCGTACAAAGCAGTACAGAAGGTATCTCTACAGCGCACAAAGGAGTACAGAAGGTATCTCTACAGCGCACAAAGGAGTACAGAAGGTATCTCTACAGCGCACAAAGGAGTACAGAAGGTATCTCTACAGCGCACAAAGGAGTACAGAAGGTATCTCTACAGCGCACAAAGGAGTACAGGAAATATCTCTAGAACGTACAAAGGAGTACACGAGGTATCTCTACAGCGCACAGAGGAGTACAGAAGGTATCTCCACAGCGCACAAAGGAGTACAGAAGGTATCTCTACAGCGCAAAAAAGAGTACAGGAAATATCTATAGAACGTACATAGGAGTACACGAGGTATCTCTACAGCGCACAAAGGAGTACAGAAGGTATCTCTACAGCGCACAAAGGAGTACAGAAGGTATCTCTACAGCGCACAAAGGAGTACAGAAGGTATCTCTACAGCGCACAAAGGAGTACAGAAGGTATCTCTACAGCGCACAAAGGAGTACAGAAGGTATCTCTACAGCGCACAAAGGAGTACAGAAGGTATCTCTACAGCGCTCAAAGGAGTACAGGAAATATCTCTATAACGTACAAAGGAGTACACGAGGTATCTCTACAGCGTACAAAGGAGTACAGAAGGTATCTCTACGGCGCACAAAGGAGTACAGAAGGTATCTCTACAGCGTACAAAGAAGTACAGAAGGTATCTCTACAGCGCACAAAGGAGTACAGAAGGTATCTCTACAGCGCACAAAGAAGTACAGAAGGTATCTCTACAGCGCACAAAGGAGTACAGAAGGTAACTCTACAGCGCATAAAGGAGTACAGGAAATATCTCTAGAACGTACAAAGGAGTTCACGAGGTATCTCTACAGCGTACAAAGGAGTACAGAAGGTATCTCTACAGCGCACAAACGAGTACAGAAGGTATTTCTACAGCGTACAAAGGAGTAAAGAAGGTATCTCTACAGCGCACAAAGAAGTACAGAAGGTATCTCTACAGCGCACAAAGGAGTACAGAAGGTATCTCTACAGCGCACAAAGGAGTACAGGAAAAATCTCTAGAACGTACAAAGGAGTACACGAGGTATCTCTACAGCGTACAAAGGAGTACAGAAGGTATCTCTACAGCGCAAAAAGGAGTACAGAAGGTATCTCTACAGCGCACAAAGGAGTACAGAAGGTATCTCTACAGCGCACAAAGGAGTACATAAGGTATCTCTACAGCACACAAAGGAGTACAGAAGGTATCTCTACAGCGCACGAAGGAGTACAGGAAATATCTCTAGAACGTACAAAGGAGTACACGAGGTATCTCTACAGCGTACAAAGGAGTACAGAAGGTATCTCTACAGCGCACAAAGGAGTACAGAAGGTATCTCTACAGCGCACAAAGGAGTACAGAAGGTATCTCTACAGCGCACAAAGGAGTACAGAAGGTATCTCTACAGCGCACAAAGGAGTACAGGAAATATCTCTAGAACGTACAGAGGAGTACACGAGGTATCTCTACAGCGTACAAAGGAGTACAGAAGGTATCTCTACAGCGCACAAAGGAGTACAGAAGGTATCTCTACAGCGCACGAAGGAGTACAGAAGGTATCTCTACAGCACACAAAGGAGTACAGAAGGTATCTCTACAGCGCACAAAGGAGTACAGAAGGTATCTCTACAGCGCACAAAGGAGTACAGAAGGTATCTCTACAGCGCACAAAGGAGCACAGGAAATAACTCTAGAACGTACAAAGGAGTACACGAGGTATCTCTACAGCGTACAAAGGAGTACAGAAGGTATCTCTACAGCGCACAAAGGAGTACAGAAGGTATCTCTACAGCGTACAAAGGAGTACAGAAGGTATCTCTACAGCGCACAAAGGAGTACAGAAGGTATCTCTACAGCGCACAAAGGAGTACAGAAGGTATCTCTACAGCGCACAAAGGAGTACAGGAAATATCTCTAGAACGTACAAAGGAGTACACGAGGTATCTCTACAGCGCATAAAGGAGTACAGAAGGTATCTCTACAGCGCACAAAGGAGTACAGAAGGTATCTCTACAGCGCACAAAGGAGTACAGAAGGTATCTCTACAGCGCACAAAGGAGTACAGAAGGTATCTCTACAGCGCATAAAGGAGTACAGAAGGTATCTCTACAGCGCACAAAGGAGTACAGGAAATATCTCTAGAACGTACAAAGGAGTACACGAGGTATCTCTACAGCGTACAAAGGAGTACAGAAGGTATCTCTACAGCGCACAAAGGAGTACAGAAGGTATCTCTACAGCGCACAAAGGAGTACAGAAGGTATCTCTACAGCGCACAAAGGAGTACAGAAGGTATATCTACAGCGCACAAAGGAGTACAGGAAATATCTCTAGAACGTACAAAGGAGTACACGAGGTATCTCTACAGCGTACAAAGGAGTACAGAAGGTATCTCTACAGCGCACGAAGGAGTACAGAAGGTATCTCTACAGCGCACAAAGGAGTACAGAAGGTATCTCCACAGCGCACAAAGGAGTACAGAAGGTATCTCTACAGCGCACAAAGGAGTACAGAAGGTATCTCTACAGCGTACAAAGCAGTACAGAAGGTATCTCTACAGCGCACAAAGGAGTACAGAAGGTATCTCTACAGCGCACAAAGGAGTACAGAAGGTATCTCTACAGCGCACAAAGGAGTACAGGAAATATCTCTAGAACGTACAAAAAAGTACACGAGGTATCTCTACAGCGTACAAAGGAGTACAGAAGGTATCTCTACAGCGCACAAAGGAGTACAGAAGGTATCTCTACAGCGCACAAAGGAGTACAGAAGGTATCTCTACAGCGCACAAAGGAGTACAGAAGGTATCTCTACAGCGCACAAAGGAGTACAGAAGGTATCTCTACAGCGCACAAAGGAGTACAGGAAATATCTCTAGAACGTACAAAGGAGTACACGAGGTATCTCTACAGCGTACAAAGGAGTACAGAAGGTATCTCTACAGCGCTCAAAGGAGTACAGAAGGTATCTCTACAGCGCACAAAGGAGTACAGAAGGTATCTCTACAGCGCACAAAGGAGTACAGAAGGTATCTCTACAGCGCACAAAGGAGTACAGAAGGTATCTCTACAGCGCACAAAGGAGTACAGAAGGTATCTCTCTACGCACAAAGGAGTACAGAAGGTATCTCTACAGCGCACAAAGGAGTACAGAAGGTATCTCTACAGCGCACAAAGGAGTACAGAAGGTATCTCTACACCGCACAGAGGAGTACAGAAGGTATCTCTACAGCGCACAAAGGAGTACAGAAGGTATCTCTACAGCGCACAAAGGAGTACAGGAAATATCTCTAGAACGTACAAAGGAGTACACGAGGTATCTCTACAGCGTACAAAGGAGTACAGAAGGTATCTCTACAGCGCTCAAAGGAGTACAGAAGGTATTTCTACAGCGCACAAAGGAGTACAGAAGGTATCTCTACAGCGCACAAAGGAGTACAGAAGGTATCTCTACAGCGCACAGAGGAGTACAGAAGGTATCTCTACAGCGCACAAAGGAGTACAGAAGGTATCTCTACAGCGCACAAAAGAGTACAGAAGGTATCTCTACAGCGCACAAAGGAGTACAGAAGGTATCTCTACAGCGCACAAGGGAGTACAGGAAATATCTCTAGAACGTACAAAGGAGTACACGAGGTATCTCTACAGCGTACAAAGCAGTACAGAAGGTATCTCTACAGCGCACAAAGGAGTACAGAAGGTATCTCTACAGCGCACAAAGGAGTACAGAAGGTATCTCTACAGCGCACAAAGGAGTACAGAAGGTAACTCTACAGCGCACAAAGGAGTACAGGAAATATCTCTAGAACGTACAAAGGAGTTCACGAGGTATCTCTACAGCGTACAAAGGAGTACAGAAGGTATCTCTACAGCGCACAAACGAGTACAGAAGGTATTTCTACAGCGTACAAAGGAGTAAAGAAGGTATCTCTACAGCGCACAAAGAAGTACAGAAGGTATCTCTACAGCGCACAAAGGAGTACAGAAGGTATCTCTACAGCGCACAAAGGAGTACAGGAAAAATCTCTAGAACGTACAAAGGAGTACACGAGGTATCTCTACAGCGTACAAAGGAGTACAGAAGGTATCTCTACAGCGCAAAAAGGAGTACAGAAGGTATCTCTACAGCGCACAAAGGAGTACAGAAGGTATCTCTACAGCGCACAAAGGAGTACATAAGGTATCTCTACAGCACACAAAGGAGTACAGAAGGTATCTCTACAGCGCACGAAGGAGTACAGGAAATATCTCTAGAACGTACAAAGGAGTACACGAGGTATCTCTACAGCGTACAAAGGAGTACAGAAGGTATCTCTACAGCGCACAAAGGAGTACAGAAGGTATCTCTACAGCGCACAAAGGAGTACAGAAGGTATCTCTACAGCGCACAAAGGAGTACAGAAGGTATCTCTACAGCGCACAAAGGAGTACAGGAAATATCTCTAGAACGTACAGAGGAGTACACGAGGTATCTCTACAGCGTACAAAGGAGTACAGAAGGTATCTCTACAGCGCACAAAGGAGTACAGAAGGTATCTCTACAGCGCACTAAGGAGTACAGAAGGTATCTCTACAGCGCACAAAGGAGTACAGAAGGTATCTCTACAGCGCACAAAGGAGTACAGAAGGTATCTCTACAGCGCACAAAGGAGTACAGAAGGTATCTCTACAGCGCACAAAGGAGCACAGGAAATAACTCTAGAACGTACAAAGGAGTACACGAGGTATCTCTACAGCGTACAAAGGAGTACAGAAGGTATCTCTACAGCGCACAAAGGAGTACAGAAGGTATCTCTACAGCGTACAAAGGAGTACAGAAGGTATCTCTACAGCGCACAAAGGAGTACAGAAGGTATCTCTACAGCGCACAAAGGAGTACAGAAGGTATCTCTACAGCGCACAAAGGAGTACAGGAAATATCTCTAGAACGTACAAAGGAGTACACGAGGTATCTCTACAGCGCATAAAGGAGTACAGAAGGTATCTCTACAGCGCACAAAGGAGTACAGAAGGTATCTATACAGCGCACAAAGGAGTACAGAAGGTATCTCTACAGCGCACAAAGGAGTACAGAAGGTATCTCTACAGCGCATTAAGGAGTACAGAAGGTATCTCTACAGCGCACAAAGGAGTACAGGAAATATCTCTAGAACGTACAAAGGAGTACACGAGGTATCTCTACAGCGTACAAAGGAGTACAGAAGGTATCTCTACAGCGCACAAAGGAGTACAGAAGGTATCTCTACAGCGCACAAAGGAGTACAGAAGGTATCTCTACAGCGCACAAAGGAGTACAGAAGGTATATCTACAGCGCACAAAGGAGTACAGGAAATATCTCTAGAACGTACAAAGGAGTACACGAGGTATCTCTACAGCGTACAAAGGAGTACAGAAGGTATCTCTACAGCGCACGAAGGAGTACAGAAGGTATCTCTACAGCGCACAAAGGAGTACAGAAGGTATCTCCACAGCGCACAAAGGAGTACAGAAGGTATCTCTACAGCGCACAAAGGAGTACAGAAGGTATCTCTACAGCGTACAAAGCAGTACAGAAGGTATCTCTACAGCGCACAAAGGAGTACAGAAGGTATCTCTACAGCGCACAAAGGAGTACAGAAGGTATCTCTACAGCGCACAAAGGAGTACAGGAAATATCTCTAGAACGTACAAAAAAGTACACGAGGTATCTCTACAGCGTACAAAGGAGTACAGAAGGTATCTCTACAGCGCACAAAGGAGTACAGAAGGTATCTCTACAGCGCACAAAGGAGTACAGAAGGTATCTCTACAGCGCACAAAGGAGTACAGAAGGTATCTCTACAGCGCACAAAGGAGTACAGAAGGTATCTCTACAGCGCACAAAGGAGTACAGGAAATATCTCTAGAACGTACAAAGGAGTACACGAGGTATCTCTACAGCGTACAAAGGAGTACAGAAGGTATCTCTACAGCGCTCAAAGGAGTACAGAAGGTATCTCTACAGCGCACAAAGGAGTACAGAAGGTATCTCTACAGCGCACAAAGGAGTACAGAAGGTATCTCTACAGCGCACAAAGGAGTACAGAAGGTATCTCTACAGCGCACAAAGGAGTACAGAAGGTATCTCTCTACGCACAAAGGAGTACAGAAGGTATCTCTACAGCGCACAAAGGAGTACAGAAGGTATCTCTACAGCGCACAAAGGAGTACAGAAGGTATCTCTACACCGCACAGAGGAGTACAGAAGGTATCTCTACAGCGCACAAAGGAGTACAGAAGGTATCTCTACAGCGCACAAAGGAGTACAGAAGGTATCTCTACAGCGCACAAAGGAGTACAGGAAATATCTCTAGAACGTACAAAGGAGTACACGAGGTATCTCTACAGCGTACAAAGGAGTACAGAAGGTATCTCTACAGCGCACAAAGGAGTACAGAAGGTATCTCTACAGCGCACAAAGGAGTACAGAAGGTATCTCTACAGCGCACAAAGGAGTACAGAAGGTATCTCTACAGCGCACAAAGGAGTACAGAAGGTATCTCTACAGCGCACAAAGGAGTACAGGAAATATCTCTAGAACGTACAAAGAAGTACACGAGGTATCTCTACAGCGCACAAAGGAGTACAGAAGGTATCTCCACAGCGCACAAAGGAGTACAGAAGGTATCTCTACAGCGCAAAAAAGAGTACAGGAAATATCTCTAGAACGTACATAGGAGTACACGAGGTATCTCTACAGCGCACAAAGGAGTACAGAAGGTATCTCTACAGCGCACAAAGGAGTACAGAAGGTATCTCTACAGCGCACAAAGGAGTACAGAAGGTATCTCTACAGCGCACAAAGGAGTACAGAAGGTATCTCTACAGCGCACAAAGGAGTACAGAAGGTATCTCTACAGCGCACAAAGGAGTACAGAAGGTATCTCTACAGCGCTCAAAGGAGTACAGGAAATATCTCTAGAACGTACAAAGGAGTACACGAGGTATCTCTACAGCGTACAAAGGAGTACAGAAGGTATCTCTACGGCGCACAAAGGAGTACAGAAGGTATCTCTACAGCGTACAAAGGAGTACAGAAGGTATCTCTACAGCGCACAAAGGAGTACAGAAGGTATCTCTACAGCGCACAAAGGAGTACAGGAAATATCTCTAGAACGTACAAAGGAGTACACGAGGTATCTCTACAGCGTACAAAGGAGTACAGAAGGTATCTCTACAGCGCACAAAGGAGTACAGAAGGTATCTCTACAGCGTACAAAGGAGTAAAGAAGGTATCTCTACAGCGCACAAAGAAGTACAGAAGGTTTCTCTACAGCGCACAAAGGAGTACAGAAGGTATCTCTACAGCGCACAAAGGAGTACAGGAAAAATCTCTAGAACGTACAAAGGAGTACACGAGGTACCTCTACAGCGTACAAAGGAGTACAGAAGGTATCTCTACAGCGCAAAAAGGAGTACAGAAGGTATCTCTACAGCGCACAAAGGAGTACAGAAGGTATCTCTACAGCGCACAAAGGAGTACATAAGGTATCTCTACAGCACACAAAGGAGTACAGAAGGTATCTCTACAGCGCACGAAGGAGTACAGGAAATATCTCTAGAACGTACAAAGGAGTACACGAGGTATCTCTACAGCGTACAAAGGAGTACAGAAGGTATCTCTACAGCGCACAAAGGAGTACAGAAGGTATCTCTACAGCGCACAAAGGAGTACAGAAGGTATCTCTACAACGCACGAAGGAGTACAGAAGGTATCTCTACAGCGCACAAAGGAGTACAGGAAATATCTCTAGAACGTACAAAGGAGTACACGAGGTATCTCTACAGCGTACAAAGGAGTACAGAAGGTATCTCTACAGCGCTCAAAGGAGTACAGAAGGTATCTCTACAGCGCACAAAGGAGTACAGAAGGTATCTCTACAGCGCACAAAGGAGTACAGAAGGTATCTCTACAGCGCACAAAGGAGTACAGAAGGTATCTCTACAGCGCACAAAGGAGTACAGAAGGTATCTCTCTACGCACAAAGGAGTACAGAAGGTATCTCTACAGCGCACAAAGGAGTACAGAAGGTATCTCTACAGCGCACAAAGGAGTACAGAAGGTATCTCTACACCGCACAGAGGAGTACAGAAGGTATCTCTACAGCGCACAAAGGAGTACAGAAGGTATCTCTACAGCGCACAAAAGAGTACAGAAGGTATCTCTACAGCGCACAAAGGAGTACAGAAGGTATCTCTACAGCGCACAAAGGAGTACAGGAAATATCTCTAGAACGTACAAAGGAGTACACGAGGTATCTCTACAGCGTACAAAGGAGTACAGAAGGTATCTCTACAGCGCACAAAGGAGTACAGAAGGTATCTCTACAGCGCACAAAGGAGTACAGAAGGTATCTCTACAGCGCACAAAGGAGTACAGAAGGTATCTCTACAGCGCACAAAGGAGTACAGAAGGTATCTCTACAGCGCACAAAGGAGTACAGGAAATATCTCTAGAACGTACAAAGAAGTACACGAGGTATCTCTACAGCGCACAAAGGAGTACAGAAGGTATCTCCACAGCGCACAAAGGAGTACAGAAGGTATCTCTACAGCGCAAAAAAGAGTACAGGAAATATCTCTAGAACGTACATAGGAGTACACGAGGTATCTCTACAGCGCACAAAGGAGTACAGAAGGTATCTCTACAGCGCACAAAGGAGTACAGAAGGTATCTCTACAGCGCACGAAGGAGTACAGAAGGTATCTCTACAGCGCACAAAGGAGTACAGAAGGTATCTCTACAGCGCACAAAGGAGTACAGAAGGTATCTCTACAGCGCACAAAGGAGTACAGAAGGTATCTCTACAGCGCTCAAAGGAGTACAGGAAATATCTCTAGAACGTACAAAGGAGTACACGAGGTATCTCTACAGCGTACAAAGGAGTACAGAAGGTATCTCTACGGCGCACAAAGGAGTACAGAAGGTATCTCTACAGCGTACAAAGGAGTACAGAAGGTATCTCTACAGCGCACAAAGGAGTACAGAAGGTATCTCTACAGCGCACAAAGAAGTACAGAAGGTTTCTCTACAGCGCACAAAGGAGTACAGAAGGTATCTCTACAGCGCACAAAGGAGTACAGGAAATTTTTCTAGAACGTACAAAGGAGTACACGAGGTATCTCTACAGCGTACAAAGGAGTACAGAAGGTATCTCTACAGCGCACAAAGGAGTACAGAAGGTATCTCTACAGCGTACAAAGGAGTAAAGAAGGTATCTCTACAGCGCACAAAGAAGTACAGAAGGTATCTCTACAGCGCACAAAGGAGTACAGGAAATATCTCTAGAACGTACAAAGGAGTACACGAGGTATCTCTACAGCGTACAAAGGAGTACAGAAGGTATCTCTACAGCGCACAAAGGAGTACAGAAGGTATCTCTACAGCGCACAAAGGAGTACAGAAGGTATCTCTACAGCGCACAAAGGAGTACAGAAGGTATCTCTACAGCGCACAAAGGAGTACAGAAGGTATCTCTACAGCGCACAAAGGAGTACAGGAAATATCTCTAGAACGTACAAAGAAGTACACGAGGTATCTCTACAGCGCACAAAGGAGTACAGAAGGTATCTCCACAGCGCACAAAGGAGTACAGAAGGTATCTCTACAGCGCAAAAAAGAGAACAGGAAATATCTCTAGAACGTACATAGGAGTACACGAGGTATCTCTACAGCGCACAAAGGAGTACAGAAGGTATCTCTACAGCGCACAAAGGAGTACAGAAGGTATCTCTACAGCGCACAAAGGAGTACAGAAGGTATCTCTACAGCGCACAGAGGAGTACAGAAGGTATCTCTACAGCGCACAAAGGAGTACAGAAGGTATCTCTACAGCGCACAAAGGAGTACAGAAGGTATCTCTACAGCGCTCAAAGGAGTACAGGAAATATCTCTAGAACGTACAAAGGAGTACACGAGGTATCTCTACAGCGTACAAAGGAGTACAGAAGGTATCTCTACGGCGCACAAAGGAGTACAGAAGGTATCTCTACAGCGTACAAAGGAGTACAGAAGGTATCTCTACAGCGCACAAAGGAGTACAGAAGGTATCTCTACAGCGCACAAAGAAGTACAGAAGGTTTCTCTACAGCGCACAAAGGAGTACAGAAGGTATCTCTACAGCGCACAAAGGAGTACAGAAGGTATCTCTACAGCGCACAAAGGAGTACAGAAGGTATCTCTACAACGCACGAAGGAGTACAGAAGGTATCTCTACAGCGCACAAAGGAGTACAGGAAATATCTCTAGAACGTACAAAGGAGTACACGAGGTATCTCTACAGCGTACAAAGGAGTACAGAAGGTATCTCTACAGCGCTCAAAGGAGTACAGAAGGTATCTCTACAGCGCACAAAGGAGTACAGAAGATATCTCTACAGCGCACAAAGGAGTACAGAAGGTATCTCTACAGCGCACAAAGGAGTACAGAAGGTATCTCTACAGCGCACAAAGGAGTACAGAAGGTATCTCTCTACGCACAAAGGAGTACAGAAGGTATCTCTACAGCGCACAAAGGAGTACAGAAGGTATCTCTACAGCGCACAAAGGAGTACAGAAGGTATCTCTACACCGCACAGAGGAGTACAGAAGGTATCTCTACAGCGCACAAAGGAGTACAGAAGGTATCTCTACAGCGCACAAAAGAGTACAGAAGGTATCTCTACAGCGCACAAAGGAGTACAGAAGGTATCTCTACAGCGCACAAAGGAGTACAGGAAATTTCTCTAGAACGTACAAAGGAGTACACGAGGTATCTCTACAGCGTACAAAGGAGTACAGAAGGTATCTCTACAGCGCACAAAGGAGTACAGAAGGTATCTCTACAGCGCACAAAGGAGTACAGAAGGTATCTCTACAGCGCACAAAGGAGTACAGAAGGTATCTCTACAGCGCACAAAGGAGTACAGAAGGTATCTCTACAGCGCACAAAGGAGTACAGGAAATATCTCTAGAACGTACAAAGAAGTACACGAGGTATCTCTACAGCGCACAAAGGAGTACAGAAGGTATCTCCACAGCGCACAAAGGAGTACAGAAGGTATCTCTACAGCGCAAAAAAGAGTACAGGAAATATCTCTAGAACGTACATAGGAGTACACGAGGTATCTCTACAGCGCACAAAGGAGTACAGAAGGTATCTCTACAGCGCACAAAGGAGTACAGAAGGTATCTCTACAGCGCACAAAGGAGTACAGAAGGTATCTCTACAGCGCACAAAGGAGTACAGAAGGTATCTCTACAGCGCACAAAGGAGTACAGAAGGTATCTCTACAGCGCACAAAGGAGTACAGAAGGTATCTCTACAGCGCTCAAAGGAGTACAGGAAATATCTCTAGAACGTACAAAGGAGTACACGAGGTATCTCTACAGCGTACAAAGGAGTACAGAAGGTATCTCTACGGCGCACAAAGGAGTACAGAAGGTATCTCTACAGCGTACAAAGGAGTACAGAAGGTATCTCTACAGCGCACAAAGGAGTACAGAAGGTATCTCTACAGCGCACAAAGAAGTACAGAAGGTTTCTCTACAGCGCACAAAGGAGTACAGAAGGTATCTCTACAGCGCACAAAGGAGTACAGGAAATATCTCTAGAACGTACAAAGGAGTACACGAGGTATCTCTACAGCGTACAAAGGAGTACAGAAGGTATCTCTACAGCGCACAAAGGAGTACAGAAGGTATCTCTACAGCGTACAAAGGAGTAAAGAAGGTATCTCTACAGCGCACAAAGAAGTACAGAAGGTATCTCTACAGCGCACAAAGGAGTACAGAAGGTATCTCTACAGCGCACAAAGGAGTAAAGGAAAAATCTCTAGAACGTACAAAGGAGTACACGAGGTACCTCTACAGCGTACAAAGGAGTACAGAAGGTATCTCTACAGCGCAAAAAGGAGTACAGAAGGTATCTCTACAGCGCACAAAGGAGTACAGTAGGTATCTCTACAGCGCACAAAGGAGTACATAAGGTATCTCTACAGCACACAAAGGAGTACAGAAGGTATCTCTACAGCGCACGAAGGCGTACAGGAAATATCTCTAGAACGTACAAAGGAGTACACGAGGTATCTCTACAGCGTACAAAGGAGTACAGAAGGTATCTCTACAGCGCACAAAGGAGTACAGAAGGTATCTCTACAGCGCACAAAGGAGTACAGAAGGTATCTCTACAGCACACAAAGGAGTACAGAAGGTATCTCTACAGCGCACAAAGGAGTACAGGAAATAACTCTAGAACGTACAAAGGAGTACAGAAGGTATCTCTACAGCGCACAAAGGAGTACAGAAGGTATCTCTACAACGCACGAAGGAGTACAGAAGGTATCTCTACAGCGCACAAAGGAGTACAGAAGGTATCTCTACAGCGCACAAAGGAGTACAGAAGGTATCTCTACAGCGCACAAAGGAGTACAGAAGGTATCTCTACAGCGCACAAAGGAGCACAGGAAATAACTCTAGAACGTACAAAGGAGTACACGAGGTATCTCTACAGCGTACAAAGGAGTACAGAAGGTATCTCTACAGCGCACAAAGGAGTACAGAAGGTATCTCTACAGCGTACAAAGGAGTACAGAAGGTATCTCTACAGCGCACAAAGGTGTACAGAAGGTATCTCTACAGCGCACAAAGGAGTACAGAAGGTATCTCTACAGCGCACAAAGGAGTACAGGAAATATCTCTAGAACGTACAAAGGAGTACACGAGGTATCTCTACAGCGTATAAAGGAGTACAGAAGGTATCTCTACAGCGCACAAAGGAGTACAGAAGGTATCTCTACAGCGCACAAAGGAGTACAGAAGGTATCTCTACAGCGCACAAAGGAGTACAGAAGGTATCTCTACAGCGCATAAAGGAGTACAGAAGGTATCTCTACAGCGCACAAAGGAGTACAGGAAATATCTCAAGAACGTACAAAGGAGTACACGAGGTATCTCTACAGCGTACAAAGGAGTACAGAAGGTATCTCTACAGCGCACAAAGGAGTACAGAAGGTATCTCTACAGCGCACAAAGGAGTACAGAAGGTATCTCTACAGCGCACAAAGGAGTACAGAAGGTATATCTACAGCGCACAAAGGAGTACAGGAAATATCTCTAGAACGTACAAAGGAGTACACGAGGTATCTCTACAGCGTACAAAGGAGTACAGAAGGTATCTCTACAGCGCACGAAGGAGTACAGAAGGTATCTCTACAGCGCACAAAGGAGTACAGAAGGTATCTCTACAGCACACAAAGGAGTACAGAAGGTATCTCTACAGCGCACAAAGGAGTACAGGAAATATCTCTAGAACGTACAAAAAAGTACACGAGGTATCTCTACAGCGTACAAAGGAGTACAGAAGGTATCTCTACAGCGCACAAAGGAGTACAGAAGGTATCTCTACAGCGCACAAAGGAGTACAGAAGGTATCTCTACAGCGCACAAAGGAGTACAGAAGGTATCTCTACAGCGCACAAAGGAGTACAGAAGGTATCTCTACAGCGCACAAAGGAGTACAGGAAATATCACTAGAACGTACAAAGGAGTACATGAGGTATCTCTACAGCGTACAAAGGAGTACAGAAGGTATCTCTACAGCGCTCAAAGGAGTACAGAAGGTATCTCTACAGCGCACAAAGGAGTACAGAAGGTATCTCTACAGCGCACAAAGGAGTACAGAAGGTATCTCTACAGCGCACAAAGAAGTACAGAAGGTATCTCTACAGCGCACAAAGGAGTACAGAAGATATCTCTAATGCGCACAAAGGAGTACAGGAAATATCTCTAGAACGTACAAAGGAGTACACGAGGTATCTCAACAGCGTACAAAGGAGTACAGAAGGTATCTCTACAGCGCACAAAGGAGTACAGAAGGTATCTCTACAGCGTACAAAGGAGTACAGAAGGTATCTCTACAGCGCACAAAGGAGTACAGAAGGTATCTCTACAGCGCACAAAGGAGTACAGAAGGTATCTCTATAGCGCACAGAGGAGTACAGGAAATATCTCTAGAACGAATAAAGGAGTACACGAGGTATCTCTACAGCGTACAAAGGAGTACAGAAGGTATCTCTACAGCGCACAAAGGAGTACAGAAGGTATCTCTACAGCGCACAAAGGAGTACAGAAGGTATCTCTACAGCGCACAAAGGAGTACAGAAGGTATCTCTACAGCGCACAAAGGAGTACAGAAGGTATCTCTACAGCGCACAGAGGAGAACAGGAAGTATCTCTAGAACGTACAAAGGAGTACACGAGGTATCTCTACAGCGTACAAAGGAGTACAGAAGGTATCTCTACAGCGCACAAAGGAGTACAGAAGGTATCTCTACAGCGCACAAAGGAGTACAGAAGGTATCTCTACAGCGCACAAAGGAGAACAGAAGGTATCTCTACAGCGCACAAAGGAGTACAGGAAATATCTCTAGAACGTACAAAGGAGTACACGAGGTATCTCTACAGCGTACAAAGGAGTACAGAAGGTATCTCTACAGCGCACAAAGGAGTACAGAAGGTATCTCTACAGCGCACAAAGGAGTACAGGAAATATCTCTAGAACGTACAAAGAAGTACACGAGGTATCTCTACAGCGTACAAAGGAGTACAGAAGGTATCTCTACAGCGCACAAAAGAGTACAGAAGGAATCTCTACAGCGTACAAAGGAGTACAGAAGGTATCTCTACAGCGCACAAAGGAGTACAGAAGGTATCTCTACAGCGCACAAAGAAGTACAGAAGGTATCTCTACAGCGCACAAAGGAGTACAGAAGGTATCTCTACAGCGCACAAAGGAGTACAGGAAATATATCTAGAACGTACAAAGGAGTACACGATGTATCTCTACAGCGTACAAAGGAGTACAGAAGGTATCTCTACAGCGCACAAAGGAGTACAGAAGGTATCTCTACAGCGTACAAAGGAGTACAGAAGGTATCTCTACAGCGCACAAAGGAGTACAGAAGGTATCTCTACAGCGCACAAAGGAGTACAGAAGGTATCTCTACAGCACACAAAGGAGTACAGGAAATATCTCTAGAACGTACAAAGGAGTACACGAGGTATCTCTACAGCGTACAAAGGAGTACAGAAGGTATCTCTACAGCGCACAAAGGAGTACAGAAGGTATCTCTACAGCGCACAAAGGAGTACAGAAGGTATCTCTACAGCACACAAAGGAGTACAGAAGGTATCTCTACAGCGCACAAAGGAGTACAGAAGGTATCTCTACAGCGCACAAAGGAGTACAGGAAATATCTCTAGAACGTACAAAGGAGTACACGAGGTATCTCTACAGCGTACAAAGGAGTACAGAAGGTATCTCTACAGCGCACAAAGGAGTACAGAAGGTATCTCTACAGCGCACAAAGGAGTACAGAAGGTATCTCTACAGCGCACAAAGGAGTACAGAAGGTATCTCTACAGCGCACAAAGGAGTACAGGAAATATCTCTAGAACGTACAAAGGAGTACACGAGGTATCTCTACAGCGTACAAAGGAGTACAGAAGGTATCTCTACAGCGCACAAAGGAGTACAGAAGGTATCTCTACAGCGCACAAAGGAGTACAGAAGGTATCTCTACAGCGCACAAAGGAGTACAGAAGGTATCTCTACAGTGCACGAAGGAGTAAAGAAGGTATCTCTACAGCGCACAAAGGAGTACAGGAAATATCTCTAGAACGTACAAAGGAGTACACGAGGTATCTCTACAGCGTACAAAGGAGTACAGAAGGTATCTCTACAGCGCACAAAGGAGTACAGAAGGTATCTCTACAGTGCACAAAGGAGTACAGAAGGTATCTCTACAGCGCACAAAGGAGTACAGAAGGTATCTCTACAGCGCAAAAAGGAGTACAGGAAATATCTCTAGAACGTACAAAAGAGTTCACGAGGTATCTCTACAGCGTACAAAGGAGTACAGAAGGTATCTCTACAGCGCACAAAGGAGTACAGAAGGTATCTCTACAGCGCACGAAGGAGTACAGAAGGTATCTCTACAGCGCACAAAGGAGTACAGAAGGTATATCTACAGCGCACAAAGGAGTACAGAAGGTATCTCTACAGCGCACAAAGGAGTACAGAAGGTATCTCTACAGCGCACAAAGGAGCACAGGAAATAACTCTAGAACGTACAAAGGAGTACACGAGGTATCTCTACAGCGTACAAAGGAGTACAGAAGGTATCTCTACAGCGCACAAAGGAGTACAGAAGGTATCTCTACAGCGTACAAAGGAGTACAGAAGGTATCTCTACAGCGCACAAAGGAGTACAGAAGGTATCTCTACAGCGCACAAAGGAGTACAGAAGGTATCTCTACAGCGCACAAAGGAGTACAGGAAATATCTCTAGAACGTACAAAGGAGTACACGAGGTATCTCTACAGCGTATAAAGGAGTACAGAAGGTATCTCTACAGCGCACAAAGGAGTACAGAAGGTATCTCTACAGCGCACAAAGGAGTACAGAAGGTATCTCTACAGCGCACAAAGGAGTACAGAAGGTATCTCTACAGCGCACAAAGGAGTAAAGAAGGTATCTTTACAGCGCACAAAGGAGTACAGGAAATATCTCTAGAACGTACAAAGGAGTACACGAGGTATCTCTACAGCGTACAAAGGAGTACAGAAGGTATCTCTACAGCGCACAAAGGAGTACCGAAGGTATCTCTACAGCGCACAAAGGAGTACAGAAGGTATCTCTACAGCGCACAAAGGAGTACAGAAGGTATCTCTACAGCGCACAAAGGAGTACAGGAAATATCTCTAGAACGTACAAAGGAGTACACGAGGTATCTCTACAGCGTACAAAGGAGTACAGAAGGTATCTCTACAGCGCACAAATGAGTACAGAAGGTATCTCTACAGCGCACAAAGGAGTACAGAAGGTATCTCTACAGCGCACAAAGGAGTACAGAAGGTATCTCTACAGCGCACAAAGGAGTACAGAAGGTATCTCTACAGCGTACAAAGGAGTACAGAAGGTATCTCTACAGCGCACAAAGGAGTACAGAAGGTATCTCTACAGCGCACAAAGGAGTACAGAAGGTATCTCTACAGCGCACAAAGGAGTACAGGAAATATCTCTAGAACGTACAAAAAAGTACACGAGGTATCTCTACAGCGTACAAAGGAGTACAAAAGGTATCTCTACAGCGCACAAAGGAGTACAGAAGGTATCTCTACAGCGCACAAAGGAGTACAGAAGGTACCTCTACAGCGCACAAAGGAGTACAGAAGGTATCTCTACAGCGCACAAAGGAGTACAGAAGGTATCTCTACAGCGCACAAAGGAGTACAGGAAATATCTCTAGAACGTACAAAGGAGTACACGAGGTATCTCTACAGCGTACAAAGGAGTACAGAAGGTATCTCTACAGCGCACAAAGGAGTACAGAAGGTATCTCTACAGCGCACAAAGGAGTACAGAAGGTATCTCTACAGCGCACAAAGGAGTACAGAAGGTATCTCTACAGCGCACAAAGGAGTACAGAAGGTATCTCTACAGCGCACAAAGGAGTACAGAAGGTATCTCTACAGCGCACAAAGGAGTACAGGAAATATCTCTAGAACGTACAAAGGAGTACACGAGGTATCTCTACAGCGTACAAAAGGAGTACAGAAGGTATCTCTACAGCGCACAAAGGAGTACAGAAGGTATCTCTACAGCGTACAAAGGAGTACAGAAGGTATCTCTACAGCGCACAAAGGAGTACAGAAGGTATCTCTACAGCGCACAAAGGAGTACAGAAGGTATCTCTATAGCGCACAAAGGAGTACAGGAAATATCTCTAGAACGAATAAAGGAGTACACGAGGAATCTCTACAGCGTTCAAAGGAGTACAGAAGGTATCTCTACAGCGAACAAAGGAGTACAGAAGGTATCTCTACAGCGCACAAAGGAGTACAGAAGGTATCTCTACAGCGCACAAAGGAGTACAGAAGGTATCTCTACAGCGCACAAAGGAGTACAGAAGGTATCTCTACAGCGCACAAAGGAGTACAGGAAATATCTCTAGAACGTACAAAGGAGTACACGAGGTATCTCTACAGCGTACAAAGGAGTACAGAAGGTATCTCTACAGCGCACAAAGGAGTACAGAAGGTATCTCTACAGCGCACAAAGGAGTACAGAAGGTATCTCTACAGCGCACAAAGGAGAACAAAGGTATCTCTACAGCGCACAAAGGAGTACAGGATATATCTCTAGAACGTACAAAGGATTACACGAGGTATCTCTACAGCGTACAAAGGAGTACAGAAGGTATCTCTACAGCGCACAAAGGAGTACAGAAGGTATCTCTACAGCGCACAAAGGAGTACAGGAAATATCTCTAGAACGTACAAAGAAGTACACGAGGTATCTCTACAGCGTACAAAGGAGTACAGAAGGTATCTCTACAGCGCACAAAGGAGTACAGAAGGTATCTCTACAGCGTACAAAGGAGTACAGAAGGTATCTCTACAGCGCACAAAGGAGTACAGAAGGTATCTCTACAGCGCACAAAGAAGTACAGAAGGTATCTCTACAGCGCACAAAGGAGTACAGAAGGTATCTCTACAGCGCACAAAGGAGTACAGGAAATATCTCTAGAACGTACAAAGGAGTACACGAAGTATCTCTACAGCGTACAAAGGAGTACAGAAGGTATCTCTACAGCGCACAAAGGAGTACAGAAGGTATCTCTACAGCGTACAAAGGAGTACAGAAGGTATCTCTACAGCGCACAAAGGAGTACAGAAGGTATCTCTACAGCGCACAAAGGAGTACAGAAGGTATCTCTACAGCGCACAAAGGAGTACAGGAAATATCTCTAGAACGTACAAAAGAGTACACGAGGTATCTCTACAGCGTACAAAGGAGTACAGAAGGTATCTCTACAGCGCACAAAGGAGTACAGAAGGTATCTCTACAGCGCACAAAGGAGTACAGAAGGTATATCTACAGCGCACAAAGGAGTACAGGAAATATCTCTAGAACGTACAAAGGAGTACACGAGGTATCTCTACAGCGTACAAAGGAGTACAGAAGGTATCTCTACAGCGCACGAAGGAGTACAGAAGGTATCTCTACAGCGCACAAAGGAGTACAGAAGGTATCTCTACAGCGCACAAAGGAGTACAGAAGGTATCTCTACAGCGCACAAAGGAGTACAGAAGGTAACTCTACAGCGTACAAAGCAGTACAGAAGGTATCTCTACAGCGCACAAAGGAGTACAGAAGGTATCTCTACAGCGCACAAAGGAGTACAGATGGTATCTCTACAGCGCACAAAGGAGTACAGGAAATATCTCTAGAACGTACAAAAAAGTACACGAGGTATCTCTACAGCGTACAAAGGAGTACAGAAGGTATCTCTACAGCGCACAAAGGAGTACAGAAGGTATCTCTACAGCGCACAAAGGAGTACAGAAGGTATCTCTACAGCGCACAAAGGAGTACAGAAGGTATCTCTACAGTGCACAAAGGAGTACAGAAGGTATCTCTACAGCGCACAAAGGAGTACAGGAAATATCTCTAGAACGTACAAAGGAGTACACGAGGTATCTCTACAGCGTACAAAGGAGTACAGAAGGTATCTCTACAGCGCTCAAAGGAGTACAGAAGGTATCTCTACAGCGCACAAAGGAGTACAGAAGGTATCTCTACAGCGCACAAAGGAGTACAGAAGGTATCTCTACAGCGCACAAAGGAGTACAGAAGGTATCTCTACAGCGCACAAAGGAGTACAGAAGGTATCTCTCTACGCACAAAGGAGTACAGAAGGTATCTCTACAGCGCACAAAGGAGTACAGAAGGTATCTCTACAGCGCACAAAGGAGTACAGAAGGTATCTCTACACCGCACAGAGGAGTACAGAAGGTATCTCTACAGCGCACAAAGGAGTACAGAAGGTATCTCTACAGCGCACAAAAGAGTACAGAAGGTATCTCTACAGCGCACAAAGAAGTACAGAAGGTATCTCTACAGCGCACAAAGGAGTACAGGAAATATCTCTAGAACGTACAAAGGAGTACACGAGGTATCTCTACAGCGTACAAAGGAGTACAGAAGGTATCTCTACAGCGCACAAAGGAGTACAGAAGGTATCTCTACAGCGCACAAAGGAGTACAGAAGGTATCTCTACAGCGCACAAAGGAGTACAGAAGGTATCTCTACAGCGCACAAAGGAGTACAGAAGGTATCTCTACAGCGCACAAAGGAGTACAGGAAATATCTCTAGAACGTACAAAGAAGTACACGAGGTATCTCTACAGCGCACAAAGGAGTACAGAAGGTATCTCCACAGCGCACAAAGGAGTACAGAAGGTATCTCTACAGCGCAAAAAAGAGTACAGGAAATATCTCTTGAACGTACATAGGAGTACACGAGGTATCTCTACAGCGCACAAAGGAGTACAGAAGGTATCTCTACAGCGCACAAAGGAGTACAGAAGGTATCTCTACAGCGCACAAAGGAGTACAGAAGGTATCTCTACAGCGCACAAAGGAGTACAGAAGGTATCTCTACAGCGCACAAAGGAGTACAGAAGGTATCTCTACAGCGCACAAAGGAGTACAGAAGGTATCTCTACAGCGCTCAAAGGAGTACAGGAAATATCTCTAGAACGTACAAAGGAGTACACGAGGTATCTCTACAGCGTACAAAGGAGTACAGAAGGTATCTCTACGGCGCACAAAGGAGTACAGAAGGTATCTCTACAGCGTACAAAGGAGTACAGAAGGTATCTCTACAGCGCACAAAGGAGTACAGAAGGTATCTCTACAGCGCACAAAGAAGTACAGAAGGTATCTCTACAGCGCACAAAGGAGTACAGAAGGTATCTCTACAGCGCACAAAGGAGTACAGGAAATATCTCTAGAACGTACAAAGGAGTACACGAGGTATCTCTACAGCGTACAAAGGAGTACAGAAGGTATCTCTACAGCGCACAAAGGAGTACAGAAGGTATCTCTACAGCGTACAAAGGAGTAAAGAAGGTATCTCTACAGCGCACAAAGAAGTACAGAAGGTATCTCTACAGCGCACAAAGGAGTACAGAAGGTATCTCTACAGCGCACAAAGGAGTACAGGAAAAATCTCTAGAACGTACAAAGGAGTACACGAGGTATCTCTACAGCGTACAAAGGAGTACAGAAGGTATCTCTACAGCGCACAAAGGAGTACAGAAGGTATCTCTACAGCGCACAAAGGAGTACAGGAAATATCTCTAGAACGTACAAAGAAGTACACGAGGTATCTCTACAGCGTACAAAGGAGTACAGAAGGTATCTCTACAGCGCACAAAGGAGTACAGAAGGTATCTCTACAGCGTACAAAGGAGTACAGAAGGTATCTCTACAGCGCACAAAGGAGTACAGAAGGTATCTCTACAGCGCACAAAGAAGTACAGAAGGTATCTCTACAGCGCACAAAGGAGTACAGAAGGTATCTCTACAGCGCACAAAGGAGTACAGGAAATATCTCTAGAACGTACAAAGGAGTACACGAAGTATCTCTACAGCGTACAAAGGAGTACAGAAGGTATCTCTACAGCGCACAAAGGAGTACAGAAGGTATCTCTACAGCGTACAAAGGAGTACAGAAGGTATCTCTACAGCGCACAAAGGAGTACAGAAGGTATCTCTACAGCGCACAAAGGAGTACAGAAGGTATCTCTACAGCGCACAAAGGAGTACAGGAAATATCTCTAGCACGTACAAAAGAGTACACGAGGTATCTCTACAGCGTACAAAGGAGTACAGAAGGTATCTCTACAGCGCACAAAGGAGTACAGAAGGTATCTCTACAGCGCACAAAGGAGTACAGAAGGTATATCTACAGCGCACAAAGGAGTACAGGAAATATCTCTAGAACGTACAAAGGAGTACACGAGGTATCTCTACAGCGTACAAACGAGTACAGAAGGTATCTCTACAGCGCACGAAGGAGTACAGAAGGTATCTCTACAGCGCACAAAGGAGTACAGAAGGTATCTCTACAGCGCACAAAGGAGTACAGAAGGTATCTCTACAGCGCACAAAGGAGTACAGAAGGTATCTCTACAGCGTACAAAGCAGTACAGAAGGTATCTCTACAGCGCACAAAGGAGTACAGAAGGTATCTCTACAGCGCACAAAGGAGTACAGAAGGTATCTCTACAGCGCACAAAGGAGTACAGGAAATATCTCTAGAACGTACAAAAAAGTACACGAGGTATCTCTACAGCGTACAAAGGAGTACAGAAGGTATCTCTACAGCGCACAAAGGAGTACAGAAGGTATCTCTACAGCGCACAAAGGAGTACAGAAGGTATCTCTACAGCGCACAAAGGAGTACAGAAGGTATCTCTACAGCGCACAAAGGAGTACAGAAGGTATCTCTACAGCGCACAAAGGAGTACAGGAAATATCTCTAGAACGTACAAAGGAGTACACGAGGTATCTCTACAGCGTACAAAGGAGTACAGAAGGTATCTCTACAGCGCTCAAAGGAGTACAGAAGGTATCTCTACAGCGCACAAAGGAGTACAGAAGGTATCTCTACAGCGCACAAAGGAGTACAGAAGGTATCTCTACAGCGCACAAAGGAGTACAGAAGGTATCTCTACAGCGCACAAAGGAGTACAGAAGGTATCTCTCTACGCACAAAGGAGTACAGAAGGTATCTCTACAGCGCACAAAGGAGTACAGAAGGTATCTCTACAGCGCACAAAGGAGTACAGAAGGTATCTCTACACCGCACAGAGGAGTACAGAAGGTATCTCTACAGCGCACAAAGGAGTACAGAAGGTATCTCTACAGCGCACAAAAGAGTACAGAAGGTATCTCTACAGCGCACAAAGGAGTACAGAAGGTATCTCTACAGCGCACAAAGGAGTACAGGAAATATCTCTAGAACGTACAAAGGAGTACTCGAGGTATCTCTACAGCGTACAAAGGAGTACAGAAGGTATCTCTACAGCGCACAAAGGAGTACAGAAGGTATCTCTACAGCGTACAAAGGAGTACAGAAGGTATCTCTACAGCGCACAAAGGAGTACAGAAGGTATCTCTACAGCGCACAAAGGAGTACAGAAGGTATCTCTATAGCGCACAAAGGAGTACAGGAAATAACTCTAGAACGAATAAAGGAGTACACGAGGTATCTCTACAGCGTACAAAGGAGTACAGAAGGTATCTCTACAGCGCACAAAGGAGTACAGAAGGTATCTCTACAGCGCACAAAGGAGTACAGAAGGTATCTCTACAGCGCACAAAGGAGTACAGAAGGTATCTCTACAGCGCACAAAGGAGTACAGAAGGTATCTCTACAGCGCACAAAGGAGAACAGGAAGTATCTCTAGAACGTACAAAGGAGTACACGAGGTATCTCTACAGCGTACAAAGGAGTACAGAAGGTATCTCTACAGCGCACAAAGGAGTACAGAAGGTATCTCTACAGCGCACAAAGGAGTACAGAAGGTATCTCTACAGCGCACAAAGGAGAACAGAAGGTATCTCTACAGCGCACAAAGGAGTACAGGAAATATCTCTAGAACGTACAAAGGAGTACACGAGGTATCTCTACAGCGTACAAAGGAGTACGGAAGGTATCTCTACAGCGCACAAAGGAGTACAGAAGGTATCTCTACAGCGCACAAAGGAGTACAGGAAATATCTCTAGAACGTACAAAGAAGTACACGAGGTATCTCTACAGCGTACGAAGGAGTACAGAAGGTATCTCTACAGCGCACAAAAGAGTACAGAAGGTATCTCTACAGCGTACAAAGGAGTACAGAAGGTATCTCTACAGCGCACAAAGGAGTACAGAAGGTATCTCTACAGCGCACAAAGAAGTACAGAAGGTATCTCTACAGCGCACAAAGGAGTACAGAAGGTATCTCTACAGCGCACAAAGGAGTACAGGAAATATATCTAGAACGTACAAAGGAGTACACGATGTATCTCTACAGCGTACAAAGGAGTACAGAAGGTATCTCTACAGCGCACAAAGGAGTACAGAAGGTATCTCTACAGCGTACAAAGGAGTACAGAAGGTATCTCTACAGCGCACAAAGGAGTACAGAAGGTATCTCTACAGCGCACAAAGGAGTACAGAAGGTATCTCTACAGCGCACAAAGGAGTACAGGAAATATCTCTAGAACGTACAAAGGAGTACACGAGGTATCTCTACAGCGTACAAAGGAGTACAGAAGGTATCTCTACAGCGCACAAAGGAGTACAGAAGGTATCTCTACAGCGCACAAAGGAGTACAGAAGGTATCTCTACAGCACACAAAGGAGTACAGAAGGTATCTCTACAGCGCACAAAGGAGTACAGAAGGTATCTCTACAGCGCACAAAGGAGTACAGGAAATATCTCTAGAACGTACAAAGGAGTACACGAGGTATCTCTACAGCGTACAAAGGAGTACAGAAGGTATCTCTACAGCGCACAAAGGAGTACAGAAGGTATCTCTACAGCGCACAAAGGAGTACAGAAGGTATCTCTACAGCGCACAAAGGAGTACAGAAGGTATCTCTACAGCGCACAAAGGAGTACAGGAAATATCTCTAGAACGTACAAAGGAGTACACGAGGTATCTCTACAGCGTACAAAGGAGTACAGAAGGTATCTCTACAGCGCACAAAGGAGTACAGAAGGTATCTCTACAGCGCACAAAGGAGTACAGAAGGTATCTCTACAGCGCACAAAGGAGTACAGAAGGTATCTCTACAGCGCACAAAGGAGTACAGAAGGTATCTCTACAGCGCACAAAAGAGTACAGAAGGTATCTCTACAGCGCACAAAGAAGTACAGAAGGTATCTCTACAGCGCACAAAGGAGTACAGGAAATATCTCTAGAACGTACAAAGGAGTACACGAGGTATCTCTACAGCGTACAAAGGAGTACAGAAGGTATCTCTACAGCGCACAAAGGAGTACAGAAGGTATCTCTACAGCGCACAAAGGAGTACAGAAGGTATCTCTACAGCGCACAAAGGAGTACAGAAGGTATCTCTACAGCGCACAAAGGAGTACAGAAGGTATCTCTACAGCGCACAAAGGAGTACAGGAAATATCTCTAGAACGTACAAAGAAGTACACGAGGTATCTCTACAGCGCACAAAGGAGTACAGAAGGTATCTCCACAGCGCACAAAGGAGTACAGAAGGTATCTCTACAGCGCAAAAAAGAGTACAGGAAATATCTCTTGAACGTACATAGGAGTACACGAGGTATCTCTACAGCGCACAAAGGAGTACAGAAGGTATCTCTACAGCGCACAAAGGAGTACAGAAGGTATCTCTACAGCGCACAAAGGAGTACAGAAGGTATCTCTACAGCGCACAAAGGAGTACAGAAGGTATCTCTACAGCGCACAAAGGAGTACAGAAGGTATCTCTACAGCGCACAAAGGAGTACAGAAGGTATCTCTACAGCGCTCAAAGGAGTACAGGAAATATCTCTAGAACGTACAAAGGAGTACACGAGGTATCTCTACAGCGTACAAAGGAGTACAGAAGGTATCTCTACGGCGCACAAAGGAGTACAGAAGGTATCTCTACAGCGTACAAAGGAGTACAGAAGGTATCTCTACAGCGCACAAAGGAGTACAGAAGGTATCTCTACAGCGCACAAAGAAGTACAGAAGGTATCTCTACAGCGCACAAAGGAGTACAGAAGGTATCTCTACAGCGCACAAAGGAGTACAGGAAATATCTCTAGAACGTACAAAGGAGTACACGAGGTATCTCTACAGCGTACAAAGGAGTACAGAAGGTATCTCTACAGCGCACAAAGGAGTACAGAAGGTATCTCTACAGCGTACAAAGGAGTAAAGAAGGTATCTCTACAGCGCACAAAGAAGTACAGAAGGTATCTCTACAGCGCACAAAGGAGTACAGAAGGTATCTCTACAGCGCACAAAGGAGTACAGGAAAAATCTCTAGAACGTACAAAGGAGTACACGAGGTATCTCTACAGCGTACAAAGGAGTACAGAAGGTATCTCTACAGCGCACAAAGGAGTACAGAAGGTATCTCTACAGCGCACAAAGGAGTACAGGAAATATCTCTAGAACGTACAAAGAAGTACACGAGGTATCTCTACAGCGTACAAAGGAGTACAGAAGGTATCTCTACAGCGCACAAAGGAGTACAGAAGGTATCTCTACAGCGTACAAAGGAGTACAGAAGGTATCTCTACAGCGCACAAAGGAGTACAGAAGGTATCTCTACAGCGCACAAAGAAGTACAGAAGGTATCTCTACAGCGCACAAAGGAGTACAGAAGGTATCTCTACAGCGCACAAAGGAGTACAGGAAATATCTCTAGAACGTACAAAGGAGTACACGAAGTATCTCTACAGCGTACAAAGGAGTACAGAAGGTATCTCTACAGCGCACAAAGGAGTACAGAAGGTATCTCTACAGCGTACAAAGGAGTACAGAAGGTATCTCTACAGCGCACAAAGGAGTACAGAAGGTATCTCTACAGCGCACAAAGGAGTACAGAAGGTATCTCTACAGCGCACAAAGGAGTACAGGAAATATCTCTAGCACGTACAAAAGAGTACACGAGGTATCTCTACAGCGTACAAAGGAGTACAGAAGGTATCTCTACAGCGCACAAAGGAGTACAGAAGGTATCTCTACAGCGCACAAAGGAGTACAGAAGGTATATCTACAGCGCACAAAGGAGTACAGGAAATATCTCTAGAACGTACAAAGGAGTACACGAGGTATCTCTACAGCGTACAAACGAGTACAGAAGGTATCTCTACAGCGCACGAAGGAGTACAGAAGGTATCTCTACAGCGCACAAAGGAGTACAGAAGGTATCTCTACAGCGCACAAAGGAGTACAGAAGGTATCTCTACAGCGCACAAAGGAGTACAGAAGGTATCTCTACAGCGTACAAAGCAGTACAGAAGGTATCTCTACAGCGCACAAAGGAGTACAGAAGGTATCTCTACAGCGCACAAAGGAGTACAGAAGGTATCTCTACAGCGCACAAAGGAGTACAGGAAATATCTCTAGAACGTACAAAAAAGTACACGAGGTATCTCTACAGCGTACAAAGGAGTACAGAAGGTATCTCTACAGCGCACAAAGGAGTACAGAAGGTATCTCTACAGCGCACAAAGGAGTACAGAAGGTATCTCTACAGCGCACAAAGGAGTACAGAAGGTATCTCTACAGCGCACAAAGGAGTACAGAAGGTATCTCTACAGCGCACAAAGGAGTACAGGAAATATCTCTAGAACGTACAAAGGAGTACACGAGGTATCTCTACAGCGTACAAAGGAGTACAGAAGGTATCTCTACAGCGCTCAAAGGAGTACAGAAGGTATCTCTACAGCGCACAAAGGAGTACAGAAGGTATCTCTACAGCGCACAAAGGAGTACAGAAGGTATCTCTACAGCGCACAAAGGAGTACAGAAGGTATCTCTACAGCGCACAAAGGAGTACAGAAGGTATCTCTCTACGCACAAAGGAGTACAGAAGGTATCTCTACAGCGCACAAAGGAGTACAGAAGGTATCTCTACAGCGCACAAAGGAGTACAGAAGGTATCTCTACACCGCACAGAGGAGTACAGAAGGTATCTCTACAGCGCACAAAGGAGTACAGAAGGTATCTCTACAGCGCACAAAAGAGTACAGAAGGTATCTCTACAGCGCACAAAGGAGTACAGAAGGTATCTCTACAGCGCACAAAGGAGTACAGGAAATATCTCTAGAACGTACAAAGGAGTACTCGAGGTATCTCTACAGCGTACAAAGGAGTACAGAAGGTATCTCTACAGCGCACAAAGGAGTACAGAAGGTATCTCTACAGCGTACAAAGGAGTACAGAAGGTATCTCTACAGCGCACAAAGGAGTACAGAAGGTATCTCTACAGCGCACAAAGGAGTACAGAAGGTATCTCTATAGCGCACAAAGGAGTACAGGAAATAACTCTAGAACGAATAAAGGAGTACACGAGGTATCTCTACAGCGTACAAAGGAGTACAGAAGGTATCTCTACAGCGCACAAAGGAGTACAGAAGGTATCTCTACAGCGCACAAAGGAGTACAGAAGGTATCTCTACAGCGCACAAAGGAGTACAGAAGGTATCTCTACAGCGCACAAAGGAGTACAGAAGGTATCTCTACAGCGCACAAAGGAGAACAGGAAGTATCTCTAGAACGTACAAAGGAGTACACGAGGTATCTCTACAGCGTACAAAGGAGTACAGAAGGTATCTCTACAGCGCACAAAGGAGTACAGAAGGTATCTCTACAGCGCACAAAGGAGTACAGAAGGTATCTCTACAGCGCACAAAGGAGAACAGAAGGTATCTCTACAGCGCACAAAGGAGTACAGGAAATATCTCTAGAACGTACAAAGGAGTACACGAGGTATCTCTACAGCGTACAAAGGAGTACGGAAGGTATCTCTACAGCGCACAAAGGAGTACAGAAGGTATCTCTACAGCGCACAAAGGAGTACAGGAAATATCTCTAGAACGTACAAAGAAGTACACGAGGTATCTCTACAGCGTACGAAGGAGTACAGAAGGTATCTCTACAGCGCACAAAAGAGTACAGAAGGTATCTCTACAGCGTACAAAGGAGTACAGAAGGTATCTCTACAGCGCACAAAGGAGTACAGAAGGTATCTCTACAGCGCACAAAGAAGTACAGAAGGTATCTCTACAGCGCACAAAGGAGTACAGAAGGTATCTCTACAGCGCACAAAGGAGTACAGGAAATATATCTAGAACGTACAAAGGAGTACACGATGTATCTCTACAGCGTACAAAGGAGTACAGAAGGTATCTCTACAGCGCACAAAGGAGTACAGAAGGTATCTCTACAGCGTACAAAGGAGTACAGAAGGTATCTCTACAGCGCACAAAGGAGTACAGAAGGTATCTCTACAGCGCACAAAGGAGTACAGAAGGTATCTCTACAGCGCACAAAGGAGTACAGGAAATATCTCTAGAACGTACAAAGGAGTACACGAGGTATCTCTACAGCGTACAAAGGAGTACAGAAGGTATCTCTACAGCGCACAAAGGAGTACAGAAGGTATCTCTACAGCGCACAAAGGAGTACAGAAGGTATCTCTACAGCACACAAAGGAGTACAGAAGGTATCTCTACAGCGCACAAAGGAGTACAGAAGGTATCTCTACAGCGCACAAAGGAGTACAGGAAATATCTCTAGAACGTACAAAGGAGTACACGAGGTATCTCTACAGCGTACAAAGGAGTACAGAAGGTATCTCTACAGCGCACAAAGGAGTACAGAAGGTATCTCTACAGCGCACAAAGGAGTACAGAAGGTATCTCTACAGCGCACAAAGGAGTACAGAAGGTATCTCTACAGCGCACAAAGGAGTACAGGAAATATCTCTAGAACGTACAAAGGAGTACACGAGGTATCTCTACAGCGTACAAAGGAGTACAGAAGGTATCTCTACAGCGCACAAAGGAGTACAGAAGGTATCTCTACAGCGCACAAAGGAGTACAGAAGGTATCTCTACAGCGCACAAAGGAGTACAGAAGGTATCTCTACAGCGCACAAAGGAGTACAGAAGGTATCTCTACAGCGCACAAAGGAGTACAGGAAATATCTCTAGAACGTACAAAGGAGTACACGAGGTATCTCTACAGCGTACAAAGGAGTACAGAAGGTATCTCTACAGCGCACAAAGGAGTACAGAAGGTATCTCTACAGCGCACAAAGGAGTACAGAAGGTATCTCTACAGCGCACAAAAGAGAACAAAGGTATCTCTACAGCGCACAAAGGAGTACAGGATATATCTCTAGAACGTACAAAGGATTACACGAGGTATCTCTACAGCGTACAAAGGAGTACAGAAGGTATCTCTACAGCGCACAAAGGAGTACAGAAGGTATCTCTACAGCGCACAAAGAAGTACAGGAAATATCTCTAGAACGTACAAAGAAGTACACGAGGTATCTCTACAGCGTACAAAGGAGTACAGAAGGTATCTCTACAGCGCACAAAGGAGTACAGAAGGTATCTCTACAGCGTACAAAGGAGTACAGAAGGTATCTCTACAGCGCACAAAGGAGTACAGAAGGTATCTCTACAGCGCACAAAGAAGTACAGAAGGTATCTCTACAGCGCACAAAGGAGTACAGAAGGTATCTCTACAGCGCACAAAGGAGTACAGGAAATATCTCTAGAACGTACAAAGGAGTACACGAGGTATCTCTACAGCGTACAAAGGAGTACAGAAGGTATCTCTACAGCGCACAAAGGAGTACAGAAGGTATCTCTACAGCGTACAAAGGAGTACAGAAGGTATCTCTACAGCGCACAAAGGAGTACAGAAGGTATCTCTACAGCGCACAAAGGAGTACAGAAGGTATCTCTACAGCGCACAAAGGAGTACAGGAAATATCTCTAGAACGTACAAAAGAGTACACGAGGTATCTCTACAGCGTACAAAGGAGTACAGAAGGTATCTCTACAGCGCACAAAGGAGTACAGAAGGTATCTCTACAGCGCACAAAGGAGTACAGAAGGTATCTCTACAGCGCACAAAGGAGTACAGAAGGTATCTCTACAGCGCACAAAGGAGTACAGAAGGTATCTCTACAGCGCACAAAGGAGTACAGGAAATATCTCTAGAACGTACAAAGGAGTACACGAGGTATCTCTACAGCGTACAAAGGAGTACAGAAGGTATCTCTACAGCGCACAAAGGAGTACAGAAGGTATCTCTACAGCGCACAAAGGAGTACAGAAGGTATCTCTACAGCGCACAAAGGAGTACAGAAGGTATCTCTACAGCGCACAAAGGAGTACAGGAAATATCTCTAGAACGTACAAAGGAGTACACGAGGTATCTCCACAGCGTACAAAGGAGTACAGAAGGTATCTCTACAGCGCACAAAGGAGTACAGAAGGTATCTCTACAGCGCACAAAGGAGTACAGAAGGTATCTCTACAGCGCACAAAGGAGTACAGGAAATATCTCTAGAACGTACAAAGGAGTACACGAGGTATCTCTACAGCGTACAAAGGAGTACAGAAGGTATCTCTACAGCGCACAAAGGAGTACAGAAGGTATCTCTACAGCGCACAAAGGAGTACAGAAGGTATCTCTACAGCGCACAAAGGAGTACAGAAGGTATCTCTACAGCGCACAAAGGAGTACAGGAAATATCTCTAGAACGTACAAAGGAGTACACGAGGTATCTCTACAGCTACAAAGGAGTACAGAAGGTATCTCTACAGCGCACAAAGGAGTACAGAAGGTATCTCTACAGCGCACAAAGGAGTACAGAAGGTATCTCTACAGCGCACAAAGGAGTACAGAAGGTATCTCTACAGCGCACAAAGGAGTACAGAAGGTATCTCTACAGCGCACAAAGGAGTACAGGAAATATCTCTAGAACGTACAAAGGAGTACACGAGGTATCTCTACAGCGTACAAAGGAGTACAGAAGGTATCTCTACAGCGCACAAAGGAGTACAGAAGGTATCTCTACAGCGCACAAAGGAGTACAGAAGGTATCTCTACAGCGCACAAAAGAGAACAAAGGTATCTCTACAGCGCACAAAGGAGTACAGGATATATCTCTAGAACGTACAAAGGATTACACGAGGTATCTCTACAGCGTACAAAGGAGTACAGAAGGTATCTCTACAGCGCACAAAGGAGTACAGAAGGTATCTCTACAGCGCACAAAGAAGTACAGGAAATATCTCTAGAACGTACAAAGAAGTACACGAGGTATCTCTACAGCGTACAAAGGAGTACAGAAGGTATCTCTACAGCGCACAAAGGAGTACAGAAGGTATCTCTACAGCGTACAAAGGAGTACAGAAGGTATCTCTACAGCGCACAAAGGAGTACAGAAGGTATCTCTACAGCGCACAAAGAAGTACAGAAGGTATCTCTACAGCGCACAAAGGAGTACAGAAGGTATCTCTACAGCGCACAAAGGAGTACAGGAAATATCTCTAGAACGTACAAAGGAGTACACGAGGTATCTCTACAGCGTACAAAGGAGTACAGAAGGTATCTCTACAGCGCACAAAGGAGTACAGAAGGTATCTCTACAGCGTACAAAGGAGTACAGAAGGTATCTCTACAGCGCACAAAGGAGTACAGAAGGTATCTCTACAGCGCACAAAGGAGTACAGAAGGTATCTCTACAGCGCACAAAGGAGTACAGGAAATATCTCTAGAACGTACAAAAGAGTACACGAGGTATCTCTACAGCGTACAAAGGAGTACAGAAGGTATCTCTACAGCGCACAAAGGAGTACAGAAGGTATCTCTACAGCGCACAAAGGAGTACAGAAGGTATCTCTACAGCGCACAAAGGAGTACAGAAGGTATCTCTACAGCGCACAAAGGAGTACAGAAGGTATCTCTACAGCGCACAAAGGAGTACAGGAAATATCTCTAGAACGTACAAAGGAGTACACGAGGTATCTCTACAGCGTACAAAGGAGTACAGAAGGTATCTCTACAGCGCACAAAGGAGTACAGAAGGTATCTCTACAGCGCACAAAGGAGTACAGAAGGTATCTCTACAGCGCACAAAGGAGTACAGAAGGTATCTCTACAGCGCACAAAGGAGTACAGGAAATATCTCTAGAACGTACAAAGGAGTACACGAGGTATCTCCACAGCGTACAAAGGAGTACAGAAGGTATCTCTACAGCGCACAAAGGAGTACAGAAGGTATCTCTACAGCGCACAAAGGAGTACAGAAGGTATCTCTACAGCGCACAAAGGAGTACAGAAGGTATCTCTACAGTGCACAAAGGAGTACAAAAGGTATCTCTACAGCGCACAAAGGAGTACAGAAGGTATCTCCACAACGCACAAAGGAGTACAGGAAATAACTCTAGAACGTACAAAGGAGTACACGAGGTATCTCTACAGCGTACAAAGGAGTACAGAAGGTATCTCTACAGCGCACAAAGGAGTACAGAAGGTATCTCTACAGCGTACAAAGGAGTACAGAAGGTATCTCTACAGCGCACAAAGGAGTACAGAAGGTATCTCTACAGCGCACAAAGGAGTACAGAAGGTATCTCGACAGCGCACAAAGGAGTACAGGAAATATCTCTAGAACGTACAAAGGAGTACACGAGGTATCTCTACAGCGTATAAAGGAGTACAGAAGGTATCTCTACAGCGCACAAAGGAGTACAGAAGGTATCTCTACAGCGCACAAAGGAGTTCAGAAGGTATCTCTACAGCGCACAAAGGAGTACAGAAGGTATCTCTACAGCGCACAAAGGAGTACAGAAGGTATCTCTACAGCGCACAAAGGAGTACAGGAAATATCTCTAGAACGTACAAAGGAGTACACGAGGTATCTCTACAGCGTACAAAGGAGTACAGAAGGTATCTCTACAGCGCACAAAGGAGTACAGGAAATATCTCTAGAACGTACAAAGGAGTACACGAGGTATCTCTACAGCGTACAAAGGAGTACAGAAGGTATCTCTACAGCGCACAAAGGAGTACAGAAGGTATCTCTACAGCGCACAAAGGAGTACAGAAGGTATCTCTACAGCGCACAAAGGAGAACAGAAGGTATCTCTACAGCGCACAAAGGAGTACAGGAAATATCTCTAGAACGTACAAAGGAGTACACGAGGTATCTCTACAGCGTACAAAGGAGTACAGAAGGTATCTCTACAGCGCACAAAGGAGTACAGAATGTATCTCTACAGCGCACAAAGGAGTACAGGAAATATCTCTAGAACGTACAAAGAAGTACACAAGGTATCTCTACAGCGTACAAAGGAGTACAGAAGGTATCTCTACAGCGCACAAAGGAGTACAGAAGGTATCTCTACAGCGTACAAAGGAGTACAGAAGGTATATCTACAGCGCACAAAGGAGTACAGAAGGTATCTCTACAGCGCACAAAGAAGTACAGAAGGTATCTCTACAGCGCACAAAGGAGTACAGAAGGTATCTCTACAGCGCACAAAGGAGTACAGGAAATATATCTAGAACGTACAAAGGAGTACACGATGTATCTCTACAGCGTTCAAAGGAGTACAGAAGGTATCTCTACAGCGCACAAAGGAGTACAGAAGGTATCTCTACAGCGTACAAAGGAGTACAGAAGGTATCTCTACAGCGCACAAAGGAGTACAGAAGGTATCTCTACAGCGCACAAAGGAGTACAGAAGGTATCTCTACAGCGCACAAAGGAGTACAGGAAATATCTCTAGAACGTACAAAGGAGTACACGAGGTATCTCTACAGCGTACAAAGGAGTACAGAAGGTATCTCTACAGCGCACAAAGGAGTACAGAAGGTATCTCTACAGCGCACAAAGGAGTACAGAAGGTATCTCTACAGCGCACAAAGGAGTACAGAAGGTATCTCTACAGCGCACAAAGGAGTACAGAAGGTATCTCTACAGCGCACAAAGGAGTACAGGAAATATCTCTAGAACGTACAAAGGAGTACACGAGGTATCTCTACAGCGTACAAAGGAGTACAGAAGGTATCTCTACAGCGCACAAAGGAGTACGGAAGGTATCTCTACAGCGCACAAAGGAGTACAGAAGGTATCTCTACAGCGCACAAAGGAGTACAGAAGGTATCTCTACAGCGCACAAAGGAGTACAGGAAATATCTCTAGAACGTACAAAGGAGTACACGAGGTATCTCTACAGCGTACAAAGGAGTACAGAAGGTATCTCTACAGCGCACAAAGGAGTACAGAAGGTATCTCTACAGCGTACAAAGGAGTACAGAAGGTATCTCTACAGCGCACAAAGGAGTACAGAAGGTATCTCTACAGCGCACAAAGAAGTACAGAAGGTATCTCTACAGCGCACAAAGGAGTACAGAAGGTATCTCTACAGCGCACAAAGGAGTACAGGAAATATCTCTAGAACGTACAAAGGAGTACACGAGGTATCTCTACAGCGTACAAAGGAGTACAGAAGGTATCTCTACAGCGCACAAAGGAGTACAGAAGGTATCTCTACAGCGTACAAAGGAGTACAGAAGGTATCTCTACAGCGCACAAAGGAGTACAGAAGGTATCTCTACAGCGCACAAAGGAGTACAGAAGGTATCTCTACAGCGCACAAAGGAGTACAGGAAATATCTCTAGAACGTACAAAAGAGTACACGAGGTATCTCTACAGCGTACAAAGGAGTACAGAAGGTATCTCTACAGCGCACAAAGGAGTACAGAAGGTATCTCTACAGCGCACAAAGGAGTACAGAAGGTATCTCTACAGCGCACAAAGGAGTACAGAAGGTATCTCTACAGCGCACAAAGGAGTACAGAAGGTATCTCTACAGCGCACAAAGGAGTACAGGAAATATCTCTAGAACGTACAAAGGAGTACACGAGGTATCTCTACAGCGTACAAAGGAGTACAGAAGGTATCTCTACAGCGCACAAAGGAGTACAGAAGGTATCTCTACAGCGCACAAAGGAGTACAGAAGGTATCTCTACAGCGCACAAAGGAGTACAGAAGGTATCTCTACAGCGCACAAAGGAGTACAGGAAATATCTCTAGAACGTACAAAGGAGTACACGAGGTATCTCCACAGCGTACAAAGGAGTACAGAAGGTATCTCTACAGCGCACAAAGGAGTACAGAAGGTATCTCTACAGCGCACAAAGGAGTACAGAAGGTATCTCTACAGCGCACAAAGGAGTACAGAAGGTATCTCTACAGTGCACAAAGGAGTACAGAAGGTATCTCTACAGCGCACAAAGGAGTACAGAAGGTATCTCTACAGCGCACAAAAGAGTACAGGAAATATCTCTAGAACGTACAAAGGAGTACACGAGGTATCTCTACAGCGTACAAAGGAGTACAGAAGGTATCTCTACAGCGCACAAAGGAGTACAGAAGGTATCTCTACAGCGTACAAAAGAGTACAGAAGGTATCTCTACAGCGCACAAAGGAGTACAGAAGGTATCTCTACAGCGCACAAAGGAGTACAGAAGGTATCTCTACAGCGCACAAAGGAGTACAGGAAATATCTCTAGAACGTACAAAGGAGTACACGAGGTATCTCTACAGCGTACAAAGGAGTACAGAAGGTATCTCTACAGCGCACAAAGGAGTACAGAAGGTATCTCTACAGCGCACAAAGGAGTACAGAAGGTATCTCTACAGCGCACAAAGGAGTACAGAAGGTATCTCTACAGCGCACAAAGGAGTACAGAAGGTATCTCTACAGCGCAGAAAGGAGTACAGGAAATATCTCTAGAACGTACGAAGGAGTACACGAGGTATCTCTACAGCGTACAAAGGAGTACAGAAGGTATCTCTACAGCGCACAGAGGAGTACAGGAAATATCTCTAGAAAGTACAAAGGAGTACAGGAAATATCTCTAGAACGTACAAAGGAGTACACGAGGTATCTCTACAGCGTACAAAGAAGTACAGAAGGTATCTCTACAGCGCACATAGGAGTAGAGAAGGTATCTCTACAGCGCACAAAGGAGTACAGGAAATATCTCTAGAACGTACAAAGGAGTACACGAGGTATCTCTACAGCGTAAAAAGGAGTACAGAAGGTATCTCTACAGCGCACAAAGGAGTACAGATGGTATCTCAACAGCGCACAAAGGAGTACAGAAGGTATCTCTACAGCGCACAAAGGAGTACAGAAGGTATCTCTACAGCGCACAAAGGAGTACAGAAGGTATCTCTACAGCGCACAAAGGAGTACAGGAAATATCTCCAGAACGTACAAAGGAGTACACGAGGTATCTCTACAGCGTACAAAGGAGCACAGAAGGTATCTCTACAGCGCACAAAGGAGTACAGAAGGTATCTCTACAGCGCACAAAGGAGTACAGAAGGTATCTCTACAGCGCACAAAGGAGTACAGAAGGTATCTCTGCAGCGCACAAAGGAGTACAGAAGGTATCTCTACAGCGCACAAAGGAGTACAGGAAATATCTCTAGAACGTACAAAGGAGTACAGGAAATATCTCTAGAACGTACAAAGGAGTACACGAGGTATCTCTACAGCGTACAAAGGAGTACAGAAGGTATCTCTACAGCGCACAAAGGAGTACAGGAAATATCTCTAGAACGTACAAAGGAGTACAGAAGGTATCTCTACAGCGCACAAAGGAGTACAGAAGGTATCTCTACAGCGCACAAAGGAGTACAGAAGGTACCTCTACAGCGCACAAAGGAGTACAGAAGGTATCTCTACAGCGCACAAAGGAGTACAGAAGGTATCTCTACAGCGCACAAAGGAGTACAGGAAATATCTCTAGAACGTACAAAGGAGTACACGAGGTATCTCTACAGCGTACAAAGGAGTACAGAAGGTATCTCTACAGCGCACAAAGGAGTACAGAAGGTATCTCTACAGCGCACAAAGGAGTACAGAAGGTATCTCTACAGCGCACAAAGGAGTACAGAAGGTATCTCTACAGCGCACAAAGGAGTACAGGAAATATCTGTAGAACGTACAAAGGAGTACACGAGGTATCTCTACAGCGTACAAAGGAGTACAGAAGGTATCTCTACAGCGCACAAAGGAGTACAGAAGGTATCTCTACAGCGCACAAAGGAGTACAGAAGGTATCTCAACAGCGCACAAAGGAGTACAGAAGGTATCTCTACAGCGCACAAAGGAGTACAGAAGGTATCTCTACAGCGCACAAAAAAGTACAGAAGGTATCTCTACAGCGCACAAAGGAGTACAGGAAATATCTCTAGAACGTACAAATGAGTACAGAAGGTAACTCTACAGCGCACAAAGGAGTACAGAAGGTATCTCTACAGCGCACAAAGGAGTACAGAAGGTATCTCTACAGCGCACAAAGGAGTACGGAAGGTAACTCTACAGCGTACAAAGGAGTACAGAAGGTATCTCTACAGCGCACAAAGGAGTACAGAAGGTATCTCTACAGCGCACAAAGGAGTACAGAAGGTATTTCTACAGCGCACAAAGGAGTACAGAAGGTATCTCTACAGCGCACAAAGGAGTACAGGAAATATCTCTAGAACGTACAAAGGAGTACACGAGGTATCTCTACAGCGTACAAAGGAGTACAGAAGGTATCTCTACAGCGCACAAAGGAGTACAGAAGGTATCTCTACAGCGCACAAAGGAGTACAGAAGGTATCTCTACAGCGCACAAAGGAGTACAGAAGGTATCTCTACAGCGCACAAAGGAGTACAGAAGGTATCTCTACAGCGCAGAAAGGAGTACAGGAAATATCTCTAGAACGTACCAAGGAGTACACGAGGTATCTCTACAGCGTACAAAGGAGTACAGAAGGTATCTCTACAGCGCACAGAGGAGTACAGGAAATATCTCTAGAAAGTACAAAGGAGTACAGGAAATATCTCTAGAACGTACAAAGGAGAACACGAGGTATCTCTACAGCGTACAAAGAAGTACAGAAGGTATCTCTACAGCGCACATAGGAGTAGAGAAGGTATCTCTACAGCGCACAAAGGAGTACAGGAAATATCTCTAGAACGTACAAAGGAGTACACGAGGTATCTCTACAGCGTAAAAAGGAGTACAGAAGGTTTCTCTACAGCGCACAAAGGAGTACAGATGGTATCTCTACAGCGCACAAAGGAGTACAGAAGGTATCTCTACAGCGCACAAAGGAGTACAGAAGGTATCTCTACAGCGCACAAAGGAGTACAGAAGGTATCTCTACAGCGCACAAAGGAGTACAGGAAATATCTCCAGAACGTACAAAGGAGTACACGAGGTATCTCTACAGCGTACAAAGGAGTACAGAAGGTATCTCTACAGCGCACAAAGGAGTACAGAAGGTATCTCTACAGCGCACAAAGGAGTACAGAAGGTATCTCTACAGCGCACAAAGGAGTACAGAAGGTATCTCTACAGCGCACAAAGGAGTACAGAAGGTATCTCTACAGCGCACAAAGGAGTACAGGAAATATCTCTAGAACGTACAAAGGAGTACAGGAAATATCTCTAGAACGTACAAAGGAGTACACGAGGTATCTCTACAGCGTACAAAGGAGTACAGAAGGTATCTCTACAGCGCACAAAGGAGTACAGGAAATATCTCTAGAACGTACAAAGGAGTACAGAAGGTATCTCTACAGCGCACAAAGGAGTACAGAAGGTATCTCTACAGCGCACAAAGGAGTACAGAAGGTACCTCTACAGCGCACAAAGGAGTACAGAAGGTATCTCTACAGCGCACAAAGGAGTACAGAAGGTATCTCTACAGCGCACAAAGGAGTACAGGAAATATCTCTAGAACGTACAAAGGAGTACACGAGGTATCTCTACAGCGTACAAAGGAGTACAGAAGGTATCTCTACAGCGCACAAAGGAGTACAGAAGGTATCTCTACAGCGCACAAAGGAGTACAGAAGGTATCTCTACAGCGCACAAAGGAGTACAGAAGGTATCTCTACAGCGCACAAAGGAGTACAGGAAATATCTCTAGAACGTACAAAGGAGTACACGAGGTATCTCTACAGCGAACAAAGGAGTACAGAAGGTATCTCTACAGCGCACAAAGGAGTACAGAAGGTATCTCTACAGCGCACAAAGGAGTACAGAAGGTATCTCTACAGCGCACAAAGGAGTACAGAAGGTATCTCTACAGCGCACAAAGGAGTACAGAAGGTATCTCTACAGCGCACAAAAAAGTACAGAAGGTATCTCTACAGCGCACAAAGGAGTACAGGAAATATCTCTAGAACGTACAAATGAGTACACGAGGTATCTCTACAGCGTACGAAGGAGTACAGAAGGTATCTCTACAGCGCACAAAGGAGTACAGAAGGTATCTCCACAGCGTACAAAGGAGTACACGAGGTATCTCTACAGCGTGCAAAGGTCTACAGAAGGTATCTCTACAGCGCACAAAGGAGTACAGAAGGTATCTCTACAGCGCACAAAGGAGTACAGAAGATATCTCTACAGCGCACAAAGGAGTACAGGAAATATCTCTAGAACGTACAAAGGAGTACACGAGGTATCTCTACAGCGTACAAAGGAGTACAGAAGGTATCTCTACAGCGCACAAAGGAGTACAAGAAATATCTCTAGAACGTACAAAGGAGTACAGAAGGTATCTCTACAGCGCACAAAGGAGTACAGAAGGTATCTCTACAGCGCACAAAGGAGTACAGAAGGTATCTCTACAGCGCACAAAGGAGTACAGAAGGTATCTCTACAGCGCACAAAGGAGTACAGAAGGTATCTCTACAGCGCACAAAGGAGTACAGGAAATATCTCTAGAACGTACAAAGGAGTACACGAGGTATCTCTACAGCGAACAAAGGAGTACAGAAGGTATCTCTACAGCGCACAAAGGAGTACAGAAGGTATCTCTACAGCGCACAAAGGAGTACAGAAGGTATCTATACAGCGCACAAAGGAGTACAGAAGGAATCTTTACAGCGCACAAAGGAGTACAGGAAATATCTCTAGAACGTACAAAGGAGTACACGAGGTATCTCTAGAGCGTACAAAGGAGTACAGAAGGTATCTCTACAGCGCACAAAGGAGTACAGAAGGTATCTCTACAGCGTACAAAGGAGTACAGAAGGTATCTCTACAGCGCACAAAGGAGTACAGAAGGTATCTCTACAGCGCACAAAGGAGTACAGGAAATATCTCTAGAACGCACAAAGGAGTACACGAGGTATCTCTACAGCGTACAAAGGAGTACAGAAGGTATCTCTACAGCGCACAAAGGAGTACAGAAGGTATCTCTACAGCGTACAAAGGAGTACAGGAAATATCTCTAGAACGTACAAAGGAGTACAGAAGGTATCTCTACAGCGCACAAAGGAGTACAGAAGGTATCTCTACAGCGCACAAAGGAGTACAGGAAATATCTCTAGAACGTACAAAGGAGTACACAAGGTATCTCTACAGCGTACAAAGGAGTTCAGAAGGTATCTCTACAGCGCACAAAGGAGTACAGAAGGTATCTCTACAGCGTACAAAGGAGTACAGAAGGTATCTCTACAGCGCACAAAGGAGTACAGAAGGTATCTCTACAGCGCACAAAGGAGTACAGAAGGTATCTCTACAGCGCACAAAGGAGTACAGGAAATATCTCTAGAACGTACAAAGGAGTACACGAGGTATCTCTACAGCGTACAAAGGAGTACAGAAGGTATCTCTACAGCGGACAAAGGAGTACAGAAGGTATCTCTACAGCGTACAAAAGAGTACAGAAGGTATCTCTACAGCGCACAAAGGAGTACAGAAGGTATCTCTACAGCGCACAAAGGAGTACAGAAGGTATCTCTACAGCGCAAAAATGAGTACAGGAAATATCTCTAGAACGTACAAAGGAGTACACGAGTTATCTCTACAGCGCACAAAGGAGTACAGAAGGTATCTCTACAGCGCACAAAGGAGTACAGAAGGTATCTCTACAGCGCACAAAGGAGTACAGGAAATATCTCTAGAACGTACAAAGGAGTACAGAAGGTATCTCTACAACGCACAAAGGAGTACAGAAGGTATCTCTACAGCGCACAAAGGAGTACAGAAGGTATCTCTACAGTGCACAAAGGAGTACACGAGGTATCTCTACAGCGTACAAAGGAGTACAGAAGGTATCTCTACAGCGCATAAAGGAATACAGAAGGTATCTATACAGCGCACAAAGGAGTACAGAAGGTATCTCTACAGCGCACAAAGGAGTACACGAGGTATCTCTACAGCGTACAAAGGAGTACAGAAGGTATCTCTACAGCGCACAAAGAAGTACAGAAGGTATCTCTACAGCGAACAAAGGAGTACAGAAGGTATCTCTACAGCGCACAAAGGAGTACACGAGGTATCTCAACAGCGTACAAAGGAGTACAGAAGGTATCTCTACAGCGCACAAAGGAGTACAGAAGGTATCTCTACAGCGCACAAAGGAGTACAGAAGGTATCTCTACAGCGTACAAAGGAGTACAGAAGGTATCTCTACAGCGCACAAAGGAGTACAGAAGGTATCTCTACAGCGCACAAAGGAGTACAGGAAATATCTCTAGAACGTACAAAGGAGTACACGAGGTATCTCTACAGCGTACAAAGGAGTACAGAAGGTATCTCTACAGCGCACAAAGGAGTACAGAAGGTATTTCTACAGCGCACAAAGGAGTACAGGAAATATCTCTAGAACGTACAAAGGAGTACACGAGGTATCTCTACAGCGTACAAAGGAGTACAAAAGGTATCTCTACAGCGCACAAAGGAGTACAGAAGGTATCTCTACAGCGTACAAAGGAGTACAGAAGGTATCTCTACAGCGCACAAAGGAGTACAGGAAATATCTCTAGAACGTACAAAGGAGTACACGAGGTATCTCTACAGCGTACAAAGGAGTACAGAAGGTATCTCTACAGCGCACAAAGGAGTACAGAAGGTATCTCTACAGCGTACAAATGAGGACAGAAGGTATCTCTAAAGCGCACAAAGGAGTACAGAAGGTATCTCTACAGCGCACAAAGGAGTACAGAAGGTATCTCTACAGCGCACAAAGGAGTACAGGAAATATCTCTAGAACGTACAAAGGAGTACACGAGGTATCTCTACAGCGTACAAAGGAGTACAGAAGGTATCTCTACAGCGCACAAAGGAGTACAGAAGGTATCTCTACAGCGCACAAAGGAGTACAGGAAATATCTCTACAGCGCACAAAGGAGTACAGAAGGTATCTCTACAGCGCACAAAGGAGTACAGGAAATATTACTAGAACGTACAAAGGAGTACAGAAGGTATCTCTACAGCGCACAAAGGAGTACAGAAGGTATCTCTACAGCGCACAAAGGAGTACAGAAGGTATCTCTACAGCGCACAAAGGAGTACACGAGGTATCTCTACAGCGTACAAAGGAGTACAGAAGGTATCTCTACAGCGCACATAGGAGTACAGAAGGTATCTCTACAGCGCACAAAGGAGTACAGAAGGTATCTCTACAGCGCACAAAGGAGTACAGAAGGTATCTCTACAGCGCACAAAGGAGTACAGGAAATATCTCTAGAACGTACAAAGGAGTACAGAAGGTATCTCTACAGCGTACAAAGGAGTACAGAAGGTATCTCTACAGCGCACAAAGGAGTACAGAAGGTATCTCTACAGCGCACAAAGGAGTACAGGAAATATCTCTAGAACGTACAAAGGAGTACACGAGGTATCTCTACAGCGTACAAAGGAGTACAGAAGGTATCTCTACAGCGCACAAAGGAGTACAGAAGGTATCTCTACAGCGTACAAAGGAGTACAGGAAATATCTCTAGAACGTACAAAGGAGTACAGAAGGTATCTCTACAGCGCACAAAGGAGTACAGAAGGTATCTCTACAGCGCACAAAGGAGTACATAAGGTATCTCTACAGCACACAAAGGAGTACAGAAGGTATCTCTACAGCGCACGAAGGAGTACAGGAAATATCTCTAGAACGTACAAAGGAGTACACGAGGTATCTCTACAGCGTACAAAGGAGTACAGAAGGTATCTCTACAGCGCACAAAGGAGTACAGAAGGTATCTCTACAGCGCACAAAGGAGTACAGAAGGTATCTCTACAGCACACAAAGGAGTACAGAAGGTATCTCTGCAGCGCACAAAGGAGTACAGGAAATATCTCTAGAACGTACAAAGGAGTACACGAGGTATCTCTACAGCGTACAAAGGAGTACAGAAGGTATCTCTACAGCGCACAAAGGAGTACAGAAGGTATCTCTACAACGCACGAAGGAGTACAGAAGGTATCTCTACAGCGCACAAAGGAGTACAGAAGGTATCTCTACAGCGCACAAAGGAGTACAGAAGGTATCTCTACAGCGCACAAAGGAGTACAGAAGGTATCTCTACAGCGCACAAAGGAGCACAGGAAATAACTCTAGAACGTACAAAGGAGTACACGAGGTATCTCTACAGCGTACAAAGGAGTACAGAAGGTATCTCTACAGCGCACAAAGGAGTACAGAAGGTATCTCTACAGCGTACAAAGGAGTACAGAAGGTATCTCTACAGCGCACAAAGGAGTACAGAAGGTATCTCTACAGCGCACAAAGGAGTACAGAAGGTATCTCTACAGCGCACAAAGGAGTACAGGAAATATCTCTAGAACGTACAAAGGAGTACACGAGGTATCTCTACAGCGTATAAAGGAGTACAGAAGGTATCTCTACAGCGCACAAAGGAGTACAGAAGGTATCTCTACAGCGCACAAAGGAGTACAGAAGGTATCTCTACAGCGCACAAAGGAGTACAGAAGGTATCTATACAGCGCATAAAGGAGTACAGAAGGTATCTCTACAGCGCACAAAGGAGTACAGGAAATATCTCTAGAACGTACAAAGGAGTACACGAGGTATCTCTACAGCGTACAAAGGAGTACAGAAGGTATCTCTACAGCGCACAAAGGAGTACAGAAGGTATCTCTACAGCGCACAAAGGAGTACAGAATGTAGCTCTACAGCGCACAAAGGAGTACAGAAGGTATATCTACAGCGCACAAAGGAGGAAAGGAAATATCTCTAGAACGTACAAAGGAGTACACGAGGTATCTCTACAGCGTACAAAAGAGTACAGAAGGTATCTCTACAGCGCACGAAGGAGTACAGAAGGTATCTCTACAGCGCACAAAGGAGTACAGAAGGTATCTCTACAGCGCACAAAGGAGTACAGAAGGTATCTCTACAGCGCACAAAAGAGTACAGAAGGTATCTCTACAGCGTACAAAGGAGTACAGAAGGTATCTCTACAGCGCACAAAGGAGTACAGAAGGTATCTCTACAGCACACAAAGGAGTACAGAAGGTATCTCTACAGCGCACAAAGGAGTACAGGAAATATCTCTAGAACGTACAAAAAAGTACACGAGGTATCTCTACAGCGTACAAAGGAGTACAGAAGGTATCTCTACAGCGCACAAAGGAGTACAGAAGGTATCTCTACAGCGCACAAAGGAGTACAGAAGGTATCTCTACAGCGCACAAAGGAGTACAGAAGGTATCTCTACAGCGCACAAAGGAGTACAGAAGGTATCTCTACAGCGCACAAAGGAGTAAGGAAATATCTCTAGAACGTACAAAGGAGTACACGAGGTATCTCTACAGCGTACAAAGGAGTACAGAAGGTATCTCTACAGCGCTCAAAGGAGTACAGAAGGTATCTCTACAGCGCACAAAGGAGTACAGAAGGTATCTCTACAGCGCACAAAGGAGTACAGAAGGTATCTCTACAGCGCACAAAGAAGTACAGAAGGTATCTCTACAGCGCACAAAGGAGTACAGAAGATATCTCTACTGCGCACAAAGGAGTACATGAAATATCTCTAGAACGTACAAAGGAGTACACGAGGTATCTCAACAGCGTACAAAGGAGTACAGAAGGTATCTCTACAGCGCACAAAGGAGTACAGAAGGTATCTCTACAGCGTACAAAGGAGTACAGAAGGTATCTCTACAGCGCACAAAGGAGTACAGAAGGTATCTCTACAGCGCACAAAGGAGTACAGAAGGTATCTCTATAGCGCACAAAGGAGTACAGGAAATAACTCTAAAACGAATAAAGGAGTACACGAGGTATCTCTACAGCGTACAAAGGAGTACAGAAGGTATCTCTACAGCGCACAAAGGAGTACAGAAGGTATCTCTACAGCGCACAAAGGAGTACAGAAGGTATCTCTACAGCGCACAAAGGAGTACAGAAGGTATCTCTACAGCGCACAAAGGAGTACAGAAGGTATCTCTACAGCGCACAAAGGAGAACAGGAAGTATCTCTAGAACGTACAAAGGAGTACACGAGGTATCTCTACAGCGTACAAAGGAGTACAGAAGGTATCTCTACAGCGCACAAAGGAGTACAGAAGGTATCTCTACAGCGCACAAAGGAGTACAGAAGGTATCTCTACAGCGCACAAAGGAGAACAGAAGGTATCTCTACAGCGCACAAAGGAGTACAGGAAATATCTCTAGAACGTACAAAGGAGTACACGAGGTATCTCTACAGCGTACAAAGGAGTACAGAAGGTATCTCTACAGCGCACAAAGGAGTACAGAAGGTATCTCTACAGCGCACAAAGGAGTACAGGAAATATCTCTAGAACGTACAAAGAAGTACACGAGGTATCTCTACAGCGTACGAAGGAGTACAGAAGGTATCTCTACAGCGCACAAAAGAGTACAGAAGGTATCTCTACAGCGTACAAAGGAGTACAGAAGGTATCTCTACAGCGCACAAAGGAGTACAGAAGGTATCTCTACAGCGCACAAAGAAGTACAGAAGGTATCTCTACAGCGCACAAAGGAGTACAGAAGGTATCTCTACAGCGCACAAAGGAGTACAGGAAATATATCTAGAACGTACAAAGGAGTACACGATGTATCTCTACAGCGTACAAAGGAGTACAGAAGGTATCTCTACAGCGCACAAAGGAGTACAGAAGGTATCTCTACAGCGTACAAAGGAGTACAGAAGGTATCTCTACAGCGCACAAAGGAGTACAGAAGGTATCTCTACAGCGCACAAAGGAGTACAGAAGGTATCTCTACAGCGCACAAAGGAGTACAGGAAATATCTCTAGAACGTACAAAGGAGTACACGAGGTATCTCTACAGCGTACAAAGGAGTACAGAAGGTATCTCTACAGCGCACAAAGGAGTACAGAAGGTATCTCTACAGCGCACAAAGGAGTACAGAAGGTATCTCTACAGCACACAAAGGAGTACAGAAGGTATCTCTACAGCGCACAAAGGAGTACAGAAGGTATCTCTACAGCGCACAAAGGAGTACAGGAAATATCTCTAGAACGTACAAAGGAGTACACGAGGTATCTCTACAGCGTACAAAGGAGTACAGAAGGTATCTCTACAGCGCACAAAGGAGTACAGAAGGTATCTCTACAGCGCACAAAGGAGTACAGAAGGTATCTCTACAGCGCACAAAGGAGTACAGAAGGTATCTCTACAGCGCACAAAGGAGTACAGGAAATATCTCTAGAACGTACAAAGGAGTACACGAGGTATCTCTACAGCGTACAAAGGAGTACAGAAGGTATCTCTACAGCGCACAAAGGAGTACAGAAGGTATCTCTACAGCGCACAAAGGAGTACAGAAGGTATCTCTACAGCGCACAAAGGAGTACAGAAGGTATCTCTACAGTGCACAAAGGAGTACAGAAGGTATCTCTACAGCGCACAAAGGAGTACAGGAAATATCTCTAGAACGTACAAAGGAGTACACGAGGTATCTCTACAGCGTACAAAGGAGTACAGAAGGTATCTCTACAGCGCACAAAGGAGTACAGAAGGTATCTCTACAGTGCACAAAGGAGTACAGAAGGTATCTCTACAGCGCACAAAGGAGTACAGAAGGTATCTCTACAGCGCAAAAAGGAGTACAGGAAATATCTCTAGAATGTACAAAAGAGTACACGAGGTATCTCTACAGCGTACAAAGGAGTACAGAAGGTATCTCTACAGCGCACAAAGGAGTACAGAAGGTATCTCTACAGCGCACGAAGGAGTACAGAAGGTATCTCTACAGCGCACAAAGGAGTACAGAAGGTATCTCTACAGCGCACAAAGGAGTACAGAAGGTATCTCTACAGCGCACAAAGGAGTACAGAAGGTATCTCTACAGCGCACAAAGGAGCACAGGAAATAACTCTAGAACGTACAAAGGAGTACACGAGGTATCTCTACAGCGTACAAAGGAGTACAGAAGGTATCTCTACAGCGCACAAAGGAGTACAGAAGGTATCTCTACAGCGTACAAAGGAGTACAGAAGGTATCTCTACAGCGCACAAAGGAGTACAGAAGGTATCTCTACAGCGCACAAAGGAGTACAGAAGGTATCTCTACAGCGCACAAAGGAGTACAGGAAATATCTCTAGAACGTACAAAGGAGTACACGAGGTATCTCTACAGCGTATAAAGGAGTACAGAAGGTATCTCTACAGCGCACAAAGGAGTACAGAAGGTATCTCTACAGCGCACAAAGGAGTACAGAAGGTATCTCTACAGCGCACAAAGGAGTACAGAAGGTATCTCTACAGCGCACAAAGGAGTACAGAAGGTATCTTTACAGCGCACAAAGGAGTACAGGAAATATCTCTAGAACGTACAAAGGAGTACACGAGGTATCTCTACAGCGTACAAAGGAGTACAGAAGGTATCTCTACAGCGCACAAAGGAGTACCGAAGGTATCTCTACAGCGCACAAAGGAGTACAGAAGGTATCTCTACAGCGCACAAAGGAGTACAGAAGGTATCTCTACAGCGCACAAAGGAGTACAGGAAATATCTCTAGAACGTACAAAGGAGTACACGAGGTATCTCTACAGCGTACAAAGGAGTACAGAAGGTATCTCTACAGCGCACAAATGAGTACAGAAGGTAACTCTACAGCGCACAAAGGAGTACAGAAGGTATCTCTACAGCGCACAAAGGAGTACAGAAGGTATCTCTACAGCGCACAAAGGAGTACAGAAGGTATCTCTACAGCGTACAAAGGAGTACAGAAGGTATCTCTACAGCGCACAAAGGAGTACAGAAGGTATCTCTACAGCGCACAAAGGAGTACAGAAGGTATCTCTACAGCGCACAAAGGAGTACAGGAAATATCTCTAGAACGTACAAAAAAGTACACGAGGTATCTCTACAGCGTACAAAGGAGTACAAAAGGTATCTCTACAGCGCACAAAGGAGTACAGAAGGTATCTCTACAGCGCACAAAGGAGTACAGAAGGTACCTCTACAGCGCACAAAGGAGTACAGAAGGTATCTCTACAGCGCACAAAGGAGTACAGAAGGTATCTCTACAGCGCACAAAGGAGTACAGGAAATATCTCTAGAACGTACAAAGGAGTACACGAGGTATCTCTACAGCGTACAAAGGAGTACAGAAGGTATCTCTACAGCGCACAAAGGAGTACAGAAGGTATCTCTACAGCGCACAAAGGAGTACAGAAGGTATCTCTACAGCGCACAAAGGAGTACAGAAGGTATCTCTACAGCGCACAAAGGAGTACAGAAGGTATCTCTACAGCGCACAAAGAAGTACAGAAGGTATCTCTACAGCGCACAAAGGAGTACAGGAAATATCTCTAGAACGTACAAAGGAGTACACGAGGTATCTCTACAGCGTACAAAAGGAGTACAGAAGGTATCTCTACAGCGCACAAAGGAGTACAGAAGGTATCTCTACAGCGTACAAAGGAGTACAGAAGGTATCTCTACAGCGCACAAAGGAGTACAGAAGGTATCTCTACAGCGCACAAAGGAGTACAGAAGGTATCTCTATAGCGCACAAAGGAGTACAGGAAATATCTCTAGAACGAATAAAGGAGTACACGAGGTATCTCTACAGCGTACAAAGGAGTACAGAAGGTATCTCTACAGCGCACAAAGGAGTACAGAAGGTATCTCTACAGCGCACAAAGGAGTACAGAAGGTATCTCTACAGCGCACAAAGGAGTACAGAAGGTATCTCTACAGCGCACAAAGGAGTACAGAAGGTATCTCTACAGCGCACAAAGGAGTACAGGAAATATCTCTAGAACGTACAAAGGAGTACACGAGGTATCTCTACAGCGTACAAAGGAGTACAGAAGGTATCTCTACAGCGCACAAAGGAGTACAGAAGGTATCTCTACAGCGCACAAAGGAGTACAGAAGGTATCTCTACAGCGCACAAAAGAGAACAAAGGTATCTCTACAGCGCACAAAGGAGTACAGGATATATCTCTAGAACGTACAAAGGATTACACGAGGTATCTCTACAGCGTACAAAGGAGTACAGAAGGTATCTCTACAGCGCACAAAGGAGTACAGAAGGTATCTCTACAGCGCACAAAGGAGTACAGGAAATATCTCTAGAACGTACAAAGAAGTACACGAGGTATCTCTACAGCGTACAAAGGAGTACAGAAGGTATCTCTACAGCGCACAAAGGAGTACAGAAGGTATCTCTACAGCGTACAAAGGAGTACAGAAGGTATCTCTACAGCGCACAAAGGAGTACAGAAGGTATCTCTACAGCGCACAAAGAAGTACAGAAGGTATCTCTACAGCGCACAAAGGAGTACAGAAGGTATCTCTACAGCGCACAAAGGAGTACAGGAAATATCTCTAGCACGTACAAAGGAGTACACGAGGTATCTCTACAGCGTACAAAGGAGTACAGAAGGTATCTCTACAGCGCACAAAGGAGTACAGAAGGTATCTCTACAGCGTACAAAGGAGTACAGAAGGTATCTCTACAGCGCACAAAGGAGTACAGAAGGTATCTCTACAGCGCACAAAGGAGTACAGAAGGTATCTCTACAGCGCACAAAGGAGTACAGGAAATATCTCTAGAACGTACAAAAGAGTACACGAGGTATCTCTACAGCGTACAAAGGAGTACAGAAGGTATCTCTACAGCGCACAAAGGAGTACAGAAGGTATCTCTACAGCGCACAAAGGAGTACAGAAGGTATCTCTACAGCGCACAAAGGAGTACAGAAGGTATCTCTACAGCGCACAAAGGAGTACAGAAGGTATCTCTACAGCGCACAAAGGAGTACAGGAAATATCTCTAGAACGTACAAAGGAGTACACGAGGTATCTCTACAGCGTACAAAGGAGTACAGAAGGTATCTCTACAGCGCACAAAGGAGTACAGAAGGTATCTCTACAGCGCACAAAGGAGCACAGAAGGTATCTCTACAGCGCACAAAGGAGTACAGAAGGTATCTCTACAGCGCACAAAGGAGTACAGGAAATATCTCTAGAACGTACAAAGGAGTACACGAGGTATCTCCACAGCGTACAAAGGAGTACAGAAGGTATCTCTACAGCGCACAAAGGAGTACAGAAGGTATCTCTACAGCGCACAAAGGAGTACAGAAGGTATCTCTACAGCGCACAAAGGAGTACAGAAGGTATCTCTACAGTGCACAAAGGAGTACAAAAGGTATCTCTACAGCGCACAAAGGAGTACAGAAGGTATCTCCACAGCGCACAAAGGAGTACAGGAAATAACTCTAGAACGTACAAAGGAGTACACGAGGTATCTCTACAGCGTACAAAGGAGTACAGAAGGTATCTCTACAGCGCACAAAGGAGTACAGAAGGTATCTCTACAGCGTACAAAGGAGTACAGAAGGTATCTCTACAGCGCACAAAGGAGTACAGAAGGTATCTCTACAGCGCACAAAGGAGTACAGAAGGTATCTCGACAGCGCACAAAGGAGTACAGGAAATATCTCTAGAACGTACAAAGGAGTACACGAGGTATCTCTACAGCGTATAAAGGAGTACAGAAGGTATCTCTACAGCGCACAAAGGAGTACAGAAGGTATCTCTACAGCGCACAAAGGAGTTCAGAAGGTATCTCTACAGCGCACAAAGGAGTACAGAAGGTATCTCTACAGCGCACAAAGGAGTACAGAAGGTATCTCTACAGCGCACAAAGGAGTACAGGAAATATCTCTAGAACGTACAAAGGAGTACACGAGGTATCTCTACAGCGTACAAAGGAGTACAGAAGGTATCTCTACAGCGCACAAAGGAGTACAGGAAATATCTCTAGAACGTACAAAGGAGTACACGAGGTATCTCTACAGCGTACAAAGGAGTACAGAAGGTATCTCTACAGCGCACAAAGGAGTACAGAAGGTATCTCTACAGCGCACAAAGGAGTACAGAAGGTATCTCTACAGCGCACAAAGGAGAACAGAAGGTATCTCTACAGCGCACAAAGGAGTACAGGAAATATCTCTAGAACGTACAAAGGAGTACACGAGGTATCTCTACAGCGTACAAAGGAGTACAGAAGGTATCTCTACAGCGCACAAAGGAGTACAGAATGCATCTCTACAGCGCACAAAGGAGTACAGGAAATATCTCTAGAACGTACAAAGAAGTACACAAGGTATCTCTACAGCGTACAAAGGAGTACAGAAGGTATCTCTACAGCGCACAAAGGAGTACAGAAGGTATCTCTACAGCGTACAAAGGAGTACAGAAGGTATATCTACAGCGCACAAAGGAGTACAGAAGGTATCTCTACAGCGCACAAAGAAGTACAGAAGGTATCTCTACAGCGCACAAAGGAGTACAGAAGGTATCTCTACAGCGCACAAAGGAGTACAGGAAATATATCTAGAACGTACAAAGGAGTACACGATGTATCTCTACAGCGTTCAAAGGAGTACAGAAGGTATCTCTACAGCGCACAAAGGAGTACAGAAGGTATCTCTACAGCGTACAAAGGAGTACAGAAGGTATCTCTACAGCGCACAAAGGAGTACAGAAGGTATCTCTACAGCGCACAAAGGAGTACAGAAGGTATCTCTACAGCGCACAAAGGAGTACAGGAAATATCTCTAGTACGTACAAAGGAGTACACGAGGTATCTCTACAGCGTACAAAGGAGTACAGAAGGTATCTCTACAGCGCACAAAGGAGTACAGAAGGTATCTCTACAGCGCACAAAGGAGTACAGAAGGTATCTCTACAGCGCACAAAGGAGTACAGAAGGTATCTCTACAGCGCACAAAGGAGTACAGAAGGTATCTCTACAGCGCACAAAGGAGTACAGGAAATATCTCTAGAACGTACAAAGGAGTACACGAGGTATCTCTACAGCGTACAAAGGAGTACAGAAGGTATCTCTACAGCGCACAAAGGAGTACGGAAGGTATCTCTACAGCGCACAAAGGAGTACAGAAGGTATCTCTACAGCGCACAAAGGAGTACAGAAGGTATCTCTACAGCGCACAAAGGAGTACAGGAAATATCTCTAGAACGTACAAAGGAGTACACGAGGTATCTCTACAGCGTACAAAGGAGTACAGAAGGTATCTCTACAGCGCACAAAGGAGTACAGAAGGTATCTCTACAGCGTACAAAGGAGTACAGAAGGTATCTCTACAGCGCACAAAGGAGTACAGAAGGTATCTCTACAGCGCACAAAGAAGTACAGAAGGTATCTCTACAGCGCACAAAGGAGTACAGAAGGTATCTCTACAGCGCACAAAGGAGTACAGGAAATATCTCTAGAACGTACAAAGGAGTACACGAGGTATCTCTACAGCGTACAAAGGAGTACAGAAGGCATCTCTACAGCGCACAAAGGAGTACAGAAGGTATCTCTACAGCGTACAAAGGAGTACAGAAGGTATCTCTACAGCGCACAAAGGAGTACAGAAGGTATCTCTACAGCGCACAAAGGAGTACAGAAGGTATCTCTACAGCGCACAAAGGAGTACAGGAAATATCTCTAGAACGTACAAAAGAGTACACGAGGTATCTCTACAGCGTACAAAGGAGTACAGAAGGTATCTCTACAGCGCACAAAGGAGTACAGAAGGTATCTCTACAGCGCACAAAGGAGTACAGAAGGTATCTCTACAGCGCACAAAGGAGTACAGAAGGTATCTCTACAGCGCACAAAGGAGTACAGAAGGTATCTCTACAGCGCACAAAGGAGTACAGGAAATATCTCTAGAACGTACAAAGGAGTACACGAGGTATCTCTACAGCGTACAAAGGAGTACAGAAGGTATCTCTACAGCGCACAAAGGAGTACAGAAGGTATCTCTACAGCGCACAAAGGAGTACAGAAGGTATCTCTACAGCGCACAAAGGAGTACAGAAGGTATCTCTACAGCGCACAAAGGAGTACAGGAAATATCTCTAGAACGTACAAAGGAGTACACGAGGTATCTCCACAGCGTACAAAGGAGTACAGAAGGTATCTCTACAGCGCACAAAGGAGTACAGAAGGTATCTCTACAGCGCACAAAGGAGTACAGAAGGTATCTCTACAGCGCACAAAGGAGTACAGAAGGTATCTCTACAGTGCACAAAGGAGTACAGAAGGTATCTCTACAGCGCACAAAGGAGTACAGAAGGTATCTCTACAGCGCACAAAAGAGTACAGGAAATATCTCTAGAACGTACAAAGGAGTACACGAGGTATCTCTACAGCGTACAAAGGAGTACAGAAGGTATCTCTACAGCGCACAAAGGAGTACAGAAGGTATCTCTACAGCGCACAAAAGAGTACAGAAGGTATCTCTACAGCGCACAAAGGAGTACAGAAGGTATCTCTACAGCGCACAAAGGAGTACAGAAGGTATCTCTACAGCGCACAAAGGAGTACAGGAAATATCTCTAGAACGTACAAAGGAGTACACGAGGTATCTCTACAGCGTACAAAGGAGTACAGAAGGTATCTCTACAGCGCACAAAGGAGTACAGAAGGTATCTCTACAGCGCACAAAGGAGTACAGAAGGTATCTCTACAGCGCACAAAGAAGTACAGAAGGTATCTCTACAGCGCACAAATGAGTACAGAAGGTATCTCTACAGCGCACAAAGGAGTACAGAAGGTATCTCTACAGCGCACAAAGGAGTACAGAAGGTATCTCTACAGCGCACAAAGGAGTACAGAAGGTAACTCTACAGCGTACAAAGAAGTACAGAAGGTATCTCTACCGCGCACAAAGGAGTACAGAAGGTATCTCTACAGCGCACAAAGGAGTACAGAAGGTATTTCTACAGCGCACAAAGGAGTACAGAAGGTATCTCTACAGCGCACAAAGGAGTACAGGAAATATCTCTAGAACGTACAAAGGAGTACACGAGGTATCTCTACAGCGTACAAAGGAGTACAGAAGGTATCTCTACAGCGCACAAAGGAGTACAGAAGGTATCTCTACAGCGCACAAAGGAGTACAGAAGGTATCTCTACAGCGCACAAAGGAGTACAGAAGGTATCTCTACAGCGCACAAAGGAGTACAGAAGGTATCTCTACAGCGCAGAATGGAGTACAGGAAATATCTCTAGAACGTACGAAGGAGTACACGAGGTATCTCTACAGCGTACAAAGGAGTACAGAAGGTATCTCTACAGCGCACAGAGGAGTACAGGAAATATCTCTAGAAAGTACAAAGGAGTACAGGAAATATCTCTAGAACGTACAAAGGAGTACACGAGGTATCTCTACAGCGTACAAAGAAGTACAGAAGGTATCTCTACAGCGCACATAGGAGTAGAGAAGGTATCTCTACAGCGCACAAAGGAGTACAGGAAATATCTCTAGAACGTACAAAGGAGTACACGAGGTATCTCTACAGCGTAAAAAGGAGTACAGAAGGTATCTCTACAGCGCACAAAGGAGTACAGATGGTATCTCTACAGCGCACAAAGGAGTACAGAAGGTATCTCTACAGCGCACAAAGGAGTACAGAAGGTATCTCTACAGCGCACAAAGGAGTACAGAAGGTATCTCTACAGCGCACAAAGGAGTACAGGAAATATCTCCAGAACGTACAAAGGAGTACACGAGGTATCTCTACAGCGTACAAAGGAGTACAGAAGGTATCTCTACAGCGCACAAAGGAGTACAGAAGGTATCTCTACAGCGCACAAAGGAGTACAGAAGGTATCTCTACAGCGCACAAAGGAGTACAGAAGGTATCTCTACAGCGCACAAAGGAGTACAGAAGGTATCTCTACAGCGCACAAAGGAGTACAGGAAATATCTCTAGAACGTACAAAGGAGTACAGGAAATATCTCTAGAACGTACAAAGGAGTACACGAGGTATCTCTACAGCGTACAAAGGAGTACAGAAGGTATCTCTACAGCGCACAAAGGAGTACAGGAAATATCTCTAGAACGTACAAAGGAGTACAGAAGGTATCTCTACAGCGCACAAAGGAGTACAGAAGGTATCTCTACAGCGCACAAAGGAGTACAGAAGGTACCTCTACAGCGCACAAAGGAGTACAGAAGGTATCTCTACAGCGCACAAAGGAGTACAGAAGGTATCTCTACAGCGCACAAAGGAGTACAGGAAATATCTCTAGAACGTACAAAGGAGTACACGAGGTATCTCTACAGCGTACAAAGGAGTACAGAAGGTATCTCTACAGCGCACAAAGGAGTACAGAAGGTATCTCTACAGCGCACAAAGGAGTACAGAAGGTATCTCTACAGCGCACAAAGGAGTACAGAAGGTATCTCTACAGCGCACAAAGGAGTACAGGAAATATCTGTAGAACGTACAAAGGAGTACACGAGGTATCTCTACAGCGTACAAAGGAGTACAGAAGGTATCTCTACAGCGCACAAAGGAGTACAGAAGGTATCTCTACAGCGCACAAAGGAGTACAGAAGGTATCTCTACAGCGCACAAAGGAGTACAGAAGGTATCTCTACAGCGCACAAAGGAGTACAGAAGGTATCTCTACAGCGCACAAAAAAGTACAGAAGGTATCTCTACAGCGCACAAAGGAGTACAGGAAATATCTCTAGAACGTACAAATGAGTACAGAAGGTAACTCTACAGCGCACAAAGGAGTACAGAAGGTATCTCTACAGCGCACAAAGGAGTACAGAAGGTATCTCTACAGCGCACAAAGGAGTACAGAAGGTAACTCTACAGCGTACAAAGGAGTACAGAAGGTATCTCTACAGCGCACAAAGGAGTACAGAAGGTATCTCTACAGCGCACAAAGGAGTACAGAAGGTATTTCTACAGCGCACAAAGGAGTACAGAAGGTATCTCTACAGCGCACAAAGGAGTACAGGAAATATCTCTAGAACGTACAAAGGAGTACACGAGGTATCTCTACAGCGTACAAAGGAGTACAGAAGGTATCTCTACAGCGCACAAAGGAGTACAGAAGGTATCTCTACAGCGCACAAAGGAGTACAGAAGGTATCTCTACAGCGCACAAAGGAGTACAGAAGGTATCTCTACAGCGCACAAAGGAGTACAGAAGGTATCTCTACAGCGCAGAAAGGAGTACAGGAAATATCTCTAGAACGTACCAAGGAGTACACGAGGTATCTCTACAGCGTACAAAGGAGTACAGAAGGTATCTCTACAGCGCACAGAGGAGTACAGGAAATATCTCTAGAAAGTACAAAGGAGTACAGGAAATATCTCTAGAACGTACAAAGGAGTACACGAGGTATCTCTACAGCGTACAAAGAAGTACAGAAGGTATCTCTACAGCGCACATAGGAGTAGAGAAGGTATCTCTACAGCGCACAAAGGAGTACAGGAAATATCTCTAGAACGTACAAAGGAGTACACGAGGTATCTCTACAGCGTAAAAAGGAGTACAGAAGGTTTCTCTACAGCGCACAAAGGAGTACAGATGGTATCTCTACAGCGCACAAAGGAGTACAGAAGGTATCTCTACAGCGCACAAAGGAGTAAAGAAGGTATCTCTACAGCGCACAAAGGAGTACAGAAGGTATCTCTACAGCGCACAAAGGAGTACAGGAAATATCTCCAGAACGTACAAAGGAGTACACGAGGTATCTCTACAGCGTACAAAGGAGTACAGAAGGTATCTCTACAGCGCACAAAGGAGTACAGAAGGTATCTCTACAGCGCACAAAGGAGTACAGAAGGTATCTCTACAGCGCACAAAGGAGTACAGAAGGTATCTCTACAGCGCACAAAGGAGTACAGAAGGTATCTCTACAGCGCACAAAGGAGTACAGGAAATATCTCTAGAACGTACAAAGGAGTACAGGAAATATCTCTAGAACGTACAAAGGAGTACACGAGGTATCTCTACAGCGTACAAAGGAGTACAGAAGGTATCTCTACAGCGCACAAAGGAGTACAGGAAATATCTCTAGAACGTACAAAGGAGTACAGAAGGTATCTCTACAGCGCACAAAGGAGTACAGAAGGTATCTCTACAGCGCACAAAGGAGTACAGAAGGTACCTCTACAGCGCACAAAGGAGTACAGAAGGTATCTCTACAGCGCACAAAGGAGTACAGAAGGTATCTCTACAGCGCACAAAGGAGTACAGGAAATATCTCTAGAACGTACAAAGGAGTACACGAGGTATCTCTACAGCGTACAAAGGAGTACAGAAGGTATCTCTACAGCGCACAAAGGAGTACAGAAGGTATCTCTACAGCGCACAAAGGAGTACAGAAGGTATCTCTACAGCGCACAAAGGAGTACAGAAGGTATCTCTACAGCGCACAAAGGAGTACAGGAAATATCTCTAGAACGTACAAAGGAGTACACGAGGTATCTCTACAGCGTACAAAGGAGTACAGAAGGTATCTCTACAGCGCACAAAGGAGTACAGAAGGTATCTCTACAGCGCACAAAGGAGTACAGAAGGTATCTCTACAGCGCACAAAGGAGTACAGAAGGTATCTCTACAGCGCACAAAGGAGTACAGAAGGTATCTCTACAGCGCACAAAAAAGTACAGAAGGTATCTCTACAGCGCACAAAGGAGTACAGGAAATATCTCTAGAACGTACAAATGAGTACACGAGGTATCTCTACAGCGTACGAAGGAGTACAGAAGGTATCTCTACAGCGCACAAAGGAGTACAGAAGGTATCTCCACAGCGTACAAAGGAGTACACGAGGTATCTCTACAGCGTGCAAAGGTCTACAGAAGGTATCTCTACAGCGCACAAAGGAGTACAGAAGGTATCTCTACAGCGCACAAAGGAGTACAGAAGATATCTCTACAGCGCACAAAGGAGTACAGGAAATATCTCTAGAACGTACAAAGGAGTACACGAGGTATCTCTACAGCGTACAAAGGAGTACAGAAGGTATCTCTACAGCGCACAAAGGAGTACAAGAAATATCTCTAGAACGTACAAAGGAGTACAGAAGGTATCTCTACAGCGCACAAAGGAGTACAGAAGGTATCTCTACAGCGCACAAAGGAGTACAGAAGGTATCTCTACAGCGCACAAAGGAGTACAGAAGGTATCTCTACAGCGCACAAAGGAGTACAGAAGGTATCTCTACAGCGCACAAAGGAGTACAGGAAATATCTCTAGAACGTACAAAGGAGTACACGAGGTATCTCTACAGCGTACAAAGGAGTACAGAAGGTATCTCTACAGCGCACAAAGGAGTACAGAAGGTATCTCTACAGCGCACAAAGGAGTACAGAAGGTATCTATACAGCGCACAAAGGAGTACAGAAGGTATCTTTACAGCGCACAAAGGAGTACAGGAAATATCTCTAGAACGTACAAAGGAGTACACGAGGTATCTCTAGAGCGTACAAAGGAGTACAGAAGGTATCTCTACAGCGCACAAAGGAGTACAGAAGGTATCTCTACAGCGTACAAAGGAGTACAGAAGGTATCTCTACAGCGCACAAAGGAGTACAGAAGGTATCTCTACAGCGCACAAAGGAGTACAGGAAATATCTCTAGAACGCACAAAGGAGTACACGAGGTATCTCTACAGCGTACAAAGGAGTACAGAAGGTATCTCTACAGCGCACAAAGGAGTACAGAAGGTATCTCTACAGCGTACAAAGGAGTACAGGAAATATCTCTAGAACGTACAAAGGAGTACAGAAGGTATCTCTACAGCGCACAAAGGAGTACAAAAGGTATCTCTACAGCGCACAAAGGAGTACAGGAAATATCTCTAGAACGTACAAAGGAGTACACAAGGTATCTCTACAGCGTACAAAGGAGTTCAGAAGGTATCTCTACAGCGCACAAAGGAGTACAGAAGGTATCTCTACAGCGTACAAAGGAGTACAGAAGGTATCTCTACAGCGCACAAAGGAGTACAGAAGGTATCTCTACAGCGCACAAAGGAGTACAGAAGGTATCTCTACAGCGCACAAAGGAGTACAGGAAATATCTCTAGAACGTACAAAGGAGTACACGAGGTATCTCTACAGCGTACAAAGGAGTACAGAAGGTATCTCTACAGCGGACAAAGGAGTACAGAAGGTATCTCTACAGCGTACAAAAGAGTACAGAAGGTATCTCTACAGCGCACAAAGGAGTACAGAAGGTATCTCTACAGCGCACAAAGGAGTACAGAAGGTATCTCTACAGCGCAAAAATGAGTACAGGAAATATCTCTAGAACGTACAAAGGAGTACACGAGTTATCTCTACAGCGCACAAAGGAGTACAGAAGGTATCTCTACAGCGCACAAAGGAGTACAGAAGGTATCTCTACAGCGCACAAAGGAGTACAGGAAATATCTCTAGAACGTACAAAGGAGTACAGAAGGTATCTCTACAGCGCACAAAGGAGTACAGAAGGTATCTCTACAGCGCACAAAGGAGTACAGAAGGTATCTCTACAGTGCACAAAGGAGTACACGAGGTATCTCTACAGCGTACAAAGGAGTACAGAAGGTATCTCTACAGCGCATAAAGGAATACAGAAGGTATCTATACAGCGCACAAAGGAGTACAGAAGGTATCTCTACAGCGCACAAAGGAGTACACGAGGTATCTCTACAGCGTACAAAGGAGTACAGAAGGTATCTCTACAGCGCACAAAGAAGTACAGAAGGTATCTCTACAGCGAACAAAGGAGTACAGAAGGTATCTCTACAGCGCACAAAGGAGTACACGAGGTATCTCAACAGCGTACAAAGGAGTACAGAAGGTATCTCTACAGCGCACAAAGGAGTACAGAAGGTATCTCTACAGCGCACAAAGGAGTACAGAAGGTATCTCTACAGCGTACAAAGGAGTACAGAAGGTATCTCTACAGCGCACAAAGGAGTACAGAAGGTATCTCTACAGCGCACAAAGGAGTACAGGAAATATCTCTAGAACGTACAAAGGAGTACACGAGGTATCTCTACAGCGTACAAAGGAGTACAGAAGGTATCTCTACAGCGCACAAAGGAGTACAGAAGGTATTTCTACAGCGCACAAAGGAGTACAGGAAATATCTCTAGAACGTACAAAGGAGTACACGAGGTATCTCTACAGCGTACAAAGGAGTACAAAAGGTATCTCTACAGCGCACAAAGGAGTACAGAAGGTATCTCTACAGCGTACAAAGGAGTACAGAAGGTATCTCTACAGCGCACAAAGGAGTACAGAAGGTATCTCTACAGCGCACAAAGGAGTACAGAAGGTATCTCTAAAGCGCACAAAGGAGTACAGGAAATATCTCTAGAACGTACAAAGGAGTACACGAGGTATCTCTACAGCGTACAAAGGAGTACAGAAGGTATCTCTACAGCGCACAAAGGAGTACAGAAGGTATCTCTACAGCGTACAAATGAGGACAGAAGGTATCTCTAAAGCGCACAAAGGAGTACAGAAGGTATCTCTACAGCGCACAAAGGAGTACAGAAGGTATCTCTACAGCGCACAAAGGAGTACAGGAAATATCTCTAGAACGTACAAAGGAGTACACGAGGTATCTCTACAGCGTACAAAGGAGTACAGAAGGTATCTCTACAGCGCACAAAGGAGTACAGAAGGTATCTCTACAGCGCACAAAGGAGTACAGGAAATATCTCTACAGCGCACAAAGGAGTACAGAAGGTATCTCTACAGCGCACAAAGGAGTACAGGAAATATTACTAGAACGTACAAAGGAGTACAGAAGGTATCTCTACAGCGCACAAAGGAGTACAGAAGGTATCTCTACAGCGCACAAAGGAGTACAGAAGGTATCTCTACAGCGCACAAAGGAGTACACGAGGTATCTCTACAGCGTACAAAGGAGTACAGAAGGTATCTCTACAGCGCACATAGGAGTACAGAAGGTATCTCTACAGCGCACAAAGGAGTACAGAAGGTATCTCTACAGCGAACAAAGGAGTACAGAAGGTATCTCTACAGCGCACAAAGGAGTACAGGAAATATCTCTAGAACGTACAAAGGAGTACAGAAGGTATCTCTACAGCGCACAAAGGAGTACAGAAGGTATCTCTACAGCGCACAAAGGAGTACAGAAGGTATCTCTACAGTGCACAAAGGAGTACACGAGGTATCTCTACAGCGTACAAAGGAGTACAGAAGGTATCTCTACAGCGCACAAAGGAGTACAGAAGGTATCTCTACAGCGCACAAAGGAGTACAGAAGGTATCTCTACAACGCACAAAGGAGTACAGGAAATATCTCTAGAACGTACAAAGGAGTACAGAAGGTATCTCTACAGCGCACAAAGGAGTACAGAAGGTATCTCTACAGCGCACAAAGGAGTACAGAAGGTATCTCTACAGCGCACAAAGGAGTACAGAAGGTATCTCTACAGCGCACAAAGGAGTACAGAAGGTATCTCTACAGCGTACAAAGGAGTACAGAAGGTATCTCTACAGCGCACAAAGGAGTACAGAAGGTATCTCTACAGCGCACAAAGGAGTACAGAAGGTATCTCTACAGCGCACAAAGGAGTACAGGAAATATCTCTAGAACGTACAAAGGAGTACACGAGGTATCTCTACAGCGTACAAAGGAGTACAGAAGGTATCTCTACAGCGCACAAAGGAGTACAGAAGGTATCTCTACAGCGCACAAAGAAGTACAGAAGGTATCTCTACAGCGCACAAAGGAGTACAGAAGGTATCTCTACAGCGCACAAAGGAGTACAGGAAATATCTCTAGAACGTACAAAGGAGTACACGAGGTATCTCTACAGCGTACAAAGGAGTACAGAAGGTATCTCTACAGCGCACAAAGGAGTACAGAAGGTATCTCTACAGCGTACAAAGGAGTACAGAAGGTATCTCTACAGCGCACAAAGGAGTACAGAAGGTATCTCTACAGCGCACAAAGGAGTACAGGAAATATCTCTAGAACGTACAAAGGAGTACACGAGGTATCTCTACAGCGTACAAAGGAGTACAGAAGGTATCTCTACAGCGCACAAAGGAGTACAGAAGGTATCTCTACAGCGTACAAAGGAGTACAGGAAATATCTCTAGAACGTACAAAGGAGTACAGAAGGTATCTCTACAGCGCACAAAGGAGTACAGAAGGTATCTCTACAGCGCACAAAGGAGTACAGGAAATATCTCTAGAACGTACAAAGGAGTACACGAGGTATCTCTACAGCGTACAAAGGTGTTCAGAAGGTATCTCTACAGCGCACAAAGGAGTACAGAAGGTATCTCTACAGCGTACAAAGGAGTACAGAAGGTATCTCTACAGCGCACAAAGGAGTACAGAAGGTATCTCTACAGCGCACAAAGGAGTACAGAAGGTATCTCTACAGCGCACAAAGGAGTACAGGAAATATCTCTAGAACGTACAAAGGAGTACACGAGGTATCTCTACAGCGTACAAAGGAGTACAGAAGGTATCTCTACAGCGCACAAAGGAGTACAGAAGGTATCTCTACAGCGTACAAAAGAGTACAGAAGGTATCTCTACAGCGCACAAAGGAGTGCAGAAGGTATCTCTACAGCGCACAAAGGAGTACAGAAGGTATCTCTACAGCGCAAAAATGAGTACAGGAAATATCTCTAGAACGTACAAAGGAGTACACGAGTTATCTCTACAGCGCACAAAGGAGTACAGAAGGTATCTCTACAGCGCACAAAGGAGTACAGAAGGTATCTCTACAGCGCACAAAGGAGTACAGGAAATATCTCTAGAACGTACAAAGGAGTACAGAAGGTATCTCTACAGCGCACAAAGGAGTACAGAAGGTATCTCTACAGCGCACAAAGGAAGACAGAAGGTATCTCTACAGTGCACAAAGGAGTACACGAGGTATCTCTACAGCGTACAAAGGAGTACAGAAGGTATCTCTACAGCGCATAAAGGAATACAGAAGGTATCTATACAGCGCACAAAGGAGTACAGAAGGTATCTCTACAGCGCACAAAGGAGTACAGGAAATATCTCTAGAACGTACAAAGGAGTACAGAAGGTATCTCTACAGCGCACAAAGGAGTACAGAAGGTATCTCTACAGCGCACAAAGGAGTACAGAAGGTATCTCTACAGCGCACAAAGGAGTACAGAAGGTATCTCTACAGCGCACAAAGGAGTACAGAAGGTATCTCTACAGCGTACAAAGGAGTACAGAAGGTATCTCTACAGCGCACAAAGGAGTACAGAAGGTATCTCTACAGCGCACAAAGGAGTACAGAAGGTATCGCTACAGCGCACAAAGGAGTACAGGAAATATCTCTAGAACGTACAAAGGAGTACACGAGGTATCTCTACAGCGTACAAAGGAGTACAGAAGGTATCTCTACAGCGTACAAAGGAGTACAGAAGGTATCTCTACAGCGCACAAAGGAGTACAGAAGGTATCTCTACAGCGCACAAAGGAGTACAGAAGGTATCTCTACAGCGCACAAAGGAGTACAGAAGGTATCTCTACAGCGCACGAAGGAGTACAGGAAATATCTCTAGAACGTACAAAGGAGTACAGAAGGTATCTCTACAGCGCACAAAGGAGTACAGAAGGTATCTCTACAGCGCACAAAGGAGTACAGAAGGTATCTCTACAGCGCACAAAGGAGTACACGAGGTATCTCTACAGCGTACAAAGGAGTACAGAAGGTATCTCTACAGCGCACAAAGGAGTACAGAAGGTATCTCTACAGCGCACAAAGGAGTACAGAAGGTATCTCTACAGCGCACAAAGAAGTACAGAAGGTATCTCTACAGCGCACAAAAGAGTACAGAAGGTATCTCTACAGCGCACAAAGGAGTACAGGAAATATCTCTAGAACGTACAAAGGAGTACACGAGGTATCTCTACAGCGTACAAAGGAGTACAGAAGGTATCTCTACAGCGCACAAAGGAGTACAGAAGGTATCTCTACAGCGCACAAAGGAGTACAGGAAATATCTCTAGAACGTACAAAGGAGTACACGAGGTATCTCTACAGCGTTAAAAGGAGTACAGAAGGTTTCTCTACAGCGCACAAAGGAGTACAGATGGTATCTCTACAGCGCACAAAGGAGTACAGAAGGTATCTCTACAGCGCACAAAGGAGTAAAGAAGGTATCTCTACAGCGCACAAAGGAGTACAGAAGGTATCTCTACAGCGCACAAAGGAGTACAGGAAATATCTCCAGAACGTACAAAGGAGTACACGAGGTATCTCTACAGCGTACAAAGGAGTACAGAAGGTATCTCTACAGCGCACAAAGGAGTACAGAAGGTATCTCTACAGCGCACAAAGGAGTACAGAAGGTATCTCTACAGCGCACAAAGGAGTACAGAAGGTATCTCTACAGCGCACAAAGGAGTACAGAAGGTATCTCTACAGCGCACAAAGGAGTACAGGAAATATCTCTAGAACGTACAAAGGAGTACAGGAAATATCTCTAGAACGTACAAAGGAGTACACGAGGTATCTCTACAGCGTACAAAGGAGTACAGAAGGTATCTCTACAGCGCACAAAGGAGTACAGGAAATATCTCTAGAACGTACAAAGGAGTACAGAAGGTATCTCTACAGCGCACAAAGGAGTACAGAAGGTATCTCTACAGCGCACAAAGGAGTACAGAAGGTACCTCTACAGCGCACAAAGAAGTACAGAAGGTATCTCTACAGCGCACAAAGGAGTACAGAAGGTATCTCTACAGCGCACAAAGGAGTACAGGAAATATCTCTAGAACGTACAAAGGAGTACACGAGGTATCTCTACAGCGTACAAAGGAGTACAGAAGGTATCTCTACAGCGCACAAAGGAGTACAGAAGGTATCTCTACAGCGCACAAAGGAGTACAGAAGGTATCTCTACAGCGCACAAAGGAGTACAGAAGGTATCTCTACAGCGCACAAAGGAGTACAGGAAATATCTCTAGAACGTACAAAGGAGTACACGAGGTATCTCTACAGCGTACAAAGGAGTACAGAAGGTATCTCTACAGCGCACAAAGGAGTACAGAAGGTATCTCTACAGCGCACAAAGGAGTACAGAAGGTATCTCTACAGCGCACAAAGGAGTACAGAAGGTATCTCTACAGCGCACAAAGGAGTACAGAAGGTATCTCTACAGCGCACAAAAAAGTACAGAAGGTATCTCTACAGCGCACAAAGGAGTACAGGAAATATCTCTAGAACGTACAAATGAGTACACGAGGTATCTCTACAGCGTACGAAGGAGTACAGAAGGTATCTCTACAGCGCACAAAGGAGTACAGAAGGTATCTCCACAGCGTACAAAGGAGTACACGAGGTATCTCTACAGCGTGCAAAGGTCTACAGAAGGTATCTCTACAGCGCACAAAGGAGTACAGAAGGTATCTCTACAGCGCACAAAGGAGTACAGAAGATATCTCTACAGCGCACAAAGGAGTACAGGAAATATCTCTAGAACGTACAAAGGAGTACACGAGGTATCTCTACAGCGTACAAAGGAGTACAGAAGGTATCTCTACAGCGCACAAAGGAGTACAAGAAATATCTCTAGAACGTACAAAGGAGTACAGAAGGTATCTCTACAGCGCACAAAGGAGTACAGAAGGTATCTCTACAGCGCACAAAGGAGTACAGAAGGTATCTCTACAGCGCACAAAGGAGTACAGAAGGTATCTCTACAGCGCACAAAGGAGTACAGAAGGTATCTCTACAGCGCACAAAGGAGTACAGGAAATATCTCTAGAACGTACAAAGGAGTACACGAGGTATCTCTACAGCGTACAAAGGAGTACAGAAGGTATCTCTACAGCGCACAAAGGAGTACAGAAGGTATCTCTACAGCGCACAAAGGAGTACAGAAGGTATCTATACAGCGCACAAAGGAGTACAGAAGGTATCTTTACAGCGCACAAAGGAGTACAGGAAATATCTCTAGAACGTACAAAGGAGTACACGAGGTATCTCTAGAGCGTACAAAGGAGTACAGAAGGTATCTCTACAGCGCACAAAGGAGTACAGAAGGTATCTCTACAGCGTACAAAGGAGTACAGAAGGTATCTCTACAGCGCACAAAGGAGTACAGAAGGTATCTCTACAGCGCACAAAGGAGTACAGGAAATATCTCTAGAACGCACAAAGGAGTACACGAGGTATCTCTACAGCGTACAAAGGAGTACAGAAGGTATCTCTACAGCGCACAAAGGAGTACAGAAGGTATCTCTACAGCGTACAAAGGAGTACAGGAAATATCTCTAGAACGTACAAAGGAGTACAGAAGGTATCTCTACAGCGCACAAAGGAGTACAGAAGGTATCTCTACAGCGCACAAAGGAGTACAGGAAATATCTCTAGAACGTACAAAGGAGTACACAAGGTATCTCTACAGCGTACAAAGGAGTTCAGAAGGTATCTCTACAGCGCACAAAGGAGTACAGAAGGTATCTCTACAGCGTACAAAGGAGTACAGAAGGTATCTCTACAGCGCACAAAGGAGTACAGAAGGTATCTCTACAGCGCACAAAGGAGTACAGAAGGTATCTCTACAGCGCACAAAGGAGTACAGGAAATATCTCTAGAACGTACAAAGGAGTACACGAGGTATCTCTACAGCGTACAAAGGAGTACAGAAGGTATCTCTACAGCGGACAGAGGAGTACAGAAGGTATCTCTACAGCGTACAAAAGAGTACAGAAGGTATCTCTACAGCGCACAAAGGAGTACAGAAGGTATCTCTACAGCGCACAAAGGAGTACAGAAGGTATCTCTACAGCGCAAAAATGAGTACAGGAAATATCTCTAGAACGTACAAAGGAGTACACGAGTTATCTCTACAGCGCACAAAGGAGTACAGAAGGTATCTCTACAGCGCACAAAGGAGTACAGAAGGTATCTCTACAGCGCACAAAGGAGTACAGGAAATATCTCTAGAACGTACAAAGGAGTACAGAAGGTATCTCTACAGCGCACAAAGGAGTACAGAAGGTATCTCTACAGCGCACAAAGGAGTACAGAAGGTATCTCTACAGTGCACAAAGGAGTACACGAGGTATCTCTACAGCGTACAAAGGAGTACAGAAGGTATCTCTACAGCGCATAAAGGAATACAGAAGGTATCTATACAGCGCACAAAGGAGTACAGAAGGTATCTCTACAGCGCACAAAGGAGTACACGAGGTATCTCTACAGCGTACAAAGGAGTACAGAAGGTATCTCTACAGCGCACAAAGAAGTACAGAAGGTATCTCTACAGCGAACAAAGGAGTACAGAAGGTATCTCTACAGCGCACAAAGGAGTACACGAGGTATCTCAACAGCGTACAAAGGAGTACAGAAGGTATCTCTACAGCGCACAAAGGAGTACAGAAGGTATCTCTACAGCGCACAAAGGAGTACAGAAGGTATCTCTACAGCGTACAAAGGAGTACAGAAGGTATCTCTACAGCGCACAAAGGAGTACAGAAGGTATTTCTACAGCGCACAAAGGAGTACAGGAAATATCTCTAGAACGTACAAAGGAGTACACGAGGTATCTCTACAGCGTACAAAGGAGTACAGAAGGTATCTCTACAGCGCACAAAGGAGTACAGAAGGTATTTCTACAGCGCACAAAGGAGTACAGGAAATATCTCTAGAACGTACAAAGGAGTACACGAGGTATCTCTACAGCGTACAAAGGAGTACAAAAGGTATCTCTACAGCGCACAAAGGAGTACAGAAGGTATCTCTACAGCGTACAAAGGAGTACAGAAGGTATCTCTACAGCGCACAAAGGAGTACAGAAGGTATCTCTACAGCGCACAAAGGAGTACAGAAGGTATCTCTAAAGCGCACAAAGGAGAACAGGAAATATCTCTAGAACGTACAAAGGAGTACACGAGGTATCTCTACAGCGTACAAAGGAGTACAGAAGGTATCTCTACAGCGCACAAAGGAGTACAGAAGGTATCTCTACAGCGTACAAATGAGGACAGAAGGTATCTCTAAAGCGCACAAAGGAGTACAGAAGGTATCTCTACAGCGCACAAAGGAGTACAGAAGGTATCTCTACAGCGCACAAAGGAGTACAGGAAATATCTCTAGAACGTACAAAGGAGTACACGAGGTATCTCTACAGCGTACAAAGGAGTACAGAAGGTATCTCTACAGCGCACAAAGGAGTACAGAAGGTATCTCTACAGCGCACAAAGGAGTACAGGAAATATCTCTACAGCGCACAAAGGAGTACAGAAGGTATCTCTACAGCGCACAAAGGAGTACAGGAAATATTACTAGAACGTACAAAGGAGTACAGAAGGTATCTCTACAGCGCACAAAGGAGTACAGAAGGTATCTCTACAGCGCACAAAGGAGTACAGAAGGTATCTCTACAGCGCACAAAGGAGTACACGAGGTATCTCTACAGCGTACAAAGGAGTACAGAAGGTATCTCTACAGCGCACATAGGAGTACAGAAGGTATCTCTACAGCGCACAAAGGAGTACAGAAGGTATCTCTACAGCGCACAAAGGAGTACAGAAGGTATCTCTACAGCGCACAAAGGAGTACAGGAAATATCTCTAGAACGTACAAAGGAGTACAGAAGGTATCTCTACAGCGCACAAAGGAGTACAGAAGGTATCTCTACAGCGCACAAAGGAGTACAGAAGGTATCTCTACAGTGCACAAAGGAGTACACGAGGTATCTCTACAGCGTACAAAGGAGTACAGAAGGTATCTCTACAGCGCACAAAGGAGTACAGAAGGTATCTCTACAGCGCACAAAGGAGTACAGAAGGTATCTCTACAACGCACAAAGGAGTACAGGAAATATCTCTAGAACGTACAAAGGAGTACAGAAGGTATCTCTACAGCGCACAAAGGAGTACAGAAGGTATCTCTACAGCGCACAAAGGAGTACAGAAGGTATCTCTACAGCGCACAAAGGAGTACAGAAGGTATCTCTACAGCGCACAAAGGTGTACAGAAGGTATCTCTACAGCGTACAAAGGAGTACAGAAGGTATCTCTACAGCGCACAAAGGAGTACAGAAGGTATCTCTACAGCGCACAAAGGAGTACAGAAGGTATCTCTACAGCGCACAAAGGAGTACAGGAAATATCTCTAGAACGTACAAAGGAGTACACGAGGTATCTCTACAGCGTACAAAGGAGTACAGAAGGTATCTCTACAGCGCACAAAGGAGTACAGAAGGTATCTCTACAGCGCACAAAGAAGTACAGAAGGTATCTCTACAGCGCACAAAGGAGTACAGAAGGTATCTCTACAGCGCACAAAGGAGTACAGGAAATATCTCTAGAACGTACAAAGGAGTACACGAGGTATCTCTACAGCGTACAAAGGAGTACAGAAGGTATCTCTACAGCGCACAAAGGAGTACAGAAGGTATCTCTACAGCGTACAAAGGAGTACAGAAGGTATCTCTACAGCGCACAAAGGAGTACAGAAGGTATCTCTACAGCGCACAAAGGAGTACAGGAAATATCTCTAGAACGTACAAAGGAGTACACGAGGTATCTCTACAGCGTACAAAGGAGTACAGAAGGTATCTCTACAGCGCACAAAGGAGTACAGAAGGTATCTCTACAGCGTACAAAGGAGTACAGGAAATATCTCTAGAACGTACAAAGGAGTACAGAAGGTATCTCTACAGCGCACAAAGGAGTACAGAAGGTATCTCTACAGCGCACAAAGGAGTACAGGAAATATCTCTAGAACGTACAAAGGAGTACACGAGGTATCTCTACAGCGTACAAAGGAGTTCAGAAGGTATCTCTACAGCGCACAAAGGAGTACAGAAGGTATCTCTACAGCGTACAAAGGAGTACAGAAGGTATCTCTACAGCGCACAAAGGAGTACAGAAGGTATCTCTACAGCGCACAAAGGAGTACAGAAGGTATCTCTACAGCGCACAAAGGAGTACAGGAAATATCTCTAGAACGTACAAAGGAGTACACGAGGTATCTCTACAGCGTACAAAGGAGTACAGAAGGTATCTCTACAGCGCACAAAGGAGTACAGAAGGTATCTCTACAGCGTACAAAAGAGTACAGAAGGTATCTCTACAGCGCACAAAGGAGTGCAGAAGGTATCTCTACAGCGCACAAAGGAGTACAGAAGGTATCTCTACAGCGCAAAAATGAGTACAGGAAATATCTCTAGAACGTACAAAGGAGTACACGAGTTATCTCTACAGCGCACAAAGGAGTACAGAAGGTATCTCTACAGCGCACAAAGGAGTACAGAAGGTATCTCTACAGCGCACAAAGGAGTACAGGAAATATCTCTAGAACGTACAAAGGAGTACAGAAGGTATCTCTACAGCGCACAAAGGAGTACAGAAGGTATCTCTACAGCGCACAAAGGAAGACAGAAGGTATCTCTACAGTGCACAAAGGAGTACACGAGGTATCTCTACAGCGTACAAAGGAGTACAGAAGGTATCTCTACAGCGCATAAAGGAATACAGAAGGTATCTATACAGCGCACAAAGGAGTACAGAAGGTATCTCTACAGCGCACAAAGGAGTACAGGAAATATCTCTAGAACGTACAAAGGAGTACAGAAGGTATCTCTACAGCGCACAAAGGAGTACAGAAGGTATCTCTACAGCGCACAAAGGAGTACAGAAGGTATCTCTACAGCGCACAAAGGAGTACAGAAGGTATCTCTACAGCGCACAAAGGAGTACAGAAGGTATCTCTACAGCGTACAAAGGAGTACAGAAGGTATCTCTACAGCGCACAAAGGAGTAAAGAAGGTATCTCTACAGCGCACAAAGGTGTACAGAAGGTATCGCTACAGCGCACAAAGGAGTACAGGAAATATCTCTAGAACGTACAAAGGAGTACACGAGGTATCTCTACAGCGTACAAAGGAGTACAGAAGGTATCTCTACAGCGTACAAAGGAGTACAGAAGGTATCTCTACAGCGCACAAAGGAGTACAGAAGGTATCTCTACAGCGCACAAAGGAGTACAGAAGGTATCTCTACAGCGCACAAAGGAGTACAGAAGGTATCTCTACAGCGCACGAAGGAGTACAGGAAATATCTCTAGAACGTACATAGGAGTACAGAAGGTATCTCTACAGCGCACAAAGGAGTACAGAAGGTATCTCTACAGCGCACAAAGGAGTACAGAAGGTATCTCTACAGCGCACAAAGGAGTACACGAGGTATCTCTACAGCGTACAAAGGAGTACAGAAGGTATCTCTACAGCGCACAAAGGAGTACAGAAGGTATCTCTACAGCGCACAAAGGAGTACAGAAGGTATCTCTACAGCGCACAAAGAAGTACAGAAGGTATCTCTACAGCGCACAAAAGAGTACAGAAGGTATCTCTACAGCGCACAAAGGAGTACAGGAAATATCTCTAGAACGTACAAAGGAGTACACGAGGTATCTCTACAGCGTACAAAGGAGTACAGAAGGTATCTCTACAGCGCACAAAGGAGTACAGAAGGTATCTCTACAGCGCACAAAGGAGTACAGGAAATATCTCTAGAACGTACAAAGGAGTACACGAGGTATCTCTACAGCGTACAAAGGAGTACAGAAGGTATCTCTACAGCGCACAAAGGAGTAAAGAAGGTATCTCTACAGCGTACAAAGGAGTACAGAAGGTATCTCTACAGCGCACAAAGGAGTACAGAAGGAATCTCTACAGCGCACAAAGGAGTACAGAAGGTATCTCTACAGCGCACAAAGGAGTACAGGAAATATCTCTAGAACGTACAAAGGAGTACACGAGGTATCTCTACAGCGTACAAAGGAGTACAGAAGGTATCTCTACAGCGCACAAAGGAGTACAGAAGGTATCTCTACAGCGTACAAAGGAGTACAGAAGGTATCTCTACAGCGCACAAAATAGTACAGAAGGTATCTCTACAGCGCACAAAGGAGTACAGGAAATATCTCTAGAACGTACAAAGGAGTACACGAGGTATCTCTACAGCGTACAAAGGAGTACAGAAGGTATCTCTACAGCGCACAAAGGAGTACAGAAGGTATCTCTACAGCGTACAAAGGAGTACAGAAGGTATCTCTACAGCGCACAAAGGAGTACAGAAGGTATCTCTACAGCGCACAAAGGAGTACAGAAGGTATCTCTACAGCGCACAAAGGAGTACAGGAAATATCTCTAGAACGTACAAAGGAGTACACGAGGTATTTCAACAGCGCACAAAGGAGTACAGAAGGTATCTCTACAGCGCACAAAGGAGTACAGGAAATATCTCTAGAACGTACAAAGGAGTACACGAGGTATCTCTACAGCGTACAAAGGAGTACAGAAGGTATCTCTACAGCGCACAAAGAAGTACAGAAGGTATCTCTACAGCGCACAAAGGAGTACAGAAGGTATATCTACAGCGCACAAAGGAGTACAGAAGGTATCTCTACAGCGCACAAAGGAGTACAGGAAATATCTCTAGAACGTACAAAGGAGTACACGAGGTATCTCTACAGCAAACAAAGGAGTACAGAAGGTATCTCTACAGCGCACAAAGGAGTACAGAAGGTATCTCTACAGCGCACAAAGGAGTACAGAAGGTATCTCTACAGCGCACAAAGGAGTACAGAAGGTATCTCTACAGCGCACAAAGGAGTACAGGAAATATCTCTAGAACGTACAAAGGAGTACACGAGGTATCTCTACAGCGTACAAAGGAGTACAGAAGGTATCTCTACAGCGCTCAAAGGAGTACACGAGGTATCTCTACAGCGTACAAAGGAGTACAGAAGGTATCTCTACAGCGCACAAAGGAGTACAGAAGGTATTTCTACATCGCACAAAGGAGTACAGAAGGTATCTCTACAGCGCACAAAGAGTACACGAGGTATCTCTACAGCGTACAAAGGAGTACAGAAGGTATCTCTACAGCGCACAAAGGAGTACAGGAAATATCTCTAGAACGTACAAAGGAGTACACGAGGTATCTCTACAGCGTACAAAGGAGTACAGAAGGTATCTCTACAGCGCACAAAGGAGTACAGAAGGTATCTCTACAGCGTACAAAGGAGTACAGAAGGTATCTCTACAGCGCACAAAGGAGTACAGAAGGTATTTCTACAGCGCACAAAGGAGTACAGAAGGTATCTCTACAGCGCACAAAGGAGTACAGGAAATATCTCTAGAACGTACAAAGGAGTACACGAGGTATCTCTACAGCGCACAAAGGATTACAGAAGGTATCTCTACAGCGCACAAAGGAGTACAGGAAATATCTCTAGAACGTACAAAGGAGTACACGAGGTATCTCTACAGCGTACAAAGGAGTACAGAAGGTATCTCTACAGCGCACAAAGGAGTACAGAAGGTATCTCTACAGCGTACAAAGGAGTACAGAAGGTATCTCTACAGCGCACAAAGGAGTACAGAAGGTATCTCTACAGCGTACAAAGGAGTACAGAAGGTATCTCTACAGCGTACAAAGGAGTACAGAAAGTATCTCTACAGCGCACAAAGGAGTACAGAAGGTATCTCTACAGCGCACAAAGGAGTACAGAAGGTATCTCTACAGCGCACAAAGGAGTACAGAAGGTATCTCTACAGCGCACAAAGGAGTACAGGAAATATCTCTAGAACGTACAAAGGAGTACACGAGGTATCTCTACAGCGTACAAAGGAGTACAGAAGGTATCTCTACAGCGCACAAAGGAGTACAGAAGGTATCTCTACAGCGCACAAAGGAGTACAGGAAATATCTCTAGAACGTACAAAGGAGTACACGAGGTATCTCTACAGCGTACAAAGGAGTACAGAAGGTATCTCTACAGCGCACAAAGGAGTACAGAAGGTATTTCTACAGCGCACAAAGGAGTACAGGAAATATCTCTAGAACGTACAAAGGAGTACACGAGGTATCTCTACAGCGTACAAAGGAGTACAAAAGGTATCTCTACAGCGCACAAAGGAGTACAGAAGGTATCTCTACAGCGTACAAAGGAGTACAGAAGGTATCTCTACAGCGCACAAAGGAGTACAGAAGGTATCTCTACAGCACACAAAGGAGTACAGAAGGTATCTCTAAAGCGCACAAAGGAGTACAGGAAATATCTCTAGAACGTACAAAGGAGTACACGAGGTATCTCTACAGCGTACAAAGGTGTACAGAAGGTATCTCTACAGCGCACAAAAGAGTACAGAAGGTATCTCTACAGCGTACAAATGAGGACAGAAGGTATCTCTAAAGCGCACAAAGGAGTACAGAAGGTATCTCTACAGCGCACAAAGGAGTACAGAAGGTATCTCTACAGCGCACAAAGGAGTACAGGAAATATCTCTAGAACGTACAAAGGAGTACACGAGGTATCTCTACAGCGTACAAAGGAGTACAGAAGGTATCTCTACAGCGCACAAAGGAGTACAGAAGGTATCTCTACAGCGCACAAAGGAGTACAGGAAATATCTCTACAGCGCACAAAGAAGTACAGAAGGTATCTCTACAGCGCACAAAGGAGTACAGGAAATATTACTAGAACGTACAAAGGAGTACAGAAGGTATCTCTACAGCGCACAAAGGAGTACAGAAGGTATCTCTACAGCGCACAAAGGAGTACAGAAGGTATCTCTACAGCGCACAAAGGAGTACACGAGGTATCTCTACAGCGTACAAAGGAGTACAGAAGGTATCTCTACAGCGCACATAGGAGTACAGAAGGTATCTCAACAGCGCACAAAGGAGTACAGAAGGTATCTCTACAGCGCACAAAGGAGTACAGAAGGAATCTCTACAGCGCACAAAGGAGTACAGGAAATATCTCTAGAACGTACAAAGGAGTACACGAGGTATCTCTACAGCGTACAAAGAAGTACAGAAGGTATCTCCACAGCGCACAAAGGAGTACAGAAGGTATCTCTACAGCGTACAAAAGAGTACAGGAAATATCTCTAGAACGTACAAAGGAGTACAGAAGGTATCTCTACAGCGCACAAAGGAGTACAGAAGGTATCTCTACAGCGCACAAAGGAGTACAGGAAATATCTCTAGAACGTACAAAGGAGTACACGAGGTATCTCTACAGCGTACAAAAAAGTACAGAAGGTATCTCTACAGCACACAAAGGAGTACAGAAGGTATCTCTACAGCGTACAAAGGAGTACAGAAGGTATCTCTAAAGCGCACAAAGGAGTACAGAAGGTATCTCTACAGCGCACAAAGGAGTACAGAAGGTATCTCTACAGCGCACAAAGGAGTACAGGAAATATCTCTAGAACCTACAAAGGAGTACAGGAAATATCTCTAGAACGTACAAAGGAGTACACGAGGTATCTCTACAGCGTACAAAGGAGTACAGAAGGTATCTCTGCAGCGCACAAAGGAGTAGAGAAGGTATCTCTACAGCGCACAAAGGAGTACAGAAGGTATCTCTACAGCGCACAAAGGAGTAAAGAAGGTATCTCTACAGCGCACAAAGGAGTACAGAAGGTATCTCTACAGCGCACAAAGGAGTACAGGAAATATCTCTAGAACGTACAAAGGAGTACACGAGGTATCTCTACAGCGTACAAAGGAGTACAGAAGGTATCTCTACAGCGCACAAAGGAGTACAGAAGGTATCTCTACAGCGTACAAAGGAGTACAGAAGGTATCTCTACAGCGCACAAAGGAGTACAGAAGGTATCTCTACAGCGTACAAAGGAGTACAGAAGGTATCTCTACAGCGCACAAAGGAGTACAGGAAATATCTCTAGAACGTACAAAGGAGTACACGAGGTATCTCTACAGCGTACAAAGGAGTACAGAAGGTATCTCTACAGCGCACACAGGAGTACAGAAGGTATCTCTACAGCGTACAAAGGAGTACAGATGGTATCTCTACAGCGCACAAAGGAGTACAGAAGGTATCTCTACAGCGCACAAAGGAGTACAGAAGGTATCTCTACAGCGCACAAAGAAGTACAGGAAATATCTCTAGAACGTACAAAGGAGTACACGAGGTATCTCTACAGCGTACAAAGGAGTACAGAAGGTATCTCTACAGCGCACAAAGGAGTACAGAAGGTATCTCTACAGCGTACAAAGGAGTACAGGAGGTATCTCTACAGCGCACAAAGGAGTACAGAAGGTATCTCTACAGCGCACAAAGGAGTACAGAAGGTATCTCTACAGCGCACAAAGGAGTACAGGAAATATCTCTAGAACGTACAAAGGAGTACACGAGGTATCTCTACAGCGTACAAAGGAGTACAGAAGGTATCTCTTCAGCGCACAAAGGAGTACAGAAGGAATCTTTACAGCGTACAAAGGAGTACAGAAGGTATCTCTACAGCGCACAAAGGAGTACAGAAGGTATCTCTACTGCGCACAAAGGAGTACAGAAGGTATCTCTACAGCGCACAAAAGAGTACAGGAAATATCTCTAGAACGTACAAAGGAGTACACGAGGTATATCTACAGCGTACAAAGGAGTACAGAAGGTATCTCTACAGCGCACAAAGGAGTACAGAAGGTATCTCTACAGCGTACAAAGGAGTACAGAAGGTATCTCTACAGCGCACAAAGGAGTACAGAAGGTATCTCTACAGCGCACAAAGGAGTACAGAAGGTATCTCTACAGCGCACAAAGGAGTACGGGAAATATCTCTAGAATGTACAAAGGAGTAAACGAGGTATCTCTACAGCGTACAAAGGAGTACAGAAGGTATCTCTACAGCGCACAAAGGAGTACAGAAGGTATCGCTACAGCGCACAAAGGAGTACAGAAGGTATCTCTACAGCGCACAAAGGAGTACAGGAAATATCTCTAGAACGTACAAAGGAGTACAGAAGGTATCTCTACAGCGCACAAAGGAGTACAGAAGGTATCTCTACAGCGCACAAAGGGGTACACGAGGTATCTCTACAGCGTACAAAGGAGTACAGAAGGTATCTCCACAGCGCACAAAGGAGTACAGAAGGTATCTCTACAGCGCACAAAGGAGTACAGAAGGTATCTCTACAGCGCTCAAAGGAGTACAGAAGGTATCTCTACAGCGCACAAAGGAGTACAGGAAATATCTCTAGAACGTACAAAGGAGTACACGAGGTATCTCTACAGCGTACAAAGGAGTACAAAAGGTATCTCTACAGCGCACAAAGGAGTACAGAAGGTATCTCTACAGCGCACAAAGGAGTACAGAAGGTATCTCTACAGCGCACAAAGGATTACAGAAGGTATCTCTACAGCGCACAAAGGAGTACAGGAAATATCTCAAGAACGTACAAAGGAGTACAGAAGGTATCTCTACAGCGCACAAAGGAGTACAGAAGGTACCTCTACATTGCACAAAGGAGTACAGAAGGTATCTCTACAGCGCACAAAGGAGTACACGAGGTATCTTTACAGCGAACAAAGGAGTACAGAAGGTATCTCTACAGCGCACAAAGGAGTGAAGAAGGTATCTCTACAGCGCACAAAGGAGTACAGAAGGTATCTCTACAGCGCACAAAGGAGTACAGAAGGTATCTCTACAGCGCACAAAGGAGTACAGAAGGTATCTCTACAGCGCACAAAGGAGTACAGGAAATATCTCTAGAAAGTACAAAGGAGTACACGAGGTATCTCTACAGCGTACAAAGGAGTACAGAAGGTATCTCTACAGCGCACACAGGAGTACAGAAGGTATCTCTACAGCGCACAAAGGAGTACAGAAGGTATCTCTACAGCGCACAAAGGAGAACAGAAGGTATCTCTACAGCGCACAAAGGAGTACAGGAAATATCTCTAGAACGTACAAAGGAGTACACGAGGTATCTCTACAGCGTACAAAGGAGTACAGAAGGTATCTCTACAGCGCACAAAGGAGTACAGAAGGTATCTCTACAGCGCACAAAGGAGTACAGAAGGTATCTCTACAGCGCACAAAGGAGTACAGAAGGTATCTCTACAGCGCACAAAGGAGTACAGGAAATATCTCTAGAACGTACAAAGGAGTACAGAAGGTATCTCTACAGCGCACAAAGGAGTACAGAAAGTATCTCTACAGCGCACAAAGGAGTACAGAAGGTATCTCTACAGCGCACAAAGGAGTACACGAGGTATCTCTACAGCGTACAAAGGAGTACAGAAGGTATCTCTACAGCGCACAAAGGAGTACAGAAGGTATCTCTACAGCGCACAAAGGAGTACAGAAGGTATCTCTACAGCGCACAAAGGAGTACAGAAGGTATCTCTACAGCGCACAAAGGAGTACAGAAGGTATCTCTACAGCACACAAAGGAGTACAGGAAATATCTCTAGAACGTACAAAGGAATACACGAGGTATCTCTACAACGTACAAAGGAGTACAGAAGGTATCTCTACAGCGCACAAAGGAGTACAGAAGGTATCTCTACAGCGCACAAAGGAGTACAGAAGGTATCTCTACAGCGCACAAAGGAGTACAGAAGGTATCTCTACAGCGCACAAAGGAGTACAGAAGGTATATCTAGAGCGCACAAAGGAGTACAGAAGGTATCTCTACAGCGCACAAAGGAGTACAGAAGGTATCTCTACAGCGCACAAAGGAGTCAGGAAATATCTCTAGAACGTACAAAGGAGTACACGAGGTATCTCTACAGCGTACAAAGGAGTACAGAAGGTATCTCTACAGCGCACAAAGGAGTACAGAAGGTATCTCTACAGCGCACAAAGGAGTACAGGAAATATCTCTAGAACGTACAAAGGAGTACACGAGGTATCTCTACAGCGTACAAAGAAGTACAGAAGGTATCTCTACAGCGCACAAAGGAGTACAGAAGGTATCCCTACAGCGAACAAAGGAGTACAGAAGGTATCTCTACAGCGCACAAAGGAGTACACGAGGTATCTCAACAGCGTACAAAGGAGTACAGAAGGTATCTCTACAGCGCACAAAGGAGTACAGAAGGTATCTCTACAGCGCACAAAGGAGTACAGAAGGTATCTCTACAGCGTACAAAGGAGTACAGAAGGTATCTCTACAGCGCACAAAGGAGTACAGAAGGTATCTCTACAGCGCACAAAGGAGTACAGGAAATATCTCTAGAACGTACAAAGGAGTACACGAGGTATCTCTACAGCGTACAAAGGAGTACAGAAGGTATCTCTACAGCGCACAAAGGAGTACAGAAGGTATTTCTACAGCGCACAAAGGAGTACAGGAAATATCTCTAGAACGTACAAAGGAGTACACGAGGTATCTCTACAGCGTACAAAGGAGTACAAAAGGTATCTCTACAGCGCACAAAGGAGTACAGAAGGTATCTCTACAGCGTACAAAGGAGTACAGAAGGTATCTCTACAGCGCACAAAGGAGTACAGAAGGTATCTCTACAGCACACAAAGGAGTACAGAAGGTATCTCTAAAGCGCACAAAGGAGTACAGGAAATATCTCTAGAACGTACAAAGGAGTACACGAGGTATCTCTACAGCGTACAAAGGTGTACAGAAGGTATCTCTACAGCGCACAAAAGAGTACAGAAGGTATCTCTACAGCGTACAAATGAGGACAGAAGGTATCTCTAAAGCGCACAAAGGAGTACAGAAGGTATCTCTACAGCGCACAAAGGAGTACAGAATGTATCTCTACAGCGCACAAAGGAGTACAGGAAATATCTCTAGAACGTACAAAGGAGTACACGAGGTATCTCTACAGCGTACAAAGGAGTACAGAAGGTATCTCTACAGCGCACAAAGGAGTACAGAAGGTATCTCTACAGCGCACAAAGGAGTACAGGAAATATCTCTACAACGCACAAAGAAGTACAGAAGGTATCTCTACTGCGCACAAAGGAGTACAGGAAATATTACTAGAACGTACAAAGGAGTACAGAAGGTATCTCTACAGCGCACAAAGGAGTACAGAAGGTATCTCTACAGCGCACAAAGGAGTACAGAAGGTATCTCTACAGCGCACAAAGGAGTACACGAGGTATCTCTACAGCGTACAAAGGAGTACAGAAGGTATCTCTACAGCGCACATAGGAGTACAGAAGGTATCTCAACAGCGCACAAAGGAGTACAGAAGGTATCTCTACAGCGCACAAAGGAGTACAGAAGGAATCTCTACAGCGCACAAAGGAGTACAGGAAATATCTCTAGAACGTACAAAGGAGTACACGAGGTATCTCTACAGCGTACAAAGGAGTACAGAAGGTATCTCCACAGCGCACAAAGGAGTACAGAAGGTATCTCTACAGCGTACAAAAGAGTACAGGAAATATCTCTAGAACGTACAAAGGAGTACAGAAGGTATCTCTACAGCGCACAAAGGAGTACAGAAGGTATCTCTACAGCGCACAAAGGAGTACAGGAAATATCTCTAGAACGTACAAAGGAGTACACGAGGTATCTCTACAGCGTACAAAAAAGTACAGAAGGTATCTCTACAGCACACAAAGGAGTACAGAAGGTATCTCTACAGCGTACAAAGGAGTACAGAAGGTATCTCTAAAGCGCACAAAGGAGTACAGAAGGTATCTCTACAGCGCACAAAGGAGTACAGAAGGTATCTCTACAGCGCACAAAGGAGTACAGGAAATATCTCTAGAACCTACAAAGGAGTACAGGAAATATCTCTAGAACGTACAAAGGAGTACACGAGGTATCTCTACAGCGTACAAAGGAGTACAGAAGGTATCTCTACAGCGCACAAAGGAGTAGAGAAGGTATCTCTACAGCGCACAAAGGAGTACAGAAGGTATCTCTACAGCGCACAAAGGAGTAAAGAAGGTATCTCTACAGCGCACAAAGGAGTACAGAAGGTATCTCTACAGCGCACAAAGGAGTACAGGAAATATCTCTAGAACGTACAAAGGAGTACACGAGGTATCTCTACAGCGTACAAAGGAGTACAGAAGGTATCTCTACAGCGCACAAAGGAGTACAGAAGGTATCTCTACAGCGTACAAAGGAGTACAGAAGGTATCTCTACAGCGCACAAAGGAGTACAGAAGGTATCTCTACAGCGTACAAAGGAGTACAGAAGGTATCTCTACAGCGCACAAAGGAGTACAGGAAATATCTCTAGAACGTACAGAGGAGTACACGAGGTATCTCTACAGCGTACAAAGGAGTACAGAAGGTATCTCTACAGCGCACACAGGAGTACAGAAGGTATCTCTACAGCGTACAAAGGAGTACAGATGGTATCTCTACAGCGCACAAAGGAGTACAGAAGGTATCTCTACAGCGCACAAAGGAGTACAGAAGGTATCTCTACAGCGCACAAAGAAGTACAGGAAATATCTCTAGAACGTACAAAGGAGTACACGAGGTATCTCTACAGCGTACAAAGGAGTACAGAAGGTATCTCTACAGCGCACAAAGGAGTACAGAAGGTATCTCTACAGCGTACAAAGGAGTACAGGAGGTATCTCTACAGCGCACAAAGGAGTACAGAAGGTATCTCTACAGCGCACAAAGGAGTACAGAAGGTATCTCTACAGCGCACAAAGGAGTACAGGAAATATCTCTAGAACGTACAAAGGAGTACACGAGGTATCTCTACAGCGTACAAAGGAGTACAGAAGGTATCTCTTCAGCGCACAAAGGAGTACAGAAGGTATCTCTACAGCGTACAAAGGAGTACAGAAGGTATCTCTACAGCGCACAAAGGAGTACAGAAGGTATCTCTACTGCGCACAAAGGAGTACAGAAGGTATCTCTACAGCGCACAAAAGAGTACAGGAAATATCTCTAGAACGTACAAAGGAGTACACGAGGTATATCTACAGCGTACAAAGGAGTACAGAAGGTATCTCTACAGCGCACAAAGGAGTACAGAAGGTATCTCTACAGCGTACAAAGGAGTACAGAAGGTATCTCTACAGCGCACAAAGGAGTACAGAAGGTATCTCTACAGCGCACAAAGGAGTACAGAAGGTATCTCTACAGCGCACAAAGGAGTACGGGAAATATCTCTAGAATGTACAAAGGAGTAAACGAGGTATCTCTACAGCGTACAAAGGAGTACAGAAGGTATCTCTACAGCGCACAAAGGAGTACAGAAGGTATCGCTACAGCGCACAAAGGAGTACAGAAGGTATCTCTACAGCGCACAAAGGAGTACAGGAAATATCTCTAGAACGTACAAAGGAGTACAGAAGGTATCTCTACAGCGCACAAAGGAGTACAGAAGGTATCTCTACAGCGCACAAAGGGGTACACGAGGTATCTCTACAGCGTACAAAGGAGTACAGAAGGTATCTCCACAGCGCACAAAGGAGTACAGAAGGTATCTCTACAGCGCACAAAGGAGTACAGAAGGTATCTCTACAGCGCTCAAAGGAGTACAGAAGGTATCTCTACAGCGCACAAAGGAGTACAGGAAATATCTCTAGAACGTACAAAGGAGTACACGAGGTATCTCTACAGCGTACAAAGGAGTACAAAAGGTATCTCTACAGCGCACAAAGGAGTACAGAAGGTATCTCTACAGCGCACAAAGGAGTACAGAAGGTATCTCTACAGCGCACAAAGGATTACAGAAGGTATCTCTACAGCGCACAAAGGAGTACAGGAAATATCTCAAGAACGTACAAAGGAGTACAGAAGGTATCTCTACAGCGCACAAAGGAGTACAGAAGGTACCTCTACATTGCACAAAGGAGTACAGAAGGTATCTCTACAGCGCACAAAGGAGTACACGAGGTATCTTTACAGCGAACAAAGGAGTACAGAAGGTATCTCTACAGCGCACAAAGGAGTGAAGAAGGTATCTCTACAGCGCACAAAGGAGTACAGAAGGTATCTCTACAGCGCACAAAGGAGTACAGAAGGTATCTCTACAGCGCACAAAGGAGTACAGAAGGTATCTCTACAGCGCACAAAGGAGTACAGGAAATATCTCTAGAAAGTACAAAGGAGTACACGAGGTATCTCTACAGCGTACAAAGGAGTACAGAAGGTATCTCTACAGCGCACACAGGAGTACAGAAGGTATCTCTACAGCGCACAAAGGAGTACAGAAGGTATCTCTACAGCGCACAAAGGAGAACAGAAGGTATCTCTACAGCGCACAAAGGAGTACAGGAAATATCTCTAGAACGTACAAAGGAGTACACGAGGTATCTCTACAGCGTACAAAGGAGTACAGAAGGTATCTCTACAGCGCACAAAGGAGTACAGAAGGTATCTCTACAGCGCACAAAGGAGTACAGAAGGTATCTCTACAGCGCACAAAGGAGTACAGAAGGTATCTCTACAGCGCACAAAGGAGTACAGGAAATATCTCTAGAACGTACAAAGGAGTACAGAAGGTATCTCTACAGCGCACAAAGGAGTACAGAAAGTATCTCTACAGCGCACAAAGGAGTACAGAAGGTATCTCTACAGCGCACAAAGGAGTACACGAGGTATCTCTACAGCGTACAAAGGAGTACAGAAGGTATCTCTACAGCGCACAAAGGAGTACAGAAGGTATCTCTACAGCGCACAAAGGAGTACAGAAGGTATCTCTACAGCGCACAAAGGAGTACAGAAGGTATCTCTACAGCGCACAAAGGAGTACAGAAGGTATCTCTACAGCACACAAAGGAGTACAGGAAATATCTCTAGAACGTACAAAGGAGTACACGAGGTATCTCTACAGCGTACAAAGGAGTACAGAAGGTATCTCTACAGCGCACAAAGGAGTACAGAAGGTATCTCTACAGCGTACAAAGGAGTACAGAAGGTATCTCTACAGCGCACAAAATAGTACAGAAGGTATCTCTACAGCGCACAAAGGAGTACAGGAAATATCTCTAGAACGTACAAAGGAGTACACGAGGTATCTCTACAGCGTACAAAGGAGTACAGAAGGTATCTCTACAGCGCACAAAGGAGTACAGAAGGTATCTCTACAGCGTACAAAGGAGTACAGAAGGTATCTCTACAGCGCACAAAGGAGTACAGAAGGTATCTCTACAGCGCACAAAGGAGTACAGAAGGTATCTCTACAGCGCACAAAAGAGTACAGGAAATATCTCTAGAACGTACAAAGGAGTACACGAGGTATTTCTACAGCGCACAAAGGAGTACAGAAGGTATCTCTACAGCGCACAAAGGAGTACAGGAAATATCTCTAGAACGTACAAAGGAGTACACGAGGTATCTCTACAGCGTACAAAGGAGTACAGAAGGTATCTCTACAGCGCACAAAGGAGTACAGAAGGTATCTCTACAGCGCACAAAGGAGTACAGAAGGTATATCTACAGCGCACAAAGGAGTACAGAAGGTATCTCGACAGCGCACAAAGGAGTACAGGGAATATCTCTAGAACGTACAAAGGAGTACACGAGGTATCTCTACAGCGAACAAAGGAGTACAGAAGGTATCTCTACAGCGCACAAAGGAGTACAGAAGGTATCTCTACAGCGCACAAAGGAGTACAGAAGGTATCTCTACAGCGCACAAAGGAGTACAGAAGGTATCTCTACAGCGCACAAAGGAGTACAGGAAATATCTCTAGAACGTACAAAGGAGTACACGAGGTATCTCTACAGCGTACAAAGGAGTACAGAAGGTATCTCTACAGCGCACAAAGGAGTACACGAGGTATCTCTACAGCGTACAAAGGAGTACAGAAGGTATCTCTACAGCGCATAAAGGAGTACAGAAGGTATCTCTACATCGCACAAAGGAGTACAGAAGGTATCTCTACAGCGCACAAAGGAGTACAGAAGGTATCGCTACAGCGCACAAAGGAGTACAGGAAATATCTCTAGAACGTACAAAGGAGTACAGAAGGTATCTCTACAGCGCACAAAGGAGTACAGAAGGTATCTCTACAGCGCACAAAGGAGTACAGAAGGTATCTCTACAGCGCACAAAGGAGTACACGATGTATATCTACAGCGTACAAAGGAGTACAGAAGGTATCTCTACAGCGCACAAAAGAGTACAGAAGGTATCTCTACAGCGCACAAAGGAGTACAGAAGGTATCTCTACAGCGCACAAAGGAGTACAGAAGGTATATCTACAGCGCACAAAGGAGTACAGAAGGTATCTCTACAGCGCACAAAGGAGTACAGAAGGTATCTCTACAGCGCACAAAGGAGTCCAGGAAATATCTCTAGAACGTACAAAGGAGTACACGAGGTATCTCTACAGCGTACAAAGGAGTACAGAAGGTATCTCGACAGCGCACAAAGGAGTACAGAAGGTATCTCTACAGCGCACAAAGGAGTACAGGAAATATCTCTAGAACGTACAAAGGAGTACACGAGGTATCTCTACAGCGTACAAAGGAGTACAGAAGGTATCTCTACAGCGCACAAAGAAGTACAGAAGGTATCTCTACAGCGTACAAAGGAGTACAGAAGGTATCTCTACAGCGCACAAAGGAGTACAGAAGGTATCTCTACAGCGCACAAAGGAGTACAGAAGGTATCTCTACAGCGCACAAATGAGTACAGGAAATATCTCTAGAACGTACAAAGGAGTACACGAGGTATCTCTACAGCGTAAAAAGGAGTACAGAAGGTATCTCTACAGCGCACAAAGGAGTACAGAAGGTATCTCTACAGCGTACAAAGGAGTACAGAAGGTATCTCTACAGCGCACAAAGGAGTACAGAAGGTATCTCTACAGCACACAAAGGAGTACAGAAGGTATCTCTACAGCGCACAAAGGAGTACAGGAAATATCTCTAAAACGTACAAAGGAGTACACGAGGTATCTCTACAGCGTACAAAGGAGTACAGAAGGTATCTCTACAGCGCACAAAGGAGTACAGAAGGTATCTCTACAGCGCACAAAGGAGTACACGAGGTATCTCTACAGCGTACAAAGGAGTACAGAAGGTATCTCTACAGCGCACAGAGTACAGAAGGTATCTCTACAGCGCACAAAGGAGTACAGAAGGTATCTCTACAGCGCACAAAGGAGTACAGAAGGTATCTCTACAGCGCACAAAGGAGTACAGAAGGTATCTCTACAGCGCACAAAGGAGTACAGGAAATATCTCTAGAACGTACAAAGGAGTACACGAGGTATCTCTACAGCGTACAAAGGAGTACAGAAGGAATCTCTACAGCGCACAAAGGAGTACAGAAGGTATCTCTACAGCGCACAAAGGAGTACAGAATGTATCTCTACAGCGCACAAAGGAGTACAGAAGGTATCTCTACAGCGCACAAAGGAGTACAGGAAATATCTCTAGAACGTACAAAGGAGTACACGAGGTATCTCTACAGCGTACAAAGGAGTACAGAAGGTATCTCTACATCGCACAAAGGAGTACAGAAGGTTTCTCTACAGCGCACAAAAGAGTACAGAAGGTATCTCTACAGCGCACAAAGGAGTACAGAAGGTATCTCTACAGCGCACAAAGGAGTACAGGAAATATCTCTAGAACGTACAAAGGAGTACACGAGGTATCTCTACAGCGTTCAAAGGAGTACAGAAGGTATCTCTACAGTGCACAAAGGAGTAAACGAGGTATCTCTACAGCGTGTAATGGAGTACAGAAGGTATCTCTACAGCGCACAAAGGAGTACAGAAGGTATCTCTACAGCGCACAAAGGAGTACAGAAGGTATCTCTACAGCGCACAAAGGAGTACAGAAGGTATCTCTACAGCGCACAAAGGAGTACAGGAAATATCTCTAGAACGTACAAAGGAGTACACGAGGTATCTCTACAGCGTACAAAGGAGTACAGAAGGTATCTCTACAGCGCACAAAGGAGTACAGAAGGTATCTCTACAGCGCACAAAGGAGTACAGAAGGTATCTCTACAGCGCACAAAGGAGTACAGAAGGTATCTCTTCAGCGCACGAAGAAGTACAGGAAATATCTCTAGAACGTACAAAGGAGTACAGAAGGTATCTCTACAGCGCACAAAGGAGTACAGAAGGTATCTCTACAGCGCACAAAGGAGTACAGAAGGTATCTCTACAGCGCACGAAGGAGTACACGAGGTATCTCTACAGCGTACAAAGGAGTACAGAAGGTATCTCTACAGCGCACAAAGGAGTACAGAAGGTATCTCTACAGCGCACAAAGGAGTACAGAAGGTATCTCTACAGCGCACAAAGGAGTACAGAAGGTATCTCTACAGCGCACAAAGGAGTACAGGAAATATCTCTAGAACGTACAAAGGAGTACAGAAGGTATCTCTACAGCGCACAAAGGAGTACAGAAGGTATCTCTACAGCGCACAAAGGAGTACAGAAGGTATCTCTACAGCGAACAAAGGAGTACACGAGGTATCTCTACAGCGTACAAAGGAGTACAGAAGGTATCTCTACAGCGCACAAAGGAGTAGAGAAGGTATCTCTACAGCGCACAAAGGAGTACAGAAGGTATCTCTACAGCGCACAAAGGAGTACAGAAGGTATATCTACAGCGCACAAAGGAGTACAGAAGGTATCTCTACAGCGCACAAAGGAGTACAGAAGGTATCTCTACAGCGCACAAAGGAGTACAGGAAATATCTCTAGAACGTACAAAGGAGTACACGAGGTATCTCTACAGCGTACAAAGGAGTACAGAAGGTATCTCTACAGCGCACAAAGGAGTACAGAAGGTATCTCTACAGCGCACAAAGGAGTACAGGGAATATCTCTAGAACGTACAAAGGAGTACACGAGGTATCTCTACAGCGTACAAAGGAGTACAGAAGGTATCTCTACAGCGCACAAAGGAGTACAGAAGGTATATCTACAGCGTACAAAAGAGTACAGAAGGTATCTCTACAGCGCACAAAGGAGTACAGAAGGTATAACTACAGCGCACAAAGGAGTACAGAAGGTATCTCTACAGCGCACAAAGGAGTACAGGAAATATCTCTAGAACGTACAAAGGAGTACACGAGGTATCTCTACAGCGTACAAAGGAGTACAGAAGGTATCTCTACAGCGCACAAAGGAGTACAGAAGGTATCTCTACAGCGTACAAAGGAGTACAGAAGGTATCTCTACAGCGCACAAAGGAGTACAGAAGGTATCTCTACAGCACACAAAGGAGTACAGAAGGTATCTCTACAGCGCACAAAGGAGTACAGGAAATATCTCTAGAACGTACAAAGGAGTACACGAGGTATCTCTACAGCGTACAAAGGAGTACAGAAGGTATCTCTACAGCGCACAAAGGAGTACAGAAGGTATCTCTACAGCGCACAAAGGAGTACACGAGGTATCTCTACAGCGTACAAAGGAGTACAGAAGGTATCTCTACAGCGCACAAAGGAGTAAAGAAGGTATCTCTACAGCGCACAAAGGAGTACAGAAGGTATCTCTACAGCGCACAAAGGAGTACAGAAGGTATCTCTACAGCGCACAAAGGAGTACAGAAGGTATCTCTACAGCGCACAAAGGAGTACAGGAAATATCTCTAGAACGTACAAAGGAGTACACGAGGTATCTCTACAGCGTACAAAGGAGTACAGAAGGTATTTCTACAGCGCACAAAGGAGTACAGAAGGTATCTCTACAGCGCACAAAGGAGTACAGAAGGTATCTCTACAGCGCACAAAGGAGTACAGAAGGTATTTCTACAGCGCACAAAGGAGTACAGGAAATATCTCTAGAACGTACAAAGGAGTACACGAGGTATCTCTACAGCGTACAAAGGAGTACAGAAGGTATCTCTACAGCGCACAAAGGAGTACAGAAGGTATCTCTACAGCGCACAAAGGAGTACAGAAGGTATCTCTACAGCGCACAAAGGAGTACAGAAGGTATCTCTACAGCGCACAAAGGAGTACAGGAAATATCTCTAGAACGTACAAAGGAGTACACGAGGTATCTCTACAGCGTACAAAGGAGTACAGAAGGTATCTCTACAGCGCACAAAGGAGTACACGAGGTATCTCTACAGCGTACAAAGGAGTACAGAAGGTATCTCTACAGCTCACAAAGGAGTACAGAAGGTTTCTCTACAGCGCACAAAGGAGTACAGAAGGTATCTCTACAGCGCACAAAGGAGTACAGAAGGTATCTCTACAGCGCACAAAGGAGTACAGAAGGTATCTCTACAGCGCACAAAGGAGTACAGAAGGTATCTCTACAGCGCACAAAGGAGTACAGAAGGTATCTCTACAGCGCACAAAGGAGTACAGGAAATATCTCTAGAACGTACAAAGGAGTACACGAGGTATCTCTACAGCGTACAAAGGAGTACAGAAGGTATCTCTACAGCGCACAAAGGAGTACAGAAGGTATCTCTACAGCGCACAAAGGAGTACAGAAGGTATCTCTACAGCGCACAAAGGAGTACAGAAGGTATCTCTACAGCGCACAAAGGAGTACAGGAGGTATCTCTACAGCGCACAAAGGAGTACAGGAAATATCTCTAGAACGTACAAAGGAGTACAGAAGGTATCTCTACAGCGCACAAAGGAGTACAGAAGGTATCTCTACAGCGCACAAAGGAGTACAGAAGGTATATCTACAGCGCACAAAGGAGTACACGAGGTATCTCTACAGCGTTCAAAGGAGTACAGAAGGTATCTCTACAGCGCACAAAGGAGTACAGAAGGTATCTCTACAGCGCACAAAGGAGTACAGAAGGTATCTCTACAGCGCACAAAGGAGTACAGAAGGTATCTCTACAGCGCACAAAGGAGTACAGAAGGTATCTCTACAGCGCACAAAGGAGTACAGGAAATATCTCTAGAACGTACAAAGGAGTACACGAGGTATCTCTACAGCGTACAAAGGAGTACAGAAGGTATCTCTACAGCGCACAAAGGAGTACAGAAGGTATCTCTACTGCGCACAAAGGAGTACAGAAGGTATCTCTACAGCGCACAAAGGAGTACAGGAAATATCTCTAGAACGTACAAAGGAGTACACGAGGTATCTCCACAGCGTACAAAGGGAGTACAGAAGGTATCTCTACAGCGCACAAAGGAGTTCAGAAGGTATCTCTACAGCGCACAAAGGAGTACAGAAGGTATCTTTACAGCGCACACAGGAGTACAGGAAATATCTCTAGAACGTGCAAAGAAGTACACGAGGTATCTCTACAGCGTACAAAGGAGTACAGAAGGTATCTCTACAGCGCACAAAGGAGTACAGAAGGTATCTCTACAGCGCACAAAGGAGTAGAGAAGGTATCTCTACAGCGCACAAAGGAGTACAGAAGGTATCTCTACAGCGCACAAAGGAGTACAGAAATATCTCTAGAACGTACAAAGGAGTACACGAGGTATCTCTACAGCGTACAAAGGAGTACAGAAGGTATCTCTACAGCGCACAAAGGAGTACAGAAGGTATCTCTACAGCGCACAAAGGAGTACAGAAGGTATCTCTACAGCGCACAAAGGAGTACAGAAGGTATCTCTACAGCGCACAAAGGAGTACAGGAAATATCTCTAGAACGTACAAAGGAGTACAGAAGGTATCTCTACAGCGCACAAAGGAGTACAGAAGGTATCTCTACAACGTACAAAGGAGTACAGAAGGTATCTCTACAGCGCACAAAGGAGTACAGAAGGTATCTCTACAGCGCACAAAGGAGTACAGAAGGTATCTCTACAGCGCACAAAGGAGTACAGAAGGTATCTCTACAGCGCACAAAGGAGTACAGAAGGTATATCTAGAGCGCACAAAGGAGTACAGAAGGTATCTCTACAGCGCACAAAGGAGTACAGAAGGTATCTCTACAGCGCACAAAGGAGTCAGGAAATATCTCTAGAACGTACAAAGGAGTACACGAGGTATCTCTACAGCGTACAAAGGAGTACAGAAGGTATCTCTACAGCGCACAAAGGAGTACAGAAGGTATCTCTACAGCGCACAAAGGAGTACAGGAAATATCTCTAGAACGTACAAAGGAGTACACGAGGTATCTCTACAGCGTACAAAGAAGTACAGAAGGTATCTCTACAGCGCACAAAGGAGTACAGAAGGTATCCCTACAGCGAACAAAGGAGTACAGAAGGTATCTCTACAGCGCACAAAGGAGTACACGAGGTATCTCAACAGCGTACAAAGGAGTACAGAAGGTATCTCTACAGCGCACAAAGGAGTACAGAAGGTATCTCTACAGCGCACAAAGGAGTACAGAAGGTATCTCTACAGCGTACAAAGGAGTACAGAAGGTATCTCTACAGCGCACAAAGGAGTACAGAAGGTATCTCTACAGCGCACAAAGGAGTACAGGAAATATCTCTAGAACGTACAAAGGAGTACACGAGGTATCTCTACAGCGTACAAAGGAGTACAGAAGGTATCTCTACAGCGCACAAAGGAGTACAGAAGGTATTTCTACAGCGCACAAAGGAGTACAGGAAATATCTCTAGAACGTACAAAGGAGTACACGAGGTATCTCTACAGCGTACAAAGGAGTACAAAAGGTATCTCTACAGCGCACAAAGGAGTACAGAAGGTATCTCTACAGCGTACAAAGGAGTACAGAAGGTATCTCTACAGCGCACAAAGGAGTACAGAAGGTATCTCTACAGCACACAAAGGAGTACAGAAGGTATCTCTAAAGCGCACAAAGGAGTACAGGAAATATCTCTAGAACGTACAAAGGAGTACACGAGGTATCTCTACAGCGTACAAAGGTGTACAGAAGGTATCTCTACAGCGCACAAAAGAGTACAGAAGGTATCTCTACAGCGTACAAATGAGGACAGAAGGTATCTCTAAAGCGCACAAAGGAGTACAGAAGGTATCTCTACAGCGCACAAAGGAGTACAGAATGTATCTCTACAGCGCACAAAGGAGTACAGGAAATATCTCTAGAACGTACAAAGGAGTACACGAGGTATCTCTACAGCGTACGAAGGAGTACAGAAGGTATCTCTACAGCGCACAAAGGAGTACAGAAGGTATCTCTACAGCGCACAAAGGAGTACAGGAAATATCTCTACAACGCACAAAGAAGTACAGAAGGTATCTCTACTGCGCACAAAGGAGTACAGGAAATATTACTAGAACGTACAAAGGAGTACAGAAGGTATCTCTACAGCGCACAAAGGAGTACAGAAGGTATCTCTACAGCGCACAAAGGAGTACAGAAGGTATCTCTACAGCGCACAAAGGAGTACACGAGGTATCTCTACAGCGTACAAAGGAGTACAGAAGGTATCTCTACAGCGCACATAGGAGTACAGAAGGTATCTCAACAGCGCACAAAGGAGTACAGAAGGTATCTCTACAGCGCACAAAGGAGTACAGAAGGAATCTCTACAGCGCACAAAGGAGTACAGGAAATATCTCTAGAACGTACAAAGGAGTACACGAGGTATCTCTACAGCGTACAAAGGAGTACAGAAGGTATCTCCACAGCGCACAAAGGAGTACAGAAGGTATCTCTACAGCGTACAAAAGAGTACAGGAAATATCTCTAGAACGTACAAAGGAGTACAGAAGGTATCTCTACAGCGCACAAAGGAGTACAGAAGGTATCTCTACAGCGCACAAAGGAGTACAGGAAATATCTCTAGAACGTACAAAGGAGTACACGAGGTATCTCTACAGCGTACAAAAAAGTACAGAAGGTATCTCTACAGCACACAAAGGAGTACAGAAGGTATCTCTACAGCGTACAAAGGAGTACAGAAGGTATCTCTAAAGCGCACAAAGGAGTACAGAAGGTATCTCTACAGCGCACAAAGGAGTACAGAAGGTATCTCTACAGCGCACAAAGGAGTACAGGAAATATCTCTAGAACCTACAAAGGAGTACAGGAAATATCTCTAGAACGTACAAAGGAGTACACGAGGTATCTCTACAGCGTACAAAGGAGTACAGAAGGTATCTCTACAGCGCACAAAGGAGTAGAGAAGGTATCTCTACAGCGCACAAAGGAGTACAGAAGGTATCTCTACAGCGCACAAAGGAGTAAAGAAGGTATCTCTACAGCGCACAAAGGAGTACAGAAGGTATCTCTACAGCGCACAAAGGAGTACAGGAAATATCTCTAGAACGTACAAAGGAGTACACGAGGTATCTCTACAGCGTACAAAGGAGTACAGAAGGTATCTCTACAGCGCACAAAGGAGTACAGAAGGTATCTCTACAGCGTACAAAGGAGTACAGAAGGTATCTCTACAGCGCACAAAGGAGTACAGAAGGTATCTCTACAGCGTACAAAGGAGTACAGAAGGTATCTCTACAGCGCACAAAGGAGTACAGGAAATATCTCTAGAACGTACAAAGGAGTACACGAGGTATCTCTACAGCGTACAAAGGAGTACAGAAGGTATCTCTACAGCGCACACAGGAGTACAGAAGGTATCTCTACAGCGTACAAAGGAGTACAGATGGTATCTCTACAGCGCACAAAGGAGTACAGAAGGTATCTCTACAGCGCACAAAGGAGTACAGAAGGTATCTCTACAGCGCACAAAGAAGTACAGGAAATATCTCTAGAACGTACAAAGGAGTACACGAGGTATCTCTACAGCGTACAAAGGAGTACAGAAGGTATCTCTACAGCGCACAAAGGAGTACAGAAGGTATCTCTACAGCGTACAAAGGAGTACAGGAGGTATCTCTACAGCGCACAAAGGAGTACAGAAGGTCTCTCTACAGCGCACAAAGGAGTACAGAAGGTATCTCTACAGCGCACAAAGGAGTACAGGAAATATCTCTAGAACGTACAAAGGAGTACACGAGGTATCTCTACAGCGTACAAAGGAGTACAGAAGGTATCTCTTCAGCGCACAAAGGAGTACAGAAGGTATCTCTACAGCGTACAAAGGAGTACAGAAGGTATCTCTACAGCGCACAAAGGAGTACAGAAGGTATCTCTACTGCGCACAAAGGAGTACAGAAGGTATCTCTACAGCGCACAAAAGAGTACAGGAAATATCTCTAGAACGTACAAAGGAGTACACGAGGTATATCTACAGCGTACAAAGGAGTACAGAAGGTATCTCTACAGCGCACAAAGGAGTACAGAAGGTATCTCTACAGCGTACAAAGGAGTACAGAAGGTATCTCTACAGCGCACAAAGGAGTACAGAAGGTATCTCTACAGCGCACAAAGGAGTACAGAAGGTATCTCTACAGCGCACAAAGGAGTACGGGAAATATCTCTAGAATGTACAAAGGAGTAAACGAGGTATCTCTACAGCGTACAAAGGAGTACAGAAGGTATCTCTACAGCGCACAAAGGAGTACAGAAGGTATCGCTACAGCGCACAAAGGAGTACAGAAGGTATCTCTACAGCGCACAAAGGAGTACAGGAAATATCTCTAGAACGTACAAAGGAGTACAGAAGGTATCTCTACAGCGCACAAAGGAGTACAGAAGGTATCTCTACAGCGCACAAAGGGGTACACGAGGTATCTCTACAGCGTACAAAGGAGTACAGAAGGTATCTCCACAGCGCACAAAGGAGTACAGAAGGTATCTCTACAGCGCACAAAGGAGTACAGAAGGTATCTCTACAGCGCTCAAAGGAGTACAGAAGGTATCTCTACAGCGCACAAAGGAGTACAGGAAATATCTCTAGAACGTACAAAGGAGTACACGAGGTATCTCTACAGCGTACAAAGGAGTACAAAAGGTATCTCTACAGCGCACAAAGGAGTACAGAAGGTATCTCTACAGCGCACAAAGGAGTACAGAAGGTATCTCTACAGCGCACAAAGGATTACAGAAGGTATCTCTACAGCGCACAAAGGAGTACAGGAAATATCTCAAGAACGTACAAAGGAGTACAGAAGGTATCTCTACAGCGCACAAAGGAGTACAGAAGGTACCTCTACATTGCACAAAGGAGTACAGAAGGTATCTCTACAGCGCACAAAGGAGTACACGAGGTATCTTTACAGCGAACAAAGGAGTACAGAAGGTATCTCTACAGCGCACAAAGGAGTGAAGAAGGTATCTCTACAGCGCACAAAGGAGTACAGAAGGTATCTCTACAGCGCACAAAGGAGTACAGAAGGTATCTCTACAGCGCACAAAGGAGTACAGAAGGTATCTCTACAGCGCACAAAGGAGTACAGGAAATATCTCTAGAAAGTACAAAGGAGTACACGAGGTATCTCTACAGCGTACAAAGGAGTACAGAAGGTATCTCTACAGCGCACACAGGAGTACAGAAGGTATCTCTACAGCGCACAAAGGAGTACAGAAGGTATCTCTACAGCGCACAAAGGAGAACAGAAGGTATCTCTACAGCGCACAAAGGAGTACAGGAAATATCTCTAGAACGTACAAAGGAGTACACGAGGTATCTCTACAGCGTACAAAGGAGTACAGAAGGTATCTCTACAGCGCACAAAGGAGTACAGAAGGTATCTCTACAGCGCACAAAGGAGTACAGAAGGTATCTCTACAGCGCACAAAGGAGTACAGAAGGTATCTCTACAGCGCACAAAGGAGTACAGGAAATATCTCTAGAACGTACAAAGGAGTACAGAAGGTATCTCTACAGCGCACAAAGGAGTACAGAAAGTATCTCTACAGCGCACAAAGGAGTACAGAAGGTATCTCTACAGCGCACAAAGGAGTACACGAGGTATCTCTACAGCGTACAAAGGAGTACAGAAGGTATCTCTACAGCGCACAAAGGAGTACAGAAGGTATCTCTACAGCGCACAAAGGAGTACAGAAGGTATCTCTACAGCGCACAAAGGAGTACAGAAGGTATCTCTACAGCGCACAAAGGAGTACAGAAGGTATCTCTACAGCACACAAAGGAGTACAGGAAATATCTCTAGAACGTACAAAGGAGTACACGAGGTATCTCTACAGCGTACAAAGGAGTACAGAAGGTATCTCTACAGCGCACAAAGGAGTACAGAAGGTATCTCTACAGCGTACAAAGGAGTACAGAAGGTATCTCTACAGCGCACAAAATAGTACAGAAGGTATCTCTACAGCGCACAAAGGAGTACAGGAAATATCTCTAGAACGTACAAAGGAGTACACGAGGTATCTCTACAGCGTACAAAGGAGTACAGAAGGTATCTCTACAGCGCACAAAGGAGTACAGAAGGTATCTCTACAGCGTACAAAGGAGTACAGAAGGTATCTCTACAGCGCACAAAGGAGTACAGAAGGTATCTCTACAGCGCACAAAGGAGTACAGAAGGTATCTCTACAGCGCACAAAAGAGTACAGGAAATATCTCTAGAACGTACAAAGGAGTACACGAGGTATTTCTACAGCGCACAAAGGAGTACAGAAGGTATCTCTACAGCGCACAAAGGAGTACAGGAAATATCTCTAGAACGTACAAAGGAGTACACGAGGTATCTCTACAGCGTACAAAGGAGTACAGAAGGTATCTCTACAGCGCACAAAGGAGTACAGAAGGTATCTCTACAGCGCACAAAGGAGTACAGAAGGTATATCTACAGCGCACAAAGGAGTACAGAAGGTATCTCTACAGCGCACAAAGGAGTACAGGGAATATCTCTAGAACGTACAAAGGAGTACACGAGGTATCTCTACAGCGAACAAAGGAGTACAGAAGGTATCTCTACAGCGCACAAAGGAGTACAGAAGGTATCTCTACAGCGCACAAAGGAGTACAGAAGGTATCTCTACAGCGCACAAAGGAGTACAGAAGGTATCTCTACAGCGCACAAAGGAGTACAGGAAATATCTCTAGAACGTACAAAGGAGTACACGAGGTATCTCTACAGCGTACAAAGGAGTACAGAAGGTATCTCTACAGCGCACAAAGGAGTACACGAGGTATCTCTACAGCGTACAAAGGAGTACAGAAGGTATCTCTACAGCGCATAAAGGAGTACAGAAGGTATCTCTACATCGCACAAAGGAGTACAGAAGGTATCTCTACAGCGCACAAAGGAGTACAGAAGGTATCGCTACAGCGCACAAAGGAGTACAGGAAATATCTCTAGAACGTACAAAGGAGTACAGAAGGTATCTCTACAGCGCACAAAGGAGTACAGAAGGTATCTCTACAGCGCACAAAGGAGTACAGAAGGTATCTCTACAGCGCACAAAGGAGTACACGATGTATATCTACAGCGTACAAAGGAGTACAGAAGGTATCTCTACAGCGCACAAAAGAGTACAGAAGGTATCTCTACAGCGCACAAAGGAGTACAGAAGGTATCTCTACAGCGCACAAAGGAGTACAGAAGGTATATCTACAGCGCACAAAGGAGTACAGAAGGTATCTCTACAGCGCACAAAGGAGTACAGAAGGTATCTCTACAGCGCACAAAGGAGTCCAGGAAATATCTCTAGAACGTACAAAGGAGTACACGAGGTATCTCTACAGCGTACAAAGGAGTACAGAAGGTATCTCGACAGCGCACAAAGGAGTACAGAAGGTATCTCTACAGCGCACAAAGGAGTACAGGAAATATCTCTAGAACGTACAAAGGAGTACACGAGGTATCTCTACAGCGTACAAAGGAGTACAGAAGGTATCTCTACAGCGCACAAAGAAGTACAGAAGGTATCTCTACAGCGTACAAAGGAGTACAGAAGGTATCTCTACAGCGCACAAAGGAGTACAGAAGGTATCTCTACAGCGCACAAAGGAGTACAGAAGGTATCTCTACAGCGCACAAATGAGTACAGGAAATATCTCTAGAACGTACAAAGGAGTACACGAGGTATCTCTACAGCGTACAAAGGAGTACAGAAGGTATCTCTACAGCGCACAAAGGAGTACAGAAGGTATCTCTACAGCGTACAAAGGAGTACAGAAGGTATCTCTACAGCGCACAAAGGAGTACAGAAGGTATCTCTACAGCACACAAAGGAGTACAGAAGGTATCTCTACAGCGCACAAAGGAGTACAGGAAATATCTCTAAAACGTACAAAGGAGTACACGAGGTATCTCTACAGCGTACAAAGGAGTACAGAAGGTATCTCTACAGCGCACAAAGGAGTACAGAAGGTATCTCTACAGCGCACAAAGGAGTACACGAGGTATCTCTACAGCGTACAAAGGAGTACAGAAGGTATCTCTACAGCGCACAGAGTACAGAAGGTATCTCTACAGCGCACAAAGGAGTACAGAAGGTATCTCTACAGCGCACAAAGGAGTACAGAAGGTATCTCTACAGCGCACAAAGGAGTACAGAAGGTATCTCTACAGCGCACAAAGGAGTACAGGAAATATCTCTAGAACGTACAAAGGAGTACACGAGGTATCTCTACAGCGTACAAAGGAGTACAGAAGGAATCTCTACAGCGCACAAAGGAGTACAGAAGGTATCTCTACAGCGCACAAAGGAGTACAGAATGTATCTCTACAGCGCACAAAGGAGTACAGAAGGTATCTCTACAGCGCACAAAGGAGTACAGGAAATATCTCTAGAACGTACAAAGGAGTACACGAGGTATCTCTACAGCGTACAAAGGAGTACAGAAGGTATCTCTACATCGCACAAAGGAGTACAGAAGGTTTCTCTACAGCGCACAAAAGAGTACAGAAGGTATCTCTACAGCGCACAAAGGAGTACAGAAGGTATCTCTACAGCGCACAAAGGAGTACAGGAAATATCTCTAGAACGTACAAAGGAGTACACGAGGTATCTCTACAGCGTTCAAAGGAGTACAGAAGGTATCTCTACAGTGCACAAAGGAGTAAACGAGGTATCTCTACAGCGTGTAATGGAGTACAGAAGGTATCTCTACAGCGCACAAAGGAGTACAGAAGGTATCTCTACAGCGCACAAAGGAGTACAGAAGGTATCTCTACAGCGCACAAAGGAGTACAGAAGGTATCTCTACAGCGCACAAAGGAGTACAGGAAATATCTCTAGAACGTACAAAGGAGTACACGAGGTATCTCTACAGCGTACAAAGGAGTACAGAAGGTATCTCTACAGCGCACAAAGGAGTACAGAAGGTATCTCTACAGCGCACAAAGGAGTACAGAAGGTATCTCTACAGCGCACAAAGGAGTACAGAAGGTATCTCTTCAGCGCACGAAGAAGTACAGGAAATATCTCTAGAACGTACAAAGGAGTACAGAAGGTATCTCTACAGCGCACAAAGGAGTACAGAAGGTATCTCTACAGCGCACAAAGGAGTACAGAAGGTATCTCTACAGCGCACGAAGGAGTACACGAGGTATCTCTACAGCGTACAAAGGAGTACAGAAGGTATCTCTACAGCGCACAAAGGAGTACAGAAGGTATCTCTACAGCGCACAAAGGAGTACAGAAGGTATCTCTACAGCGCACAAAGGAGTACAGAAGGTATCTCTACAGCGCACAAAGGAGTACAGGAAATATCTCTAGAACGTACAAAGGAGTACAGAAGGTATCTCTACAGCGCACAAAGGAGTACAGAAGGTATCTCTACAGCGCACAAAGGAGTACACGAGGTATCTCTACAGCGTACAAAGGAGTACAGAAGGTATCTCTACAGCGCACAGAGTACAGAAGGTATCTCTACAGCGCACAAAGGAGTACAGAAGGTATCTCTACAGCGCACAAAGGAGTACAGAAGGTATCTCTACAGCGCACAAAGGAGTACAGAAGGTATCTCTACAGCGCACAAAGGAGTACAGGAAATATCTCTAGAACGTACAAAGGAGTACACGAGGTATCTCTACAGCGTACAAAGGAGTACAGAAGGAATCTCTACAGCGCACAAAGGAGTACAGAAGGTATCTCTACAGCGCACAAAGGAGTACAGAATGTATCTCTACAGCGCACAAAGGAGTACAGAAGGTATCTCTACAGCGCACAAAGGAGTACAGGAAATATCTCTAGAACGTACAAAGGAGTACACGAGGTATCTCTACAGCGTACAAAGGAGTACAGAAGGTATCTCTACATCGCACAAAGGAGTACAGAAGGTTTCTCTACAGCGCACAAAAGAGTACAGAAGGTATCTCTACAGCGCACAAAGGAGTACAGAAGGTATCTCTACAGCGCACAAAGGAGTACAGGAAATATCTCTAGAACGTACAAAGGAGTACACGAGGTATCTCTACAGCGTTCAAAGGAGTACAGAAGGTATCTCTACAGTGCACAAAGGAGTAAACGAGGTATCTCTACAGCGTGTAATGGAGTACAGAAGGTATCTCTACAGCGCACAAAGGAGTACAGAAGGTATCTCTACAGCGCACAAAGGAGTACAGAAGGTATCTCTACAGCGCACAAAGGAGTACAGAAGGTATCTCTACAGCGCACAAAGGAGTACAGGAAATATCTCTAGAACGTACAAAGGAGTACACGAGGTATCTCTACAGCGTACAAAGGAGTACAGAAGGTATCTCTACAGCGCACAAAGGAGTACAGAAGGTATCTCTACAGCGCACAAAGGAGTACAGAAGGTATCTCTACAGCGCACAAAGGAGTACAGAAGGTATCTCTTCAGCGCACGAAGAAGTACAGGAAATATCTCTAGAACGTACAAAGGAGTACAGAAGGTATCTCTACAGCGCACAAAGGAGTACAGAAGGTATCTCTACAGCGCACAAAGGAGTACAGAAGGTATCTCTACAGCGCACGAAGGAGTACACGAGGTATCTCTACAGCGTACAAAGGAGTACAGAAGGTATCTCTACAGCGCACAAAGGAGTACAGAAGGTATCTCTACAGCGCACAAAGGAGTACAGAAGGTATCTCTACAGCGCACAAAGGAGTACAGAAGGTATCTCTACAGCGCACAAAGGAGTACAGGAAATATCTCTAGAACGTACAAAGGAGTACAGAAGGTATCTCTACAGCGCACAAAGGAGTACAGAAGGTATCTCTACAGCGCACAAAGGAGTACAGAAGGTATCTCTACAGCGAACAAAGGAGTACACGAGGTATCTCTACAGCGTACAAAGGAGTACAGAAGGTATCTCTACAGCGCACAAAGGAGTAGAGAAGGTATCTCTACAGCGCACAAAGGAGTACAGAAGGTATCTCTACAGCGCACAAAGGAGTACAGAAGGTATATCTACAGCGCACAAAGGAGTACAGAAGGTATCTCTACAGCGCACAAAGGAGTACAGAAGGTATCTCTACAGCGCACAAAGGAGTACAGGAAATATCTCTAGAACGTACAAAGGAGTACACGAGGTATCTCTACAGCGTACAAAGGAGTACAGAAGGTATCTCTACAGCGCACAAAGGAGTACAGAAGGTATCTCTACAGCGCACAAAGGAGTACAGGGAATATCTCTAGAACGTACAAAGGAGTACACGAGGTATCTCTACAGCGTACAAAGGAGTACAGAAGGTATCTCTACAGCGCACAAAGGAGTACAGAAGGTATATCTACAGCGTACAAAAGAGTACAGAAGGTATCTCTACAGCGCACAAAGGAGTACAGAAGGTATAACTACAGCGCACAAAGGAGTACAGAAGGTATCTCTACAGCGCACAAAGGAGTACAGGAAATATCTCTAGAACGTACAAAGGAGTACACGAGGTATCTCTACAGCGTACAAAGGAGTACAGAAGGTATCTCTACAGCGCACAAAGGAGTACAGAAGGTATCTCTACAGCGTACAAAGGAGTACAGAAGGTATCTCTACAGCGCACAAAGGAGTACAGAAGGTATCTCTACAGCACACAAAGGAGTACAGAAGGTATCTCTACAGCGCGCAAAGGAGTACAGGAAATATCTCTAGAACGTACAAAGGAGTACACGAGGTATCTCTACAGCGTACAAAGGAGTACAGAAGGTATCTCTACAGCGCACAAAGGAGTACAGAAGGTATCTCTACAGCGCACAAAGGAGTACACGAGGTATCTCTACAGCGTACAAAGGAGTACAGAAGGTATCTCTACAGCGCACAAAGGAGTAAAGAAGGTATCTCTACAGCGCACAAAGGAGTACAGAAGGTCACTCTACAGCGCACAAAGGAGTACAGAAGGTATCTCTACAGCGCACAAAGGAGTACAGAAGGTATCTCTACAGCGCACAAAGGAGTACAGGAAATATCTCTAGAACGTACAAAGGAGTACACGAGGTATCTCTACAGCGTACAAAGGAGTACAGAAGGTATTTCTACAGCGCACAAAGGAGTACAGAAGGTATCTCTACAGCGCACAAAGGAGTACAGAAGGTATCTCTACAGCGCACAAAGGAGTACAGAAGGTATTTCTACAGCGCACAAAGGAGTACAGGAAATATCTCTAGAACGTACAAAGGAGTACACGAGGTATCTCTACAGCGTACAAAGGAGTACAGAAGGTATCTCTACAGCGCACAAAGGAGTACAGAAGGTATCTCTACAGCGCACAAAGGAGTACAGAAGGTATCTCTACAGCGCACAAAGGAGTACAGAAGGTATCTCTACAGCGCACAAAGGAGTACAGGAAATATCTCTAGAACGTACAAAGGAGTACACGAGGTATCTCTACAGCGTACAAAGGAGTACAGAAGGTATCTCTACAGCGCACAAAGGAGTACACGAGGTATCTCTACAGCGTACAAAGGAGTACAGAAGGTATCTCTACAGCTCACAAAGGAGTACAGAAGGTTTCTCTACAGCGCACAAAGGAGTACAGAAGGTATCTCTACAGCGCACAAAGGAGTACAGAAGGTATCTCTACAGCGCACAAAGGAGTACAGAAGGTATCTCTACAGCGCACAAAGGAGTACAGAAGGTATCTCTACAGCGCACAAAGGAGTACAGAAGGTATCTCTACAGCGCACAAAGGAGTACAGGAAATATCTCTAGAACGTACAAAGGAGTACACGAGGTATCTCTACAGCGTACAAAGGAGTACAGAAGGTATCTCTACAGCGCACAAAGGAGTACAGAAGGTATCTCTACAGCGCACAAAGGAGTACAGAAGGTATCTCTACAGCGCACAAAGGAGTACAGAAGGTATCTCTACAGCGCACAAAGGAGTACAGGAGGTATCTCTACAGCGCACAAAGGAGTACAGGAAATATCTCTAGAACGTACAAAGGAGTACAGAAGGTATCTCTACAGCGCACAAAGGAGTACAGAAGGTATCTCTACAGCGCACAAAGGAGTACAGAAGGTATATCTACAGCGCACAAAGGAGTACACGAGGTATCTCTACAGCGTTCAAAGGAGTACAGAAGGTATCTCTACAGCGCACAAAGGAGTACAGAAGGTATCTCTACAGCGCACAAAGGAGTACAGAAGGTATCTCTACAGCGCACAAAGGAGTACAGAAGGTATCTCTACAGCGCACAAAGGAGTACAGAAGGTATCTCTACAGCGCACAAAGGAGTACAGGAAATATCTCTAGAACGTACAAAGGAGTACACGAGGTATCTCTACAGCGTACAAAGGAGTACAGAAGGTATCTCTACAGCGCACAAAGGAGTACAGAAGGTATCTCTACTGCGCACAAAGGAGTACAGAAGGTATCTCTACAGCGCACAAAGGAGTACAGGAAATATCTCTAGAACGTACAAAGGAGTACACGAGGTATCTCCACAGCGTACAAAGGAGTACAGAAGGTATCTCTACAGCGCACAAAGGAGTTCAGAAGGTATCTCTACAGCGCACAAAGGAGTACAGAAGGTATCTTTACAGCGCACACAGGAGTACAGGAAATATCTCTAGAACGTGCAAAGGAGTACACGAGGTATCTCTACAGCGTACAAAGGAGTACAGAAGGTATCTCTACAGCGCACAAAGGAGTACAGAAGGTATCTCTACAGCGCACAAAGGAGTAGAGAAGGTATCTCTACAGCGCACAAAGGAGTACAGAAGGTATCTCTACAGCGCACAAAGGAGTACAGAAATATCTCTAGAACGTACAAAGGAGTACACGAGGTATCTCTACAGCGTACAAAGGAGTACAGAAGGTATCTCTACAGCGCACAAAGGAGTACAGAAGGTATCTCTACAGCGCACAAAGGAGTACAGAAGGTATCTCTACAGCGCACAAAGGAGTACAGAAGGTATCTCTACAGCGCACAAAGGAGTACAGGAAATATCTCTAGAACGTACAAAGGAGTACAGAAGGTATCTCTACAGCGCACAAAGGAGTACAGAAGGTATCTCTACAGCGCACAAAGGAGTACAGAAGGTATCTCTACAGAGCACAAAGGAGTACAGAAGGTATCTCTACAGCGCACAAAGGAGTACACGAGGTATCTCTACAGCGTACAAAGGAGTACAGAAGGTATCTCTACAGCGCACAAAGGAGTACAGAAGGTATCTCTACAGCGCACAAAGGAGTACAGAAGGTATCTCTACAGCGCACAAAGAAGTACAGAAGGTATCTCTACACCGCACAAAGGAGTACAGAAGGTATCTCTACAGCGCACAAAGGAGTACAGGAAATATCTCTAGAACGTACAAAGGAGTACACGAGGTATCTCTACAGCGTACAAAGGAGTACAGAACTTATCTCTACAGCGCACAGAGGAGTACAGAAGGTATCTCTACAGCGCACAAAAGAGTACAGAAGGTATCTCTACAGCGCACAAAGGAGTACAGAAGGTATCTCTACAGCGCACAAAGGAGTACAGGAAATATCTCTAGAACGTACAAAGGAGTACACGAGGTATCTCTACAGCGTACAAAGGGGTACAGAAGGTATCTCTACAGCGCACAAAGGAGTACAGAAGGTATCTCTACAGCGTACAAAGGAGTACAGGAAATATCTCTAGAACGTACAAAGGAGTACAGAAGGTATCTCTACAGCGCACAAAGGAGTACAGAAGGTATCTCTACAGCGCACAAAGGAGTACAGGAAATATCTCTAGAACGTACAAAGGAGTACACGAGGGATCTCTACAGCGTACAAAGGAGAACAGAAGGTATCTCTACAGCGCACAAAGGAGTACAGAAGGTATCTCTACAGCGTACAAAGGAGTACAGAAGGTATCTCTACAGCGCACAAAGGAGTACAGAAGGAATCTCTACAGCGCACAAAGGAGTACAGAAGGTATCTCTACAGCGCACAAAGGAGTACAGGAAAAATCTCTAGAACGTACAAAGGAGTACACGAGGTATCTCTACAGCGTACAAAGGAGTACAGAAGGTATCTCTACAGCGCACAAAGGAGTACAGAAGGTATCTCTACAGCGTACAAAGGAGTACAGAAGGTATCTCTACAGCGCACAAAGGAGTACAGAAGGTATCTCTACAGCGCACAAAGGAGTACCGAAGGTATCTCTACAGCGCACAAAGGAGTACAGGAAATATCTCTAGAACGTACAAAGGAGTACACGAGGTATCTCTACAGCGTACAAAAGAGTACAGAAGCTATCTCTACAGCGCACAAAGAAGTACAGAAGGTATCTCTACAGCGCACAAAGGAGTACAGGAAATATCTCTAGAACGTACAAAGGAGTACACGAGGTATCTCTACAGCGTACAAAGGTGTACAGAAGGTATCTCTACAGCGCACAATGGAGTACAGAAGGTATCTCTACAGCGCACAAAGGAGTACAGAAGGTATCTCTACAGCGCACAAAGGAGTACAGAAGGTATCTCTACAGCGCACAAAGGAGTACAGGAAATATATCTAGAACGTACAAAGGAGTACACGAGGTATCTCTACAGCGTACAAAGGAGTACAGAAGGTATCTCTACAGCGCACAAAGGAGTACAGAAGGTATCTCTACAGCGCACAAAGGAGTACAGAAGGTATTTCTACAGCGCACAAAGGAGTACAGAAGGTATCTCTACAGCGCACAAAGGAGTACAGGAAATATCTCTAGAACGTACAAAGGAGTACACGAGGTATCTCTACAGCGTACAAAGGAGTACAGAAGGTATCTCTACAGCGCACAAAGGAGTACAGAAGGTATCTCTACAGCGCACAAATGAGTACAGAAGGTATCTCTACAGCGCACAAAGGAGTACATAAGGTATTTCTACAGCGCACAAAGGAGTACAGGAAATATCTCTAGAACGTACAAAGGAGTACAGAAGGTATCTCTACAGCGCACAAAGGAGTACAGAAGGTATCTCTACAGCGCACAAAGGAGTACAGAAGGTATCTCTACAGCGCACAAAGGAGTACACGAGGTATCTCTACAGCGTACAAAGGAGTACAGAAGGTATCTCTACAGCGCACAAAGGAGTACAGAAGGTATCTCTACAGCGCACAAAGGAGTACAGAAGGTATCTTTACAGGGCACAAAGGAGTACAGAAGGTATCTCTACAGCGCACAAAGAAGTACAGAAGGTATCTCTACAGCGCACAAAGGAGTACAGGAAATATCTCTAGAACGTACAAAGGAGTACACGAGGTATCTCTACAGCGTACAAAGGAGTACAGAAGGTATCTCTACAGCGCACAAAGGAGTACAGAAGGTATCTCTACAGCGCACAAAGGAGTACAGGAAATATCTCTAGAACGTACAAAGGAGTACACGAGGTATCTCTACAGCGTACAAAGGAGTACAGAAGGTATCTCTAAAGCGCACAAAGGAGTACAGAAGGTATCTCTACAGCGTACAAAGGAGTACAGAAGATATCTCTACAGCGCACAAAGGAGTACAGAAGGTATCTCTACAGCGCACAAAGGAGTACAGAAGGTATCTCTACAGCGCACAAAGGAGTACAGGAAATATCTCTAGAACGTACAAAGGAGTACACGAGGTATCTCTACAGCGTACAAAGGTGTACAGAAGGTATCTCTACAGCGCACAAAGGAGTAGAGAAGGTATCTCTACAGCGTACAAAGGAGTACAGAAGGTATCTCTACAGCGCACAAAGGAGTACAGAAGGTATCTCTAAAGCGCACAAAGGAGTACAGGAAATATCTCTAGAACGTACAAAGGAGTACACGAGGTATCTCTACAGCGTACAAAGGAGTACAGAAGGTATCTCTACAGCGCACAAAGGAGTACAGAAGGTATCTCTACAGCGTACAAAGGAGTACAGAAGGTATCTCTACAGCGCACAAAGGAGTACAGAAGGTATCTCTACAGCGCACAAAGGAGTACAGAAGGTATCTCTACAGCGCACAAAGGAGTACAGGAAATATCTCTAGAACGTACGAAGGAGTACACGAGGTATTTCTACAGCGCACAAAGGAGTACAGAAGGTATCTCTACAGCGCACAAAGGAGTACAGGAAATATCTCTAGAACGTACAAAGGAGTACACGAGGTATCTCTACAGCGTACAAAGGAGTACAGAAGGTATCTCTACAGCGCACAAAGGAGTACAGAAGGTATCTCTACAGCGCACAAAGGAGTACAGAAGGTATCTCTACAGCGCACAAAGGAGTACAGAAGGTATCTCTACAGCGCACAAAGGAGTACAGGAAATATCTCAAGAACGTACAAAGGAGTACACGAGGTATCTCTACAGCGTACAAAGGAGTACAGAAGGTATCTCTACAGCGCACAAAGGAGTACAGAAGGTATCTCTACAGCGCACAAAGGAGTACAGAAGGTATCTCTACAGCGCACAAAGGAGTACAGAAGGTATCTCAATAGCGCACAAAGGAGTACAGGAAATATCTCTAGAACGTACAAAGGAGTACACGAGGTATCTCTACAGCGTACAAAGGAGTACAGAAGGTATCTCTACAGCGCACAAAGGAGTACACGAGGTATCTCTACAGCGTACAAAGGAGTACAGAAGGTATCTCTACAACGCACAAAGGAGTACAGAAGGTATCTCTACAGCGCTCAAAGGAGTACAGAAGGTATCTCTACAGCGCACAAAGGAGTACAGAAGGTATCTCTACAGCGCACAAAGGAGTACAGGAAATATCTCTAGAACGTACAAAGGAGTACAGAAGGTATCTCTACAGCGCACAAAGGAGTACAGAAGGTATCTCTACAGCGCACAAAGGAGTACAGAAGGTATCTCTACAGCGCACAAAGGAGTACACGAGGTATCTCTACAGCGTACAAAGGAGTACAGAAGGTATCTCTACAGCGCACAAAGGAGTACAGAAGGTATCTCTACAGCGCACAAAGGAGTACAGAAGGTATCTCTACAGCGCACAAAGGAGTACAGAAGGTATCTCTACAGCGCACAAAGGAGTACAGGAAATATCTCTAGAACGTACAAAGGAGTACACGAGGTATCTCTACAGCGTACAAAGGAGTACAGAAGGTATCTCTACAGCGCACAAAGGAGTACAGAAGGTATCTCTACAGCGCACAAAGGAGTACAGGACATATCTCTAGAACGTACAAAGGAGTACACGAGGTATCTCTACAGCGTACAAAGGAGTACAGAAGGTATCTCTACAGCGCACAAAGGAGTACAGAAGGTATCTCTACAGCGTAAAAAGGAGTACAGAAGGTATCTCTACAGCGCACAAAGGAGTACAGAAGGTATCTCTACAGCGCATAAAGGAGTACAGAAGGTATCTCTACAGCGCACAAAGGAGTACAGGAAATATCTCTAGAACGTACAAAGGAGTACACGAGGTATCTCTACAGCGTACAAAGGAGTACAGAAGGTATCTCTACAGCGCACAAAGGAGTACAGAAGGTATCTCTACAGCGTACAAAGGAGTACAGAAGGTATCTCTACAGCGCACAGAGGAGTACAGAAGGTATCTCTACAGCGTACAAAGGAGTACAGAAGGTATCTCTACAGCGCACAAAGGAGTACAGAAGGTATCTCTACAGCGCACAAAGGAGTACAGAAGGTATCTCTACAGCGCACAAAGGAGTACAGGAAATATCTCTAGAATGTACAAAGGAGTACACGAGGTATCTCTACAGCGTACAAAGGAGTACAGAAGGTATCTCTTCTACAGCGCACAAAGGAGAACAGAAGGTATCTCTACAGCGCACAAAGGAGTACAGGAAATATCTCTACTGCGCACGAAGGAGTACAGAAGGTATCTTTACAGCGCACAAAGGAGTACAGGAAATATCTCTAGAACGTACAAAGAAGTACAGAAGGTATCTCTACAGCGCACAAAGGAGTACAGAAGGTATCTCTACAGCGCACAAAGGAGTACAGAAGGTATCTCTACAGCGCACAAAGGATTACAGGAAATATCTCTAGAACGTACAAAGGAGTACACGAGGTATCTCTACAGCGTACAAAGGAGTACAGAAGGTATCTCTACAGCGCACAAAGGAGTACAGAAGGTATCTCTACAGCGCACAAAGAAGTACAGAAGGTATCTCTACAGCGCACAAAGGAGTACAGAAGGTATCCCTACAGCGCACAAAGGAGTACCGGAAATATCTCTAGAACGTACAAAGGAGTACACGAGGTGTCTCTACAGCGTACAAAGGAACACAGAAGGTATCTCTACAGCGCACGAAGGAGTACAGAAGGTATCTCTACAGCGCACAAAGGAGTACAGAAGGTATCTCTACAGCGCACAAAGGAGTACAGAAGGTATCTCTACAGCGCACAAAGGAGTACAGGAAATATCTCTAGAACGTACAAAGGAGTACATGAGGTATCTCTACAGCGTACAAAGGATTACAGAAGGTATCTCTACAGCGCACAAAGGAGTACACGAGATATCTCTACAGCGTACAAAGGAGTACAGGAAATATCTCTAGAACGTACAAAGGAGTACAGAAGGTATCTCTACAGCGCACAAAGGAGTACAGAAGGTATCTCTACAGCGCACAAAGGAGTACACGAGGTATCTCTACAGCGTACAAAGGAGTACAGAAGGTATCTCTACAGCGCACAAAGGAGTACAGAAGGTATCTCTTCAGCGCACAAAGGAGTACAGAAGGTATCTCTACAGCGCACAAAGGAGTACAGAAGGTATCTCTACAGCGCACAAAGGAGTACAGAAAGTATCTCCACAGCGCACAAAGGAGTACAGGAAATATCTCTATAACGTACAAAGGAGTACACGAGGTATCTCTACAGCGTACAAAGGAGTACAGAAGGTATCTCTACAGCGCACAAAGGAGTACAGAAGGTATCTCTACAGCGCACAAAGGAGTACAGAAGGTATCTCTACAGCGCACAAAGGAGTACAGGAAATATCTCTAGAACGTACAAAGGAGTACACGAGGTGTCTCTACAGCGTACAAAGGAGTACAGAAGGTATCTCTACAGCGCACAACGGAGTACAGAAGGTATCTCTACAGCGCACAAAGGAGTACAGAAGGTATCTCTACAGCGCACAAAGGAGTACAGGAAATATCTCTTGAACGTACAGAGGAGTACACGAGGTATCTCTTCAGCGTACAAAGGAGTACAGAAGGTATCTCTACAGCGCACATAGGAGTACAGAAGGTATCTCTAGAGCGCACAAAGGAGTACAGAAGGTATCTCTACAGCACACAAAGGAGTACAGAAGGTATCTCTACAGTGCACAAAGGAGTACAGGAAATATCTCTAGAACGTACAAAGGAGTACACGAGGTATCTCTACAGCGTAAAAAGGAGTTCAGAGGGTATCTCAACAGCGCACAAAGGAGTACAGAAGGTATCTCTACAGCGCACAAAGAAGTACGGAAGGTATCTCTACAGCGCACAAAGGAGTACAGAAGGTATCTCTACAGCGCACAAAGGAGTACACGAGGTATCTCTACAGCGTACAAAGGAGTACAGAAGGTATCTCTAAAGCGCACAAAGGAGTACAGAAGGTATCTCTACAGCGTACAAAGGAGTACAGAAGGTATCTCTACAGCGCACAAAGGAGTACAGAAGATATCTCTACAGCGCACAAAGGAGTTCAGAAGGTATCTCTACAGCGCACAAAGGAGTACAGGAAATATCTCTAGAACGTACAAAGGAGTACACGAGGTATCTCTACAGCGTACAAAGGAGTACAGAAGGTATCTCTACAGCGCACAAAGGAGTACAGAAGGTATCTCTACAGCGCACAAAGGAGTACAGGAAATATCTCTAGAACGTACAAAGGAGTACACGAGGTATCTCTACAGCGTACAAAGGAGTACAGAAGGTATCTCTACAGCGCACAAAGGAGTACAGAAGGTATCTCTACAGCGTACAAAGGAGTACAGAAGGTATCTCTACAGCGCACAAAGGAGTACAGAAGGTATCTCTACAGCGCACAAAGGAGTACAGAAGGTATCTCTACAGCGTACAAAGGAGTACAGAAGGTATCTCTACAGCGCACAAAGGAGTACAGAAGGTATCTCTACAGCGCACAAAGGAGTACAGAAGGTATCTCTACAGCGCACAAAGGAGTACAGAAGGTATCTCTACAGCGTACAAAGGAGTACAGAAGGTATCTCTACAGCACACAAAGGAGTACAGAAGGTATCTCTACAGCGCACAAAGGAGTACAGGAAATATCTCTAGAACGTACAAAGGAGTACACGAGGTATCTCTACAGCGCACAAAGGAGTACAGAAGGTATCTCTACAGCGCACAAAGGAGTACAGGAAATATCTCTAGAACGTACAAAGGAGTACAGAAGGTATCTCTACAGCGCACAAAGGAGTACAGGAAATATCTCTAGAACGTACAAAGGAGTACACGAGGTATCTCTACAGCGTACAAAGGAGTACAGGAAATATTTCTAGAACGTACAAAGGAGTACACGAGGTATCTCTACAGCGTACAAAGGAGTACAGAAGGTATCTCTACAGCGCACAAAGGAGTACAGAAGGTATCTCTACAGCGTACAAAGGAGTACAGAAGGTATCTCTACAGCGCACAAAGGAGTACAGAAGGTATCTCTACAGCGCACAAAGGAGTACAGGAAATATCTCTAGAACGTACAAAGGAGTACACGAGGTATCTCTACAGCGCACAAAGGAGTACAGAAGGTATCTCTACAGCGCACAAAGGAGTACAGGAAATATCTCTAGAACGTACAAAGGAGTACACGAGGTATCTCTACAGCGTACAAAGGAGTACAGGAAATATCTCTAGAACGTACAAAGGAGTACACGAGGTATCTCTACAGCGTACAAAGGAGTACAGAAGGTATCTCTAAAGCGCACAAACGAGTACAGAAGGTTTCTCTACAGCGCACAAAGGAGTACAGGAAATATCTCTAGAACGTACAAAGGAGTACACGAGGTATCTCTACAGCGCACAAAGGAGTACAGGAAATATCTCTAGAACGTACAAAGGAGTACACGAGGTATCTCTACAGCGTACAAAGGAGTACAGAAGGTATCTCTACAGCGCACAAAGGAGTACACGAGGTATCTCTACAGCGTACAAAGGAGTACAGAAGGTATCTCTACAGCGCACAAAGGAGTACAGGAAATATCTCTAGAACGTACAAAGGATTACAGAAGGTATCTTTACAGCGCACAAAGGAGTACAGAAGGTATCTCTACAGCGCACAAAGGAGTACAGAAGGTATCTCTACAGCGCACAAAAGAGTACACGAGGTATCTCTACAGCGTACAAAGGAGTACAGAAGGTATCTCTACAGCGCACAAAGGAGTACAGGAAATATCTCTAGAACGTACAAAGGAGTACAAAAGGTATCTCTACAGCGCACAAAGGAGTACAGAAGGTATCTCTACAGCGCACAAAAGAGTACAGAAGGTATCTCTACAGCGCACAAAGGAGTACACGAGGTATCTCTACAGCGTACAAAGGAGTACAGAAGGTATCTCTACAGCGCACAAAGGAGTACAGAAGGTATCTCTACAGCGCACAAAGGAGTACAGAAGGGATCTCTACAGCGCACAAAGGAGTACAGAAGGTATCTCTACAGCTCACAAAGGAGTACAGAAGGTATCTCTACAGCGCACAAAGGAGTACAGGAAATATCTCTAGAACGTAAAAAGGAGAACACGAGGTATCTGTACAGCGCACAAAGAAGTACAGGAAATATCTCTAGAACGCACAAAGGAGTACACGAGGTATCTCTACAGCGTACAAAGGAGTACAGAAGGTATCTCTACAGCGCACAGAGGAGTACACGAGGTATCTCTACAGCGTACAAAGGAGTACAGAAGGTATCTCTACAGCGCACAAAGTAGTACAGGAAATATCTCTAGAACGTACAAAGGAGTACACGAGGTATCTCTACAGCGAACAAAGGAGTACAGAAGGTATCTCTACAGCGCACAAAGGAGTACAGAAGGTATCTCTACAGCGTACAAAGGAGTACAGAAGGTATCTCTACAGCGCACAAAGGAGTACAGAAGGTATCTCTACAGCGCACAAAGAAGTACAGAAGGTATCTCTACAGCGCACAAAGGAGTACAGGAAATATTTCTAGAACGTACAAAAGAGTACACGAGGTATCTCTACAGCGTACAAAGGAGTACAGAAGGTATCTCTACAGCGCACAAAGGAGTACAGAAAGTATCTCTACAGCGTACAAAGGAGTACAGAAGGTATCTCTACAGCGCACAAAGGAGTACAGAAGGTATCTCTACAGCGCACAATGGAGTACAGGAAATATCTCTAGAACGTACAAAGGAGTACACGAGGTATCTCTACAGCGTACAAAGGAGTACAGAAGGTATCTCTACAGCGCACAAAGGAGTACAGAAGGTATCTCTACAGCGTACAAAGGAGTACAGAAGATATCTCTACAGCGCACAAAGGAGTACAGAAGGTATCTCTACAGCGTACAAAGGAGTACAGAAGGTATCTCTACAGCGCACAAAGGAGTACAGAAGATATCTCTACAGCGCACAAAGGAGTACAGAAGGTATCTCTACAGCGCACAAAGGAGTACAGGAAATATTTCTAGAACGTACAAAAGAGTACACGAGGTATCTCTACAGCGTACAAAGGAGTACAGAAGGTATCTCTACAGCGCACAAAGGAGTACAGAAGGTATCTCTAAAGCGTACAAAGGAGTACAGAAGGTATCTCTACAGCGCACAAAGGAGTACAGAAGGTATCTCTACAGCGCACAAAGGAGTACAGGAAATATCTCTAGAACGTACAAAGGAGTACACGAGGTATCTCTACAGCGTACAAAGGAGTACACGAGGTATCTCTACAGCGTAAAAAGGAGTACAGAAGGTATCTCTACAGCGCACAAAGGAGTACAGAAGGTATCTCTACAGCGCACAAAGAAGTACAGAAGGTATCTCTACAGCGCACAAAGGAGTACAGAAGGTATCTCTACAGCGCACAAAGGAGTACACGAGGTATCTCTACAGCGTACAAAGGAGTACAGAAGGTATCTCTAAAGCGCACAAAGGAGTACAGAAGGTATCTCTACAGCGTACAAAGGAGTACAGAAGGTATCTCTACAGCGCACAAAGGAGTACAGAAGATATCTCTACAGCGCACAAAGGAGTACAGAAGGTATCTCTACAGCGCACAAAGGAGTACAGGAAATATCTCTAGAACGTACAGAGGAGTACACGAGGAATCTCTACAGCGTACAAAGGAGTACAGAAGGTATCTCTACAGCGCACAAAGGAGTACAGAAGGTATCTCTACAGCGCACAAAGTAGTACAGGAAATATCTCTAGAACGTACAAAGGAGTACACGAGGTATCTCTACAGCGAACAAAGGAGTACAGAAGGTATCTCTACAGCGCACAAAGGAGTACAGAAGGTATCTCTACAGCGTACAAAGGAGTACAGAAGGTATCTCTACAGCGCACAAAGGAGTACAGAAGGTATCTCTACAGCGCACAAAGAAGTACAGAAGGTATCTCTACAGCGCACAAAGGAGTACAGGAAATATTTCTAGAACGTACAAAAGAGTACACGAGGTATCTCTACAGCGTACAAAGGAGTACAGAAGGTATCTCTACAGCGCACAAAGGAGTACAGAAGGTATCTCTACAGCGTACAAAGGAGTACAGAAGGTATCTCTACAGCGCACAAAGGAGTACAGAAGGTATCTCTACAGCGCACAAAGGAGTACAGGAAATATCTCTAGAACGTACAAAGGAGTACACGAGGTATCTCTACAGCGTACAAAGGAGTACAGAAGGTATCTCTACAGCGCACAAAGGAGTACAGAAGGTATCTCTACAGCGTACAAAGGAGTACAGAAGGTATCTCTACAGCGCACAAAGGAGTACAGAAGGTATCTCTACAGCGCACAAAGGAGTACAGAAGGTATCTCTACAGCGCACAAAGGAGTACAGGAAATATCTCTAGAACATACAAAGGAGTACACGAGGTATCTCTACAGCGCACAAAGGATTACAGAAGGTATCTCTACAGCGCACAAAGGAGTACAGGAAATATCTCTAGAACGTACAAAGGAGTACACGAGGTATCTCTACAGCGTACAAAGGAGTACAGAAGGTATCTCTACAGCGCACAAAGGAGTACAAAAGGTATCTCTACAGCGTACAAAGGAGTACAGAAGGTATCTCTACAGCGCACAAAGGAGTACAGAAGGTATCTCTACAGCGTACAAAGGAGTACAGAAGGTATCTCTACAGCGTACAAAGGAGTACAGAAAGTATCTCTACAGCGCACAAAGGAGTACAGAAGGTATCTCTACAGCGCACAAAGGAGTACAGAAGGTATCTCTACAGCGCACAAAGAAGTACAGAAGGTATCTCTACAGCGCACAAAGGAGTACAGGAAATATTTCTAGAACGTACAAAAGAGTACACGAGGTATCTCTACAGCGTACAAAGGAGTACAGAAGGTATCTCTACAGCGCACAAAGGAGTACAGAAGGTATCTCTACAGCGTACAAAGGAGTACAGAAGGTATCTCTACAGCGCACAAAGGAGTACAGAAGGTATCTCTACAGCGCACAAAGGAGTACAGGAAATATCTCTAGAACGTACAAAGGAGTACACGAGGTATCTCTACAGCGTACAAAGGAGTACAGAAGGTATCTCTACAGCGCACAAAGGAGTACAGAAGGTATCTATACAGCGTACAAAGGAGTACAGAAGGTATCTCTACAGCGCACAAAGGAGTACAGAAGGTATCTCTACAGCGCACAAAGGAGTACAGAAGGTATCTCTACAGCGCACAAAGGAGTACAGGAAATATCTCTAGAACGTACAAAGGAGTACACGAGGTATCTCTACAGCGCACAAAGGATTACAGAAGGTATCTCTACAGCGCACAAAGGAGTACAGGAAATATCTCTAGAACGTACAAAGGAGTACACGAGGTATCTCTACAGCGCACAAAGGAGTACAGAAGGTATCTCTACAGCGCACAAAGGAGTACAGAAGGAATCTCTACAGCGTACAAAGGAGTACAGAAGGTATCTCTACAGCGCACAAAGGAGTACAGAAGGTATCTCTACAGCGTACAAAGGAGTACAGAAGGTATCTCTACAGCGTACAAAGGAGTACAGAAAGTATCTCTACAGCGCACAAAGGAGTACAGAAGGTATCTCTACAGCGCACAAAGGAGTACAGAAGGTATCTCTACAGCGCACAAAGGAGTACAGAAGGTATCTCTACAGCGCACAAAGGAGTACAGGAAATATCTCTAGAACGTACAAAGGAGTACACGAGGTATCTCTACAGCGTACAAAGGAGTACAGAAGGTATCTCTACAGCGCACAAAGGAGTACAGGAAATATCTCTAGAACGTACAAAGGAGTACACGAGGTATCTCTACAGCGTACAAAGGAGTACAGAAGGTATCTCTACAGCGCACAAAGGAGTACAGAAGGTATCTCTACAGCGTACAAAGGAGTACAGAAGGTATCTCTACAGCGCACAAAGGAGTACAGAAGGTATTTCTACAGCGCACAAAGGAGTACAGAAGGTATCTCTACAGCGCACAAAGGAGTACAGGAAATATCTCTAGAACGTACAAAGGAGTACACGAGGTATCTCTACAGCGCACAAAGGATTACAGAAGGTATCTCTACAGCGCACAAAGGAGTACAGGAAATATCTCTAGAACGTACAAAGGAGTACACGAGGTATCTCTACAGCGTACAAAGGAGTACAGAAGGTATCTCTACAGCGCACAAAGGAGTACAGAAGGTATCTCTACAGCGTACAAAGGAGTACAGAAGGTATCTCTACAGCGCACAAAGGAGTACAGAAGGTATCTCTACAGCGTACAAAGGAGTACAGAAGGTATCTCTACAGCGTACAAAGGAGTACAGAAAGTATCTCTACAGCGCACAAAGGAGTACAGAAGGTATCTCTACAGCGCACAAAGGAGTACAGAAGGTATCTCTACAGCGCACAAAGGAGTACAGAAGGTATCTCTACAGCGCACAAAGGAGTACAGGAAATATCTCTAGAACGTACAAAGGAGTACACGAGGTATCTCTACAGCGTACAAAGGAGTACAGAAGGTATCTCTACAGCGCACAAAGGAGTACAGAAGGTATCTCTACAGCGCACAAAGGAGTACAGAAGGTATCTCTAAAGCGCACAAACGAGTACAGAAGGTTTCTCTACAGCGCACAAAGGAGTACAGGAAATATCTCTAGAACGTACAAAGGAGTACACGAGGTATCTCTACAGCGCACAAAGGAGTACACGAGGTATCTCTACAGCGTACAAAGGAGTACAGAAGGTATCTCTACAGCGCACAAAGGAGTACAGAAGGTATCTCTACAGCGCACAAAGGAGTACAGAAGGTATCTCTACAGCGCACAAAGGAGTACAGAAGGTATCTCCACAGCGCACAAAGGAGTACAGGAAATATCTCTAGAACGTACAAAGGAGTACAGAAGGTATCTCTACAGCGCACAAAGGAGTACAGAAGGTATCTCTACAGCGCACAAAGGAGTACAGAAGGTATCTCTACAGCGCACAAAGGAGTACACGAGGTATCTCTACAGCGTACAATGGAGTACAGAAGGTATCTCTACAGCGCACAAAGGAGTACAGAAGGTATCTCAACAGCGCACAAAGGAGTACAGAAGGTATCTCTACAGCGTACAAAGGAGTACAGAAGGTATCTCTACAGCGCACAAAGGAGTACAGAAGGTATCTCTAAAGCGCACAAACGAGTACAGAAGGTTTCTCTACAGCGCACAAAGGAGTACAGGAAATATCTCTAGAACGTACAAAGGAGTACACGAGGTATCTCTACAGCGCACAAAGGAGTACAGAAGGTATCTCTACAGCGCACAAAGGAGTACAGAAGGTATCTCTACAGCACACAAAGGAGTACAGAAGGTATCTCTACAGCGCACAAAGGAGTACAGGAAATATCTCTAGAACGTACAAAGGAGTACACGAGGTATCTCTACAGCGTACAAAGGAGTACAGAAGGTATCTCTACAGCGCACAAAGGAGTACAGAAGGTATCTCTACAGCGCACAAAGGAGTACACGAGGTATCTCTACAGCGTACAAAGGAGTACAGAAGGTATCTCTACAGCGCACAAAGGAGTACAGAAGGTATCTCTACAGCGCACAAAGGAGTACAGAAGGTATCTCTACAGCGCACAAAGGAGTACAGAAGGTATCTCTACAGCGCACAAAGGAGTACAGAAGGTATCTCTACAGCGCACAAAGGAGTACAGGAAATATCTCTAGAACGTACAAAGGAGTACACGAGGTATCTCTACAGCGTACAAAGGAGTACAGAAGGTATTTCTACAGCGCACAAAGGAGTACAGAAGGTATCTCTACAGCGCACAAAGGAGTACACGAGGTATCTCTACAGCGTACAAAGGAGTACACGAGGTATCTCTACAGCGTAAAAAGGAGTACAGAAGGTATCTCTACAGCGCACAAAGGAGTACAGAAGGTATCTCTACAGCGCACAAAGAAGTACAGAAGGTATCTCTACAGCGCACAAAGGAGTACAGAAGGTATCTCTACAGCGCACAAAGGAGTACACGAGGTATCTCTACAGCGTACAAAGGAGTACAGAAGGTATCTCTAAAGCGCACAAAGGAGTACAGAAGGTATCTCTACAGCGTACAAAGGAGTACAGAAGGTATCTCTACAGCGCACAAAGGAGTACAGAAGATATCTCTACAGCGCACAAAGGAGTACAGAAGGTATCTCTACAGCGCACAAAGGAGTACAGGAAATATCTCTAGAACGTACAGAGGAGTACACGAGGAATCTCTACAGCGTACAAAGGAGTACAGAAGGTATCTCTACAGCGCACAAAGGAGTACAGAAGGTATCTCTACAGCGCACAAAGTAGTACAGGAAATATCTCTAGAACGTACAAAGGAGTACACGAGGTATCTCTACAGCGAACAAAGGAGTACAGAAGGTATCTCTACAGCGCACAAAGGAGTACAGAAGGTATCTCTACAGCGTACAAAGGAGTACAGAAGGTATCTCTACAGCGCACAAAGGAGTACAGAAGGTATCTCTACAGCGCACAAAGAAGTACAGAAGGTATCTCTACAGCGCACAAAGGAGTACAGGAAATATTTCTAGAACGTACAAAAGAGTACACGAGGTATCTCTACAGCGTACAAAGGAGTACAGAAGGTATCTCTACAGCGCACAAAGGAGTACAGAAGGTATCTCTACAGCGTACAAAGGAGTACAGAAGGTATCTCTACAGCGCACAAAGGAGTACAGAAGGTTTCTCTACAGCGCACAAAGGAGTACAGGAAATATCTCTAGAACGTACAAAGGAGTACACGAGGTATCTCTACAGCGTACAAAGGAGTACAGAAGGTATCTCTACAGCGCACAAAGGAGTACAGAAGGTATCTCTACAGCGTACAAAGGAGTACAGAAGGTATCTCTACAGCGCACAAAGGAGTACAGAAGGTATCTCTACAGCGCACAAAGGAGTACAGAAGGTATCTCTACAGCGCACAAAGGAGTACACGAGGTATCTCTACAGCGTACAAAGGAGTACAGAAGGTATCTCTAAAGCGCACAAAGGAGTACAGAAGGTATCTCTACAGCGTACAAAGGAGTACAGAAGGTATCTCTACAGCGCACAAAGGAGTACAGAAGATATCTCTACAGCGCACAAAGGAGTACAGAAGGTATCTCTACAGCGCACAAAGGAGTACAGGAAATATCTCTAGAACGTACAGAGGAGTACACGAGGAATCTCTACAGCGTACAAAGGAGTACAGAAGGTATCTCTACAGCGCACAAAGGAGTACAGAAGGTATCTCTACAGCGCACAAAGTAGTACAGGAAATATCTCTAGAACGTACAAAGGAGTACACGAGGTATCTCTACAGCGAACAAAGGAGTACAGAAGGTATCTCTACAGCGCACAAAGGAGTACAGAAGGTATCTCTACAGCGTACAAAGGAGTACAGAAGGTATCTCTACAGCGCACAAAGGAGTACAGAAGGTATCTCTACAGCGCACAAAGAAGTACAGAAGGTATCTCTACAGCGCACAAAGGAGTACAGGAAATATTTCTAGAACGTACAAAAGAGTACACGAGGTATCTCTACAGCGTACAAAGGAGTACAGAAGGTATCTCTACAGCGCACAAAGGAGTACAGAAGGTATCTCTACAGCGTACAAAGGAGTACAGAAGGTATCTCTACAGCGCACAAAGGAGTACAGAAGGTATCTCTACAGCGCACAAAGGAGTACAGGAAATATCTCTAGAACGTACAAAGGAGTACACGAGGTATCTCTACAGCGTACAAAGGAGTACAGAAGGTATCTCTACAGCGCACAAAGGAGTACAGAAGGTATCTCTACAGCGTACAAAGGAGTTCAGAAGGTATCTCTACAGCGCACAAAGGAGTACAGAAGGTATCTCTACAGTGCACAAAGGAGTACAGAAGGTATCTCTACAGCGCACAAAGGAGTACAGGAAATATCTCTAGAACATACAAAGGAGTACACGAGGTATCTCTACAGCGCACAAAGGATTACAGAAGGTATCTCTACAGCGCACAAAGGAGTACAGGAAATATCTCTAGAACGTACAAAGGAGTACACGAGGTATCTCTACAGCGTACAAAGGAGTACAGAAGGTATCTCTACAGCGCACAAAGGAGTACAAAAGGTATCTCTACAGCGTACAAAGGAGTACAGAAGGTATCTCTACAGCGCACAAAGGAGTACAGAAGGTATCTCTACAGCGTACAAAGGAGTACAGAAGGTATCTCTACAGCGTACAAAGGAGTACAGAAAGTATCTCTACAGCGCACAAAGGAGTACAGAAGGTATCTCTACAGCGCACAAAGGAGTACAGAAGGTATCTCTACAGCGCACAAAGAAGTACAGAAGGTATCTCTACAGCGCACAAAGGAGTACAGGAAATATTTCTAGAACGTACAAAAGAGTACACGAGGTATCTCTACAGCGTACAAAGGAGTACAGAAGGTATCTCTACAGCGCACAAAGGAGTACAGAAGGTATCTCTACAGCGTACAAAGGAGTACAGAAGGTATCTCTACAGCGCACAAAGGAGTACAGAAGGTATCTCTACAGCGCACAAAGGAGTACAGGAAATATCTCTAGAACGTACAAAGGAGTACACGAGGTATCTCCACAGCGTACAAAGGAGTACAGAAGGTATCTCTACAGCGCACAAAGGAGTACAGAAGGTATCTATACAGCGTACAAAGGAGTACAGAAGGTATCTCTACAGCGCACAAAGGAGTACAGAAGGTATCTCTACAGCGCACAAAGGAGTACAGAAGGTATCTCTACAGCGCACAAAGGAGTACAGGAAATATCTCTAGAACGTACAAAGGAGTACACGAGGTATCTCTGCAGCGCACAAAGGATTACAGAAGGTATCTCTACAGCGCACAAAGGAGTACAGGAAATATCTCTAGAACGTACAAAGGAGTACACGAGGTATCTCTACAGCGTACAAAGGAGTACAGAAGGTATCTCTACAGCGCACAAAGGAGTACAGAAGGAATCTCTACAGCGTACAAAGGAGTACAGAAGGTATCTCTACAGCGCACAAAGGAGTACAGAAGGTATCTCTACAGCGTACAAAGGAGTACAGAAGGTATCTCTACAGCGTACAAAGGAGTACAGAAAGTATCTCTACAGCGCACAAAGGAGTACAGAAGGTATCTCTACAGCGCACAAAGGAGTACAGAAGGTATCTCTACAGCGCACAAAGGAGTACAGAAGGTATCTCTACAGCGCACAAAGGAGTACAGGAAATATCTCTAGAACGTACAAAGGAGTACACGAGGTATCTCTACAGCGTACAAAGGAGTACAGAAGGTATCTCTACAGCGCACAAAGGAGTACAGGAAATATCTCTAGAACGTACAAAGGAGTACACGAGGTATCTCTACAGCGTACAAAGGAGTACAGAAGGTATCTCTACAGCGCACAAAGGAGTACAGAAGGTATCTCTACAGCGTACAAAGGAGTACAGAAGGTATCTCTACAGCGCACAAAGGAGTACAGAAGGTATTTCTACAGCGCACAAAGGAGTACAGAAGGTATCTCTACAGCGCACAAAGGAGTACAGGAAATATCTCTAGAACGTACAAAGGAGTACACGAGGTATCTCTACAGCGCACAAAGGATTACAGAAGGTATCTCTACAGCGCACAAAGGAGTACAGGAAATATCTCTAGAACGTACAAAGGAGTACACGAGGTATCTCTACAGCGTACAAAGGAGTACAGAGGGTATCTCTACAGCGCAAAAAGGAGTACAGAAGGTATCTCTACAGCGTACAAAGGAGTACAGAAGGTATCTCTACAGCGCACAAAGGAGTACAGAAGGTATCTCTACAGCGTACAAAGGAGTACAGAAGGTATCTCTACAGCGTACAAAGGAGTACAGAAAGTATCTCTACAGCGCACAAAGGAGTACAGAAGGTATCTCTACAGCGCACAAAGGAGTACAGAAGGTATCTCTACAGCGAACAAAGGAGTACAGAAGGTATCTCTACAGCGCACAAAGGAGTACAGGAAATATCTCTAGAACGTACAAAGGAGTACACGAGGTATCTCTACAGCGTACAAAGGAGTACAGAAGGTATCTCTACAGCGCACAAAGGAGTACAGAAGGTATCTCTACAGCGCACAAAGGAGTACAGAAGGTATCTCTAAAGCGCACAAACGAGTACAGAAGGTTTCTCTACAGCGCACAAAGGAGTACAGGAAATATCTCTAGAACGTACAAAGGAGTACACGAGGTATCTCTACAGCGCACAAAGGAGTACACGAGGTATCTCTACAGCGTACAAAGGAGTACAGAAGGTATCTCTACAGCGCACAAAGGAGTACAGAAGGTATCTCTACAGCGCACAAAGGAGTACAGAAGGTATCTCTACAGCGCACAAAGGAGTACAGAAGGTATCTCTACAGCGCACAAAGGAGTACAGGAAATATCTCTAGAACGTACAAAGGAGTACAGAAGGTATCTCTACAGCGCACAAAGGAGTACAGAAGGTATCTCTACAGCGCACAAAGGAGTACAGAAGGTATCTCTACAGCGCACAAAGGAGTACACGAGGTATCTCTACAGCGTACAAAGGAGTACAGAAGGTATCTCTACAGCGCACAAAGGAGTACAGAAGGTATCTCAACAGCGCACAAAGGAGTACAGAAGGTATCTCTACAGCGTACAAAGGAGTACAGAAGGTATCTCTACAGCGCACAAAGGAGTACAGAAGGTATCTCTAAAGCGCACAAACGAGTACAGAAGGTTTCTCTACAGCGCACAAAGGAGTACAGGAAATATCTCTAGAACGTACAAAGGAGTACACGAGGTATCTCTACAGCGCACAAAGGAGTACAGAAGGTATCTCTACAGCGCACAAAGGAGTACAGAAGGTATCTCTACAGCACACAAAGGAGTACAGAAGGTATCTCTACAGCGCACAAAGGAGTACAGGAAATATCTCTAGAACGTACAAAGGAGTACACGAGGTATTTCTACAGCGTACAAAGGAGTACAGAAGGTATCTCTACAGCGCACAAAGGAGTACAGAAGGTATCTCTACAGCGCACAAAGGAGTACACGAGGTATCTCTACAGCGTACAAAGGAGTACAGAAGGTATCTCTACAGCGCACAAAGGAGTACAGGAAATATCTCTAGAACGTACAAAGGAGTACACGAGGTATCTCTACAGCGTACAAAGGAGTACAGAAGGTATTTCTACAGCGCACAAAGGAGTACAGAAGGTATCTCTACAGCGCACAAAGGAGTACAGAAGGTATCTCTACAGCGCACAAAGGAGTACAGAAGGTATCTCTACAGCGCACAAAGGAGTACAGGAAATATCTCTAGAACGTACAAAGGAGTACACGAGGTATCTCTACAGCGTACAAAGGAGTACAGAAGGTATCTCTACAGCGCACAAAGGAAAACAGAAGGTATCTCTACAACGCACAAAGGAGTACAGAAGGTATCTCTACAGCGCACAAAGGAGTACAGAAGGTATCTCTACAGCGCACAAAGGAGTACAGGAAATATCTCTAGAACGTACAAAGGAGTACACGAGGTATCTCTACAGCGTACAAAGGAGTACAGAAGGTATCTCTACAGCGCACAAAGGAGTACACGAGGTATCTCTACAGCGTACAAAGGAGTACAGAAGGTATCTCTACAGCGCACAAAGGAGTACAGAAGGTATCTCTACAGCGCACAAAGGAGTACAGAAGGTATCTCTACAGCGCACAAAGGAGTACAGAAGGTATCTCTACAGCGCACAAAGGAGTACAGAAGGTATCTCTACAGCGCACAAAGGAGTACAGAAGGTATCTCTACAGCGCACAAAGGAGTACAGAAGGTATCTCTACAGCGCACAAAGGAGTACAGGAAATATCTCTAGAACGTACAAAGGAGTACACGAGGTATCTCTACAGCGTACAAAGGAGTACAGAAGGTATTTCTACAGCGCACAAAGGAGTACAGAAGGTATCTCTACAGCGCACAAAGGAAAACAGAAGGTATCTCTACAACGCACAAAGGAGTACAGAAGGTATCTCTACAGCGCACAAAGGAGTACAGAAGGTATCTCTACAGCGCACAAAGGAGTACAGGAAATATCTCTAGAACGTACAAAGGAGTACACGAGGTATCTCTACAGCGTACAAAGGAGTACAGAAGGTATCTCTACAGCGCACAAAGGAGTACACGAGGTATCTCTACAGCGTACAAAGGAGTACAGAAGGTATCTCTACAGCGCACAAAGGAGTACAGAAGGTATCTCTACAGCGCACAAAGGAGTACAGAAGGTATCTCTACAGCGCACAAAGGAGTACAGAAGGTATCTCTACAGCGCACAAAGGAGTACAGAAGGTATCTCTACAGCGCACAAAGGAGTACAGAAGGTATCTCTACAGCGCACAAAGGAGTACAGAAGGTATCTCTACAGCGCACAAAGGAGTACAGGAAATATCTCTAGAACGTACAAAGGAGTACACGAGGTATCTCTACAGCGTACAAAGGAGTACAGAAGGTATCTCTACAGCGCACAAAGGAGTACAGAAGGTATCTCTACAGCGCACAAAGGAGTACAGAAGGTATCTCTACAGCGCACAAAGGAGTACAGGAGGTATCTCTACAGCGCACAAAGGAGTACAGGAAATATCTCTAGAACGTACAAAGGAGTACAGAAGGTATCTCTACAGCGCACAAAGGAGTACAGAAGGTATCTCTACAGCGCACAAAGGAGTACAGAAGGTATCTCTACAGCGCACAAAGGAGTACACGAGGTATCTCTACAGCGTTCAAAGGAGTACAGAAGGTATCTCTACAGCGCACAAAGGAGTACAGAAGGTATCTCTACAGCGCACAAAGGAGTACAGAAGGTATCTCTACAGCGCACAAAGGAGTACAGAAGGTATCTCTACAGCGCACAAAGGAGTACAGAAGGTATCTCTACAGTGCACAAAGGAGTACAGGAAATATCTCTAGAACGTACAAAGGAGTACACGAGGTATCTCTACAGCGTACAAAGGAGTACAGAAGGTATCTCTACAGCGCACAAAGGAGTACAGAAGGTATCTCTACAGCGCACAAAGGAGTACAGAAGGTATCTCTACAGCGCACAAAGGAGTACAGGAAATATCTCTAGAACGTACAAAGGAGTACACGAGGTATCTCCACAGCTTACAAAGGAGTACAGAAGGTATCTCTACAGCGCACAAAGGAGTTCAGAAGGTATCTCTACAGCGCACAAAGGAGTACAGAAGGTATCTCTACAGCGCACACAGGAGTACAGGAAATATCTCTAGAACGTACAAAGGAGTACACGAGGTATCTCTACAGCGTACAAAGGAGTACAGAAGGTATCTCTACAGCGCACAAACGAGTACAGAAGGTATCTCTACAGCGCACAAAGGAGTAGAGAAGGTGTCTCTCCAGCGCACAAAGGAGTACAGAAGGTATCTCTACAGCGCACAAAGGAGTACAGGAAATATCTCTAGAACGTACAAAGGAGTACACGAGGTGTCTCTACAGCGTACAAAGGAACACAGAAGGTATCTCTACAGCGCACGAAGGAGTACAGAAGGTATCTCTACAGCGCACAAAGGAGTACAGAAGGTATCTCTACAGCGCACAAAGGAGTACAGGAAATATCTCTAGAACGTACAAAGGAGTACATGAGGTATCTCTACAGCGTACAAAGGATTACAGAAGGTATCTCTACAGCGCACAAAGGAGTACACGAGGTATCTCTACAGCGTACAAAGGAGTACAGAAGGTATCTCTACAGCGCACAAAGGAGTACAGGAAATATCTCTAGAACGTACAAAGGAGTACAGAAGGTATCTCTACAGCGCAAAAAGGAGTACAGAAGGTATCTCTACAGCGCACAAAGGAGTACAGAAGGTATCTCTACAGCGCACAAAGGAGTACACGAGGTATCTCTACAGCGTACAAAGGAGTACAGAAGGTATCTCTACAGCGCACAAAGGAGTACAGAAGGTATCTCTTCAGCGCACAAAGGAGTACAGAAGGTATCTCTACAGCGCACAAAGGAGTACAGAAGGTATCTCTACAGCGCACAAAGGAGTACAGAAGGTATCTCCACAGCGCACAAAGGAGTACAGGAAATATCTCTAGAACGTACAAAGGAGTACACGAGGTATCTCTACAGCGTACAAAGGAGTACAGAAGGTATCTCTACAGCGCACAAAGGAGTACAGAAGGTATCTCTACAGCGCACAAAGGAGTACAGAAGGTATCTCTACAGCGCACAAAGGAGTACAGGAAATATCTCTAGAACGTACAAAGGAGTACACGAGGTATCTCTACAGCGTACAAAGGAGTACAGAAGGTATCTCTACAGCGCACAACGGAGTACAGAAGGTATCTCTACAGCGCACAAAGGAGTACAGAAGGTATCTCTACAGCGCACAAAGGAGTACAGGAAATATCTCTAGAACGTACAAAGGAGTACACGAGGTATCTCTACAGCGTACAAAGGAGTACAGAAGGTATCTCTACAGCGCACAAAGGAGTACAGAAGGTATCTCTACAGCGCACAAAGGAGTACAGAAGGTATCTCTACAGCGCACAAAGGAGTACAGAAGGTATCTCTACAGCGCACAAAGAAGTACAGGAAATATCTCTAGAACGTACAAAGGAGTACAGAAGGTATCTCTACAGCGCACAAAGGAGTACAGAAGGTATCTCTACAGCGCACAAAGGAGTACAGAAGGTATCTCTACAGCGCACGAAGGAGTACACGAGGTATCTCTACAGCGTACAAAGGAGTACAGAAGGTATCTCTACAGCGCACAAAGGAGTACAGAAGGTATCTCTACAGCGCACAAAGGAGTACAGAAGGTATCTCTACAGCGCACAAAGGAGTACAGAAGGTATCTCTACAGCGCACAAAGGAGTACAGGAAATATCTCTAGAACGTACAAAGGAGTACAGAAGGTATCTCTACAGCGCACAAAGGAGTACAGAAGGTATCTCTACAGCGCACAAAGGAGTACAGAAGGTATCTCTACAGCGAACAAAGGAGTACACGAGGTATCTCTACAGCGTACAAAGGAGTACAGAAGGTATCTCTACAGCGCACAAAGGAGTAGAGAAGGTATCTCTACAGCGCACAAAGGAGTACAGAAGGTATCTCTACAGCGCACAAAGGAGTACAGAAGGTATATCTACAGCGCACAAAGGAGTACAGAAGGTATCTCTACAGCGCACAAAGGAGTACAGAAGGTATCTCTACAGCGCACAAAGGAGTACAGGAAATATCTCTAGAACGTACAAAGGAGTACACGAGGTATCTCTACAGCGTACAAAGGAGTACAGAAGGTATCTCTACAGCGCACAAAGGAGTACAGAAGGTATCTCTACAGCGCACAAAGGAGTACAGGGAATATCTCTAGAACGTACAAAGGAGTACACGAGGTATCTCTACAGCGTACAAAGGAGTACAGAAGGTATCTCTACAGCGCACAAAGGAGTACAGAAGGTATATCTACAGCGTACAAAAGAGTACAGAAGGTATCTCTACAGCGCACAAAGGAGTACAGAAGGTATAACTACAGCGCACAAAGGAGTACAGAAGGTATCTCTACAGCGCACAAAGGAGTACAGGAAATATCTCTAGAACGTACAAAGGAGTACACGAGGTATCTCTACAGCGTACAAAGGAGTACAGAAGGTATCTCTACAGCGCACAAAGGAGTACAGAAGGTATCTCTACAGCGTACAAAGGAGTACAGAAGGTATCTCTACAGCGCACAAAGGAGTACAGAAGGTATCTCTACAGCACACAAAGGAGTACAGAAGGTATCTCTACAGCGCACAAAGGAGTACAGGAAATATCTCTAGAACGTACAGAGGAGTACACGAGGTATCTCTACAGCGTACAAAGGAGTACAGAAGGTATCTCTACAGCGCACAAAGGAGTACAGAAGGTATCTCTACAGCGCACAAAGGAGTACACGAGGTATCTCTACAGCGTACAAAGGAGTACAGAAGGTATCTCTACAGCGCACAAAGGAGTACAGAAGGTATCTCTACAGCGCACAAAGGAGTACAGAAGGTATCTCTACAGCGCACAAAGGAGTACAGAAGGTATCTCTACAGCACACAAAGGAGTACAGAAGGTATCTCTACAGCGCACAAAGGAGTACAGGAAATATCTCTAGAACGTACAAAGGAGTACACGAGGTATCTCTACAGCGTACAAAGGAGTACAGAAGGTATTTCTACAGCGCACAAAGGAGTACAGAAGGTATCTCTACAGCGCACAAAGGAGTACAGAAGGTATCTCTACAGCGCACAAAGGAGTACAGAAGGTATCTCTACAGCGCACAAAGGAGTACAGGAAATATCTCTAGAACGTACAAAGGAGTACACGAGGTATCTCTACAGCGTACAAAGGAGTACAGAAGGTATCTCTACAGCGCACAGAGGAGTACAGAAGGTATCTCTACAGCGCACAAAGGAGTACAGAAGGTATCTCTACAGCGCACAAAGGAGTACAGGAAATATCTCTAGAACGTACAAAGGAGTACACGAGGTATCTCTACAGCGTACAAAGGAGTACAGAAGGTATCTCTACAGCGCACAAAGGAGTACACGAGGTATCTCTACAGCGTACAAAGGAGTACAGAAGGTATCTCTACAGCGCACAAAGGAGTACAGAAGGTTTCTCTACAGCGCACAAAGGAGTACAGAAGGTATCTCTACAGCGCACAAAGGAGTACAGAAGGTATCTCTACAGCGCACAAAGGAGTACAGAAGGTATCTCTACAGCGCACAAAGGAGTACAGAAGGTATCTCTACAGCGCACAAAGGAGTACAGAAGGTATCTCTACAGCGCACAAAGGAGTACAGGAAATATCTCTAGAACGTACAAAGGAGTACACGAGGTATCTCTACAGCGTACAAAGGAGTACAGAAGGTATCTCTACAGCGCACAAAGGAGTACAGAAGGTATCTCTACAGCGCACAAAGGAGTACAGAAGGTATCTCTACAGCGCACAAAGGAGTACAGAAGGTATCTCTACAGCGCAAAAAGGAGTACAGGAGGTATCTCTACAGCGCACAAAGGAGTACAGGAAATATCTCTAGAACGTACAAAGGAGTACAGAAGGTATCTCTACAGCGCACAAAGGAGTACAGAAGGTATCTCTACAGCGCACAAAGGAGTACAGAAGGTATATCTACAGCGCACAAAGGAGTACACGAGGTATCTCTACAGCGTTCAAAGGAGTACAGAAGGTATCTCTACAGCGCACAAAGGAGTACAGAAGGTATCTCTACAGCGCACAAAGGAGTACAGAAGGTATCTCTACAGCGCACAAAGGAGTACAGAAGGTATCTCTACAGCGCACAAAGGAGTACAGAAGGTATCTCTACAGCGCACAAAGGAGTACAGGAAATATCTCTAGAACGTACAAAGGAGTACACGAGGTATCTCTACAGCGTACAAAGGAGTACAGAAGGTATCTCTACAGCGCACAAAGGAGTACAGAAGGTATCTCTACTGCGCACAAAGGAGTACAGAAGGTATCTCTACAGCGCACAAAGGAGTACAGGAAATATCTCTAGAACGTACAAAGGAGTACACGAGGTATCTCCACAGCGTACAAAGGAGTACAGAAGGTATCTCTACAGCGCACAAAGGAGTACAGAAGGTATCTCTACAGCGCACAAAGGAGTAGAGAAGGTATCTCTACAGCGCACAAAGGAGTACAGAAGGTATCTCTACAGCGCACAAAGGAGTACAGAAATATCTCTAGAACGTACAAAGGAGTACACGAGGTATCTCTACAGCGTACAAAGGAGTACAGAAGGTATCTCTACAGCGCACAAAGGAGTACAGAAGGTATCTCTACAGCGCACATAGGAGTACAGAAGGTATCTCTACAGCGCACAAAGGAGTACAGAAGGTATCTCTACAGCGCACAAAGGAGTACAGGAAATATCTCTAGAACGTACAAAGGAGTACAGAAGGTATCTCTACAGCGCACAAAGGAGTACAGAAGGTATCTCTACAGCGCACAAAGGAGTACAGAAGGTATCTCTACAGCGCACAAAGGAGTACAGAAGGTATCTCTACAGCGCACAAAGTAGTACACGAGGTATCTCTACAGCGTACAAAGGAGTACAGAAGGTATCTCTACAGCGCACAAAGGAGTACAGAAGGTATCTCTACAGCGCACAAAGGAGTACAGAAGGTATCTCTACAGCGCACAAAGAAGTACAGAAGGTATCTCTACAGCGCACAAAGGAGTACAGAAGGTATCTCTACAGCGCACAAAGGAGTACAGGAAATATCTCTAGAACGTACAAAGGAGTACACGAGGTATCTCTACAGCGTACAAAGGAGTACAGAACTTATCTCTACAGCGCACAGAGGAGTACAGAAGGTATCTCTACAGCGCACAAAAGAGTACAGAAGGAATCTCTACAGCGCACAAAGGAGTACAGAAGGTATCTCTACAGCGCACAAAGGAGTACAGGAAATATCTCTAGAACGTACAAAGGAGTACACGAGGTATCTCTACAGCGTACAAAGGGGTACAGAAGGTATCTCTACAGCGCACAAAGGAGTACAGAAGGTATCTCTACAGCGTACAAAGGAGTACAGGAAATATCTCTAGAACGTACAAAGGAGTACAGAAGGTATCTCTACAGCGCACAAAGGAGTACAGAAGGTATCTCTACAGCGCACAAAGGAGTACAGGAAATATCTCTAGAACGTACAAAGGAGTACACGAGGGATCTCTACAGCGTACAAAGGAGAACAGAAGGTATCTCTACAGCGCACAAAGGAGTACAGAAGGTATCTCTACAGCGTACAAAGGAGTACAGAAGGTATCTCTACAGCGCACAAAGGAGTACAGAAGGAATCTCTACAGCGCACAAAGGAGTACAGAAAGTATCTCTACAGCGCACAAAGGAGTACAGGAAAAATCTCTAGAACGTACAAAGGAGTACACGAGGTATCTCTACAGCGTACAAAGGAGTACAGAAGGTATCTCTACAGCGCACAAAGGAGTACAGAAGGTATCTCTACAGCGTACAAAGGAGTACAGAAGGTATCTCTACAGCGCACAAAGGAGTACAGAAGGTATCTCTACAGCGCACAAAGGAGTACCGAAGGTATCTCTACAGCGCACAAAGGAGTACAGGAAATATCTCTAGAACGTACAAAGGAGTACACGAGGTATCTCTACAGCGTACAAAAGAGTACAGAAGCTATCTCTACAGCGCACAAAGAAGTACAGAAGGTATCTCTACAGCGCACAAAGGAGTACAGGAAATATCTCTAGAACGTACAAAGGAGTACACGAGGTATCTCTACAGCGTACAAAGGTGTACAGAAGGTATCTCTACAGCGCACAATGGAGTACAGAAGGTATCTCTACAGCGCACAAAGGAGTACAGAAGGTATCTCTACAGCGCACAAAGGAGTACAGAAGGTATCTCTACAGCGCACAAAGGAGTACAGGAAATATATCTAGAACGTACAAAGGAGTACACGAGGTATCTCTACAGCGTACAAAGGAGTACAGAAGGTATCTCTACAGCGCACAAAGGAGTACAGAAGGTATCTCTACAGCGCACAAAGGAGTACAGAAGGTATCTCTACAGCGCACAAAGGAGTACAGAAGGTATCTCTACAGCGCACAAAGGAGTACAGGAAATATCTCTAGAACGTACAAAGGAGTACACGAGGTATCTCTACAGCGTACAAAGGAGTACAGAAGGTATCTCTACAGCGCACAAAGGAGTACAGAAGGTATCTCTACAGCGCACAAAGGAGTACAGAAGGTATCTCTACAGCGCACAAAGGAGTACAGAAGGTATTTCTACAGCGCACAAAGGAGTACAGGAAATATCTCTAGAACGTACAAAGGAGTACAGAAGGTATTTCTACAGCGCACAAAGGAGTACAGAAGGTATCTCTACAGCGCACAAAGGAGTACAGAAGGTATCTCTACAGCGCACAAAGGAGTACACGAGGTATCTCTACAGCGTACAAAGGAGTACAGAAGGTATCTCTACAGCGCACAAGGGAGTACAGAAGGTATCTCTACAGCGCACAAAGGAGTACAGAAGGTATCTTTACAGGGCACAAAGGAGTACAGAAGGTATCTCTACAGCGCACAAAGAAGTACAGAAGGTATCTCTACAGCGCACAAAGGAGTACAGGAAATATCTCTAGAACGTACAAAGGAGTACACGAGGTATCTCTACAGCGTACAAAGGAGTACAGAAGGTATCTCTACAGCGCACAAAGGAGTACAGAAGGTATCTCTACAGCGCACAAAGGAGTACAGGAAATATCTCTAGAACGTACAAAGGAGTACACGAGGTATCTCTACAGCGTACAAAGGAGTACAGAAGGTATCTCTAAAGCGCACAAAGGAGTACAGAAGGTATCTCTACAGCGTACAAAGGAGTACAGAAGATATCTCTACAGCGCACAAAGGAGTACAGAAGGTATCTCTACAGCGCACAAAGGAGTACAGAAGGTATCTCTACAGCGCACAAAGGAGTACAGGAAATATCTCTAGAACGTACAAAGGAGTACACGAGATATCTCTACAGCGTACAAAGGAGTACAGAAGGTATCTCTACAGCGCACAAAGGAGTAGAGAAGGTATCTCTACAGCGTACAAAATAGTACAGAAGGTATCTCTACAGCGCACAAAGGAGTACAGAAGGTATCTCTAAAGCGCACAAAGGAGTACAGGAAATATCTCTAGAACGTACAAAGGAATACACGAGGTATCTCTACAGCGTACAAAGGAGTACAGAAGGTATCTCTACAGCGCACAAAGGAGTACAGAAGGTATCTCTACAGCGTACAAAGGAGTACAGAAGGTATCTCTACAGCGCACAAAGGAGTACAGAAGGTATCTCTACAGCGCACAAAGGAGTACAGAAGGTATCTCTACAGCGCACAAAGGAGTACAGGAAATATCTCTAGAACGTACGAAGGAGTACACGAGGTATTTCTACAGCGCACAAAGGAGTACAGAAGGTATCTCTACAGCGCACAAAGGAGTACAGGAAATATCTCTAGAACGTACAAAGGAGTACACGAGGTATCTCTACAGCGTACAAAGGAGTACAGAAGGTATCTCTACAGCGCACAAAGGAGTACAGAAGGTATCTCTACAGCGCACAAAGGAGTACAGAAGGTATCTCTACAGCGCACAAAGGAGTACAGAAGGTATCTCTACAGCGCACAAAGGAGTACAGGAAATATCTCAAGAACGTACAAAGGAGTACACGAGGTATCTCTACAGCGTACAAAGGAGTACAGAAGGTATCTCTACAGCGCACAAAGGAGTACAGAAGGTATCTCTACAGCGCACAAAGGAGTACAGAAGGTATCTCTACAGCGCACAAAGGAGTACAGAAGGTATCTCTACAGCGCACAAAGGAGTACAGAAGGTATCTCTACAGCGCACAAAGGAGTACAGGAAATATCTCAAGAACGTACAAAGGAGTACACGAGGTATCTCTACAGCGTACAAAGGAGTACAGAAGGTATCTCTACAGCGCACAAAGGAGTACAGAAGGTATCTCTACAGCGCACAAAGGAGTACAGAAGGTATCTCTACAGCGCACAAAGGAGTACAGAAGGTATCTCAATAGCGCACAAAGGAGTACAGGAAATATCTCTAGAACGTACAAAGGAGTACACGAGGTATCTCTACAGCGTACAAAGGAGTACAGAAGGTATCTCTACAGCGCACAAAGGAGTACACGAGGTATCTCTACAGCGTACAAAGGAGTACAGAAGGTATCTCTACAACGCACAAAGGAGTACAGAAGGTATCTCTACAGCGCTCAAAGGAGTACAGAAGGTATCTCTACAGCGCACAAAGGAGTACAGAAGGTATCTCTACAGCGCACAAAGGAGTACAGGAAATATCTCTAGAACGTACAAAGGAGTACAGAAGGTATCTCTACAGCGCACAAAGGAGTACAGAAGGTATCTCTACAGCGCACAAAGGAGTACAGAAGGTATCTCTACAGCGCACAAAGGAGTACACGAGGTATCTCTACAGCGTACAAAGGAGTACAGAAGGTATCTCTACAGCGCACAAAGGAGTACAGAAGGTATCTCTACAGCGCACAAAGGAGTACAGAAGGTATCTCTACAGCGCACAAAGGAGTACAGAAGGTATCTCTACAGCGCACAAAGGAGTACAGAAGGTATCTCTACAGCGCACAAAGGAGTACAGGAAATATCTCTAGAACGTACAAAGGAGTACACGAGGTATCTCTACAGCGTACAAAGGAGTACAGAAGGTATCTCTACAGCGCACAAAGGAGTACAGAAGGTATCTCTACAGCGCACAAAGGAGTACAGGAAATATCTCTAGAACGTACAAAGGAGTACACGAGGTATCTCTACAGCGTACAAAGGAGTACAGAAGGTATCTCTACAGCGCACAAAGGAGTACAGAAGGTATCTCTACAGCGTAAAAAGGAGTACAGAAGGTATCTCTACAGCGCACAAAGGAGTACAGAAGGTATCTCTACAGCGCACAAAGGAGTACAGAAGGTATCTCTACAGCGCACAAAGGAGTACAGGAAATATCTCTAGAACGTACAAAGGAGTACACGAGGTATCTCTACAGCGTACAAAGGAGTACAGAAGATATCTCTACAGCGCACAAAGGAGTACAGAAGGTATCTCTACAGCGTACAAAGGAGTACAGAAGGTATCTCTACAGCGCACAGAGGAGTACAGAAGGTATCTCTACAGCGTACAAAGGAGTACAGAAGGTATCTCTACAGCGCACAAAGGAGTACAGAAGGTATCTCTACAGCGCACAAAGGAGTACAGAAGGTATCTCTACAGCGCACAAAGGAGTACAGGAAATATCTCTAGAATGTACAAAGGAGTACACGAGGTATCTCTACAGCGTACAAAGGAGTACAGAAGGTATCTCTTCTACAGCGCACAAAGGAGAACAGAAGGTATCTCTACAGCGCACAAAGGAGTACAGGAAATATCTCTACTGCGCACGAAGGAGTACAGAAGGTATCTTTACAGCGCACAAAGGAGTACAGGAAATATCTCTAGAACGTACAAAGAAGTACAGAAGGTATCTCTACAGCGCACAAAGGAGTACAGAAGGTATCTCTACAGCGCACAAAGGAGTACAGAAGGTATCTCTACAGCGCACAAAGGATTACAGGAAATATCTCTAGAACGTACAAAGGAGTACACGAGGTATCTCTACAGCGTACAAAGGAGTACAGAAGGTATCTCTACAGCGCACAAAGGAGTACAGAAGGTATCTCTACAGCGCACAAAGGAGTACAGAAGGTATCTCTACAGCGCACAAAGGAGTACAGAAGGTATCTCTACAGCGCACAGAGGAGTACAGGAAATATCTCTAGAACGTACAAAGGAGTACACGAGGTGTCTCTACAGCGTACAAAGGAACACAGAAGGTATCTCTACAGCGCACGAAGGAGTACAGAAGGTATCTCTACAGCGCACAAAGGAGTACAGAAGGTATCTCTACAGCGCACAAAGGAGTACAGAAGGTATCTCTACAGCGCACAAAGGAGTACAGGAAATATCTCTAGAACGTACAAAGGAGTACATGAGGTATCTCTACAGCGTACAAAGGATTACAGAAGGTATTTCTACAGCGCACAAAGGAGTACACGAGGTATCTCTACAGCGTACAAAGGAGTACAGGAAATATCTCTAGAACGTACAAAGGAGTACAGAAGGTATCTCTACAGCGCACAAAGGAGTACAGAAGGTATCTCTACAGCGCACAAAGGAGTACAGAAGGTATCTCTACAGCGCACAAAGGAGTACAGGAAATATCTCTAGAACATACGAAGGAGTACACGAGGTATTTCTACAGCGCACAAAGGAGTACAGAAGGTATCTCTACAGCGCACAAAGGAGTACAGGAAATATCTCTAGAACGTACAAAGGAGTACACGAGGTATCTCTACAGCGTACAAAGGAGTACAGAAGGTATCTCTACAGCGCACAAAGGAGTACAGAAGGTATCTCTACAGCGCACAAAGGAGTACAGAAGGTATCTCTACAGCGCACAAAGGAGTACAGAAGGTATCTCTACAGCGCACAAAGGAGTACAGGAAATATCTCAAGAACGTACAAAGGAGTACACGAGGTATCTCTACAGCGTACAAAGGAGTACAGAAGGTATCTCTACAGCGCACAAAGGAGTACAGGAAATATCTCTAGAACGTACAAAGGAGTACACGAGGTATCTCTACAGCGTACAAAGGAGTACAGAAGGTATCTCTACAGCGCACAAAGGAGTACAGAAGGTATCTCTACAGCGCACAAAGGAGTACAGAAGGTATCTCTACAGCGCACAAAGGAGTACAGAAGGTATCTCTACAGCGCACAAAGGAGTACAGGAAATATCTCAAGAACGTACAAAGGAGTACACGAGGTATCTCTACAGCGTACAAAGGAGTACAGAAGGTATCTCTACAGCGCACAAAGGAGTACAGAAGGTATCTCTACAGCGCACAAAGGAGTACAGAAGGTATCTCTACAGCGCACAAAGGAGTACAGAAGGTATCTCTACAGCGCACAAAGGAGTACAGAAAGTATCTCTACAGCGCACAAAGGAGTACAGGAAATATCTCAAGAACGTACAAAGGAGTACACGAGGTATCTCTACAGCGTACAAAGGAGTACAGAAGGTATCTCTACAGCGCACAAAGGAGTACAGAAGGTATCTCTACAGCGCACAAAGGAGTACAGAAGGTATCTCTACAGCGCACAAAGGAGTACAGAAGGTATCTCAATAGCGCACAAAGGAGTACAGGAAATATCTCTAGAACGTACAAAGGAGTACACGAGGTATCTCTACAGCGTACAAAGGAGTACAGAAGGTATCTCTACAGCGCACAAAGGAGTACACGAGGTATCTCTACAGCGTACAAAGGAGTACAGAAGGTATCTCTACAACGCACAAAGGAGTACAGAAGGTATCTCTACAGCGCTCAAAGGAGTACAGAAGGTATCTCTACAGCGCACAAAGGAGTACAGAAGGTATCTCTACAGCGCACAAAGGAGTACAGGAAATATCTCTAGAACGTACAAAGGAGTACAGAAGGTATCTCTACAGCGCACAAAGGAGTACAGAAGGTATCTCTACAGCGCACAAAGGAGTACAGAAGGTATCTCTACAGCGCACAAAGGAGTACACGAGGTATCTCTACAGCGTACAAAGGAGTACAGAAGGTATCTCTACAGCGCACAAAGGAGTACAGAAGGTATCTCTACAGCGCACAAAGGAGTACAGAAGGTATCTCTACAGCGCACAAAGGAGTACAGAAGGTATCTCTACAGCGCACAAAGGAGTACAGAAGGTATCTCTACAGCGCACAAAGGAGTACAGGAAATATCTCTAGAACGTACAAAGGAGTACACGAGGTATCTCTACAGCGTACAAAGGAGTACAGAAGGTATCTCTACAGCGCACAAAGGAGTACAGAAGGTATCTCTACAGCGCACAAAGGAGTACAGGAAATATCTCTAGAACGTACAAAGGAGTACACGAGGTATCTCTACAGCGTACAAAGGAGTACAGAAGGTATCTCTACAGCGCACAAAGGAGTACAGAAGGTATCTCTACAGCGTAAAAAGGAGTACAGAAGGTATCTCTACAGCGCACAAAGGAGTACAGAAGGTATCTCTACAGCGCACAAAGGAGTACAGAAGGTATCTCTACAGCGCACAAAGGAGTACAGGAAATATCTCTAGAACGTACAAAGGAGTACACGAGGTATCTCTACAGCGTACAAAGGAGTACAGAAGATATCTCTACAGCGCACAAAGGAGTACAGAAGGTATCTCTACAGCGTACAAAGGAGTACAGAAGGTATCTCTACAGCGCACAGAGGAGTACAGAAGGTATCTCTACAGCGTACAAAGGAGTACAGAAGGTATCTCTACAGCGCACAAAGGAGTACAGAAGGTATCTCTACAGCGCACAAAGGAGTACAGAAGGTATCTCTACAGCGCACAAAGGAGTACAGGAAATATCTCTAGAATGTACAAAGGAGTACACGAGGTATCTCTACAGCGTACAAAGGAGTACAGAAGGTATCTCTTCTACAGCGCACAAAGGAGAACAGAAGGTATCTCTACAGCGCACAAAGGAGTACAGGAAATATCTCTACTGCGCACGAAGGAGTACAGAAGGTATCTTTACAGCGCACAAAGGAGTACAGGAAATATCTCTAGAACGTACAAAGAAGTACAGAAGGTATCTCTACAGCGCACAAAGGAGTACAGAAGGTATCTCTACAGCGCACAAAGGAGTACAGAAGGTATCTCTACAGCGCACAAAGGATTACAGGAAATATCTCTAGAACGTACAAAGGAGTACACGAGGTATCTCTACAGCGTACAAAGGAGTACAGAAGGTATCTCTACAGCGCACAAAGGAGTACAGAAGGTATCTCTACAGCGCACAAAGGAGTACAGAAGGTATCTCTACAGCGCACAAAGGAGTACAGAAGGTATCTCTACAGCGCACAGAGGAGTACAGGAAATATCTCTAGAACGTACAAAGGAGTACACGAGGTGTCTCTACAGCGTACAAAGGAACACAGAAGGTATCTCTACAGCGCACGAAGGAGTACAGAAGGTATCTCTACAGCGCACAAAGGAGTACAGAAGGTATCTCTACAGCGCACAAAGGAGTACAGAAGGTATCTCTACAGCGCACAAAGGAGTACAGGAAATATCTCTAGAACGTACAAAGGAGTACATGAGGTATCTCTACAGCGTACAAAGGATTACAGAAGGTATTTCTACAGCGCACAAAGGAGTACACGAGGTATCTCTACAGCGTACAAAGGAGTACAGGAAATATCTCTAGAACGTACAAAGGAGTACAGAAGGTATCTCTACAGCGCACAAAGGAGTACAGAAGGTATCTCTACAGCGCACAAAGGAGTACAGAAGGTATCTCTACAGCGCACAAAGGAGTACAGGAAATATCTCTAGAACATACGAAGGAGTACACGAGGTATTTCTACAGCGCACAAAGGAGTACAGAAGGTATCTCTACAGCGCACAAAGGAGTACAGGAAATATCTCTAGAACGTACAAAGGAGTACACGAGGTATCTCTACAGCGTACAAAGGAGTACAGAAGGTATCTCTACAGCGCACAAAGGAGTACAGAAGGTATCTCTACAGCGCACAAAGGAGTACAGAAGGTATCTCTACAGCGCACAAAGGAGTACAGAAGGTATCTCTACAGCGCACAAAGGAGTACAGGAAATATCTCAAGAACGTACAAAGGAGTACACGAGGTATCTCTACAGCGTACAAAGGAGTACAGAAGGTATCTCTACAGCGCACAAAGGAGTACAGAAGGTATCTCTACAGCGCACAAAGGAGTACAGAAGGTATCTCTACAGCGCACAAAGGAGTACAGAAGGTATCTCAATAGCGCACAAAGGAGTACAGGAAATATCTCTAGAACGTACAAAGGAGTACACGAGGTATCTCTACAGCGTACAAAGGAGTACAGAAGGTATCTCTACAGCGCACAAAGGAGTACACGAGGTATCTCTACAGCGTACAAAGGAGTACAGAAGGTATCTCTACAACGCACAAAGGAGTACAGAAGGTATCTCTACAGCGCTCAAAGGAGTACAGAAGGTATCTCTACAGCGCACAAAGGAGTACAGAAGGTATCTCTACAGCGCACAAAGGAGTACAGGAAATATCTCTAGAACGTACAAAGGAGTACAGAAGGTATCTCTACAGCGCACAAAGGAGTACAGAAGGTATCTCTACAGCGCACAAAGGAGTACAGAAGGTATCTCTACAGCGCACAAAGGAGTACACGAGGTATCTCTACAGCGTACAAAGGAGTACAGAAGGTATCTCTACAGCGCACAAAGGAGTACAGAAGGTATCTCTACAGCGCACAAAGGAGTACAGAAGGTATCTCTACAGCGCACAAAGGAGTACAGAAGGTATCTCTACAGCGCACAAAGGAGTACAGAAGGTATCTCTTCAGCGCACAAAGGAGTACAGGAAATATCTCTAGAACGTACAAAGGAGTACACGAGGTATCTCTACAGCGTACAAAGGAGTACAGAAGGTATCTCTACAGCGCACAAAGGAGTACAGAAGGTATCTCTACAGCGCACAAAGGAGTACAGGAAATATCTCTAGAACGTACAAAGGAGTACACGAGGTATCTCTACAGCGTACAAAGGAGTACAGAAGGTATCTCTACAGCGGACAAAGGAGTACAGAAGGTATCTCTACAGCGTAAAAAGGAGTACAGAAGGTATCTCTACAGCGCACAAAGGAGTACAGAAGGTATCTCTACAGCGCACAAAGGAGTACAGAAGGTATCTCTACAGCGCACAAAGGAGTACAGGAAATATCTCTAGAACGTACAAAGGAGTACACGAGGTATCTCTACAGCGTACAAAGGAGTACAGAAGATATCTCTACAGCGCACAAAGGAGTACAGAAGGTATCTCTACAGCGTACAAAGGAGTACAGAAGGTATCTCTACAGCGCACAGAGGAGTACAGAAGGTATCTCTACAGCGTACAAAGGAGTACAGAAGGTATCTCTACAGCGCACAAAGGAGTACAGAAGGTATCTCTACAGCGCACAAAGGAGTACAGAAGGTATCTCTACAGCGCACAAAGGAGTACAGGAAATATCTCTAGAATGTACAAAGGAGTACACGAGGTATCTCTACAGCGTACAAAGGAGTACAGAAGGTATCTCTTCTACAGCGCACAAAGGAGAACAGAAGGTATCTCTACAGCGCACAAAGGAGTACAGGAAATATCTCTACTGCGCACGAAGGAGTACAGAAGGTATCTTTACAGCGCACAAAGGAGTACAGGAAATATCTCTAGAACGTACAAAGAAGTACAGAAGGTATCTCTACAGCGCACAAAGGAGTACAGAAGGTATCTCTACAGCGCACAAAGGATTACAGGAAATATCTCTAGAACGTACAAAGGAGTACACGAGGTATCTCTACAGCGTACAAAGGAGTACAGAAGGTATCTCTACAGCGCACAAAGGAGTACAGAAGGTATCTCTACAGCGCACAAAGGAGTACAGAAGGTATCTCTACAGCGCACAAAGGAGTACAGAAGGTATCTCTACAGCGCACAGAGGAGTACAGGATATATCTCTAGAACGTACAAAGGAGTACACGAGGTGTCTCTACAGCGTACAAAGGAACACAGAAGGTATCTCTACAGCGCACGAAGGAGTACAGAAGGTATCTCTACAGCGCACAAAGGAGTACAGAAGGTATCTCTACAGCGCACAAAGGAGTACAGAAGGTATCTCTACAGCGCACAAAGGAGTACAGGAAATATCTCTAGAACGTACAAAGGAGTACATGAGGTATCTCTACAGCGTACAAAGGATTACAGAAGGTATTTCTACAGCGCACAAAGGAGTACACGAGGTATCTCTACAGCGTACAAAGGAGTACAGGAAATATCTCTAGAACGTACAAAGGAGTACAGAAGGTATCTCTACAGCGCACAAAGGAGTACAGAAGGTATCTCTACAGCGCACAAAGGAGTACATAAGGTATCTCTACAGCGCACAAAGGAGTACACGAGGTATCTCTACAGCGTACAAAGGAGTACAGAAGGTATCTCTACAGCGCACAAAGGAGTACAGAAGGTATCTCTTCAGCGCACAAAGGAGTACAGAAGGTATCTCTACAGCGCACAAAGGAGTACAGAAGGTATCTCTACAGCGCACAAAGGAGTACAGAAGGTATCTCCACAGCGCACAAAGGAGTACAGGAAATATCTCTAGAACGTACAAAGGAGTACACGAGGTATCTCTACAGCGTACAAAGGAGTACAGAAGGTATCTCTACAGCGCACAAAGGAGTACAGAAGGTATCTCTACAGCGCACAAAGGAGTACAGAAGGTATCTCTACAGCGCACAAAGGAGTACAGAAGGTATCTCTACAGCGCACAAAGGAGTACAGAAGGTATCTCTACAGCGCACAAAGGAGTACAGAAGGTATCTCTACAGCGCACAAAGGAGTACAGAAGGTATCTCTACAGCGCACAAAGGAGTACAGGAAATATCTCTAGAACGTACGAAGGAGTACACGAGGTATTTCTACAGCGCACAAAGGAGTACAGAAGGTATCTCTACAGCGCACAAAGGAGTACAGGAAATATCTCTAGAACGTACAAAGGAGTACACGAGGTATCTCTACAGCGTACAAAGGAGTACAGAAGGTATCTCTACAGCGCACAAAGGAGTACAGAAGGTATCTCTACAGCGCACAAAGGAGTACAGAAGGTATCTCTACAGCGCACAAAGGAGTACAGAAGGTATCTCTACAGCGCACAAAGGAGTACAGGAAATATCTCAAGAACGTACAAAGGAGTACACGAGGTATCTCTACAGCGTACAAAGGAGTACAGAAGGTATCTCTACAGCGCACAAAGGAGTACAGAAGGTATCTCTACAGCGCACAAAGGAGTACAGAAGGTATCTCTACAGCGCACAAAGGAGTACAGAAGGTATCTCTACAGCGCACAAAGGAGTACAGAAGGTATCTCTACAGCGCACAAAGGAGTACAGGAAATATCTCAAGAACGTACAAAGGAGTACACGAGGTATCTCTACAGCGTACAAAGGAGTACAGAAGGTATCTCTACAGCGCACAAAGGAGTACAGAAGGTATCTCTACAGCGCACAAAGGAGTACAGAAGGTATCTCTACAGCGCACAAAGGAGTACAGAAGGTATCTCAATAGCGCACAAAGGAGTACAGGAAATATCTCTAGAACGTACAAAGGAGTACACGAGGTATCTCTACAGCGTACAAAGGAGTACAGAAGGTATCTCTACAGCGCACAAAGGAGTACACGAGGTATCTCTACAGCGTACAAAGGAGTACAGAAGGTATCTCTACAACGCACAAAGGAGTACAGAAGGTATCTCTACAGCGCTCAAAGGAGTACAGAAGGTATCTCTACAGCGCACAAAGGAGTACAGAAGGTATCTCTACAGCGCACAAAGGAGTACAGGAAATATCTCTAGAACGTACAAAGGAGTACAGAAGGTATCTCTACAGCGCACAAAGGAGTACAGAAGGTATCTCTACAGCGCACAAAGGAGTACAGAAGGTATCTCTACAGCGCACAAAGGAGTACACGAGGTATCTCTACAGCGTACAAAGGAGTACAGAAGGTATCTCTACAGCGCACAAAGGAGTACAGAAGGTATCTCTACAGCGCACAAAGGATTACAGGAAATATCTCTAGAACGTACAAAGGAGTACACGAGGTATCTCTACAGCGTACAAAGGAGTACAGAAGGTATCTCTACAGCGCACAAAGGAGTACAGAAGGTATCTCTACAGCGCACAAAGGAGTACAGAAGGTATCTCTACAGCGCACAAAGGAGTACAGAAGGTATCTCTACAGCGCACAGAGGAGTACAGGATATATCTCTAGAACGTACAAAGGAGTACACGAGGTGTCTCTACAGCGTACAAAGGAACACAGAAGGTATCTCTACAGCGCACGAAGGAGTACAGAAGGTATCTCTACAGCGCACAAAGGAGTACAGAAGGTATCTCTACAGCGCACAAAGGAGTACAGAAGGTATCTCTACAGCGCACAAAGGAGTACAGGAAATATCTCTAGAACGTACAAAGGAGTACATGAGGTATCTCTACAGCGTACAAAGGATTACAGAAGGTATTTCTACAGCGCACAAAGGAGTACACGAGGTATCTCTACAGCGTACAAAGGAGTACAGGAAATATCTCTAGAACGTACAAAGGAGTACAGAAGGTATCTCTACAGCGCACAAAGGAGTACAGAAGGTATCTCTACAGCGCACAAAGGAGTACATAAGGTATCTCTACAGCGCACAAAGGAGTACACGAGGTATCTCTACAGCGTACAAAGGAGTACAGAAGGTATCTCTACAGCGCACAAAGGAGTACAGAAGGTATCTCTTCAGCGCACAAAGGAGTACAGAAGGTATCTCTACAGCGCACAAAGGAGTACAGAAGGTATCTCTACAGCGCACAAAGGAGAACAGAAGGTATCTCTACAGCGCACAAAGGAGTACAGGAAATATCTCTACTGCGCACGAAGGAGTACAGAAGGTATCTTTACAGCGCACAAAGGAGTACAGGAAATATCTCTAGAACGTACAAAGAAGTACAGAAGGTATCTCTACAGCGCACAAAGGAGTACAGAAGGTATCTCTACAGCGCACAAAGGAGTACAGAAGGTATCTCTACAGCGCACAAAGGATTACAGGAAATATCTCTAGAACGTACAAAGGAGTACACGAGGTATCTCTACAGCGTACAAAGGAGTACAGAAGGTATCTCTACAGCGCACAAAGGAGTACAGAAGGTATCTCTACAGCGCACAAAGGAGTACAGAAGGTATCTCTACAGCGCACAAAGGAGTACAGAAGGTATCTCTACAGCGCACAGAGGAGTACAGGATATATCTCTAGAACGTACAAAGGAGTACACGAGGTGTCTCTACAGCGTACAAAGGAACACAGAAGGTATCTCTACAGCGCACGAAGGAGTACAGAAGGTATCTCTACAGCGCACAAAGGAGTACAGAAGGTATCTCTACAGCGCACAAAGGAGTACAGAAGGTATCTCTACAGCGCACAAAGGAGTACAGGAAATATCTCTAGAACGTACAAAGGAGTACATGAGGTATCTCTACAGCGTACAAAGGATTACAGAAGGTATTTCTACAGCGCACAAAGGAGTACACGAGGTATCTCTACAGCGTACAAAGGAGTACAGGAAATATCTCTAGAACGTACAAAGGAGTACAGAAGGTATCTCTACAGCGCACAAAGGAGTACAGAAGGTATCTCTACAGCGCACAAAGGAGTACATAAGGTATCTCTACAGCGCACAAAGGAGTACACGAGGTATCTCTACAGCGTACAAAGGAGTACAGAAGGTATCTCTACAGCGCACAAAGGAGTACAGAAGGTATCTCTTCAGCGCACAAAGGAGTACAGAAGGTATCTCTACAGCGCACAAAGGAGTACAGAAGGTATCTCTACAGCGCACAAAGGAGTACAGAAGGTATCTCCACAGCGCACAAAGGAGTACAGGAAATATCTCTAGAACGTACAAAGGAGTACACGAGGTATCTCTACAGCGTACAAAGGAGTACAGAAGGTATCTCTACAGCGCACAAAGGAGTACAGAAGGTATCTCTACAGCGCACAAAGGAGTACAGAAGGTATCTCTACAGCGCACAAAGGAGTACAGAAGGTATCTCTACAGCGCACAAAGGAGTACAGAAGGTATCTCTACAGCGCACAAAGGAGTACAGAAGGTATCTCTACAGCGCACAAAGGAGTACAGAAGGTATCTCTACAGCGCACAAAGGAGTACAGGAAATATCTCTAGAACGTACGAAGGAGTACACGAGGTATTTCTACAGCGCACAAAGGAGTACAGAAGGTATCTCTACAGCGCACAAAGGAGTACAGGAAATATCTCTAGAACGTACAAAGGAGTACACGAGGTATCTCTACAGCGTACAAAGGAGTACAGAAGGTATCTCTACAGCGCACAAAGGAGTACAGAAGGTATCTCTACAGCGCACAAAGGAGTACAGAAGGTATCTCTACAGCGCACAAAGGAGTACAGAAGGTATCTCTACAGCGCACAAAGGAGTACAGGAAATATCTCAAGAACGTACAAAGGAGTACACGAGGTATCTCTACAGCGTACAAAGGAGTACAGAAGGTATCTCTACAGCGCACAAAGGAGTACAGAAGGTATCTCTACAGCGCACAAAGGAGTACAGAAGGTATCTCTACAGCGCACAAAGGAGTACAGAAGGTATCTCTACAGCGCACAAAGGAGTACAGAAGGTATCTCTACAGCGCACAAAGGAGTACAGGAAATATCTCAAGAACGTACAAAGGAGTACACGAGGTATCTCTACAGCGTACAAAGGAGTACAGAAGGTATCTCTACAGCGCACAAAGGAGTACAGAAGGTATCTCTACAGCGCACAAAGGAGTACAGAAGGTATCTCTACAGCGCACAAAGGAGTACAGAAGGTATCTCAATAGCGCACAAAGGAGTACAGGAAATATCTCTAGAACGTACAAAGGAGTACACGAGGTATCTCTACAGCGTACAAAGGAGTACAGAAGGTATCTCTACAGCGCACAAAGGAGTACACGAGGTATCTCTACAGCGTACAAAGGAGTACAGAAGGTATCTCTACAACGCACAAAGGAGTACAGAAGGTATCTCTACAGCGCTCAAAGGAGTACAGAAGGTATCTCTACAGCGCACAAAGGAGTACAGAAGGTATCTCTACAGCGCACAAAGGAGTACAGGAAATATCTCTAGAACGTACAAAGGAGTACAGAAGGTATCTCTACAGCGCACAAAGGAGTACAGAAGGTATCTCTACAGCGCACAAAGGAGTACAGAAGGTATCTCTACAGCGCACAAAGGAGTACACGAGGTATCTCTACAGCGTACAAAGGAGTACAGAAGGTATCTCTACAGCGCACAAAGGAGTACAGAAGGTATCTCTACAGCGCACAAAGGAGTACAGAAGGTATCTCTACAGCGCACAAAGGAGTACAGAAGGTATCTCTACAGCGCACAAAGGAGTACAGAAGGTATCTCTACAGCGCACAAAGGAGTACAGGAAATATCTCTAGAACGTACAAAGGAGTACACGAGGTATCTCTACAGCGTACAAAGGAGTACAGAAGGTATCTCTACAGCGCACAAAGGAGTACAGAAGGTATCTCTACAGCGCACAAAGGAGTACAGGAAATATCTCTAGAACGTACAAAGGAGTACACGAGGTATCTCTACAGCGTACAAAGGAGTACAGAAGGTATCTCTACAGCGCACAAAGGAGTACAGAAGGTATCTCTACAGCGTAAAAAGGAGTACAGAAGGTATCTCTACAGCGCACAAAGGAGTACAGAAGGTATCTCTACAGCGCACAAAGGAGTACAGAAGGTATCTCTACAGCGCACAAAGGAGTACAGGAAATATCTCTAGAACGTACAAAGGAGTACACGAGGTATCTCTACAGCGTACAAAGGAGTACAGAAGATATCTCTACAGCGCACAAAGGAGTACAGAAGGTATCTCTACAGCGTACAAAGGAGTACAGAAGGTATCTCTACAGCGCACAGAGGAGTACAGAAGGTATCTCTACAGCGTACAAAGGAGTACAGAAGGTATCTCTACAGCGCACAAAGGAGTACAGAAGGTATCTCTACAGCGCACAAAGGAGTACAGAAGGTATCTCTACAGCGCACAAAGGAGTACAGGAAATATCTCTAGAATGTACAAAGGAGTACACGAGGTATCTCTACAGCGTACAAAGGAGTACAGAAGGTATCTCTTCTACAGCGCACAAAGGAGAACAGAAGGTATCTCTACAGCGCACAAAGGAGTACAGGAAATATCTCTACTGCGCACGAAGGAGTACAGAAGGTATCTTTACAGCGCACAAAGGAGTACAGGAAATATCTCTAGAACGTACAAAGAAGTACAGAAGGTATCTCTACAGCGCACAAAGGAGTACAGAAGGTATCTCTACAGCGCACAAAGGAGTACAGAAGGTATCTCTACAGCGCACAAAGGATTACAGGAAATATCTCTAGAACGTACAAAGGAGTACACGAGGTATCTCTACAGCGTACAAAGGAGTACAGAAGGTATCTCTACAGCGCACAAAGGAGTACAGAAGGTATCTCTACAGCGCACAAAGGAGTACAGAAGGTATCTCTACAGCGCACAAAGGAGTACAGAAGGTATCTCTACAGCGCACAGAGGAGTACAGGAAATATCTCTAGAACGTACAAAGGAGTACACGAGGTGTCTCTACAGCGTACAAAGGAACACAGAAGGTATCTCTACAGCGCACGAAGGAGTACAGAAGGTATCTCTACAGCGCACAAAGGAGTACAGAAGGTATCTCTACAGCGCACAAAGGAGTACAGAAGGTATCTCTACAGCGCACAAAGGAGTACAGGAAATATCTCTAGAACGTACAAAGGAGTACATGAGGTATCTCTACAGCGTACAAAGGATTACAGAAGGTATTTCTACAGCGCACAAAGGAGTACTCGAGGTATCTCTACAGCGTACAAAGGAGTACAGGAAATATCTCTAGAACGTACAAAGGAGTACAGAAGGTATCTCTACAGCGCACAAAGGAGTACAGAAGGTATCTCTACAGCGCACAAAGGAGTACAGAAGGTATCTCTACAGCGCACAAAGGAGTACAGGAAATATCTCTAGAACATACGAAGGAGTACACGAGGTATTTCTACAGCGCACAAAGGAGTACAGAAGGTATCTCTACAGCGCACAAAGGAGTACAGGAAATATCTCTAGAACGTACAAAGGAGTACACGAGGTATCTCTACAGCGTACAAAGGAGTACAGAAGGTATCTCTACAGCGCACAAAGGAGTACAGAAGGTATCTCTACAGCGCACAAAGGAGTACAGAAGGTATCTCTACAGCGCACAAAGGAGTACAGAAGGTATCTCTACAGCGCACAAAGGAGTACAGGAAATATCTCAAGAACGTACAAAGGAGTACACGAGGTATCTCTACAGCGTACAAAGGAGTACAGAAGGTATCTCTACAGCGCACAAAGGAGTACAGAAGGTATCTCTACAGCGCACAAAGGAGTACAGAAGGTATCTCTACAGCGCACAAAGGAGTACAGAAGGTATCTCAATAGCGCACAAAGGAGTACAGGAAATATCTCTAGAACGTACAAAGGAGTACACGAGGTATCTCTACAGCGTACAAAGGAGTACAGAAGGTATCTCTACAGCGCACAAAGGAGTACACGAGGTATCTCTACAGCGTACAAAGGAGTACAGAAGGTATCTCTACAACGCACAAAGGAGTACAGAAGGTATCTCTACAGCGCTCAAAGGAGTACAGAAGGTATCTCTACAGCGCACAAAGGAGTACAGAAGGTATCTCTACAGCGCACAAAGGAGAACAGGAAATATCTCTAGAACGTACAAAGGAGTACAGAAGGTATCTCTACAGCGCACAAAGGAGTACAGAAGGTATCTCTACAGCGCACAAAGGAGTACAGAAGGTATCTCTACAGCGCACAAAGGAGTACACGAGGTATCTCTACAGCGTACAAAGGAGTACAGAAGGTATCTCTACAGCGCACAAAGGAGTACAGAAGGTATCTCTACAGCGCACAAAGGAGTACAGAAGGTATCTCTACAGCGCACAAAGGAGTACAGAAGGTATCTCTACAGCGCACAAAGGAGTACAGAAGGTATCTCTACAGCGCACAAAGGAGTACAGGAAATATCTCTAGAACGTACAAAGGAGTACACGAGGTATCTCTACAGCGTACAAAGGAGTACAGAAGGTATCTCTACAGCGCACAAAGGAGTACAGAAGGTATCTCTACAGCGCACAAAGGAGTACAGGAAATATCTCTAGAACGTACAAAGGAGTACACGAGGTATCTCTACAGCGTACAAAGGAGTACAGAAGGTATCTCTACAGCGCACAAAGGAGTACAGAAGGTATCTCTACAGCGTAAAAAGGAGTACAGAAGGTATCTCTACAGCGCACAAAGGAGTACAGAAAGTATCTCTACAGCGCACAAAGGAGTACAGAAGGTATCTCTACAGCGCACAAAGGAGTACAGGAAATATCTCTAGAACGTACAAAGGAGTACACGAGGTATCTCTACAGCGTACAAAGGAGTACAGAAGATATCTCTACAGCGCACAAAGGAGTACAGAAGGTATCTCTACAGCGTACAAAGGAGTACAGAAGGTATCTCTACAGCGCACAGAGGAGTACAGAAGGTATCTCTACAGCGTACAAAGGAGTACAGAAGGCATCTCTACAGCGCACAAAGGAGTACAGAAGGTATCTCTACAGCGCACAAAGGAGTACAGAAGGTATCTCTACAGCGCACAAAGGAGTACAGGAAATATCTCTAGAATGTACAAAGGAGTACACGAGGTATCTCTACAGCGTACAAAGGAGTACAGAAGGTATCTCTTCTACAGCGCACAAAGGAGAACAGAAGGTATCTCTACAGCGCACAAAGGAGTACAGGAAATATCTCTACTGCGCACGAAGGAGTACAGAAGGTATCTTTACAGCGCACAAAGGAGTACAGGAAATATCTCTAGAACGTACAAAGAAGTACAGAAGGTATCTCTACAGCGCACAAAGGAGTACAGAAGGTATCTCTACAGCGCACAAAGGAGTACAGAAGGTATCTCTACAGCGCACAAAGGATTACAGGAAATATCTCTAGAACGTACAAAGGAGTACACGAGGTATCTCTACAGCGTACAAAGGAGTACAGAAGGTATCTCTACAGCGCACAAAGGAGTACAGAAGGTATCTCTACAGCGCACAAAGGAGTACAGAAGGTATCTCTACAGCGCACAAAGGAGTACAGAAGGTATCTCTACAGCGCACAGAGGAGTACAGGATATATCTCTAGAACGTACAAAGGAGTACACGAGGTGTCTCTACAGCGTACAAAGGAACACAGAAGGTATCTCTACAGCGCACGAAGGAGTACAGAAGGTATCTCTACAGCGCACAAAGGAGTACAGAAGGTATCTCTACAGCGCACAAAGGAGTACAGAAGGTATCTCTACAGCGCACAAAGGAGTACAGGAAATATCTCTAGAACGTACAAAGGAGTACATGAGGTATCTCTACAGCGTACAAAGGATTACAGAAGGTATTTCTACAGCGCACAAAGGAGTACACGAGGTATCTCTACAGCGTACAAAGGAGTACAGGAAATATCTCTAGAACGTACAAAGGAGTACAGAAGGTATCTCTACAGCGCACAAAGGAGTACAGAAGGTATCTCTACAGCGCACAAAGGAGTACAGAAGGTATCTCTACAGCGCACAAAGGAGTACAGGAAATATCTCTAGAACATACGAAGGAGTACACGAGGTATTTCTACAGCGCACAAAGGAGTACAGAAGGTATCTCTACAGCGCACAAAGGAGTACAGGAAATATCTCTAGAACGTACAAAGGAGTACACGAGGTATCTCTACAGCGTACAAAGGAGTACAGAAGGTATCTCTACAGCGCACAAAGGAGTACAGAAGGTATCTCTACAGCGCACAAAGGAGTACAGAAGGTATCTCTACAGCGCACAAAGGAGTACAGAAGGTATCTCTACAGCGCACAAAGGAGTACAGGAAATATCTCAAGAACGTACAAAGGAGTACACGAGGTATCTCTACAGCGTACAAAGGAGTACAGAAGGTATCTCTACAGCGCACAAAGGAGTACAGAAGGTATCTCTACAGCGCACAAAGGAGTACAGAAGGTATCTCTACAGCGCACAAAGGAGTACAGAAGGTATCTCAATAGCGCACAAAGGAGTACAGGAAATATCTCTAGAACGTACAAAGGAGTACACGAGGTATCTCTACAGCGTACAAAGGAGTACAGAAGGTATCTCTACAGCGCACAAAGGAGTACACGAGGTATCTCTACAGCGTACAAAGGAGTACAGAAGGTATCTCTACAACGCACAAAGGAGTACAGAAGGTATCTCTACAGCGCTCAAAGGAGTACAGAAGGTATCTCTACAGCGCACAAAGGAGTACAGAAGGTATCTCTACAGCGCACAAAGGAGTACAGGAAATATCTCTAGAACGTACAAAGGAGTACAGAAGGTATCTCTACAGCGCACAAAGGAGTACAGAAGGTATCTCTACAGCGCACAAAGGAGTACAGAAGGTATCTCTACAGCGCACAAAGGAGTACACGAGGTATCTCTACAGCGTACAAAGGAGTACAGAAGGTATCTCTACAGCGCACAAAGGAGTACAGAAGGTATCTCTACAGCGCACAAAGGAGTACAGAAGGTATCTCTACAGCGCACAAAGGAGTACAGAAGGTATCTCTACAGCGCACAAAGGAGTACAGAAGGTATCTCTACAGCGCACAAAGGAGTACAGGAAATATCTCTAGAACGTACAAAGGAGTACACGAGGTATCTCTACAGCGTACAAAGGAGTACAGAAGGTATCTCTACAGCGCACAAAGGAGTACAGAAGGTATCTCTACAGCGCACAAAGGAGTACAGGAAATATCTCTAGAACGTACAAAGGAGTACACGAGGTATCTCTACAGCGTACAAAGGAGTACAGAAGGTATCTCTACAGCGCACAAAGGAGTACAGAAGGTATCTCTACAGCGTAAAAAGGAGTACAGAAGGTATCTCTACAGCGCACAAAGGAGTACAGAAGGTATCTCTACAGCGCACAAAGGAGTACAGAAGGTATCTCTACAGCGCACAAAGGAGTACAGGAAATATCTCTAGAACGTACAAAGGAGTACACGAGGTATCTCTAGAGCGTACAAAGGAGTACAGAAGATATCTCTACAGCGCACAAAGGAGTACAGAAGGTATCTCTACAGCGTACAAAGGAGTACAGAAGGTATCTCTACAGCGCACAGAGGAGTACAGAAGGTATCTCTACAGCGTACAAAGGAGTACAGAAGGTATCTCTACAGCGCACAAAGGAGTACAGAAGGTATCTCTACAGCGCACAAAGGAGTACAGAAGGTATCTCTACAGCGCACAAAGGAGTACAGGAAATATCTCTAGAATGTACAAAGGAGTACACGAGGTATCTCTACAGCGTACAAAGGAGTACAGAAGGTATCTCTTCTACAGCGCACAAAGGAGAACAGAAGGTATCTCTACAGCGCACAAAGGAGTACAGGAAATATCTCTACTGCGCACGAAGGAGTACAGAAGGTATCTTTACAGCGCACAAAGGAGTACAGGAAATATCTCTAGAACGTACAAAGAAGTACAGAAGGTATCTCTACAGCGCACAAAGGAGTACAGAAGGTATCTCTACAGCGCACAAAGGAGTACAGAAGGTATCTCTACAGCGCACAAAGGATTACAGGAAATATCTCTAGAACGTACAAAGGAGTACACGAGGTATCTCTACAGCGTACAAAGGAGTACAGAGGGTATCTCTACAGCGCACAAAGGAGTACAGAAGGTATCTCTACAGCGCACAAAGGAGTACAGAAGGTATCTCTACAGCGCACAAAGGAGTACAGAAGGTATCTCTACAGCGCACAGAGGAGTACAGGATATATCTCTAGAACGTACAAAGGAGTACACGAGGTGTCTCTACAGCGTACAAAGGAACACAGAAGGTATCTCTACAGCGCACGAAGGAGTACAGAAGGTATCTCTACAGCGCACAAAGGAGTACAGAAGGTATCTCTACAGCGCACAAAGGAGTACAGAAGGTATCTCTACAGCGCACAAAGGAGTACAGGAAATATCTCTAGAACGTACAAAGGAGTACATGAGGTATCTCTACAGCGTACAAAGGATTACAGAAGGTATTTCTACAGCGCACAAAGGAGTACACGAGGTATCTCTACAGCGTACAAAGGAGTACAGGAAATATCTCTAGAACGTACAAAGGAGTACAGAAGGTATCTCTACAGCGCACAAAGGAGTACAGAAGGTATCTCTACAGCGCACAAAGGAGTACATAAGGTATCTCTACAGCGCACAAAGGAGTACACGAGGTATCTCTACAGCGTACAAAGGAGTACAGAAGGTATCTCTACAGCGCACAAAGGAGTACAGAAGGTATCTCTTCAGCGCACAAAGGAGTACAGAAGGTATCTCTACAGCGCACAAAGGAGTACAGAAGGTATCTCTACAGCGCACAAAGGAGTACAGAAGGTATCTCCACAGCGCACAAAGGAGTACAGGAAATATCTCTAGAACGTACAAAGGAGTACACGAGGTATCTCTACAGCGTACAAAGGAGTACAGAAGGTATCTCTACAGCGCACAAAGGAGTACAGAAGGTATCTCTACAGCGCACAAAGGAGTACAGAAGGTATCTCTACAGCGCACAAAGGAGTACAGGAAATATCTCTAGAACGTACAAAGGAGTACACGAGGTATCTCTACAGCGTACAAAGGAGTACAGAAGGTATCTCTACAGCGCACAACGGAGTACAGAAGGTATCTCTACAGCGCACAAAGGAGTACAGAAGGTATCTCTACAGCGCACAAAGGAGTACAGGAAATATCTCTAGAACGTACAAAGGAGTACACGAGGTATCTCTTCAGCGTACAAAGGAGTACAGAAGGTATCTCTACAGCGCACATAGGAGTACAGAAGGTATCTCTAGAGCGCACAAAGGAGTACAGAAGGTATCTCTACAGCGCACAAAGGAGTACAGAAGGTATCTCTACAGTGCACAAAGGAGTACAGGAAATATCTCTAGAACGTACAAAGGAGTACACGAGGTATCTCTACAGCGTAAAAAGGAGTACAGAGGGTATCTCAACAGCGCACAAAGGAGTACAGAAGGTATCTCTACAGCGCACAAAGAAGTACGGAAGGTATCTCTACAGCGCACAAAGGAGTACAGAAGGTATCTCTACAGCGCACAAAGGAGTACACGAGGTATCTCTACAGCGTACAAAGGAGTACAGAAGGTATCTCTAAAGCGCACAAAGGAGTACAGAAGGTATCTCTACAGCGTACAAAGGAGTACAGAAGGTATCTCTACAGCGCACAAAGGAGTACAGAAGATATCTCTACAGCGCACAAAGGAGTTCAGAAGGTATCTCTACAGCGCACAAAGGAGTACAGGAAATATCTCTAGAACGTACAAAGGAGTACACGAGGTATCTCTACAGCGTACAAAGGAGTACAGAAGGTATCTCTACAGCGCACAAAGGAGTACAGAAGGTATCTCTACAGCGCACAAAGGAGTACAGGAAATATCTCTAGAACGTACAAAGGAGTACACGAGGTATCTCTACAGCGTACAAAGGAGTACAGAAGGTATCTCTACAGCGCACAAAGGAGTACAGAAGGTATCTCTACAGCGTACAAAGGAGTACAGAAGGTATCTCTACAGCGCACAAAGGAGTACAGAAGGTATCTCTACAGCGCACAAAGGAGTACAGAAGGTATCTCTACAGCGTACAAAGGAGTACAGAAGGTATCTCTACAGCGCACAAAGGAGTACAGAAGGTATCTCTACAGCGCACAAAGGAGTACAGAAGGTATCTCTACAGCGCACAAAGGAGTACAGAAGGTATCTCTACAGCGTACAAAGGAGTACAGAAGGTATCTCTACAGCGCACAAAGGAGTACAGAAGGTATCTCTACAGCGCACAAAGGAGTACAGGAAATATCTCTAGAACGTACAAAGGAGTACACGAGGTATCTCTACAGCGCACAAAGGAGTACAGAAGGTATCTCTACAGCGCACAAAGGAGTACAGGAAATATCTCTAGAACGTACAAAGGAGTACAGAAGGTATCTCTACAGCGCACAAAGGAGTACAGGAAATATCTCTAGAACGTACAAAGGAGTACACGAGGTATCTCTACAGCGTACAAAGGAGTACAGGAAATATTTCTAGAACGTACAAAGGAGTACACGAGGTATCTCTACAGCGTACAAAGGAGTACAGAAGGTATCTCTACAGCGCACAAAGGAGTACAGAAGGTATCTCTACAGCGTACAAAGGAGTACAGAAGGTATCTCTACAGCGCACAAAGGAGTACAGAAGGTATCTCTACAGCGCACAAAGGAGTACAGGAAATATCTCTAGAACGTACAAAGGAGTACACGAGGTATCTCTACAGCGCACAAAGGAGTACAGAAGGTATCTCTACAGCGCACAAAGGAGTACAGGAAATATCTCTAGAACGTACAAAGGAGTACACGAGGTATCTCTACAGCGTACAAAGGAGTACAGAAAGTATCTCTACAGCGCACAAAGGAGTACAGAAGGTATCTCTACAGCGCACAAAGGAGTACAGAAGGTATCTCTACAGCGCACAAAGGAGTACAGAAGGTATCTCTACAGCGCACAAAGGAGTACAGGAAATATCTCTAGAACGTACAAAGGAGTACACGAGGTATCTCTACAGCGTACAAAGGAGTACAGAAGGTATCTCTAAAGCGCACAAACGAGTACAGAAGGTTTCTCTACAGCGCACAAAGGAGTACAGGAAATATCTCTAGAACGTACAAAGGAGTACACGAGGTATCTCTACAGCGCAAAAAGGAGTACAGGAAATATCTCTAGAACGTACAAAGGAGTACACGAGGTATCTCTACAGCGTACAAAGGAGTACAGAAGGTATCTCTACAGCGCACAAAGGAGTACACGAGGTATCTCTACAGCGTACAAAGGAGTACAGAAGGTATCTCTACAGCGCACAAAGGAGTACAGGAAATATCTCTAGAACGTACAAAGGATTACAGAAGGTATCTTTACAGCGCACAAAGGAGTACAGAAGGTATCTCTACAGCGCACAAAGGAGTACAGAAGGTATCTCTACAGCGCACAAAGGAGTACACGAGGTATCTCTACAGCGTACAAAGGAGTACAGAAGGTATCTCTACAGCGCACAAAGGAGTACAGGAAATATCTCTAGAACGTACAAAGGAGTACAAAAGGTATCTCTACAGCGCACAAAGGAGTACAGAAGGTATCTCTACAGCGCACAAAAGAGTACAGAAGGTATCTCTACAGCGCACAAAGGAGTACACGAGGTATCTCTACAGCGTACAAAGGAGTACAGAAGGAATCTCTACAGCGCACAATGGAGTACAGAAGGTATCTCTACAGCGCACAAAGGAGTACAGAAGGTATCTCTACAGCGCACAAAGGAGTACAGAAGGTATCTCTACAGCTCACAAAGGAGTACAGAAGGTATCTCTACAGCGCACAAAGGAGTACAGGAAATATCTCTAGAACGTAAAAAGGAGAACACGAGGTATCTGTACAGCGCACAAAGAAGTACAGGAAATATCTCTAGAACGCACAAAGGAGTACACGAGGTATCTCTACAGCGTACAAAGGAGTACAGAAGGTATCTCTACAGCGCACAGAGGAGTACACGAGGTATCTCTACAGCGTACAAAGGAGTACAGAAGGTATCTCTACAGCGCACAAAGGAGTACAGGAAATATCTCTAGAACGTACAAAGGAGTACACGAGGTATCTCTACAGCGAACAAAGGAGTACAGAAGGTATCTCTACAGCGCACAAAGGAGTACAGAAGGTATCTCTACAGCGTACAAAGGAGTACAGAAGGTATCTCTACAGCGCACAAAGGAGTACAGAAGGTATCTCTACAGCGCACAAAGAAGTACAGAAGGTATCTCTACAGCGCACAAAGGAGTACAAGAAATATTTCTAGAACGTACAAAAGAGTACACGAGGTATCTCTACAGCGTACAAAGGAGTACAGAAGGTATCTCTACAGCGCACAAAGGAGTACAGAAGGTATCTCTACAGCGTACAAAGGAGTACAGAAGGTATCTCTACAGCGCACAAAGGAGTACAGAAGGTATCTCTACAGCGCACAAAGGAGTACAGGAAATATCTCTAGAACGTACAAAGGAGTACACGAGGTATCTCTACAGCGCACAAAGGAGTACAGAAGGTATCTCTACAGCGCACAAAGGAGTACACGAGGTATCTCTACAGCGTACAAAGGAGTACAGAAGGTATCTCTAAAGCGCACAAAGGAGAACAGAAGGTATCTCTACAGCGTACAAAGGAGTACAGAAGGTATCTCTACAGCGCACAAAGGAGTACAGAAGATATCTCTACAGCGCACAAAGGAGTACAGAAGGTATCTCTACAGCGCACAAAGGAGTACAGGAAATATCTCTAGAACGTACAAAGGAGTACACGAGGAATCTCTACAGCGTACGAAGGAGTACAGAAGGTATCTCTACAGCGCACAAAGGAGTACAGAAGGTATCTCTACAGCGCACAAAGTAGTACAGGAAATATCTCTAGAACGTACAAAGGAGTACACGAGGTATCTCTACAGCGAACAAAGGAGTACAGAAGGTATCTCTACAGCGCACAAAGGAGTACAGAAGGTATCTCTACAGCGTACAAAGGAGTACAGAAGGTATCTCTACAGCGCACAAAGGAGTACAGAAGGTATCTCTACAGCGCACAAAGAAGTACAGAAGGTATCTCTACAGCGCACAAAGGAGTACAGGAAATATTTCTAGAACGTACAAAAGAGTACACGAGGTATCTCTACAGCGTACAAAGGAGTACAGAAGGTATCTCTACAGCGCACAAAGGAGTACAGAAGGTATCTCTACAGCGTACAAAGGAGTACAGAAGGTATCTCTACAGCGCACAAAGGAGTACAGAAGGTATCTCTACAGCGCACAAAGGAGTACAGGAAATATCTCTAGAACGTACAAAGGAGTACACGAGGTATCTCTACAGCGTACAAAGGAGTACAGAAGGTATCTCTACAGCGCACAAAGGAGTACAGAAGGTATCTCTACAGCGTACAAAGGAGTACAGAAGGTATCTCTACAGCGCACAAAGGAGTACAGAAGGTATCTCTACAGCGCACAAAGGAGTACAGAAGGTATCTCTACAGCGCACAAAGGAGTACAGGAAATATCTCTAGAACATACAAAGGAGTACACGAGGTATCTCTACAGCGCACAAAGGATTACAGAAGGTATCTCTACAGCGCACAAAGGAGTACAGGAAATATCTCTAGAACGTACAAAGGAGTACACGAGGTATCTCTACAGCGTACAAAGGAGTACAGAAGGTATCTCTACAGCGCACAAAGGAGTACAAAAGGTATCTCTACAGCGTACAAAGGAGTACAGAAGGTATCTCTACAGCGCACAAAGGAGTACAGAAGGTATCTCTACAGCGTACAAAGGAGTACAGAAGGTATCTCTACAGCGTACAAAGGAGTACAGAAAGTATCTCTACAGCGCACAAAGGAGTACAGAAGGTATCTCTACAGCGCACAAAGGAGTACAGAAGGTATCTCTACAGCGCACAAAGAAGTACAGAAGGTATCTCTACAGCGCACAAAGGAGTACAGGAAATATTTCTAGAACGTACAAAAGAGTACACGAGGTATCTCTACAGCGTACAAAGGAGTACAGAAGGTATCTCTACAGCGCACAAAGGAGTACAGAAGGTATCTCTACAGCGTACAAAGGAGTACAGAAGGTATCTCTACAGCGCACAAAGGAGTACAGAAGGTATCTCTACAGCGCACAAAGGAGTACAGGAAATATCTCTAGAACGTACAAAGGAGTACACGAGGTATCTCTACAGCGTACAAAGGAGTACAGAAGGTATCTCTACAGCGCACAAAGGAGTACAGAAGGTATCTCTACAGCGTACAAAGGAGTACAGAAGGTATCTCTACAGCGCACAAAGGAGTACAGAAGGTATCTCTACAGCGCACAAAGGAGTACAGAAGGTATCTCTACAGCGCACAAAGGAGTACAGGAAATATCTCTAGAACGTACAAAGGAGTACACGAGGTATCTCTACAGCGCACAAAGGATTACAGAAGGTATCTCTACAGCGCACAAAGGAGTACAGGAAATATCTCTAGAACGTACAAAGGAGTACACGAGGTATCTCTACAGCGTACAAAGGAGTACAGAAGGTATCTCTACAGCGCACAAAGGAGTACAGAAGGAATCTCTACAGCGTACAAAGGAGTACAGAAGGTATCTCTACAGCGCACAAAGGAGTACAGAAGGTATCTCTACAGCGTACAAAGGAGTACAGAAGGTATCTCTACAGCGTACAAAGGAGTACAGAAAGTATCTCTACAGCGCACAAAGGAGTACAGAAGGTATCTCTACAGCGCACAAAGGAGTACAGAAGGTATCTCTACAGCGAACAAAGGAGTACAGAAGGTATCTCTACAGCGCACAAAGGAGTACAGGAAATATCTCTAGAACGTACAAAGGAGTACACGAGGTATCTCTACAGCGTACAAAGGAGTACAGAAGGTATCTCTACAGCGCACAAAGGAGTACAGGAAATATCTCTAGAACGTACAAAGGAGTACACGAGGTATCTCTACAGCGTACAAAGGAGTACAGAAGGTATCTCTACAGCGCACAAAGGAGTACAGAAGGTATCTCTACAGCGTACAAAGGAGTACAGAAGGTATCTCTACAGCGCACAAAGGAGTACAGAAGGTATCTCTACAGCGCACAAAGGAGTACAGAAGGTATCTCTACAGCGCACAAAGGAGTACAGGAAATATCTCTAGAACGTACAAAGGAGTACACGAGGTATCTCTACAGCGCACAAAGGATTACAGAAGGTATCTCTACAGCGCACAAAGGAGTACAGGAAATATCTCTAGAACGTACAAAGGAGTACACGAGGTATCTCTACAGCGTACAAAGGAGTACAGAAGGTATCTCTACAGCGCACAAAGGAGTACAGAAGGTATCTCTACAGCGTACAAAGGAGTACAGAAGGTATCTCTACAGCGCACAAAGGAGTACAGAAGGTATCTCTACAGCGTACAAAGGAGTACAGAAGGTATCTCTACAGCGTACAAAGGAGTACAGAAAGTATCTCTACAGCGCACAAAGGAGTACAGAAGGTATCTCTACAGCGCACAAAGGAGTACAGAAGGTATCTCTACAGCGCACAAAGGAGTACAGAAGGTATCTCTACAGCGCACAAAGGAGTACAGGAAATATCTCTAGAACGTACAAAGGAGTACACGAGGTATCTCTACAGCGTACAAAGGAGAACAGAAGGTATCTCTACAGCGCACAAAGGAGTACAGAAGGTATCTCTACAGCGCACAAAGGAGTACAGAAGGTATCTCTAAAGCGCACAAACGAGTACAGAAGGTTTCTCTACAGCGCACAAAGGAGTACAGGAAATATCTCTAGAACGTACAAAGGAGTACACGAGGTATCTCTACAGCGCACAAAGGAGTACACGAGGTATCTCTACAGCGTACAAAGGAGTACAGAAGGTATCTCTACAGCGCACAAAGGAGTACAGAAGGTATCTCTACAGCGCACAAAGGAGTACAGAAGGTATCTCTACAGCGCACAAAGGAGTACAGAAGGTATCTCTACAGCGCACAAAGGAGTACAGGAAATATCTCTAGAACGTACAAAGGAGTACAGAAGGTATCTCTACAGCGCACAAAGGAGTACAGAAGGTATCTCTACAGCGCACAAAGGAGTACAGAAGGTATCTCTACAGCGCACAAAGGAGTACACGAGGTATCTCTACAGCGTACAAAGGAGTACAGAAGGTATCTCTACAGCGCACAAAGGAGTACAGAAGGTATCTCAACAGCGCACAAAGGAGTACAGAAGGTATCTCTACAGCGTACAAAGGAGTACAGAAGGTATCTCTACAGCGTACAAAGGAGTACAGAAGGTATCTCTACAGCGCACAAAGGAGTACAGAAGGTATCTCTACAGCGCACAAAGGAGTACAGAAGGTATCTCTAAAGCGCACAAACGAGTACAGAAGGTTTCTCTACAGCGCACAAAGGAGTACAGGAAATATCTCTAGAACGTACAAAGGAGTACACGAGGTATCTCTACAGCGCACAAAGGAGTACACGAGGTATCTCTACAGCGTACAAAGGAGTACAGAAGGTATCTCTACAGCGCACAAAGGAGTACAGAAGGTATCTCTACAGCGCACAAAGGAGTACAGAAGGTATCTCTACAGCGCACAAAGGAGTACAGAAGGTATCTCTACAGCGCACAAAGGAGTACAGGAAATATCTCTAGAACGTACAAAGGAGTACAGAAGGTATCTCTACAGCGCACAAAGGAGTACAGAAGGTATCTCTACAGCGCACAAAGGAGTACAGAAGGTATCTCTACAGCGCACAAAGGAGTACACGAGGTATCTCTACAGCGTACAAAGGAGTACAGAAGGTATCTCTACAGCGCACAAAGGAGTACAGAAGGTATCTCAACAGCGCACAAAGGAGTACAGAAGGTATCTCTACAGCGTACAAAGGAGTACAGAAGGTTTCTCTACAGCGCACAAAGGAGTACAGGAAATATCTCTAGAACGTACAGAGGAGTACACGAGGTATCTCTACAGCGCACAAAGGAGTACAGAAGGTATCTCTACAGCGCACAAAGGAGTACAGAAGGTATCTCTACAGCACACAAAGGAGTACAGAAGGTATCTCTACAGCGCACAAAGGAGTACAGGAAATATCTCTAGAACGTACAAAGGAGTACACGAGGTATCTCTACAGCGTACAAAGGAGTACAGAAGGTATCTCTACAGCGCACAAAGGAGTACAGAAGGTATCTCTACAGCGCACAAAGGAGTACACGAGGTATCTCTACAGCGTACAAAGGAGTACAGAAGGTATCTCTACAGCGCACAAAGGAGTACAGAAGGTATCTCTACAGCGCACAAAGGAGTACAGAAGGTATCTCTACAGCGCACAAAGGAGTACAGAAGGTATCTCTACAGCGCACAAAGGAGTACAGAAGGTATCTCTACAGCGCACAAAGGAGTACAGGAAATATCTCTAGAACGTACAAAGGAGTACACGAGGTATCTCTACAGCGTACAAAGGAGTACAGAAGGTATCTCTACAGCGCACAAAGGAGTACACGAGGTATCTCTACAGCGTTCAAAGGAGTACAGAAGGTATCTCTACAGCGCACAAAGGAGTACAGAAGGTATCTCTACAGCGCACAAAGGAGTACAGAAGGTATCTCTACAGCGCACAAAGGAGTACAGAAGGTATCTCTACAGCGCACAAAGGAGTACAGAAGGTATCTCTACAGTGCACAAAGGAGTACAGGAAATATCTCTAGAACGTACAAAGGAGTACACGAGGTATCTCTACAGCGTACAAAGGAGTACAGAAGGTATCTCTACAGCGCACAAAGGAGTACAGAAGGTATCTCTACAGCGCACAAAGGAGTACAGAAGGTATCTCTACAGCGCACAAAGGAGTACAGGAAATATCTCTAGAACGTACAAAGGAGTACACGAGGTATCTCCACAGCTTACAAAGGAGTACAGAAGGTATCTCTACAGCGCACAAAGGAGTTCAGAAGGTATCTCTACAGCGCACAAAGGAGTACAGAAGGTATCTCTACAGCGCACACAGGAGTACAGGAAATATCTCTAGAACGTACAAAGGAGTACACGAGGTATCTCTACAGCGTACAAAGGAGTACAGAAGGTATCTCTACAGCGCACAAAGGAGTACAGAAGGTATCTCTACAGCGCACAAAGGAGTAGAGAAGGTGTCTCTCCAGCGCACAAAGGAGTACAGAAGGTATCTCTACAGCGCACAAAGGAGTACAGGAAATATCTCTAGAACGTACAAAGGAGTACACGAGGTGTCTCTACAGCGTACAAAGGAACACAGAAGGTATCTCTACAGCGCACGAAGGAGTACAGAAGGTATCTCTACAGCGCACAAAGGAGTACAGAAGGTATCTCTACAGCGCACAAAGGAGTACAGGAAATATCTCTAGAACGTACAAAGGAGTACATGAGGTATCTCTACAGCGTACAAAGGATTACAGAAGGTATCTCTACAGCGCACAAAGGAGTACACGAGGTATCTCTACAGCGTACAAAGGAGTACAGAAGGTATCTCTACAGCGCACAAAGGAGTACAGGAAATATCTCTAGAACGTACAAAGGAGTACAGAAGGTATCTCTACAGCGCACAAAGGAGTACAGAAGGTATCTCTACAGCGCACAAAGGAGTACAGAAGGTATCTCTACAGCGCACAAAGGAGTACACGAGGTATCTCTACAGCGTACAAAGGAGTACAGAAGGTATCTCTACAGCGCACAAAGGAGTACAGAAGGTATCTCTTCAGCGCACAAAGGAGTACAGAAGGTATCTCTACAGCGCACAAAGGAGTACAGAAGGTATCTCTACAGCGCACAAAGGAGTACAGAAGGTATCTCCACAGCGCACAAAGGAGTACAGGAAATATCTCTAGAACGTACAAAGGAGTACACGAGGTATCTCTACAGCGTACAAAGGAGTACAGAAGGTATCTCTACAGCGCACAAAGGAGTACAGAAGGTATCTCTACAGCGCACAAAGGAGTACAGAAGGTATCTCTACAGCGCACAAAGGAGTACAGGAAATATCTCTACAGCGCACAAAGGAGTACAGAAGGTATCTCTACAGCGTACAAAGGAGTACAGAAGGTATCTCTACAGCGTACAAAGGAGTACAGAAAGTATCTCTACAGCGCACAAAGGAGTACAGAAGGTATCTCTACAGCGCACAAAGGAGTACAGAAGGTATCTCTACAGCGCACAAAGGAGTACAGAAGGTATCTCTACAGCGCACAAAGGAGTACAGGAAATATCTCTAGAACGTACAAAGGAGTACACGAGGTATCTCTACAGCGTACAAAGGAGTACAGAAGGTATCTCTACAGCGCACAAAGGAGTACAGAAGGTATCTCTACAGCGCACAAAGGAGTACAGAAGGTATCTCTAAAGCGCACAAACGAGTACAGAAGGTTTCTCTACAGCGCACAAAGGAGTACAGGAAATATCTCTAGAACGTACAAAGGAGTACACGAGGTATCTCTACAGCGCACAAAGGAGTACACGAGGTATCTCTACAGCGTACAAAGGAGTACAGAAGGTATCTCTACAGCGCACAAAGGAGTACAGAAGGTATCTCTACAGCGCACAAAGGAGTACAGAAGGTATCTCTACAGCGCACAAAGGAGTACAGAAGGTATCTCTACAGCGCACAAAGGAGTACAGAAGGTATCTCTTCAGCGCACAAAGGAGTACAGAAGGTATCTCTACAGCGCACAAAGGAGTACAGAAGGTATCTCTACAGCGCACAAAGGAGTACAGAAGGTATCTCCACAGCGCACAAAGGAGTACAGGAAATATCTCTAGAACGTACAAAGGAGTACACGAGGTATCTCTACAGCGTACAAAGGAGTACAGAAGGTATCTCTACAGCGCACAAAGGAGTACAGAAGGTATCTCTACAGCGCACAAAGGAGTACAGAAGGTATCTCTACAGCGCACAAAGGAGTACAGGAAATATCTCTAGAACGTACAAAGGAGTACACGAGGTATCTCTACAGCGTACAAAGGAGTACAGAAGGTATCTCTACAGCGCACAACGGAGTACAGAAGGTATCTCTACAGCGCACAAAGGAGTACAGAAGGTATCTCTACAGCGCACAAAGGAGTACAGGAAATATCTCTAGAACGTACAGAGGAGTACACGAGGTATCTCTTCAGCGTACAAAGGAGTACAGAAGGTATCTCTACAGCGCACATAGGAGTACAGAAGGTATCTCTAGAGCGCACAAAGGAGTACAGAAGGTATCTCTACAGGGCACTAAGGAGTACAGAAGGTATCTCTACAGTGCACAAACGAGTACAGGAAATATCTCTAGAACGTACAAAGGAGTACACGAGGTATCTCTACAGCGTAAAAAGGAGTACAGAAGGTATCTCAACAGCGCACAAAGGAGTACAGAAGGTATCTCTACAGCGCACAAAGAAGTACGGAAGGTATCTCTACAGCGCACAAAGGAGTACAGAAGGTATCTCTACAGCGCACAAAGGAGTACACGAGGTATCTCTACAGCATACAAAGGAGTACAGAAGGTATCTCTAAAGCGCACAAAGGAGTACAGAAGGTATCTCTACAGCGTACAAAGGAGTACAGAAGGTATCTCTACAGCGCACAAAGGAGTACAGAAGATATCTCTACAGCGCACAAAGGAGTTCAGAAGGTATCTCTACAGTGCACAAAGGAGTACAGGAAATATCTCTAGAACGTACAAAGGAGTACACGAGGTATCTCTACAGCGTACAAAGGAGTACAGAAGGTATCTCTACAGCGCACAAAGGAGTACAGAAGGTATCTCTACAGCGCACAAAGGAGTACAGGAAATATCTTTAGAACGTACAAAGGAGTACACGAGGTATCTCTACAGCGTACAAAGGAGTACAGAAGGTATCTCTACAGCGCACAAAGGAGTACAGAAGGTATCTCTACAGCGCACAAAGGAGTACAGAAGGTATCTCTAAAGCGCACAAACGAGTACAGAAGGTTTCTCTACAGCGCACAAAGGAGTACAGGAAATATCTCTTGAACGTACAAAGGAGTACACGAGGTATCTCTACAGCGCACAAAGGAGTACAGGAAATATCTCTAGAACGTACAAAGGAGTACACGAGGTATCTCTACAGCGTACAAAGGAGTACAGAAGGTATCTCTACAGCGCACAAAGGAGTACACGAGGTATCTCTACAGCGTACAAAGGAGTACAGAAGGTATCTCTACAGCGCACAAAGGAGTACAGGAAATATCTCTAGAACGTACAAAGGAGTACAAAAGGTATCTCTACAGCGCACAAAGGAGTACAGGAAATATTTCTAGAACGTACAAAGGATTACAGAAGGTATCTTTACAGCGCACAAAGGAGTACAGAAGGTATCTCTACAGCGCACAAAGGAGTACAGAAGGTATCTCTACAGCGCACAAAGGAGTACACGAGGTATCTCTACAGCGTACAAAGGAGTACAGAAGGTATCTCTACAGCGCACAAAGGAGTACAGGAAATATCTCTAGAACGTACAAAGGAGTACAAAAGGTATCTCTACAGCGCACAAAGGAGTACAGAAGGTATCTCTACAGCGCACAAAAGAGTACAGAAGGTATCTCTACAGCGCACAAAGGAGTACACGAGGGATCTCTACTGCGTACAAAGGAGTACAGAAGGTATCTCTACAGCGCACAAAGGAGTACAGAAGGTATCTCTACAGCGCACAAAGGAGTACAGAAGGTATCTCTACAGCGCACAAAGGAGTACAGAAGGTATCTCTACAGCTCACAAAGGAGTACAGAAGGTATCTCTACAGCGCACAAAGGAGTACAGGAAATATCTCTAGAACGTACAAAGGAGAACACGAGGTATCTCTACAGCGCACATAGAAGTACAGGAAATATCTCTAGAACGTACAAAGGAGTACACGAGGTATCTCTACAGCGTACAAAGGAGTACAGAAGGTATCTCTACAGCGCACAGAGGAGTACACGAGGTATCTCTACAGCGTACAAAGGAGTACAGAAGGTATCTCTACAGCGCACAAAGGAGTACAGGAAATATCTCTAGAACGTACAAAGGAGTACAGAAGGTATCTCTACAGCGCACAAAGGAGTACAGAAGGTATCTCTACAGCGCACAAAGGAGTACAGAAGGTATCTCTACAGCGCACAAAGGAGTACACGAGGTATCTCTACAGCGTACAAAGGAGTACAGAAGGTATCTCTACAGCGCACAAAGGAGTACAGAAGGTATCTCTACAGCGCACAAAGGAGTACAGAAGGTATCTCTACAGCGCACAAAGGAGTACAGAAGGTATCTCTACAGCGCACAAAGGAGTACAGAAGGTATCTCTACAGCGCACAAAGGAGTACAGGAAATATCTCTAGAACGTACAAAGGAGTACACGAGGTATCTCTACAGCGTACAAAGGAGTACAGAAGGTATCTCTACAGCGCACAAAGGAGTACAGGAAATATCTCTAGAACGTACAGAGGAGTACACGAGGTATCTCTACAGCGCACAAAGGAGTACAGAAGGTATCTCTACAGCGCACAAAGGAGTACAGGAAATATCTCTAGAACGTACAGAGGGGTACACGAGGTATCTCTACAGCGTACAAAGGAGTACAGAAGGTATCTCTACAGCGCACATAGGAGTACAGAAGGTATCTCTAGAGCGCACAAAGGAGTACAGAAGGTATCTCTACAGCGCACAAAGGAGTACAGAAGGTATCTCTACAGCGCACAAAGGAGTACAGGAAATATCTCTAGAACGTACAAAGGAGTACACGAGGTATCTCTACAGCGTAAAAAGGAGTACAGAAGGTATCTCTACAGCGCACAAAGGAGTACGGAAGGTATCTCTACAGCGCACAAAGAAGTACAGAAGGTATCTCTACAGCTCACAAATGAGTACAGAAGGTATCTCTACAGCGCACAAAGGAGTACACGAGGTATCTCTACAGCGTACAAAGGAGTACAGAAGGTATCTCTAAAGCGCACAAAGGAGTACAGAAGGTATCTCTACAGCGTACAAAGGAGTACAGAAGGTATCTCTACAGCGCACAAAGGAGTACAGAAGATATCTCTACAGCGCACAAAGGAGTACAGAAGGTATCTCTACAGCGCACAAAGGAGTACAGGAAATATTTCTAGAACGTACAAAAGAGTACACGAGGTATCTCTACAGCGTACAAAGGAGTACAGAAGGTATCTCTACAGCGCACAAAGGAGTACAGAAGGTATCTCTACAGCGTACAAAGGAGTACAGAAGGTATCTCTACAGCGCACAAAGGAGTACAGAAGGTATCTCTACAGCGCACAAAGGAGTACAGGAAATATCTCTAGAACGTACAAAGGAGTACTCGAGGTATCTCTACAGCGTACAAAGGAGTACACGAGGTATCTCTACAGCGTAAAAAGGAGTACAGAAGGTATCTCTACAGCGCACAAAGGAGTACAGAAGGTATCTCTACAGCGCACAAAGAAGTACAGAAGGTATCTCTACAGCGCACAAAGGAGTACAGGAAATATCTCTAGAACGTACAAAGGAGTGCACGAGGAATCTCTACAGCGTACAAAGGAGTACAGAAGGTATCTCTACAGCGCACAAAGGAGTACAGAAGGTATCTCTACAGCGCACAAAGTAGTACAGGAAATATCTCTAGAACGTACAAAGGAGTACACGAGGTATCTCTACAGCGAACAAAGGAGTACAGAAGGTATCTCTACAGCGCACAAAGGAGTACAGAAGGTATCTCTACAGCGTACAAAGGAGTACAGAAGGTATCTCTACAGCGCACAAAGGAGTACAGAAGGTATCTCTACAGCGCACAAAGAAGTACAGAAGGTATCTCTACAGCGCACAAAGGAGTACAGGAAATATTTCTAGAACGTACAAAAGAGTACACGAGGTATCTCTACAGCGTACAAAGGAGTACAGAAGGTATCTCTACAGCGCACAAAGGAGTACAGAAGGTATCTCTACAGCGTACAAAGGAGTACAGAAGGTATCTCTACAGCGCACAAAGGAGTACAGAAGGTATCTCTACAGCGCACAAAGGAGTACAGGAAATATCTCTAGAACGTACAAAGGAGTACACGAGGTATCTCTACAGCGTACAAAGGAGTACAGAAGGTATCTCTACAGCGCACAAAGGAGTACAGAAGGTATCTCTACAGCGTACAAAGGAGTACAGAAGGTATCTCTACAGCGCACAAAGGAGTACAGAAGGTATCTCTACAGCGCACAAAGGAGTACAGAAGGTATCTCTACAGCGCACAAAGGAGTACAGAAGGTATCTCTACAGCGCACAAAGGAGTACAGAAGGTATCTCTACAGCGCACAAAGGAGTACAGGAAATATCTCTAGAACGTACAAAGGAGTACACGAGGTATCTCTACAGCGTACAAAGGAGTACAGAAGGTATCTCTACAGCGCACAAAGGAGTACAGAAGGTATCTCTACAGCGCACAAAGGAGTACAGAAGGTATCTCTAAAGCGCACAAACGAGTACAGAAGGTTTCTCTACAGCGCACAAAGGAGTACAGGAAATATCTCTAGAACGTACAAAGGAGTACACGAGGTATCTTTACAGCGCACAAAGGAGTACACGAGCTATCTCTACAGCGTACAAAGGAGTACAGAAGGTATCTCTACAGCGCACAAAGGAGTACAGAAGGTATCTCTACAGCGCACAAAGGAGTACAGAAGGTATCTCTACAGCGCACAAAGGAGTACAGAAGGTATCTCTACAGCGCACAAAGGAGTACAGGAAATATCTCTAGAACGTACAAAGGAGTACAGAAGGTATCTCTACAGCGCACAAAGGAGTACAGAAGGTATCTCTACAGCGCACAAAGGAGTACAGAAGGTATCTCTACAGCGCACAAAGGAGTACACGAGGTATCTCTACAGCGTACAAAGGAGTACAGAAGGTATCTCTACAGCGCACAAAGGAGTACAGAAGATATCTCAACAGCGCACAAAGGAGTACAGAAGGTATCTCTACAGCGTACAAAGGAGTACAGAAGGTATCTCTACAGCGCACAAAGGAGTACAGAAGGTATCTCTAAAGCGCACAAACGAGCACAGAAGGTTTCTCTACAGCGCACAAAGGAGTACAGGAAATATCTCTAGAACGTACAAAGGAGTACACGAGGTATCTCTACAGCGCACAAAGGAGTACAGAAGGTATCTCTACAGCGCACAAAGGAGTACAGAAGGTATCTCTACAGCACACAAAGGAGTACAGAAGGTATCTCTTCAGCGCACAAAGGAGTACAGGAAATATCTCTAGAACGTACAAAGGAGTACACGAGGTATCTCTACAGCGTACAAAGGAGTACAGAAGGTATCTCTACAGCGCACAAAGGAGTACAGAAGGTATCTCTACAGCGCACAAAGGAGTACACGAGGTATCTCTACAGCGTACAAAGGAGTACAGAAGGTATCTCTACAGCGCACAAAGGAGTACAGAAGGTATCTCTACAGCGCACAAAGGAGTACAGAAGGTATCTCTACAGCGCACAAAGGTGTACAGAAGGTATCTCTACAGCGCACAAAGGAGTACAGAAGGTATCTCTACAGCGCACAAAGGAGTACAGAAGGTATCTCTACAGCGCACAAAGAAGTACAGAAGGTATCTCTACAGCGCACAAAGGAGTACAGGAAATATTTCTAGAACGTACAATAGAGTACACGAGGTATCTCTACAGCGTACAAAGGAGTACAGAAGGTATCTCTACAGCGCAGAAAGGAGTACAGAAGGTATCTCTACAGCGTACAAAGGAGTACAGAAGGTATCTCTACAGCGCACAAAGGAGTACAGAAGGTATCTCTACAGCGCACAAAGGAGTACAGGAAATATCTCTAGAACGTACAAAGGAGTACACGAGGTATCTCTACAGCGTACAAAGGAGTACAGAAGGTATCTCTACAGCGCACAAAGGAGTACAGAAGGTATCTCTACAGCGTACAAAGGAGTACAGAAGGTATCTCTACAGCGCACAAAGGAGTACAGAAGGTATCTCTACAGCGCACAAAGGAGTACAGAAGGTATCTCTACAGCGCACAAAGGAGTACAGAAGGTATCTCTACAGCGCACAAAGGAGTACAGAAGGTATCTCTACAGCGCACAAAGGAGTACAGGAAATATCTCTAGAACGTACAAAGGAGTACACGAGGTATCTCTACAGCGTACAAAGGAGTACAGAAGGTATCTCTACAGCGCACAAAGGAGTACAGAAGGTATCTCTACAGCGCACAAAGGAGTACAGAAGGTATCTCTAAAGCGCACAAACGAGTACAGAAGGTTTCTCTACAGCGCACAAAGGAGTACAGGAAATATCTCTAGAACGTACAAAGGAGTACACGAGGTATCTTTACAGCGCACAAAGGAGTACACGAGGTATCTCTACAGCGTACAAAGGAGTACAGAAGGTATCTCTACAGCGCACAAAGGAGTACAGAAGGTATCTCTACAGCGCACAAAGGAGTACAGAAGGTATCTCTACAGCGCACAAAGGAGTACAGAAGGTATCTCTACAGCGCACAAAGGAGTACAGGAAATATCTCTAGAACGTACAAAGGAGTACAGAAGGTATCTCTACAGCGCACAAAGGAGTACAGAAGGTATCTCTACAGCGCACAAAGGAGTACAGAAGGTATCTCTACAGCGCACAAAGGAGTACACGAGGTATCTCTACAGCGTACAAAGGAGTACAGAAGGTATCTCTACAGCGCACAAAGGAGTACAGAAGATATCTCAACAGCGCACAAAGGAGTACAGAAGGTATCTCTACAGCGTACAAAGGAGTACAGAAGGTATCTCTACAGCGCACAAAGGAGTACAGAAGGTATCTCTAAAGCGCACAAACGAGTACAGAAGGTTTCTCTACAGCGCACAAAGGAGTACAGGAAATATCTCTAGAACGTACAAAGGAGTACACGAGGTATCTCTACAGCGCACAAAGGAGTACAGAAGGTATCTCTACAGCGCACAAAGGAGTACAGAAGGTATCTCTACAGCACACAAAGGAGTACAGAAGGTATCTCTACAGCGCACAAAGGAGTACAGGAAATATCTCTAGAACGTACAAAGGAGTACACGAGGTATCTCTACAGCGTACAAAGGAGTACAGAAGGTATCTCTACAGCGCACAAAGGAGTACAGAAGGTATCTCTACAGCGCACAAAGGAGTACACGAGGTATCTCTACAGCGTACAAAGGAGTACAGAAGGTATCTCTACAGCGCACAAAGGAGTACAGAAGGTATCTCTACAGCGCACAAAGGAGTACAGAAGGTATCTCTACAGCGCACAAAGGAGTACAGAAGGTATCTCTACAGCGCACAAAGGAGTACAGAAGGTATCTCTACAGCGCACAAAGGAGTACAGGAAATATCTCTACAGCGCACAAAGGAGTACAGGGAATATCTCTAGAACGTACAAAGGAGTACACGAGGTATCTCTACAGCGTACAAAGGAGTACAGAAGGTATCTCTACAGCGCACAAAGGAGTACACGAGGTATCTCTACAGCGTACAAAGGAGTACAGAAGGTATCTGTACAGCGCACAAAGGAGTACAGAAGGTATCTCTACAGCGCACAAAGGAGTACAGAAGGTATCTCTACAGCGCACAAAGGAGTACAGAAGGTATCTCTACAGCGCACAAAGGAGTACAGAAGGTATCTCTACAGCGCACAAAGGAGTACAGAAGGTATCTCTACAGCGCACAAAGGAGTACAGAAGGTATCTCTACAGCGCACAAAGGAGTACAGGAAATATCTCTAGAACGTACAAAGGAGTACACGAGGTATCTCTACAGCGTACAAAGGAGTACAGAAGGTATCTCTACAGCGCACATAGGAGTACAGAAGGTATCTCTACAGCGCACAAAGGAGTACAGAAGGTATCTCTACAGCGCACAAAGGAGTACAGAAGGTATCTCTACAGCGCACAAAGGAGTACAGGGAATATCTCTAGAACGTACAAAGGAGTACACGAGGTATCTCTACAGCGTACAAAGGAGTACAGAAGGTATCTCTACAGCGCACAAAGGAGTACACGAGGTATCTCTACAGCGTACAAAGGAGTACAGAAGGTATCTGTACAGCGCACAAAGGAGTACAGAAGGTATCTCTACAGCGCACAAAGGAGTACAGAAGGTATCTCTACAGCGCACAAAGGAGTACAGAAGGTATCTCTACAGCGCACAAAGGAGTACAGAAGGTATCTCTACAGCGCACAAAGGAGTACAGAAGGTATCTCTACAGCGCACAAAGGAGTGCAGGAAATATCTCTAGAACGTACAAAGGAGTACACGAGGTATCTCTACAGCGTACAAAGGAGTACAGAAGGTATCTCTACAGCGCACAAAGGAGTACAGAAGGTATCTCTACAGCGCACAAAGGAGTACAGAAGGTATCTCTACAGCGCACAAAGGAGTACAGAAGGTATCTCTACAGCGCACAAAGTAGTACAGGAGGTATCTCTACAGCGCACAAAGGAGTACAGGAAATATCTCTAGAACGTACAAAGGAGTACAGAAGGTATCTCTACAGCGCACAAAGGAGTACAGAAGGTATCTCTACAGCGCACAAAGGAGTACAGAAGGTATCTCTACAGCGCACAAAGGAGTACACGAGGTATCTCTACAGCGTTCAAAGGAGTACAGAAGGTATCTCTACAGCGCACAAAGGAGTAAAGAAGGTATCTCTACAGCGCACAAAGGAGTACAGAAGGTATCTCTACAGCGCACAAAGGAGTACAGAAGGTATCTCTACAGCGCACAAAGGAGTACAGAAGGTATCTCTACAGCGCACAAAGGAGTACAGGAAATATCTCTAGAACGTACAAAGGAGTACACGAGGTATCTCTACAGCGTACAAAGGAGTACAGAAGGTATCTCTACAGCGCACAAAGGAGTACAGAAGGTATCTCTACAGCGCACAAAGGAGTACAGAAGGTATCTCTACAGCGCACAAAGGAGTACAGGAAATATCTCTAGAACGTACAAAGGAGTACACGAGGTATCTCCACAGCGTACAAAGGAGTACAGAAGGTATCTCTACAGCGCACAAAGGAGTTCAGAAGGTATCTCTACAGCGCACAAAGGAGTACAGAAGGTATCTCTACAGCGCACACAGGAGTACAGGAAATATCTCTAGAACGTACAAAGGAGTACACGAGGTATCTCTACAGCGTACAAAGGAGTACAGAAGGTATCTCTACAGCGCACAAAGGAGTACAGAAGGTATCTCTACAGCGCACAAAGGAGTAGAGAAGGTGTCTCTACAGCGCACAAAGGAGTACAGAAGGTATCTCTACAGCGCACAAAGGAGTACAGAAATATCTCTAGAACGTACAAAGGAGTACACGAGGTATCTCTACAGCGTACAAAGGAGTACAGAAGGTATCTCTACAGCGCACAAAGGAGTACAGAAGGTATCTCAACAGCGCACAAAGGAGTACAGAAGGTATCTCTACAGCGCACAAAGGAGTACAGAAGGTATCTCTACAGCGCACAGAGGAGTACAGGAAATATCTCTAGAACGTACAAAGGAGTACAGAAGGTATCTCTACAGCGCACAAAGGAGTACAGAAGGTATCTCTACAGCGCACAAAGGAGTACAGAAGGTATCTCTACAGCGCACAAAGGAGTACACGAGGTATCTCTACAGCGTACAAAGGAGTACAGAAGGTATCTCTACAGCGCACAAAGGAGTACAGAAGGTATCTCTACAGCGCACAAAGGAGTACAGAAGGTATCTCTACAGCGCACAAAGAAGTACAGAAGGTATCTCTACAGCGCACAAAGGAGTACAGAAGGTATCTCTACAGCGCACAAAGGAGTACAGGAAATATCTCTAGAACGTACAAAGGAGTACACGAGGTATCTCTACAGCGTACAAAGGAGTACAGAACTTATCTCTACAGCGCACAAAGGAGTACAGGAAATATCTCTAGAACGTACAAAGGATGACACGAGGTATCTCTACAGCGTACAAAGGAGTACAGAAGGTATCTCTACAGCGCACAAAGGAGTACAGAAGGTATCTCTACAGCGTACAAAGGAGTACAGAAGGTATCTCTACAGCGCACAAAGGAGTACAGAAGGTATCTCTACAGCGCACAAAGGAGTACAGAAGGTATCTCTACAGCGCACAAAGGAGTACAGGAAATATCTCTAGAACGTACAAAGGAGTACACGAGGTATCTCTACAGCGTACAAAGGAGTACAGAAGGTATCTCTACAGCGCACAAAGGAGTACAGAAGGTATCTCTACAGCGTACAAAGGAGTACAGAAGGTATCTCTACAGCGCACAAAGGAGTACAGAAGCTATCTCTACAGCGTACAAAGGAGTACAGAAGGTATCTCTACAGCGTACAAAGGAGTACAGAAAGTATCTCTACAGCGCACAAAGGAGTACAGAAGGTATCTCTACAGCGCACAAAGGAGTACAGAAGGTATCTCTACAGCGCACAAAGGAGTACAGAAGGTATCTCTACAGCGCACAAAGGAGTACAGAAGGTATCTCTACAGCGCACAAAGGAGTACAGAAGGTATCTCTAAAGCGCACAAACGAGTACAGAAGGTTTCTCTACAGCGCACAAAGTAGTACAGGAAATATCTCTAGAACGTACAAAGGAGTACACGAGGTATCTTTACAGCGTACAAAGGAGTACAGAAGGTATCTCTACAGCGCACAAAGGAGTACAGAAGGTATCTCTACAGCGCACAAAGGAGTACAGGAGGTATCTCTAAAGCGCACAAACGAGTACAGAAGGTTTCTCTACAGCGCACAAAGTAGTACAGGAAATATCTCTAGAACGTACAAAGGAGTACACGAGGTATCTTTACAGCGCACAAAGGAGTACACGAGGTATCTCTACAGCGTACAAAGGAGTACAGAAGGTATCTCTACAGCGCACAAAGGAGTACAGAAGGTATCTCTACAGCGCACAAAGGAGTACAGAAGGTATCTCTACAGCGCACAAAGGAGTACAGAAGGTATCTCTACAGCGCACAAAGGAGTACAGGAAATATCTCTAGAACGTACAAAGGAGTACAGAAGGTATCTCTACAGCGCACAAAGGAGTACAGAAGGTATCTCTACAGCGCACAAAGGAGTACAGAAGGTATCTCTACAGCGCACAAAGGAGTACACGAGGTATCTCTACAGCGTACAAAGGAGTACAGAAGGTATCTCTACAGCGCACAAAGGAGTACAGAAGATATCTCAACAGCGCACAAAGGAGTACAGAAGGTATCTCTAAAGCGTACAAAGGAGTACAGAAGGTATCTCTACAGCGCACAAAGGAGTACAGAAGGTATCTCTAAAGCGCACAAACGAGTACAGAAGGTTTCTCTACAGCGCACAAAGGAGTACAGGAAATATCTCTAGAACGTACAAAGGAGTACACGAGGTATCTCTACAGCGCACAAAGGAGTACAGAAGGTATCTCTACAGCGCACAAAGGAGTACAGAAGGTATCTCTACAGCACACAAAGGAGTACAGAAGGTATCTCTACAGCGCACAAAGGAGTACAGGAAATATCTCTAGAACGTACAAAGGAGTACACGAGGTATCTCTACAGCGTACAAAGGAGTACAGAAGGTATCTCTACAGCGCACAAAGGAGTACAGAAGGTATCTCTACAGCGCACAAAGGAGTACACGAGGTATCTCTACAGCGTACAAAGGAGTACAGAAAGTATCTCTACAGCGCACAAAGGAGTACAGAAGGTATCTCTACAGCGCACAAAGGAGTACAGAAGGTATCTCTACAGCGCACAAAGGAGTACAGAAGGTATCTCTACAGCGCACAAAGGAGTACAGAAGGTATCTCTACAGCGCACAAAGGAGTACAGGAAATATCTCTAGAACGTACAAAGGAGTACACGAGGTATCTCTACAGCGTACAAAGGAGTACAGAAGGAATTTCTACAGCGCACAAAGGAGTACAGAAGGTATCTCTACAGCGCACAAAGGAGTACAGAAGGTATCTCTACAGCGCACAAAGGAGTACAGAAGGTATCTCTACAGCGCACAAAGGAGTACAGGAAATATCTCTAGAACGTACAAAGGAGTACACGAGGTATCTCTACAGCGTACAAAGGAGTACAGAAGGTATCTCTACAGCGCACAAAGGAGTACAGAAGGTATCTCTACAGCGCACAAAGGAGTACAGAAGGTATCTCTACAGCGCACAAAGGAGTACAGAAGGTATCTCTACAGCGCACAAAGGAGTACAGGAAATATCTCTAGAACGTACAAAGGAGTACACGAGGTATCTCTACAGCGTACAAAGGAGTACAGAAGGTATCTCTACAGCGCACAAAGGAGTACACGAGGTATCTCTACAGCGTACAAAGGAGTACAGAAGGTATCTCTACAGCGCACAAAGGAGTACAGAAGGTATCTCTACAGCGCACAAAGGAGTACAGAAGGTATCTCTACAGCGCACAAAGGAGTACAGAAGGTATCTCTACAGCGCACAAAGGAGTACAGAAGGTATCTCTACAGCGCACAAAGGAGTACAGAAGGTATCTCTACAGCGCACAAAGGAGTACAGAAGGTATCTCTACAGCGCACAAAGGAGTACAGGAAATATCTCTAGAACGTACAAAGGAGTACACGAGGTATCTCTACAGCGTACAAAGGAGTACAGAAGGTATCTCTACAGCGCACAAAGGAGTACAGAAGGTATCTCTACAGCGCACAAAGGAGTACAGAAGGTATCTCTACAGCGCACAAAGGAGTACAGAAGGTATCTCTACAGCGCACAAAGTAGTACAGGAGGTATCTCTACAGCGCACAAAGGAGTACAGGAAATATCTCTAGAACGTACAAAGGAGTACAGAAGGTATCTCTACAGCGCACAAAGGAGTACAGAAGGTATCTCTACAGCGCACAAAGGAGTACAGAACGTATCTCTACAGCGCACAAAGGAGTACACGAGGTATCTCTACAGCGTTCAAAGGAGTACAGAAGGTATCTCTACAGCGCACAAAGGAGTAAAGAAGGTATCTCTACAGCGCACAAAGGAGTACAGAAGGTATCTCTACAGCGCACAAAGGAGTACAGAAGGTATCTCTACAGCGCACAAAGGAGTACAGAAGGTATCTCTACAGCGCACAAAGGAGTACAGGAAATATCTCTAGAACGTACAAAGGAGTACACGAGGTATCTCTACAGCGTACAAAGGAGTACAGAAGGTATCTCTACAGCGCACAAAGGAGTACAGAAGGTATCTCTACAGCGCACAAAGGAGTACAGAAGGTATCTCTACAGCGCACAAAGGAGTACAGGAAATATCTCTAGAACGTACAAAGGAGTACACGAGGTATCTCCACAGCGTACAAAGGAGTACAGAAGGTATCTCTACAGCGCACAAAGGAGTTCAGAAGGTATCTCTACAGCGCACAAAGGAGTACAGAAGGTATCTCTACAGCGCACACAGGAGTACAGGAAATATCTCTAGAACGTACAAAGGAGTACACGAGGTATCTCTACAGCGTACAAAGGAGTACAGAAGGTATCTCTACAGCGCACAAAGGAGTACAGAAGGTATCTCTACAGCGCACAAAGGAGTAGAGAAGGTGTCTCTACAGCGCACAAAGGAGTACAGAAGGTATCTCTACAGCGCACAAAGGAGTACAGAAATATCTCTAGAACGTACAAAGGAGTACACGAGGTATCTCTACAGCGTACAAAGGAGTACAGAAGGTATCTCTACAGCGCACAAAGGAGTACAGAAGGTATCTCAACAGCGCACAAAGGAGTACAGAAGGTATCTCTACAGCGCACAAAGGAGTACAGAAGGTATCTCTACAGCGCACAGAGGAGTACAGGAAATATCTCTAGAACGTACAAAGGAGTACAGAAGGTATCTCTACAGCGCACAAAGGAGTACAGAAGGTATCTCTACAGCGCACAAAGGAGTACAGAAGGTATCTCTACAGCGCACAAAGGAGTACACGAGGTATCTCTACAGCGTACAAAGGAGTACAGAAGGTATCTCTACAGCGCACAAAGGAGTACAGAAGGTATCTCTACAGCGCACAAAGGAGTACAGAAGGTATCTCTACAGCGCACAAAGAAGTACAGAAGGTATCTCTACAGCGCACAAAGGAGTACAGAAGGTATCTCTACAGCGCACAAAGGAGTACAGGAAATATCTCTAGAACGTACAAAGGAGTACACGAGGTATCTCTACAGCGTACAAAGGAGTACAGAACTTATCTCTACAGCGCACAGAGGAGTACAGAAGGTATCTCTACAGCGCACAAAAGAGTACAGAAGGTATCTCTACAGCGCACAAAGGAGTACAGAAGGTATCTCTACAGCGCACAAAGGAGTACAGGAAATATCTCTAGAACGTACAAAGGAGTACACGAGGTATCTCTACAGCGTACAAAGGAGTACAGAAGGTATCTCTACAGCGCACAAAGGAGTACAGAAGGTATCTCTACAGCGTACAAAGGAGTACAGGAAATATCTCTAGAACGTACAAAGGATTACAGAAGGTATCTCTACAGCGCACAAAGGAGTACAGAAGGTATCTCTACAGCGCACAAAGGAGTACAGGAAATATCTCTAGAACGTACAAAGGAGTACACGAGGGATCTCTACAGCGTACAAAGGAGAACAGAAGGTATCTCTACAGCGCACAAAGGAGTACAGAAGGTATCTCTACAGCGTACAAAGGAGTACAGAAGGTATCTCTACAGCGCACAAAGGAGTACAGAAGGTATCTCTACAGCGCACAAAGGAGTACAGGAAAAATCTCTAGAACGTACAAAGGAGTACACGAGGTATCTCTACAGCGTACAAAGGAGTACACGAGGTATCTCTACAGCGTACAAAGGAGTACAGAAGGTATCTCTACAGCGCACAAAGGAGTACAGAAGGTATCTCTACAGCGTACAAAGGAGTACAGAAGGTATCTCTACAGCGCACAAAGGAGTACAGAAGGTATCTCTACAGCGCACAAAGGAGTACCGAAGGTATCTCTACAGCGCACAAAGGAGTACAGGAAATATCTCTAGAACGTACAAAGGAGTACACGAGGTATCTCTACAGCGTACAAAGGAGTACAGAAGCTATCTCTACAGCGCACAAAGTAGTACAGAAGGTATCTCTACAGCGCACAAAGGAGTACAGGAAATATCTCTAGAACGTACAAAGGAGTACACGAGGTATCTCTACAGCGCACAAAGGTGTACAGAAGGTATCTCTACAGCGCACAAAGGAGTACAGAAGGTATCTCTACAGCGCACAAAGGAGTACAGAAGGTATCTCTACAGCGCCCAAAGGAGTACAGAAGGTATCTCTACAGCGCACAAAGGAGTACAGGAAATATATCTAGAACGTACAAAGGAGTACACGAGGTATCTCTACAGCGTACAAAGGAGTACAGAAGGTATCTCTACAGCGCACAAAGGAGTACAGAAGGTATCTCTACAGCGCACAAAGGAGTACAGAAGGTATCTCTACAGCGCACAAAGGAGTACAGAAGGTATCTCTACAGCGCACAAAGGAGTACAGGAAATATCTCTAGAACGTACAAAGGAGTACACGAGGTATCTCTACAGCGTACAAAGGAGTACAGAAGGTATCTCTACAGCGCACAAAGGAGTCCAGAAGGTATCTCTACAGCGCACAAAGGAGTACAGAAGGTATCTCTACAGCGCACAAAGGAGTACAGAAGGTATCTCTACAGCGCACAAAGGAGTACAGGAAATATCTCTAGAACGTACAAAGGAGTACAGAAGGTATCTCTACAGCGCACAAAGGAGTACAGAAGGTATCTCTACAGCGCACAAAAGAGTACAGAAGGTATCTCTACAGCGCACAAAGGAGTACACGAGGTATCTCTACAGCGTACAAAGGAGTACAGAAGGTATCTCTACAGCGCACAAAGGAGTACAGAAGGTATCTCTACAGCGCACAAAGGAGTACAGAAGGTATCTTTACAGCGCACAAAGGAGTACAGAAGGTATCTCTACAGCGCACAAAGAAGTACAGAAGGTATCTCTACAGCGCACAAAGGAGTACAGGAAATATCTCTAGAACGTACAAAGGAGTACACGAGGTATCTCTACAGCGTACAAAGGAGTACAGAAGGTATCTCTACAGCGCACAAAGGAGTACAGAAGGTATCTCTACAGCGCACAAAGGAGTACAGGAAATATCTCTAGAACGTACAAAGGAGTACACGAGGTATCTCTACAGCGTACAAAGGAGTACAGAAGGTATCTCTAAAGCGCACAAAGGAGTACAGAAGGTATCTCTACAGCGTACAAAGGAGTACAGAAGATATCTCTACAGCGCACAAAGAAGTACAGAAGGTATCTCTACAGCGCACAAAGGAGTACAGAAGGTATCTCTACAGCGCACAAAGGAGTACAGGAAATATCTCTAGAACGTACAAAGGAGTACACGAGGTATCTCTACAGCGTACAAAGGAGTACAGAAGGTATCTCTACAGCGCACAAAGGAGTACAGAAGGTATCTCTACAGCGTACAAAGGAGTACAGAAGGTATCTCTACAGCGCACAAAGGAGTACAGAAGGTATCTCTAAAGCGCACAAAGGAGTACAGGAAATATCTCTTGAACGTACAAAGGAGTACACGAGGTATCTCTACAGCGTACAAAGGAGTACAGAAGGTATCTCTACAGCGCACAAAGGAGTACAGAAGGTATCTCTACAGCGTACAAAGGAGTACAGAAGGTATCTCTACAGCGCACAAAGGAGTACAGAAGGTATCTCTACAGCGCACAAAGGAGTACAGAAGGTATCTCTACAGCGCACAAAGGAGTACAGGAAATATCTCTAGAACGTACGAAGGAGTACACGAGGTATTTCTACAGCGTACAAAGGAGTACAGAAGGTATCTCTACAGCGCACAAAGGAGTACAGGAAATATCTCTAGAACGTACAAAGGAGTACACGAGGTATCTCTACAGCGTACAAAGGAGTACAGAAGGTATCTCTACAGCGCACAAAGGAGTACAGAAGGTATCTCTACAGCGCACAAAGGAGTACAGAAGGTATCTCTACAGCGCACAAAGGAGTACAGAAGGTATCTCTACAGCGCACAAAGGAGTACAGGAAATATCTCAAGAACGTACAAAGGAGTACACGAGGTATCTCTACAGCGTACAAAGGAGTACAGAAGGTATCTCTACAGCGCACAAAGGAGTACAGAAGGTATCTCTACAGCGCACAAAGGAGTACAGAAGGTATCTCTACAGCGCACAAAGGAGTACAGAAGGTATCTCAATAGCGCACAAAGGAGTACAGGAAATATCTCTAGAACGTACAAAGGAGTACACGAGGTATCTCTACAGCGTACGAAGGAGTACAGAAGGTATCTCTACAGCGCACAAAGGAGTACACGAGGTATCTCTACAGCGTACAAAGGAGTACAGAAGGTATCTCTACAACGCACAAAGGAGTACAGAAGGTATCTCTACAGCGCTCAAAGGAGTACAGAAGGTATCTCTACAGCGCTCAAAGGAGTACAGAAGGTATCTCTACAGCGCACAAAGGAGTACAGGAAATATCTCTAGAACGTACAAAGGAGTACAGAAGGTATCTCTACAGCGCACAAAGGAGTACAGAAGGTATCTCTACAGCGCACAAAGGAGTACAGAAGGTATCTCTACAGCGCACAAAGGAGTACACGAGGTATCTCTACAGCGTACAAAGGAGTACAGAAGGTATCTCTACAGCGCACAAAGGAGTACAGAAGGTATCTCTACAGCGCACAAAGGAGTACAGAAGGTATCTCTACAGCGCACAAAGGAGTACAGAAGGTATCTCTACAGCGCACAAAGGAGTACAGAAGGTATCTCTACAGCGCACAAAGGAGTACAGGAAATATCTCTAGAACGTACAAAGGAGTACACGAGGTATCTCTACAGCGTACAAAGGAGTACAGAAGGTATCTCTACAGCGCACAAAGGAGTACAGAAGGTATCTCTACAGCGCACAAAGGAGTACAGGAAATATCTCTAGAACATACAAAGGAGTACACGAGGTATCTCTACAGCGTACAAAGGAGTACAGAAGGTATCTCTACAGCGCACAAAGGAGTACAGAAGGTATCTCTACAGCGTAAAAAGGAGTACAGAAGGTATCTCTACAGCGCACAAAGGAGTACAGAAGGTATCTCTACAGCGCACAAAGGAGTACAGAAGGTATCTCTACAGCGCACAAAGGAGTACAGGAAATATCTCTAGAACGTACAAAGGAGTACACGAGGTATCTCTACAGCGTACAAAGGAGTACAGAAGGTATCTCTACAGCGCACAAAGGAGTACAGAAGGTATCTCTACAGCGTACAAAAGAGTACAGAAGGTATCTCTACAGCGCACAGAGGAGTACAGAAGGTATCTCTAAAGCGTACAAAGGAGTACAGAAGGTATCTCTACAGCGCACACAGGAGTACAGAAGGTATCTCTACAGCGCACAAAGGAGTACAGAAGGTATCTCTACAGCGCACAAAGGAGTACAGGAAATATCTCTAGAACGTACAAAGGAGTACACGAGGTATCTCTACAGCGTACAAAGGAGTACAGAAGGTATCTCTTCTACAGCGCACAAAGGAGAACAGAAGGTATCTCTACAGCGCACAAAGGAGTACAGGAAATATCTCTACAGCGCACGAAGGAGTACAGAAGGTATCTTTACAGCGCACAAAGGAGTACAGAAGGTATCTCTACAGCGCACAAAGGAGTACAGAAGGTATCTCTACAGCGCACAAAGGAGTACAGAAGGTATCTCTACAGCGCACAAAGAAGTACAGAAGGTATCTCTACAGCGCACAAAGGAGTACAGAAGGTATCTCTACAGCGCACAAAGGAGTACAGGAAATATCTCTAGAACGTACAAAGGAGTACACGAGGTATCTCTACAGCGTACAAAGGAGTACAGAACTTATCTCTACAGCGCACAGAGGAGTACAGAAGGTATCTCTACAGCGCACAAAAGAGTAGAGAAGGTATCTCTACAGCGCACAAAGGAGTACAGAAGGTATCTCTACAGCGCACAAAGGAGTACAGGAAATATCTCTAGAACGTACAAAGGAGTACACGAGGTATCTCTACAGCGTACAAAGGAGTACAGAAGGTATCTCTACAGCGCACAAAGGAGTACAGAAGGTATCTCTACAGCGTACAAAGGAGTACAGGAAATATCTCTAGAACGTACAAAGGATTACAGAAGGTATCTCTACAGCGCACAAAGGAGTACAGAAGGTATCTCTACAGCGCACAAAGGAGTACAGGAAATATCTCTAGAACGTACAAAGGAGTACACGAGGGATCTCTACAGCGTACAAAGGAGAACAGAAGGTATCTCTACAGCGCACAAAGGAGTACAGAAGGTATCTCTACAGCGTACAAAGGAGTACAGAAGGTATCTCTACAGCGCACAAAGGAGTACAGAAGGTATCTCTACAGCGCACAAAGGAGTACAGGAAAAATCTCTAGAACGTACAAAGGAGTACACGAGGTATCTCTACAGCGTACAAAGGAGTACACGAGGTATCTCTACAGCGTACAAAGGAGTACAGAAGGTATCTCTACAGCGCACAAAGGAGTACAGAAGGTATCTCTACAGCGTACAAAGGAGTACAGAAGGTATCTCTACAGCGCACAAAGGAGTACAGAAGGTATCTCTACAGCGCACAAAGGAGTACCGAAGGTATCTCTACAGCGCACAAAGGAGTACAGGAAATATCTCTAGAACGTACAAAGGAGTACACGAGGTATCTCTACAGCGTACAAAGGAGTACAGAAGCTATCTCTACAGCGCACAAAGAAGTACAGAAGGTATCTCTACAGCGCACAAAGGAGTACAGGAAATATCTCTAGAACGTACAAAGGAGTACACGAGGTATCTCTACAGCGCACAAAGGTGTACAGAAGGTATCTCTACAGCGCACAAAGGAGTACAGAAGGTATCTCTACAGCGCCCAAAGGAGTACAGAAGGTATCCCTACAGCGCACAAAGGAGTACAGGAAATATATCTAGAACGTACAAAGGAGTACACGAGGTATCTCTACAGCGTACAAAGGAGTACAGAAGGTATCTCTACAGCGCACAAAGGAGTACAGAAGGTATCTCTACAGCGCACAAAGGAGTACAGAAGGTATCTCTACAGCGCACAAAGGAGTACAGAAGGTATCTCTACTGCGCACAAAGGAGTACAGGAAATATCTCTAGAACGTACAAAGGAGTACACGAGGTATCTCTACAGCGTACAAAGGAGTACAGAAGGTATCTCTACTGCGCACAAAGGAGTACAGAAGGTATCTCTACAGCGCACAAAGGAGTACAGAAGGTATCTCTACAGCGCACAAAGGAGTACAGAAGGTATCTCTACAGCGCACAAAGGAGTACAGGAAATATCTCTAGAACGTACAAAGGAGTACAGAAGGTATCTCTACAGCGCACAAAGGAGTACAGAAGGTATCTCTACAGCGCACAAAGGAGTACAGAAGGTATCTCTACAGCGCACAAAGGAGTACACGAGGTATCTCTACAGCGTACAAAGGAGTACAGAAGGTATCTCTACAGCGCACAAAGGAGTACAGAAGGTATCTCTACAGCGCACAAAGGAGTACAGAAGGTATCTTTACAGCGCACAAAGGAGTACAGAAGGTATCTCTACAGCGCACAAAGAAGTACAGAAGGTATCTCTACAGCGCACAAAGGAGTACAGGAAATATCTCTAGAACGTACAAAGGAGTACACGAGGTATCTCTACAGCGTACAAAGGAGTACAGAAGGTATCTCTACAGCGCACAAAGGAGTACAGAAGGTATCTCTACAGCGCACAAAGGAGTACAGGAAATATCTCTAGAACGTACAAAGGAGTACACGAGGTATCTCTACAGCGTACAAAGGAGTACAGAAGGTATCTCTAAAGCGCACAAAGGAGTACAGAAGGTATCTCTACAGCGTACAAAGGAGTACAGACGATATCTCTACAGCGCACAAAGGAGTACAGAAGGTATCTCTACAGCGCACAAAGGAGTACAGAAGGTATCTCTACAGCGCACAAAGGAGTACAGGAAATATCTCTAGAACGTACAAAGGAGTACACGAGGTATCTCTACAGCGTACAAAGGAGTACAGAAGGTATCTCTACAGCGCACAAAGGAGTACACGAGGTATCTCTACAGCGTACAAAGGAGTACAGAAGGTATCTCTACAGCGCACAAAGGAGTACAGAAGGTATCTCTACAGCGCACAAAGGAGTACAGAAGGTATCTCTACAGCGCACAAAGGAGTACAGAAGGTATCTCTACAGCGCACAAAGGAGTACAGAAGGTATCTCTACAGCGCACAAAGGAGTACAGAAGGTATCTCTACAGCGCACAAAGGAGTACAGAAGGTATCTCTACAGCGCACAAAGGAGTACAGGAAATATCTCTAGAACGTACAAAGGAGTACACGAGGTATCTCTACAGCGTACAAAGGAGTACAGAAGGTATCTCTACAGCGCACAAAGGAGTACAGAAGGTATCTCTACAGCGCACAAAGGAGTACAGAAGGTATCTCTACAGCGCACAAAGGAGTACAGAAGGTATCTCTACAGCGCACAAAGTAGTACAGGAGGTATCTCTACAGCGCACAAAGGAGTACAGGAAATATCTCTAGAACGTACAAAGGAGTACAGAAGGTATCTCTACAGCGCACAAAGGAGTACAGAAGGTATCTCTACAGCGCACAAAGGAGTACAGAAGGTATCTCTACAGCGCACAAAGGAGTACACGAGGTATCTCTACAGCGTTCAAAGGAGTACAGAAGGTATCTCTACAGCGCACAAAGGAGTAAAGAAGGTATCTCTACAGCGCACAAAGGAGTACAGAAGGTATCTCTACAGCGCACAAAGGAGTACAGAAGGTATCTCTACAGCGCACAAAGGAGTACAGAAGGTATCTCTAGAGCGCACAAAGGAGTACAGGAAATATCTCTAGAACGTACAAAGGAGTACACGAGGTATCTCTACAGCGTACAAAGGAGTACAGAAGGTATCTCTACAGCGCACAAAGGAGTACAGAAGGTATCTCTACAGCGCACAAAGGAGTACAGAAGGTATCTCTACAGCGCACAAAGGAGTACAGGAAATATCTCTAGAACGTACAAAGGAGTACACGAGGTATCTCCACAGCGTACAAAGGAGTACAGAAGGTATCTCTACAGCGCACAAAGGAGTTCAGAAGGTATCTCTACAGCGCACAAAGGAGTACAGAAGGTATCTCTACAGCGCACACAGGAGTACAGGAAATATCTCTAGAACGTACAAAGGAGTACACGAGGTATCTCTACAGCGTACAAAGGAGTACAGAAGGTATCTCTACAGCGCACAAAGGAGTACAGAAGGTATCTCTACAGCGCACAAAGGAGTAGAGAAGGTGTCTCTACAGCGCACAAAGGAGTACAGAAGGTATCTCTACAGCGCACAAAGGAGTACAGAAATATCTCTAGAACGTACAAAGGAGTACACGAGGTATCTCTACAGCGTACAAAGGAGTACAGAAGGTATCTCTACAGCGCACAAAGGAGTACAGAAGGTATCTCAACAGCGCACAAAGGAGTACAGAAGGTATCTCTACAGCGCACAAAGGAGTACAGAAGGTATCTCTACAGCGCACAGAGGAGTACAGGAAATATCTCTAGAACGTACAAAGGAGTACAGAAGGTATCTCTACAGCGCACAAAGGAGTACAGAAGGTATCTCTACAGCGCACAAAGGAGTACAGAAGGTATCTCTACAGCGCACAAAGGAGTACACGAGGTATCTCTACAGCGTACAAAGGAGTACAGAAGGTATCTCTACAGCGCACAAAGGAGTACAGAAGGTATCTCTACAGCGCACAAAGGAGTACAGAAGGTATCTCTACAGCGCACAAAGAAGTACAGAAGGTATCTCTACAGCGCACAAAGGAGTACAGAAGGTATCTCTACAGCGCACAAAGGAGTACAGGAAATATCTCTAGAACGTACAAAGGAGTACACGAGGTATCTCTACAGCGTACAAAGGAGTACAGAACTTATCTCTACAGCGCACAGAGGAGTACAGAAGGTATCTCTACAGCGCACAAAAGAGTACAGAAGGTATCTCTACAGCGCACAAAGGAGTACAGAAGGTATCTCTACAGCGCACAAAGGAGTACAGGAAATATCTCTAGAACGTACAAAGGAGTACACGAGGTATCTCTACAGCGTACAAAGGAGTACAGAAGGTATCTCTACAGCGCACAAAGGAGTACAGAAGGTATCTCTACAGCGTACAAAGGAGTACAGGAAATATCTCTAGAACGTACAAAGGATTACAGAAGGTATCTCTACAGCGCACAAAGGAGTACAGAAGGTATCTCTACAGCGCACAAAGGAGTACAGGAAATATCTCTAGAACGTACAAAGGAGTACACGAGGGATCTCTACAGCGTACAAAGGAGAACAGAAGGTATCTCTACAGCGCACAAAGGAGTACAGAAGGTATCTCTACAGCGTACAAAGGAGTACAGAAGGTATCTCTACAGCGCACAAAGGAGTACAGAAGGTATCTCTACAGCGCACAAAGGAGTACAGGAAAAATCTCTAGAACGTACAAAGGAGTACACGAGGTATCTCTACAGCGTACAAAGGAGTACACGAGGTATCTCTACAGCGTACAAAGGAGTACAGAAGGTATCTCTACAGCGCACAAAGGAGTACAGAAGGTATCTCTACAGCGTACAAAGGAGTACAGAAGGTATCTCTACAGCGCACAAAGGAGTACAGAAGGTATCTCTACAGCGCACAAAGGAGTACCGAAGGTATCTCTACAGCGCACAAAGGAGTACAGGAAATATCTCTAGAACGTACAAAGGAGTACACGAGGTATCTCTACAGCGTACAAAGGAGTACAGAAGCTATCTCTACAGCGCACAAAGAAGTACAGAAGGTATCTCTACAGCGCACAAAGGAGTACAGGAAATATCTCTAGAACGTACAAAGGAGTACACGAGGTATCTCTACAGCGCACAAAGGTGTACAGAAGGTATCTCTACAGCGCACAAAGGAGTACAGAAGGTATCTCTACAGCGCACAAAGGAGTACAGAAGGTATCTCTACAGCGCCCAAAGGAGTACAGAAGGTATCTCTACAGCGCACAAAGGAGTACAGGAAATATATCTAGAACGTACAAAGGAGTACACGAGGTATCTCTACAGCGTACAAAGGAGTACAGAAGGTATCTCTACAGCGCACAAAGGAGTACAGAAGGTATCTCTACAGCGCACAAAGGAGTACAGAAGGTATCTCTACAGCGCACAAAGGAGTACAGAAGGTATCTCTACAGCGCACAAAGGAGTACAGGAAATATCTCTAGAACGTACAAAGGAGTACACGAGGTATCTCTACAGCGTACAAAGGAGTACAGAAGGTATCTCTACAGCGCACAAAGGAGTCCAGAAGGTATCTCTACAGCGCACAAAGGAGTACAGAAGGTATCTCTACAGCGCACAAAGGAGTACAGAAGGTATCTCTACAGCGCACAAAGGAGTACAGGAAATATCTCTAGAACGTACAAAGGAGTACAGAAGGTATCTCTACAGCGCACAAAGGAGTACAGAAGGTATCTCTACAGCGCACAAAAGAGTACAGAAGGTATCTCTACAGCGCACAAAGGAGTACACGAGGTATCTCTACAGCGTACAAAGGAGTACAGAAGGTATCTCTACAGCGCACAAAGGAGTACAGAAGGTATCTCTACAGCGCACAAAGGAGTACAGAAGGTATCTTTACAGCGCACAAAGGAGTACAGAAGGTATCTCTACAGCGCACAAAGAAGTACAGAAGGTATCTCTACAGCGCACAAAGGAGTACAGGAAATATCTCTAGAACGTACAAAGGAGTACACGAGGTATCTCTACAGCGTACAAAGGAGTACAGAAGGTATCTCTACAGCGCACAAAGGAGTACAGAAGGTATCTCTACAGCGCACAAAGGAGTACAGGAAATATCTCTAGAACGTACAAAGGAGTACACGAGGTATCTCTACAGCGTACAAAGGAGTACAGAAGGTATCTCTAAAGCGCACAAAGGAGTACAGAAGGTATCTCTACAGCGTACAAAGGAGTACAGAAGATATCTCTACAGCGCACAAAGGAGTACAGAAGGTATCTCTACAGCGCACAAAGGAGTACAGAAGGTATCTCTACAGCGCACAAAGGAGTACAGGAAATATCTCTAGAACGTACAAAGGAGTACACGAGGTATCTCTACAGCGTACAAAGGAGTACAGAAGGTATCTCTACAGCGCACAAAGGAGTACAGAAGGTATCTCTACAGCGTACAAAGGAGTACAGAAGGTATCTCTACAGCGCACAAAGGAGTACAGAAGGTATCTCTAAAGCGCACAAAGGAGTACAGGAAATATCTCTTGAACGTACAAAGGAGTACACGAGGTATCTCTACAGCGTACAAAGGAGTACAGAAGGTATCTCTACAGCGCACAAAGGAGTACAGAAGGTATCTCTACAGCGTACAAAGGAGTACAGAAGGTATCTCTACAGCGCACAAAGGAGTACAGAAGGTATCTCTACAGCGCACAAAGGAGTACAGAAGGTATCTCTACAGCGCACAAAGGAGTACAGGAAATATCTCTTGAACGTACGAAGGAGTACACGAGGTATTTCTACAGCGCACAAAGGAGTACAGAAGGTATCTCTACAGCGCACAAAGGAGTACAGGAAATATCTCTAGAACGTACAAAGGAGTACACGAGGTATCTCTACAGCGTACAAAGGAGTACAGAAGGTATCTCTACAGCGCACAAAGGAGTACAGAAGGTATCTCTACAGCGCACAAAGGAGTACAGAAGGTATCTCTACAGCGCACAAAGGAGTACAGAAGGTATCTCTACAGCGCACAAAGGAGTACAGGAAATATCTCAAGAACGTACAAAGGAGTACACGAGGTATCTCTACAGCGTACAAAGGAGTACAGAAGGTATCTCTACAGCGCACAAAGGAGTACAGAAGGTATCTCTACAGCGCACAAAGGAGTACAGAAGGTATCTCTACAGCGCACAAAGGAGTACAGAAGGTATCTCAATAGCGCACAAAGGAGTACAGGAAATATCTCTAGAACGTACAAAGGAGTACACGAGGTATCTCTACAGCGTACGAAGGAGTACAGAAGGTATCTCTACAGCGCACAAAGGAGTACACGAGGTATCTCTACAGCGTACAAAGGAGTACAGAAGGTATCTCTACAACGCACAAAGGAGTACAGAAGGTATCTCTACAGCGCTCAAAGGAGTACAGAAGGTATCTCTACAGCGCACAAAGGAGTACAGAAGGTATCTCTACAGCGCACAAAGGAGTACAGGAAATATCTCTAGAACGTACAAAGGAGTACAGAAGGTATCTCTACAGCGCACAAAGGAGTACAGAAGGTATCTCTACAGCGCACAAAGGAGTACAGAAGGTATCTCTACAGCGCACAAAGGAGTACACGAGGTATCTCTACAGCGTACAAAGGAGTACAGAAGGTATCTCTACAGCGCACAAAGGAGTACAGAAGGTATCTCTACAGCGCACAAAGGAGTACAGAAGGTATCTCTACAGCGCACAAAGGAGTACAGAAGGTATCTCTACAGCGCACAAAGGAGTACAGAAGGTATCTCTACAGCGCACAAAGGAGTACAGGAAATATCTCTAGAACGTACAAAGGAGTACACGAGGTATCTCTACAGCGTACAAAGGAGTACAGAAGGTATCTCTACAGCGCACAAAGGAGTACAGAAGGTATCTCTACAGCGCACAAAGGAGTACAGGAAATATCTCTAGAACGTACAAAGGAGTACACGAGGTATCTCTACAGCGAACAAAGGAGTACAGAAGGTATCTCTACAGCGCACAAAGGAGTACAGAAGGTATCTCTACAGCGTAAAAAGGAGTACAGAAGGTATCTCTACAGCGCACAAAGGAGTACAGAAGGTATCTCTACAGCGCACAAAGGAGTACAGAAGGTATCTCTACAGCGCACAAAGGAGTACAGGAAATATCTCTAGAACGTACAAAGGAGTACACGAGGTATCTCTACAGCGTACAAAGGAGTACAGAAGGTATCTCTACAGCGCACAAAGGAGTACAGAAGGTATCTCTACAGCGTATAAAAGAGTACAGAAGGTATCTCTACAGCGCACAGAGGAGTACAGAAGGTATCTCTAAAGCGTACAAAGGAGTACAGAAGGTATCTCTACAGCGCACACAGGAGTACAGAAGGTATCTCTACAGCGCACAAAGGAGTACAGAAGGTATCTCTACAGCGCACAAAGGAGTACAGGAAATATCTCTAGAATGTACAAAGGAGTACACGAGGTATCTCTACAGCGTACAAAGGAGTACAGAAGGTATCTCTTCTACAGCGCACAAAGGAGAACAGAAGGTATCTCTACAGCGCACAAAGGAGTACAGGAAATATCTCTACAGCGCACGAAGGAGTACAGAAGGTATCTTTACAGCGCACAAAGGAGTACAGAAGGTATCTCTACAGCGCACAAAGGAGTACAGAAGGTATCTCTACAGCGCACAAAGGAGTACAGAAGGTATCTCTACAGCGCACAAAGAAGTACAGAAGGTATCTCTACAGCGCACAAAGGAGTACAGAAGGTATCTCTACAGCGCACAAAGGAGTACAGGAAATATCTCTAGAACGTACAAAGGAGTACACGAGGTATCTCTACAGCGTGCAAAGGAGTACAGAACTTATCTCTACAGCGCACAGAGGAGTACAGAAGGTATCTCTACAGCGCACAAAAGAGTACAGAAGGTATCTCTACAGCGCACAAAGGAGTACAGAAGGTATCTCTACAGCGCACAAAGGAGTACAGAAGGTATCTCTACAGCGCACAAAGGAGTACAGAAGGTATCTCTACAGCGCACAAAGGAGTACAGAAGGTATCTCAATAGCGCACAAAGGAGTACAGGAAATATCTCTAGAACGTACAAAGGAGTACACGAGGTATCTCTACAGCGTACGAAGGAGTACAGAAGGTATCTCTACAGCGCACAAAGGAGTACACGAGGTATCTCTACAGCGTACAAAGGAGTACAGAAGGTATCTCTACAACGCACAAAGGAGTACAGAAGGTATCTCTACAGCGCTCAAAGGAGTACAGAAGGTATCTCTACAGCGCACAAAGGAGTACAGAAGGTATCTCTACAGCGCACAAAGGAGTACAGGAAATATCTCTAGAACGTACAAAGGAGTACAGAAGGTATCTCTACAGCGCACAAAGGAGTACAGAAGGTATCTCTACAGCGCACAAAGGAGTACAGAAGGTATCTCTACAGCGCACAAAGGAGTACACGAGGTATCTCTACAGCGTACAAAGGAGTACAGAAGGTATCTCTACAGCGCACAAAGGAGTACAGAAGGTATCTCTACAGCGCACAAAGGAGTACAGAAGGTATCTCTACAGCGCACAAAGGAGTACAGAAGGTATCTCTACAGCGCACAAAGGAGTACAGAAGGTATCTCTACAGCGCACAAAGGAGTACAGGAAATATCTCTAGAACGTACAAAGGAGTACACGAGGTATCTCTACAGCGTACAAAGGAGTACAGAAGGTATCTCTACAGCGCACAAAGGAGTACAGAAGGTATCTCTACAGCGCACAAAGGAGTACAGGAAATATCTCTAGAACGTACAAAGGAGTACACGAGGTATCTCTACAGCGAACAAAGGAGTACAGAAGGTATCTCTACAGCGCACAAAGGAGTACAGAAGGTATCTCTACAGCGTAAAAAGGAGTACAGAAGGTATCTCTACAGCGCACAAAGGAGTACAGAAGGTATCTCTACAGCGCACAAAGGAGTACAGAAGGTATCTCTACAGCGCACAAAGGAGTACAGGAAATATCTCTAGAACGTACAAAGGAGTACACGAGGTATCTCTACAGCGTACAAAGGAGTACAGAAGGTATCTCTACAGCGCACAAAGGAGTACAGAAGGTATCTCTACAGCGTACAAAAGAGTACAGAAGGTATCTCTACAGCGCACAGAGGAGTACAGAAGGTATCTCTAAAGCGTACAAAGGAGTACAGAAGGTATCTCTACAGCGCACACAGGAGTACAGAAGGTATCTCTACAGCGCACAAAGGAGTACAGAAGGTATCTCTACAGCGCACAAAGGAGTACAGGAAATATCTCTAGAACGTACAAAGGAGTACACGAGGTATCTCTACAGCGTACAAAGGAGTACAGAAGGTATCTCTTCTACAGCGCACAAAGGAGAACAGAAGGTATCTCTACAGCGCACAAAGGAGTACAGGAAATATCTCTACAGCGCACGAAGGAGTACAGAAGGTATCTTTACAGCGCACAAAGGAGTACAGAAGGTATCTCTACAGCGCACAAAGGAGTACAGAAGGTATCTCTACAGCGCACAAAGGAGTACAGAAGGTATCTCTACAGCGCACAAAGAAGTACAGAAGGTATCTCTACAGCGCACAAAGGAGTACAGAAGGTATCTCTACAGCGCACAAAGGAGTACAGGAAATATCTCTAGAACGTACAAAGGAGTACACGAGGTATCTCTACAGCGTGCAAAGGAGTACAGAACTTATCTCTACAGCGCACAGAGGAGTACAGAAGGTATCTCTACAGCGCACAAAAGAGTACAGAAGGTATCTCTACAGCGCACAAAGGAGTACAGAAGGTATCTCTACAGCGCACAAAGGAGTACAGGAAATATCTCTAGAACGTACAAAGGAGTACACGAGGTATCTCTACAGCGTACAAAGGAGTACAGAAGGTATCTCTACAGCGCACAAAGGAGTACAGAAGGTATCTCTACAGCGTACAAAGGAGTACAGGAAATATCTCTAGAACGTACAAAGGATTACAGAAGGTATCTCTACAGCGCACAAAGGAGTACAGAAGGTATCTCTACAGCACACAAAGGAGTACAGGAAATATCTCTAGAACGTACAAAGGAGTACACGAGGGATCTCTACAGCGTACAAAGGAGAACAGAAGGTATCTCTACAGCGCACAAAGGAGTACAGAAGGTATCTCTACAGCGTACAAAGGAGTACAGAAGGTATCTCTACAGCGCACAAAGGAGTACAGAAGGTATCTCTACAGCGCACAAAGGAGTACAGGAAAAATCTCTAGAACGTACAAAGGAGTACACGAGGTATCTCTACAGCGTACAAAGGAGTACACGAGGTATCTCTACAGCGTACAAAGGAGTACAGAAGGTATCTCTACAGCGCACAAAGGAGTACAGAAGGTATCTCTACAGCGTACAAAGGAGTACAGAAGGTATCTCTACAGCGCACAAAGGAGTACAGAAGGTATCTCTACAGCGCACAAAGGAGTACCGAAGGTATCTCTACAGCGCACAAAGGAGTACAGGAAATATCTCTAGAACGTACAAAGGAGTACACGAGGTATCTCTACAGCGTACAAAGGAGTACAGAAGCTATCTCTACAGCGCACAAAGAAGTACAGAAGGTATCTCTACAGCGCACAAAGGAGTACAGGAAATATCTCTAGAACGTACAAAGGAGTACACGAGGTATCTCTACAGCGCACAAAGGTGTACAGAAGGTATCTCTACAGCGCACAAAGGAGTACAGAAGGTATCTCTACAGCGCACAAAGGAGTACAGAAGGTATCTCTACAGCGCCCAAAGGAGTACAGAAGGTATCTCTACAGCGCACAAAGGAGTACAGGAAATATATCTAGAACGTACAAAGGAGTACACGAGGTATCTCTACAGCGTACAAAGGAGTACAGAAGGTATCTCTACAGCGCACAAAGGAGTACAGAAGGTATCTCTACAGCGCACAAAGGAGTACAGAAGGTATCTCTACAGCGCACAAAGGAGTACAGAAGGTATCTCTACAGCGCACAAAGGAGTACAGGAAATATCTCTAGAACGTACAAAGGAGTACACGAGGTATCTCTACAGCGTACAAAGGAGTACAGAAGGTATCTCTACAGCGCACAAAGGAGTACAGAAGGTATCTCTACAGCGCACAAAGGAGTACAGAAGGTATCTCTACAGCGCACAAAGGAGTACAGAAGGTATCTCTACAGCGCACAAAGGAGTACAGGAAATATCTCTAGAACGTACAAAGGAGTACAGAAGGTATCTCTACAGCGCACAAAGGAGTACAGAAGGTATCTCTACAGCGCACAAAGGAGTACAGAAGGTATCTTTACAGCGCACAAAGGAGTACAGAAGGTATCTCTACAGCGCACAAAGAAGTACAGAAGGTATCTCTACAGCGCACAAAGGAGTACAGGAAATATCTCTAGAACGTACAAAGGAGTACACGAGGTATCTCTACAGCGTACAAAGGAGTACAGAAGGTATCTCTACAGCGCACAAAGGAGTACAGAAGGTATCTCTACAGCGCACAAAGGAGTACAGGAAATATCTCTAGAACGTACAAAGGAGTACACGAGGTATCTCTACAGCGTACAAAGGAGTACAGAAGGTATCTCTAAAGCGCACAAAGGAGTACAGAAGGTATCTCTACAGCGTACAAAGGAGTACAGACGATATCTCTACAGCGCACAAAGGAGTACAGAAGGTATCTCTACAGCGCACAAAGGAGTACAGAAGGTATCTCTACAGCGCACAAAGGAGTACAGGAAATATCTCTAGAACGTACAAAGGAGTACACGAGGTATCTCTACAGCGTACAAAGGAGTACAGAAGGTATCTCTACAGCGCACAAAGGAGTACAGAAGGTATCTTTACAGCGTACAAAGGAGTACAGAAGGTATCTCTACAGCGCACAAAGGAGTACAGAAGGTATCTCTAAAGCGCACAAAGGAGTACAGGAAATATCTCTTGAACGTACAAAGGAGTACACGAGGTATCTCTACAGCGTACAAAGGAGTACAGAAGGTATCTCTACAGCGCACAAAGGAGTACAGAAGGTATCTCTACAGCGTACAAAGGAGTACAGAAGGTATCTCTACAGCGCACAAAGGAGTACAGAAGGTATCTCTACAGCGCACAAAGGAGTACAGAAGGTATCTCTACAGCGCACAAAGGAGTACAGGAAATATCTCTAGAACGTACGAAGGAGTACACGAGGTATTTCTACAGCGCACAAAGGAGTACAGAAGGTATCTCTACAGCGCACAAAGGAGTACAGGAAATATCTCTAGAACGTACAAAGGAGTACACGAGGTATCTCTACAGCGTACAAAGGAGTACAGAAGGTATCTCTACAGCGCACAAAGGAGTACAGAAGGTATCTCTACAGCGCACAAAGGAGTACAGAAGGTATCTCTACAGCGCACAAAGGAGTACAGAAGGTATCTCTACAGCGCACAAAGGAGTACAGGAAATATCTCAAGAACGTACAAAGGAGTACACGAGGTATCTCTACAGCGTACAAAGGAGTACAGAAGGTATCTCTACAGCGCACAAAGGAGTACAGAAGGTATCTCTACAGCGCACAAAGGAGTACAGAAGGTATCTCTACAGCGCACAAAGGAGTACAGAAGGTATCTCAATAGCGCACAAAGGAGTACAGGAAATATCTCTAGAACGTACAAAGGAGTACACGAGGTATCTCTACAGCGTACAAAGGAGTACAGAAGGTATCTCTACAGCGCACAAAGGAGTACACGAGGTATCTCTACAGCGTACAAAGGAGTACAGAAGGTATCTCTACAACGCACAAAGGAGTACAGAAGGTATCTCTACAGCGCTCAAAGGAGTACAGAAGGTATCTCTACAGCGCACAAAGGAGTACAGAAGGTATCTCTACAGCGCACAAAGGAGTACAGGAAATATCTCTAGAACGTACAAAGGAGTACAGAAGGTATCTCTACAGCGCACAAAGGAGTACAGAAGGTATCTCTACAGCGCACAAAGGAGTACAGAAGGTATCTCTACAGCGCACAAAGGAGTACACGAGGTATCTCTACAGCGTACAAAGGAGTACAGAAGGTATCTCTACAGCGCACAAAGGAGTACAGAAGGTATCTCTTCAGCGCACAAAGGAGTACAGAAGGTATCTCTACAGCGCACAAAGGAGTACAGAAGGTATCTCTACAGCGCACAAAGGAGTACAGAAGGTATCTCTACAGCGCACAAAGGAGTACAGGAAATATCTCTAGAACGTACAAAGGAGTACACGAGGTAACTCTACAGCGTACAAAGGAGTACAGAAGGTATCTCTACAGCGCACAAAGGAGTACAGAAGGTATCTCTACAGCGCACAAAGGAGTACAGGAAATATCTCTAGAACGTACAAAGGAGTACACGAGGTATCTCTACAGCGTACAAAGGAGTACAGAAGGTATCTCTACAGCGCACAAAGGAGTACAGAAGGTATCTCTACAGCGTAAAAAGGAGTACAGAAGGTATCTCTACAGCGCACAAAGGAGTACAGAAGGTATCTCTACAGCGCACAAAGGAGTACAGAAGGTATCTCTACAGCGCACAAAGGAGTACAGGAAATATCTCTAGAACGTACAAAGGAGTACACGAGGTATCTCTACAGCGTACAAAGGAGTACAGAAGGTATCTCTACAGCGCACAAAGGAGTACAGAAGGTATCTCTACAGCGTACAAAAGAGTACAGAAGGTATCTCTACAGCGCACAGAGGAGTACAGAAGGTATCTCTAAAGCGTACAAAGGAGTACAGAAGGTATCTCTACAGCGCACACAGGAGTACAGAAGGTATCTCTACAGCGCACAAAGGAGTACAGAAGGTATCTCTACAGCGCACAAAGGAGTACAGGAAATATCTCTAGAACGTACAAAGGAGTACACGAGGTATCTCTACAGCGTACAAAGGAGTACAGAAGGTATCTCTTCTACAGCGCACAAAGGAGAACAGAAGGTATCTCTACAGCGCACAAAGGAGTACAGGAAATATCTCTACAGCGCACGAAGGAGTACAGAAGGTATCTTTACAGCGCACAAAGGAGTACAGGAAATATCTCTAGAACGTACAAAGAAGTACAGAAGGTATCTCTACAGCGCACAAAGGAGTACAGAAGGTATCTCTACAGCGCACAAAGGAGTACAGAAGGTATCTCTACAGCGCACAAAGGATTACAGGAAATATCTCTAGAACGTACAAAGGAGTACACGAGGTATCTCTACAGCGTACAAAGGAGTACAGAAGGTATCTTTACAGCGCACAAAGGAGTACAGAAGGTATCTCTACAGCGCACAAAGGAGTACAGAAGGTATCTCTACAGCGCACAAAGGAGTACAGAAGGTATCTCTACAGCGCACAAAGGAGTACAGGAAATATCTCTAGAACGTACAAAGGAGTACACGAGGTGTCTCTACAGCGTACAAAGGAACACAGAAGGTATCTCTACAGCGCACAAAGGAGTACAGAAGGTATCTCTACAGCGCACAAAGGAGTACAGAAGGTATCTCTACAGCGCACAAAGGAGTACAGAAGGTATCTCTACAGCGCACAAAGGAGTACAGGGAATATCTCTAGAACGTACAAAGGAGTACATGAGGTATCTCTACAGCGTACAAAGGAGTACAGAAGGTATCTCTACAGCGCACAAAGGAGTACACGAGGTATCTCTACAGCGTACAAAGGAGTACAGAAGGTATCTCTACAGCGCACAAAGGAGTACAGGAAATATCTCTAGAACGTACAAAGGAGTACAGAAGGTGTCTCTACAGCGCACAAAGGAGTACAGAAGGTATCTCTACAGCGCACAAAGGAGTACAGAAGGTATCTCTACAGCGCACAAAGGAGTACACGAGGTATCTCTACAGCGTACAAAGGAGTACAGAAGGTATCTCTACAGCGCACAAAGGAGTACAGAAGGTATCTCTACAGCGCACAAAGGAGTACAGAAGGTATCTCTACAGCGCACAAAGGAGTACAGAAGGTATCTCTACAGCGCACAAAGGAGTACAGAAGGTATCTCCACAGCGCACAAAGGAGTACAGGAAATATCTCTAGAACGTACAAAGGAGTACACGAGGTATCTCTACAGCGTACAAAGGAGTACAGAAGGTATCTCTACAGCGCACAAAGGAGTACAGAAGGTATCTCTACAGCGCACAAAGGAGTACAGAAGGTATCTCTACAGCGCACAAAGGAGTACAGGAAATATCTCTAGAACGTACAAAGGAGTACACGAGGTATCTCTACAGCGTACAAAGGAGTACAGAAGGTATCTCTACAGCGCACAACGGAGTACAGAAGGTATCTCTACAGCGCACAAAGGAGTACAGAAGGTATCTCTACAGCGCACAAAGGAGTACAGGAAATATCTCTAGAACGTACAGAGGAGTACACGAGGTATCTCTTCAGCGTACAAAGGAGTACAGAAGGTATCTCTACAGCGCACATAGGAGTACAGAAGGTATCTCTAGAGCGCACAAAGGAGTACAGAAGGTATCTCTACAGCGCACAAAGGAGTACAGAAGGTATCTCTACAGTGCACAAAGGAGTACAGGAAATATCTCTAGAACGTACAAAGGAGTACACGAGGTATCTCTACAGCGTAAAAAGGAGTACAGAAGGTATCTCAACAGCGCACAAAGAAGTACAGAAGGTATCTCTACAGCGCACAAAGGAGTACAGGAAATATCTCTAGAACGTACAAAGGAGAACACGAGGTATCTCTACAGCGCACAAAGAAGTACAGGAAATATCTCTAGAACGTACAAAGGAGTACAGGATATATCTCTAGAACGTACAAAGGAGTACAGAAGGTATCTCTACAGCGCACAAAGGAGTACAGAAGGTATCTCTACAGCGCACAAAGGAGTACAGAAGGTATCTCTACAGCGCACAAAGGAGTACACGAGGTATCTCTACAGCGTACAAAGGAGTACAGAAGGTATCTCTACAGCGCACAAAGGAGTACAGAAGGTATCTCTACAGCGCACAAAGGAGTACAGAAGGTATCTCTACAGCGCACAAAGGAGTACAGAAGGTATCTCTACAGCGCACAAAGGAGTACAGAAGGTATCTCTACAGCGCACAAAGGAGTACAGGAAATATCTCTAGAACGTACAAAGGAGTACACGAGGTATCTCTACAGCGTACAAAGGAGTACAGAAGGTATCTCTACAGCGCACAAAGGAGTACAGGAAATATCTCTAGAACGTACAGAGGAGTACACGAGGTATCTCTACAGCGCACAAAGGAGTACAGAAGGTATCTCTACAGCGCACAAAGGAGTACAGGAAATATCTTAAGAACGTACAAAGGAGTACACGAGGTATCTCTACAGCGTACAAAGGAGTACACGAGGTATCTTTACAGCGTAAAAAGGAGTACAGAAGGTATCTCTAAAGCGCACAAAGGAGTACAGAAGGTATCTCTACAGCGCACAAAGAAGTACAGAAGGTATCTCTACATCGCACAAAGGAGTACAGAAGGTATCTCTACAGCGCACAAAGGAGTACACGAGGTATCTCTACAGCGTACAAAGGAGTACAGAAGGTATCTCTAAAGCGCACAAAGGAGTACAGAAGGTATCTCTACAGCGTACAAAGGAGTACAGAAGGTATCTCTACAGCGCACAAAGGAGTACAGAAGATATCTCTACAGCGCACAAAGGAGTACAGAAGGTATCTCTACAGCGCACAAAGGAGTACAGGAAATATCTCTAGAACGTACAAAGGAGTACACGAGGAATCTCTACAGCGTACAAAGGAGTACAGAAGGTATCTCTACAGCGCACAAAGGAGTACAGAAGGTATCTCTACAGCGCACAAAGTAGTACAGGAAATATCTCTAGAACGTACAAAGGAGTACACGAGGAATCTCTACAGCGTACAAAGGAGTACAGAAGGTATCTCTACAGCGCACAAAGGAGTACAGAAGGTATCTCTACAGCGTACAAAGGAGTACAGAAGGTATCTCTACAGCGCACAAAGGAGTACAGAAGGTATCTCTACAGCGCACAAAGGAGTACAGAAGGTATCTCTACAGCGCACAAAGGAGTACAGGAAATATTTCTAGAACGTACAAAAGAGTACACGAGGTATCTCTACAGCGTACAAAGGAGTACAGAAGGTATCTCTACAGCGCACAAAGGAGTACAGAAGGTATCTCTACAGCGTACAAAGGAGTACAGAAGGTATCTCTACAGCGCACAAAGGAGTACAGAAGGTATCTCTACAGCGCACAAAGGAGTACAGGAAATATCTCTAGAACGTACAAAGGAGTACACGAGGTATCTCTACAGCGTACAAAGGAGTACAGAAGGTATCTCTACAGCGCACAAAGGAGTACAGAAGGTATCTCTACAGCGTACAAAAGAGTACAGAAGGTATCTCTACAGCGCACAAAGGAGTACAGAAGGTATCTCTACAGCGCTCAAAGGAGTACAGAAGGTATCTCTACAGCGCACAAAGGAGTACAGGAAATATCTCTAGAACGTACAAAGGAGTACACGAGGTATCTCTACAGCGCACAAAGGAGTACAGAAGGTATCTCTACAGCGCACAAAGGAGTACAGGAAATATCTCTAGAACGTACAAAGGAGTACACGAGGTATCCCTACAGCGTACGAAGGAGTACAGAAGGTATCTCTACAGCGCACAAAGGAGTACAGAAGGTATCTCTACAGCGTACAAAGGAGTACAGAAGGTATCTCTACAGCGCACAAAGGAGTACAGAAGGTATCTCTACAGCGTACAAAGGAGTACAGAAGGTATCTCTACAGCGTACAAAGGAGTACAGAAAGTATCTCTACAGCGCACAAAGGAGTACAGAAGGTATCTCTACAGCGCACAAAGGAGTACAGAAGGTATCTCTACAGCGCACAAAGGAGTACAGAAGGTATCTCTACAGCGCACAAAGGAGTACAGGAAATATCTCTAGAACGTACAAAGGAGAACACGAGGTATCTCTACAGCGCACAAAGGAGTAAAGGAAATATCTCTAGAACGTACAAAGGAGTACACGAGGTATCTCTACAGCGTACAAAGGAGTACAGAAGGTATCTCTACAGCGCACAAAGGAGTACACGAGGTATCTCTACAGCGTACAAAGGAGTACAGAAGGTATCTCTACAGCGCACAAAGGAGTACAGGAAATATCTCTAGAACGTACAAAGGAGTACAGAAGGTATCTCTACAGCGCACAAAGGAGTACAGAAGGTATCTCTACAGCGCACAAAGGAGTACAGAAGGTATCTCTACAGCGCACAAAGGAGTACACGAGGTATCTCTACAGCGTACAAAGGAGTACAGAAGGTATCTCTACAGCGCACAAAGGAGTACAGAAGGTATCTCTACAGCGCACAAAGGAGTACAGAAGGTATCTCTACAGCGCACAAAGGAGTACAGAAGGTATCTCTACAGCGCACAAAGGAGTACAGAAGGTATCTCTACAGCGCACAAAGGAGTACAGGAAATATCTCTAGAACGTACAAAGGAGTACACGAGGTATCTCTACAGCGTACAAAGGAGTACAGAAGGTATCTCTACAGCGCACAAAGGAGTACAGGAAATATCTCTAGAACGTACAGAGGAGTACACGAGGTATCTCTACAGCGCACAAAGGAGTACAGAAGGTATCTCTACAGCGCACAAAGGAGTACAGGAAAAATCTCTAGAACGTACAGAGGAGTACACGAGGTATCTCTACAGCGTACAAAGGAGTACAGAAGGTATCTCTACAGCGCACATAGGAGTACAGAAGGTATCTCTAGAGCGCACAAAGGAGTACAGAAGGTATCTCTACAGCGTACAAAGGAGTACAGAAGGTATCTCTACAGCGCACAAAGGAGTACAGAAGGTATCTCTACAGCGCACAAAGGAGTACAGGAAATATCTCTAGAACGTACAAAGGAGTACACGAGGTATCTCTACAGCGTATAAAGGAGTACAGAAGGTATCTCTACAGCGCACAAAGGAGTACAGAAGGTATCTCTACAGCGCACAAAGGAGTACAGAAGGTATCTCTACAGCGCACAAAGGAGTACAGAAGGTATCTCTACAGCGCACAAAGGAGTACAGAAGGTATCTCTACAGCGCACAAAGGAGTACAGGAAATATCTCTAGAACGTACAAAGGAGTACACGAGGTATCTCTACAGCGTACAAAGGAGTACAGAAGGTATCTCTACAGCGCACAAAGGAGTACAGGAAATATCTCTAGAACGTACAGAGGAGTACACGAGGTATCTCTACAGCGCACAAAGGAGTACAGAAGGTATCTCTACAGCGCACAAAGGAGTACAGGAAATATCTCTAGAACGTACAGAGGAGTACACGAGGTATCTCTACAGCGTACAAAGGAGTACAGAAGGTATCTCTACAGCGCACATAGGAGTACAGAAGGTATCTCTAGAGCGCACAAAGGAGTACAGAAGGTATCTCTACAGCGTACAAAGGAGTACAGAAGGTATCTCTACAGCGCACAAAGGAGTAAAGGAAATATCTCTAGAACGTACAAAGGAGTACACGAGGTATCTCTACAGCGTACAAAGGAGTACAGAAGGTATCTCTACAGCGCACAAAGGAGTACACGAGGTATCTCTACAGCGTACAAAGGAGTACAGAAGGTATCTCTACAGCGCACAAAGGAGTACAGGAAATATCTCTAGAACGTACAAAGGAGTACAGAAGCTATCTCTACAGCGCACAAAGGAGTACAGAAGGTATCTCTACAGCGCACAAAGGAGTACAGAAGGTATCTCTACAGCGCACAAAGGAGTACACGAGGTATCTCTACAGCGTACAAAGGAGTACAGAAGGTATCTCTACAGCGCACAAAGGAGTACAGAAGGTATCTCTACAGCGCACAAAGGAGTACAGAAGGTATCTCTACAGCGCACAAAGGAGTACAGAAGGTATCTCTACAGCGCACAAAGGAGTACAGAAGGTATCTCTACAGCGCACAAAGGAGTACAGGAAATATCTCTAGAACGTACAAAGGAGTACACGAGGTATCTCTACAGCGTACAAAGGAGTACAGAAGGTATCTCTACAGCGCACAAAGGAGTACAGGAAATATCTCTAGAACGTACAGAGGAGTACACGAGGTATCTCTACAGCGCACAAAGGAGTACAGAAGGTATCTCTACAGCGCAGAAAGGAGTACAGGAAATATCTCTAGAACGTACAGAGGAGTACACGAGGTATCTCTACAGCGTACAAAGGAGTACAGAAGGTATCTCTACAGCGCACATAGGAGTACAGAAGGTATCTCTAGAGCGCACAAAGGAGTACAGAAGGTATCTCTACAGCGTACAAAGGAGTACAGAAGGTATCTCTACAGCGCACAAAGGAGTACAGAAGGTATCTCTACAGCGCACAAAGGAGTACAGGAAATATCTCTAGAACGTACAAAGGAGTACACGAGGTATCTCTACAGCGTACAAAGGAGTACAGAAGGTATCTCTACAGCGCACAAAGGAGTACAGAAGGTATCTCTACAGCGCACAAAGGAGTACAGAAGGTATCTCTACAGCGCACAAAGGAGTACAGAAGGTATCTCTACAGCGCACAAAGGAGTACAGAAGGTATCTCTACAGCGCACAAAGGAGTACAGGAAATATCTCTAGAACGTACAAAGGAGTACACGAGGTATCTCTACAGCGTACAAAGGAGTACAGAAGGTATCTCTACAGCGCACAAAGGAGTACAGGAAATATCTCTAGAACGTACAGAGGAGTACACGAGGTATCTCTACAGCGCACAAAGGAGTACAGAAGGTATCTCTACAGCGCACAAAGGAGTACAGGAAATATCTCTAGAACGTACAGAGGAGTACACGAGGTATCTCTACAGCGTACAAAGGAGTACAGAAGGTATCTCTACAGCGCACATAGGAGTACAGAAGGTATCTCTAGAGCGCACAAAGGAGTACAGAAGGTATCTCTACAGCGTACAAAGGAGTACAGAAGGTATCTCTACAGCGCACAAAGGAGTACAGAAGGTATCTCTACAGCGCACAAAGGAGTACAGGAAATATCTCTAGAACGTACAAAGGAGTACACGAGGTATCTCTACAGCGTACAAAGGAGTACACTTGGTATCTCTACAGCGTGAAAAGGAGTACAGAAGGTATCTCTACAGTGCACAAAGGAGTACAGAAGGTATCTCTACAGCGCACAAAGAAGTACAGAAGGTATCTCTACAGCGCACAAAGGAGTACAGAAGGTATCTCTACAGCGCACAAAGGAGTACACGAGGTATCTCTACAGCGTACAAAGGAGTACAGAAGGTATCTCTAAAGCGCACAAAGGAGTACAGAAGGTATCTCTACAGCGTACAAAGGAGTACAGAAGGTATCTCTACAGCGCACAAAGGAGTACAGAAGATATCTCTACAGCGCACAAAGGAGTACAGAAGGTATCTCTACAGCGCACAAAGGAGTACAGGAAATATCTCTAGAACGTACAAAGGAGTACACGAGGAATCTCTACAGCGTACAAAGGAGTACAGAAGGTATCTCTACAGCGCACAAAGGAGTACAGAAGGTATCTCTACAGCGCACAAAGTAGTACAGGAAATATCTCTAGAACGTACAAAGGAGTACACGAGGTATCTCTACAGCGTACAAAGGAGTACAGAAGGTATCTCTACAGCGCACAAAGGAGTACAGAAGGTATCTCTACAGCGTACAAAGGAGTACAGAAGGTATCTCTACAGCGCACAAAGGAGTACAGAAGGTATCTCTACAGCGCACAAAGGAGTACAGAAGGTATCTCTACAGCGCACAAAGGAGTACAGGAAATATTTCTCGAACGTACAAAAGAGTACACGAGGTATCTCTACAGCGTACAAAGGAGTACAGAAGGTATCTCTACAGCGCACAAAGGAGTACAGAAGGTATCTCTACAGCGTACAAAGGAGTACAGAAGGTATCTCTTCAGCGCACAAAGGAGTACAGAAGGTATCTCTACAGCGCACAAAGGAGTACAGGAAATTTCTCTAGAACGTACAAAGGAGTACACGAGGTATCTCTACAGCGTACAAAGGAGTACAGAAGGTATCTCTACAGCGCACAAAGGAGTACAGAAGGTATCTCTACAGCGTACAAAGGAGTACAGAAGGTATCTCTACAGCGCACAAAGGAGTACAGAAGGTATCTCTACAGCGCACAAAGGAGTACAGAAGGTATCTCTACAGCGCACAAAGGAGTACAGGAAATATCTCTAGAACGTACAAAGGAGTACACGAGGTATCTCTACAGCGCACAAAGGAGTACAGAAGGTATCTCTACAGCGCACAAAGGAGTACAGGAAATATCTCTAGAACGTACAAAGGAGTACACGAGGTATCTCTACAGCGTACAAAGGAGTACAGAAGGTATCTCTACAGCGCACAAAGGAGTACAGAAGGTATCTCTACAGCGTACAAAGGAGTACAGAAGGTATCTCTACCGCGCACAAAGGAGTACAGAAGGTATCTCTACAGCGTACAAAGGAGTACAGAAGGTATCTCTACAGCGTACAAAGGAGTACAGAAAGTATCTCTACAGCGCACAAAGGAGTACAGAAGGTATCTCTACAGCGCACAAAGGAGTACAGAAGGTATCTCTACAGCGCACAAAGGAGTACAGAAGGTATCTCTACAGCGCACAAAGGAGTACAGGAAATATCTCTAGAACGTACAAAGGAGTACAGAAGGTATCTCTACAGCGCACAAAGGAGTACAGAAGGTATCTCTACAGCGCACAAAGGAGTACAGAAGGTATCTCTACAGCGCACAAAGGAGTACACGAGGTATCTCTACAGCGTACAAAGGAGTACAGAAGGTATCTCTACAGCGCACAAAGGAGTACAGAAGGTATCTCAACAGCGCACAAAGGAGTACAGAAGGTATCTCTAAAGGGTACAAAGGAGTACAGAAGGTATCTCTACAGCGCACAAAGGAGTACAGAAGGTATCTCTACAGCGCACAAAGGAGTACAGGAAATATCTATAGAACGTACAAAGGAGTACACGAGGTATCTCTACAGCGTACAAAGGAGTACAGAAGGTATCTCTACAGCGCACAAAGGAGTACAGAAGGTATTTCTACAGCGCACAAAGGAGTTCAGGAAATATCTCTAGAACGTACAAAGGAGTACACGAGGTATCTCTACAGCGCACAAAGGAGTACAGAAGGTATCTCTACAGCGCACAAAAGAGTACAGAAGGTATCTCTACAGCGCACAAAGGAGTACACGAGGTATCTCTACAGCGTACAAAGGAGTACAGAAGGTATCTCTACAGCGCACAAAGGAGTACAGAAGGTATCTCTACAGCGCACAAAGGAGTACAGAAGGTATCTCTACAGCGCACAAAGGAGTACAGAAGGTATCTCTACAGCGCACAAAGGAGTACAGAAGGTATCTCTACAGCGCACAAAGGAGTACAGGAAATATCTCTAGAACGTACAAAGGAGAACACGAGGTATCTCTACAGCGCACAAAGGAGTACAGGAAATATCTCTAGAACGTACAAAGGAGTACACGAGGTATCTCTACAGCGTACAAAGGAGTACAGAAGGTATCTCTACAGCGCACAAAGGAGTACACGAGGTATCTCTACAGCGTACAAAGGAGTACAGAAGGTATCTCTACAGCGCACAAAGGAGTACAGGAAATATCTCTAGAACGTACAAAGGAGTACAGAAGGTATCTCTACAGCGCACAAAGGAGTACAGAAGGTATCTCTACAGCGCACAAAGGAGTACAGAAGGTATCTCTACAGCGCACAAAGGAGTACACGAGGTATCTCTACAGCGTACAAAGGAGTACAGAAGGTATCTCTACAGCGCACAAAGGAGTACAGGAGGTATCTCTACAGCGCACAAAGGAGTACAGAAGGTATCTCTACAGCGCACAAAGGAGTACAGAAGGTATCTCTACAGCGCACAAAGGAGTACAGAAGGTATCTCTACAGCGCACAAAGGAGTACAGGAAATATCTCTAGAACGTACAAAGGAGTACACGAGGTATCTCTACAGCGTACAAAGGAGTACAGAAGGTATCTCTACAGCGCACAAAGGAGTACAGGAAATATCTCTAGAACGTACAGAGGAGTACACGAGGTATCTCTACAGCGCACAAAGGAGTACAGAAGGTATCTCTACAGCGCACAAAGGAGTACAGGAAATATCTCTAGAACGTACAGAGGAGTACACGAGGTATCTCTACAGCGTACAAAGGAGTACAGAAGGTATCTCTACAGCGCACATAGGAGTACAGAAGGTATCTCTAGAGCGCACAAAGGAGTACAGAAGGTATCTCTACAGCGTACAAAGGAGTACAGAAGGTATCTCTACAGCGCACAAAGGAGTACAGAAGGTATCTCTACAGCGCACAAAGGAGTACAGGAAATATCTCTAGAACGTACAAAGGAGTACACGAGGTATCTCTACAGCGTACAAAGGAGTACACTTGGTATCTCTACAGCGTAAAAAGGAGTACAGAAGGTATCTCTACAGCGCACAAAGGAGTACAGAAGGTATCTCTACAGCGCACAAAGAAGTACAGAAGGTATCTCTACAGCGCACAAAGGAGTACAGAAGGTATCTCTACAGCGCACAAAGGAGTACACGAGGTATCTCTACAGCGTACAAAGGAGTACAGAAGGTATCTCTAAAGCGCACAAAGGAGTACAGAAGGTATCTCTACAGCGTACAAAGGAGTACAGAAGGTATCTCTACAGCGCACATAGGAGTACAGAAGATATCTCTACAGCGCACAAAGGAGTACAGAAGGTATCTCTACAGCGCACAAAGGAGTACAGGAAATATCTCTAGAACGTACAAAGGAGTACACGAAGAATCTCTACAGCGTACAAAGGAGTACAGAAGGTATCTCTACAGCGCACAAAGGAGTACAGAAGGTATCTCTACAGCGCACAAAGTAGTACAGGAAATATCTCTAGAACGTACAAAGGAGTACACGAGGTATCTCTACAGCGTACAAAGGAGTACAGAAGGTATCTCTACAGCGCACAAAGGAGTACAGAAGGTATCTCTACAGCGTACAAAGGAGTACAGAAGGTATCTCTACAGCGCACAAAGGAGTACAGAAGGTATCTCTACAGCGCACAAAGGAGTACAGAAGGTATCTCTACAGCGCACAAAGGAGTACAGGAAATATTTCTAGAACGTACAAAAGAATACACGAGGTATCTCTACAGCGTACAAAGGAGTACAGAAGGTATCTCTACAGCGCACAAAGGAGTACAGAAGGTATCTCTACAGCGTACAAAGGAGTACAGAAGGTATCTCTACAGCGCACAAAGGAGTACAGAAGGTATCTCTACAGCGCACAAAGGAAAACAGGAAATATCTCTAGAACGTACAAAGGAGTACACGAGGTATCTCTACAGCGTACAAAGGAGTACAGAAGGTATCTCTACAGCGCACAAAGGAGTACAGAAGGTTTCTCTACAGCGTACAAAGGAGTACAGAAGGTATCTCTACAGCGCACAAAGGAGTACAGAAGGTATCTCTACAGCGCACAAAGGAGTACAGAAGGTATCTCTACAGCGCACAAAGGAGTACAGGAAATAACTCTAGAACGTACAAAGGAGTACACGAGGTATCTCTACAGCGCACAAAGGAGTACAGAAGGTATCTCTACAGCGCACAAAGGAGTACAGGAAATATCTCTAGAACGTACAAAGGAGTACACGAGGTATCTCTACAGCGTACAAAGGAGTACAGAAGGTATCTCTACAGCGCACAAAGGAGTACAGAAGGTATCTCTACAGCGTACAAAGGAGTACAGAAGGTATCTCTACCGCGCACAAAGGAGTACAGAAGGTATCTCTACAGCGTACAAAGGAGTACAGAAGGTATCTCTACAGCGTACAAAGGAGTACAGAAAGTATCTCTACAGCGCACAAAGGAGTACAGAAGGTATCTCTACAGCGCACAAAGGAGTACAGAAGGTATCTCTACAGCGCACAAAGGAGTACAGAAGGTATCTCTACAGCGCACAAAGGAGTACAGGAAATATCTCTAGAACGTACAAAGGAGTACAGAAGGTATCTCTACAGCGCACAAAGGAGTACAGAAGGTATCTCTACAGCGCACAAAGGAGTACAGAAGGTATCTCTACAGCGCACAAAGGAGTACACGAGGTATCTCTACAGCGTACAAAGGAGTACAGAAGGTATCTCTACAGCGCACAAAGGAGTACAGAAGGTTTCTCAACAGCGCACAAAGGAGTACAGAAGGTATCTCTAAAGGGTACAAAGGAGTACAGAAGGTATCTCTACAGCGCACAAAGGAGTACAGAAGGTATCTCTACAGCGCACAAAGGAGTACAGGAAATATCTCTAGAACGTACAAAGGAGTACACGAGGTATCTCTACAGCGTACAAAGGAGTACAGAAGGTATCTCTACAGCGCACAAAGGAGTACAGAAGGTATTTCTACAGCGCACAAAGGAGTTCAGGAAATATCTCTAGAACGTACAAAGGAGTACACGAGGTATCTCTACAGCGAACAAAGGAGTACAGAAGGTATCTCTACAGCGCACAAAGGAGTACAGAAGGTATCTCTACAGCGTACAAAGGAGTACAGAAGGTATCTCTACAGCGCACAAAGGAGTACAGAAGGTATCTCTACAGCGCACAAAGGAGTACAGAAGGTATCTCCACAGCGCACAAAGGAGTACAGGAAATATTTCTAGAACGTACAAAAGAGTACACGAGGTATCTCTACAGCGTACAAAGGAGTACAGAAGGTATCTCTACAGCGCACAAAGGAGTACAGAAGGTATCTCTACAGCGTACAAAGGAGTACAGAAGGTATCTCTACAGCGCACAAAGGAGTACAGAAGGTATCTCTACAGCGCACAAAGGAGTACAGGAAATATCTCTAGAACGTACAAAGGAGTACACGAGGTATCTCTACAGCGTACAAAGGAGTACAGAAGGTATCTCTACAGCGCACAAATGAGTACAGAAGGTATCTCTACAGCGTACAAAGGAGTACAGAAGGTATCTCTACAGCGCACAAAGGAGTACAGAAGGTATCTCTACAGCGCACAAAGGAGTACAGAAGGTATCTCTACAGCGCACAAAGGAGTACAGGAAATATCTCTAGAACGTACAAAGGAGTACACGAGGTATCTCTACAGCGCACAAAGGAGTACAGAAGGTATCTCTACAGCGCACAAAGGAGTACAGGAAATATTTCTAGAACGTACAAAGGAGTACACGAGGTATCTCTACAGCGTACAAAGGAGTACAGAAGGTATCTCTACAGCGCACAAAGGAGTACAGAAGGTATCTCTACAGGTTACAAAGGAGTACAGAAGGTATCTCTACAGCGCACAAAGGAGTACAGAAGTTATCTCTACAGCGTACAAAGGAGTACAGAAGGTATCTCTACAGCGTACAAAGGAGTACAGAAAGTATCTCTACAGCGCACAAAGGAGTACAGAAGGTATCTCCACAGCGCACAAAGGAGTACAGAAGGTATCTCTACAGCGTACAAAAGAGTACAGAAGGTATCTCTACACCGCACAAAGGAGTACAGAAGGTATCTCTGCAGCGCACAAAGGAGTACAGTAGGTATCTCTACAGCGCACAAAGGAGTACAGGAAATATCTCTAGAACGTACAAAGGAGTACAGAAGGTATCTCTACAGCGTAAAAAGGAGTACAGAAGGTATCTCTACAGCGTACAAAGGAGTACAGAAAGTATCTCTACAGCGCACAAAGGAGTACAGAAGGTATCTCTACAGCGCACAAAGGAGTACAGAAGGTATCTCTACAGCGTACAAAGGAGTACAGAAGGTATCTCTACAGCGCACAAAGGAGTACAGAAGGTATCTCTACAGCGTACAAAGGAGTACAGAAGGTGTCTCTACAGCGCACAAAGGAGTACAGAAGGTATCTCTACAGCGCACAAAGGAGTACAGAAGGTATCTCTACAGCGCACAAAGGAGTACAGGAAATATCTCTAGAACGTACAAAGGAGTACAGAAGGTATCTCTACAGCGCACAAAGGAGTACAGAAGTGATCTCTACAGCGCACAAAGGAGTACAGGAAATATCTCTAGAACGTACAAAGGAGTACACGAGGTATCTCTACAGCGCACAAAGGATTACAGAAGGTATCTCTACAGCCCACAAAGGAGTACAGAAGGTATCTCTACAGCGCACAAAGGAGTACAGAAGGTATCTCTACAGCGTACAAAGGAGTACAGAAGGTATCTCAACAGCGCACAAAGGAGTACAGAAGGTATCTCTACAGCGCACAAAGGAGTTCAGAAGGTATCTCTACAGCGCACAAAGGAGTACAGGAAATATCTCTAGAACGTACAAAGGAGTACACGAGGTTTCTCTACAGCGTACAAAGGAGTACAGAAGGTATCTCTACAGCGCACAAAGGAGTACAGAAGGTATCTCTACAGCGCACAAAGGAGTACAGAAGGTATCTCTACAGCGCACAAAGGAGTACAGGAAATATCTCTAGAACGTACAAAGGAGTACACGAGGTATCTCTACAGCGTACAAAGGAGTACAGAAGGTATCTCTACAGCGCACAAAGGAGTACAGGAAATATCTCTAGAACGTACAAAGGAGTACACGAGGTATCTCTACAGCGCACAAAGGATTACAGAAGGTATCTCTACAGCGCACAAAGGAGTACAGAAGGTATCTCTACAGCGCACAAAGGAGTACAGAAGGTATCTCTACAGCGTACAAAGGAGTACAGAAGGTATCTCAACAGCGCACAAAGGAGTACAGAAGGTATCTCTACAGCGCACAAAGGAGTACAGAAGGTATCTCTACAGCGCACAAAGGAGTACAGGAAATATCTCTAGAACGTACAAAGGAGTACACGAGGTTTCTCTACAGCGTACAAAGGAGTACAGAAGGTATCTCTACAGCGCACAAAGGAGTACAGAAGGTATCTCTACAGCGCACAAAGGAGTACACGAGGTATCTCTACAGCGTACAAAGGAGTACAGAAGGTATCTCTACAGCGCACAAAGGAGTACAGAAGGTATCTCTACAGCGCACAAAGGAGTACAGAAGGTATCTCTACAGCGTACAAAAGAGTACAGAAGGTATCTCTACAGCGCACAAAGGAGTACAGAAGGTATCTCTGCAGCGCACAAAGGAGTACAGTAGGTATCTCTACAGCGCACAAAGGAGTACAGGAAATATCTCTAGAACGTACAAAGGAGTACAGACGGTATCTCTACAGCGCACGAAGGAGTACAGAAGGTATCTCTACAGCGCACAACGGAGTACAGAAGGTATCTCTACAGCGCACAGAGAAGTACAGAAGGTATCTCTACAGTGCACAAAGGAGTACACGAGGTATCTCTACAGCGTACAAAGGAGTACAGAAGGTATCTCTACAGCGCATAAAGGAGTACAGAAGGTATCTATACAGCGCACAAAGGAGTACAGAAGGTATCTCTACAGCGCACAAAGGAGTACACGAGGTATCTCTACAGCGTACAAAGGAGTACAGAAGGTATCTCTACAGCGCACAAAGGAGTACAGAAGGTATCTCTACAGCGCACAAAGGAGTACAGAAGGTATCTCTACAGCGCACAAAGGAGTACAGGAAATATCTCTAGAACGTACAAAGGAGTACAGAAGGTATCTCTACAGCGCACAAAGGAGTACAGAAGGTATCTCTACAGCGCACAAAGGAGTACAGGAAATATCTCTAGAACGTACAAAGGAGTACAGAAGGAATCTCTACAGTGCACAAAGGAGTACAGAAGGTATCTCTACAGCGCACAAAGGAGTACAGAAGGTATCTCTACAGCGCACAAAGGAGTACACGAGGTATCTCTACAGCGTACAAAGGAGTACAGAAGGTATCTCTACAGCGCACAAAGGAGTACAGAAGGTATCTCTACAGCGCACAAAGGAGTACACGAGGTATCTCTACAGCGTACAAAGGAGTACAGAAGGTATCTCTACAGCGCACAAAGGAGTACAGAAGGTATCTCTACAGCGCACAAAGAAGTACAGAAGGTATCTCTACAGCGCACAAAGGAGTACAGAAGGTATCTCTACAGTGCACAAAGAAGTACAGGAAATATCTCTAGAACGTCCAAAACGTACACGAGGTATCTCTACAGCGTACAAAGGAGTACAGAAGGTATCTCTACAGCGCACAAAGGAGTACAGAAGGTATCTCTACAGCGCACAAAGGAGTACAGGAAATATCTCTAGAACGTACAAAGGAGTACAGAAGGTATCTCTACAGCGCACAAAGGAGTACAGAAGGTATCTCTACAGCGCACAAAGGAGTACAGAAGGTATCTCTAGAGCGCACAAAGGAGTACACGAGGTATCTCTACAGCGTACAAAGGAGTACAGAAGGTATCTCTACAGCGCAAAAAGGAGTAAAGAAGGTATCTCTACAGCGCACAAAGGAGTACAGAAGGTATCTCTACAGCGCACAAAGGAGTACAGGAAATATCTCTAGAACGTACAAAGGAGTACAAAAGGTATCTCTACAGCGCACAAAGGAGTACAGAAGGTATCTCTACAGCGCACAAAGGAGTACAGAAGGTATCTCTACAGCGCACAAAGGAGTACAGGAAATATCTCTAGAACGTACAAAGGAGTACACGAGGTATCTCTACAGCGTACAAAGGAGTACAGAAGGTATCTCTACAGCGCACAAAGGAGTACAGAAGGTATCTCTACAGCGTACAAAGGAGTACAGAAGGTATCTCTACAGCGTACAAAGGAGTACAGAAGGTATCTCTACAGCGCACAAAGGAGTACAGAAGGTATCTCTACAGCGCACAAAGGGGTACAGAAGGTATCTCTACAGCGCACAAAGGAGTACAGGAAATATCTCTAGAACGTACAAAGGAGTACACGAGGTATCTCTACAGCGTACAAAGGAGTACAGAAGGTATCTCTAGAGCGTACAAAGGAGTACAGAAGGTATCTCTACAGCGCACAAAGGAGTACAGAAGGTATCTCTACAGCGTACAAAGGAGTACAGAAGGTATCTCTACAGCGCACAAAGGAGTACAGAAGGTATCTCTACAGCGCACAAAGGAGTACAGAAGGTATCTCTACAGCGCACAAAGGAGTACAGGAAATATCTCTAGAACGTACAAAGGAGTACACGAAGTATCTCTACAGCGTACAAAGGAGTACAGAAGGTATCTCTACAGCGCACAAAGGAGTACAGAAGGTATCTCTACAGCGCACAAAGGAGTACAGAAGGTATCTCTACAGCGCACAAAGGAGTACAGAAGGTATCTCTACAGCGCACAAAGGAGTACAGAAGGTATCTCTACAGCGCACAAAGGAGTACAGAAGGTATCTCAACAGCGCACAAAGAAGTACAGAAGGTATCTCTACAGCGCACAAAGGAGTACAGAAGGTATCTCTACAGTGCACAAAGAAGTACAGGAAATATCTCTAGAACGTCCAAAGAGTACACGAGGTATCTCTACAGCGTACAAAGGAGTACAGAAGGTATCTCTACAGCGCACAGAGGAGTACAGAAGGTATCTCTACAGTGCACAAAGGAGTACACGAGGTATCTCTACAGCGTACAAAGGAGTACAGAAGGTATCTCTACAGCGCATAAAGGAGTACAGAAGGTATCTATACAGCGCACAAAGGAGTACAGAAGGTATCTCTACAGCGCACAAAGGAGTACAGAAGGTATCTCTACAGCGCACAAAGGAGTACACGAGGTATCTCTACAGCGTACAAAGGAGTACAGAAGGTATCTCTACAGCGCACAAAGGAGTACAGAAGGTATCTCTACAGCGCACAAAGGAGTACACGAGGTATCTCTACAGCGTACAAAGGAGTACAGAAGGTATCTCTACAGCGCACAAAGGAGTACAGAAGGTATCTCTACAGCGCACAAAGAAGTACAGAAGGTATCTCTACAGCGCACAAAGGAGTACAGAAGGTATCTCTACAGTGCACAAAGAAGTACAGGAAATATCTCTAGAACGTCCAAAGAGTACACGAGGTATCTCTACAGCGTACAAAGGAGTACAGAAGGTATCTCTACAGCGCACAAAGGAGTACAGAAGGTATCTCTACAGCGCACAAAGGAGTACAGGAAATATCTCTAGAACGTACAAAGGAGTACAGAAGGTATCTCTACAGCGCACAAAGGAGTACAGAAGGTATCTCTACAGCGCACAAAGGAGTACAGAAGGTATCTCTAGAGCGCACAAAGGAGTACACGAGGTATCTCTACAGCGTACAAAGGAGTACAGAAGGTATCTCTACAGCGCACAAAGGAGTACAGAAGGTATCTCTACAGCGCAGAAAGGAGTACAGAAGGTATCTCTACAGCGCACAAAGGAGTACAGAAGGTATCTCTACAGCGCACAAAGGAGTACAGGAAATATCTCTAGAACGTACAAAGGAGTACACGAGGTATCTCTACAGCGCACAAAGGAGTACAGAAGGTATCTCTACAGCGCACAAAGGAGAACAGGAAATATCTCTAGAACGTACAAAGGAGTACACGAGGTATCTCTACAGCGTACAAAGGAGTACAGAAGGTATCTCTACAGCGCACAAAGGAGTACAGAAGGTATCTCTACAGGTTACAAAGGAGTACAGAAGGTATCTCTACAGCGCACAAAGGAGTACAGAAGGTATCTCTACAGCGTACAAAGGAGTACAGAAGGTATCTCTACAGCGTACAAAGGAGTACAGAAAGTATCTCTACAGCGCACAAAGGAGTACAGAAGGTATCTCTACAGCGCACAAAGGAGTACAGAAGGTATCTCTACAGCGTACAAAAGAGTACAGAAGGTATCTCTACAGCGCACAAAGGAGTACAGAAGGTATCTCTGCAGCGCACAAAGGAGTACAGTAGGTATCTCTACAGCGCACAAAGGAGTACAGGAAATATCTCTAGAACGTACAAAGGAGTACAGAAGGTATCTCTACAGCGTACAAAGGAGTACAGAAGGTATCTCTACAGCGAACAAAGGAGTACAGAAAGTATCTCTACAGCGCACAAAGGAGTACAGAAGGTATCTCTACAGCGCACAAAGGAGTACAGAAGGTATCTCTAAAGCGTACAAAGGAGTACAGAAGGTATCTCTAAAGCGCACAAAGGAGTACAGAAGGTATCTCTACAGCGTACAAAGGAGTACAGAAGGTGTCTCTACAGCGCACAAAGGAGTACAGAAGGTATCTCTACAGCGCACAAAGGAGTACAGAAGGTATCTCTAGAGCGCACAAACGAGTACAGAAGGTTTCTCTACAGCGCACAAAGGAGTACAGGAAATATCTCTAGAACGTACAAAGGAGTACACGAGGTATCTCTACAGCGCACAAAGGAGTACACGAGGTATCTCTACAGCGTACAAAGGAGTACAGAAGGTATCTCTACAGCGCACAAAGGAGTACAGAAGGTATCTCTACAGCGCACAAAGGAGTACAGAAGGTATCTCTACAGCGCACAAAGGAGTACAGAAGGTATCTCTACAGCGCACAAAGGAGTACAGGAAATATCTCTAGAACGTACAAAGGAGTACAGAAGGTATCTCTACAGCGCACAAAGGAGTACAGAAGGTATCTCTACAGCGCACAAAGGAGTACAGAAGGTATCTCTACAGCGCACAAAGGAGTACACGAGGTATCTCTACAGCGTACAAAGGAGTACAGAAGGTATCTCTACAGCGCACAAAGGAGTACAGAAGGTATCTCAACAGCGCACAAAGGAGTACAGAAGGTATCTCTACAGCGTACAAAGGAGTACAGAAGGTATCTCTACAGCGCACAAAGGAGTACAGAAGGTATCTCTAAAGCGCACAAACGAGTACAGAAGGTTTCTCTACAGCGCACAAAGGAGTACAGGAAATATCTCTAGAACGTACAAAGGAGTACACGAGGTATCTCTACAGCGCACAAAGGAGTACAGGAAATATCTCTAGAACGTACAAAGGAGTACACGAGGTATCTCTACAGCGTACAAAGGAGTACAGAAGGTATCTCTACAGCGCACAAAGGAGTACACGAGGTATCTCTACAGCGTACAAAGGAGTACAGAAGGTATCTCTACAGCGCACAAAGGAGTACAGGAAATATCTCTAGAACGTACAAAGGATTACAGAAGGTATCTCTACAGCGCACAAAGGAGTACAGAAGGTATCTCTACAGCGCACAAAGGAGTACAGAAGGTATCTCTACAGCGCACAAAGGAGTACACGAGGTATCTCTACAGCGTACAAAGGAGTACAGAAGGTATCTCTACAGCGCACAAAGGAGTACAGGAAATATCTCTAGAACGTACAAAGGAGTACAAAAGGTATCTCTACAGCGCACAAAGTAGTACAGAAGGTATCTCTACAGCGCACAAAAGAGTACAGAAGGTATCTCTACAGCGCACAAAGGAGTACACGAGGTATCTCTACAGCGTACAAAGGAGTACAGAAGGTATCTCTACAGCGCACAAAGGAGTACAGAAGGTATCTCTACAGCGCACAAAGGAGTACAGAAGGTATCTCTACAGCGCACAAAGGAGTACAGAAGGTATCTCTACAGCGCACAAAGGAGTACAGAAGGTATCTCTACAGCGCACAAAGGAGTACAGGAAATATCTCTAGAACGTACAAAGGAGAACACGAGGTATCTCTACAGCGCACAAAGGAGTACAGGAAATATCTCTAGAACGTACAAAGGAGTACACGAGGTATCTCTACAGCGTACAAAGGAGTACAGAAGGTATCTCTACAGCGCACAAAGGAGTACACGAGGTATCTCTACAGCGTACAAAGGAGTACAGAAGGTATCTCTACAGCGCACAAAGGAGTACAGGAAATATCTCTAGAACGTACAAAGGAGTACAGAAGGTATCTCTACAGCGCACAAAGGAGTACAGAAGGTATCTCTACAGCGCACAAAGGAGTACAGAAGGTATCTCTACAGCGCACAAAGGAGTACACGAGGTATCTCTACACCGTACAAAGGAGTACAGAAGGTATCTCTACAGCGCACAAAGGAGTACAGAAGGTATCTCTACAGCGCACAAAGGAGTACAGAAGGTATCTCTACAGCGCACAAAGGAGTACAGAAGGTATCTCTACAGCGCACAAAGGAGTACAGAAGGTATCTCTACAGCGCACAAAGCAATGGAGTACAGGAAATATCTCTAGAACGTACAAAGGAGTACACGAGGTATCTCTACAGCGTACAAAGGAGTACAGAAGGTATCTCTACAGCGCACAAAGGAGTACAGGAAATATCTCTAGAACGTACAGAGGAGTACACGAGGTATCTCTACAGCGCACAAAGGAGTACAGAAGGTATCTCTACAGCGCACAAAGGAGTACAGGAAATATCTCTAGAACGTACAGAGGAGTACACGAGGTATCTCTACAGCGTACAAAGGAGTACAGAAGGTATCTCTACAGCGCACATAGGAGTACAGAAGGTATCTCTAGAGCGCACAAAGGAGTACAGAAGGTATCTCTACAGCGTACAAAGGAGTACAGAAGGTATCTCTACAGCGCACAAAGGAGTACAGAAGGTATCTCTACAGCGCACAAAGGAGTACAGGAAATATCTCTAGAACGTACAAAGGAGTACACGAGGTATCTCTACAGCGTACAAAGGAGTACACGAGGTATCTCTACAGCGTAAAAAGGAGTACAGAAGGTATCTCTACAGCGCACAAAGGAGTACAGAAGGTATATCTACAGCGCACAAAGAAGTACAGAAGGTATCTCTACAGCGCACAAAGGAGTACAGAAGGTATCTCTACAGCGCACAAAGGAGTACACGAGGTATCTCTACAGCGTACAAAGGAGTACAGAAGGTATCTCTAAAGCGCACAAAGGAGTAAAGAAGGTATCTCTACAGCGTACAAAGGAGTACAGAAGGTATCTCTACAGCGCACAAAGGAGTACAGAAGATATCTCTACAGCGCACAAAGGAGTACAGAAGGTATCTCTACAGCGCACAAAGGAGAACAGGAAATATCTCTAGAACGTACAAAGGAGTACACGAGGAATCTCTACAGCGTACAAAGGAGTACAGAAGGTATCTCTTCAGCGCACAAAGGAGTACAGAAGGTATCTCTACAGCGCACAAAGTAGTACAGGAAATATCTCTAGAACGTACAAAGGAGTACACGAGGTATCTCTACAGCGTACAAAGGAGTACAGAAGGTATCTCTACAGCGCACAAAGGAGTACAGAAGGTATCTCTACAGCGTACAAAGGAGTACAGAAGGTATCTCTACAGTGCACAAAGGAGTACACGAGGTATCTCTACAGCGTACAAAGGAGTACAGAAGGTATCTCTACAGCGCACAAAGGAGTACAGAAGGTATCTCTACAGCGCACAAAGGAGTACAGAAGGTATCTCTACAGCGCACAAAGGAGTACAGAAGGTATCTCTACAGCGCACAAAGGAGTACAGAAGGTATCTCTACAGCGCACAAAGGAGTACAGGAAATATCTCTAGAACGTACAAAGGAGAACACGAGGTATCTCTACAGCGCACAAAGGAGTACAGGAAATATCTCTAGAACGTACAAAGGAGTACACGAGGTATCTCTACAGCGTACAAAGGAGTACAGAAGGTATCTCTACAGCGCACAAAGGAGTACACGAGGTATCTCTACAGCGTACAAAGGAGTACAGAAGGTATCTCTACAGCGCACAAAAGAGTACAGGAAATATCTCTAGAACGTACAAAGGAGTACAGAAGGTATCTCTACAGCGCACAAAGGAGTACAGAAGGTATCTCTACAGCGCACAAAGGAGTACAGAAGGTATCTCTACAGCGCACAAAGGAGTACACGAGGTATCTCTACAGCGTACAAAGGAGTACAGAAGGTATCTCTACAGCGCACAAAGGAGTACAGAAGGTATCTCTACAGCGCACAAAGGAGTACAGAAGGTATCTCTACAGCGCACAAAGGAGTACAGAAGGTATCTCTACAGCGCACAAAGGAGTACAGAAGGTATCTCTACAGCGCACAAAGCAAAGGAGTACAGGAAATATCTCTAGAACGTACAAAGGAGTACACGAGGTATCTCTACAGCGTACAAAGGAGTACAGAAGGTATCTCTACAGTGCACAAAGGAGTACAGGAAATATCTCTAGAACGTACAGAGGAGTACACGAGGTATCTCTACAGCGCACAAAGGAGTACAGAAGGTATCTCTACAGCGCACAAAGGAGTACAGGAAATATCTCTAGAACGTACAGAGGAGTACACGAGGTATCTCTACAGCGTACAAAGGAGTACAGAAGGTATCTCTACAGCGCACATAGGAGTACAGAAGGTATCTCTAGAGCGCACAAAGGAGTACAGAAGGTATCTCTACAGCGTACAAAGGAGTACAGAAGGTATCTCTACAGCGCACAAAGGAGTACAGAAGGTATCTCTACAGCGCACAAAGGAGTACAGGAAATATCTCTAGAACGTACAAAGGAGTTCACGAGGTATCTCTACAGCGTACAAAGGAGTACACGAGGTATCTCTACAGCGTAAAAAGGAGTACAGAAGGTATCTCTACAGCGCACAAAGGAGTACAGAAGGTATCTCTACAGCGCACAAAGAAGTACAGAAGGTATCTCTACAGCGCACAAAGGAGTACAGAAGGTATCTCTACAGCGCACAAAGGAGTACACGAGGTATCTCTACAGCGTACAAAGGAGTACAGAAGGTATCTCTAAAGCGCACAAAGGAGTAAAGAAGGTATCTCTACAGCGTACAAAGGAGTACAGAAGGTATCTCTACAGCGCACAAAGGAGTACAGAAGATATCTCTACAGTGCACAAAGGAGTACAGAAGGTATCTCTACAGCGCACAAAGGAGTACAGGAAATATCTCTAGAACGTACAAAGGAGTACACGAGGAATCTCTACAGCGTACAAAGGAGTACAGAAGGTATCTCTACAGCGCACAAAGGAGTACACGAGGTATCTCTACAGCGTACAAAGGAGTACAGAAGGTATCTCTACAGCGCACAAAGGAGTACAGGAAATATCTCTAGAACGTACAAAGGATTACAGAAGGTATCTCTACAGCGCACAAAGGAGTACAGAAGGTATCTCTACAGCGCACAAAGGAGTACAGAAGGTATCTCTACAGCGCACAAAGGAGTACACGAGGTATCTCTACAGCGTACAAAGGAGTACAGAAGGTATCTCTACAGCGCACAAAGGAGTACAGGAAATATCTCTAGAACGTACAAAGGAGTACAAAAGGTATCTCTACAGCGCACAAAGTAGTACAGAAGGTATCTCTACAGCGCACAAAAGAGTACAGAAGGTATCTCTACAGCGCACAAAGGAGTACACGAGGTATCTCTACAGCGTACAAAGGAGTACAGAAGGTATCTCTACAGCGCACAAAGGAGTACAGAAGGTATCTCTACAGCGCACAAAGGAGTACAGAAGGTATCTCTACAGCGCACAAAGGAGTACAGAAGGTATCTCTACAGCGCACAAAGGAGTACAGAAGGTATCTCTACAGCGCACAAAGGAGTACAGGAAATATCTCTAGAACGTACAAAGGAGAACACGAGGTATCTCTACAGCGCACAAAGGAGTACAGGAAATATCTCTAGAACGTACAAAGGAGTACACGAGGTATCTCTACAGCGTACAAAGGAGTACAGAAGGTATCTCTACAGCGCACAAAGGAGTACACGAGGTATCTCTACAGCGTACAAAGGAGTACAGAAGGTATCTCTACAGCGCACAAAGGAGTACAGGAAATATCTCTAGAACGTACAAAGGAGTACAGAAGGTATCTCTACAGCGCACAAAGGAGTACAGAAGGTATCTCTACAGCGCACAAAGGAGTACAGAAGGTATCTCTACAGCGCACAAAGGAGTACACGAGGTATCTCTACAGCGTACAAAGGAGTACAGAAGGTATCTCTACAGCGCACAAAGGAGTACAGAAGGTATCTCTACAGCGCACAAAGGAGTACAGAAGGTATCTCTACAGCGCACAAAGGAGTACAGAAGGTATCTCTACAGCGCACAAAGGAGTACAGAAGGTATCTCTACAGCGCACAAAGGAGTACAGGAAATATCTCTAGAACGTACAAAGGAGTACACGAGGTATCTCTACAGCGTACAAAGGAGTACAGAAGGTATCTCTACAGCGCACAAAGGAGTCCAGAAGGTATCTCTACAGCGCACAAAGGAGTACAGAAGGTATCTCTACAGCGCACAAAGGAGTATAGAAGGTATCTCTACAGCGCACAAAGGAGTACAGGAAATATCTCTAGAACGTACAAAGGAGTACAGAAGGTATCTCTACAGCGCACAAAGGAGTACAGAAGGTATCTCTACAGCGCACAAAAGAGTACAGAAGGTATCTCTACAGCGCACAAAGGAGTACACGAGGTATCTCTACAGCGTACAAAGGAGTACAGAAGGTATCTCTACAGCGCACAAAGGAGTACAGAAGGTATCTCTACAGCGCACAAAGGAGTACAGGAAATATCTCTAGAACGTACAAAGGAGTACACGAGGTATCTCTACAGCGTACAAAGGAGTACACGAGGTATCTCTACAGCGTAAAAAGGAGTACAGAAGGTATCTCTACAGCGCACAAAGGAGTACAGAAGGTATCTCTACAGCGCATAAAGAAGTACAGAAGGTATCTCTACAGCGCACAAAGGAGTACAGAAGGTATCTCTACAGCGCACAAAGGAGTACACGAGGTATCTCTACAGCGTACAAAGGAGTACAGAAGGTATCTCTAAAGCGCACAAAGGAGTAAAGAAGGTATCTCTACAGCGTACAAAGGAGTACAGAAGGTATCTCTACAGCGCACAAAGGAGTACAGAAGATATCTCTACAGCGCACAAAGGAGTACAGAAGGTATCTCTACAGCGCACAAAGGAGAACAGGAAATATCTCTAGAACGTACAAAGGAGTACACGAGGAATCTCTACAGCGTACAAAGGAGTACAGAAGGTATCTCTTCAGCGCACAAAGGAGTACAGAAGGTATCTCTACAGCGCACAAAGTAGTACAGGAAATATCTCTAGAACGTACAAAGGAGTACACGAGGTATCTCTACAGCGTACAAAGGAGTACAGAAGGTATCTCTACAGCGCACAAAGGAGTACAGAAGGTATCTCTACAGCGTACAAAGGAGTACAGAAGGTATCTCTACAGTGCACAAAGGAGTACACGAGGTATCTCTACAGCGTACAAAGGAGTACAGAAGGTATCTCTACAGCGCACAAAGGAGTACAGAAGGTATCTCTACAGCGCACAAAGGAGTACAGAAGGTATCTCTACAGCGCACAAAGGAGTACAGAAGGTATCTCTACAGCGCACAAAGGAGTACAGAAGGTATCTCTACAGCGCACAAAGGAGTACAGGAAATATCTCTAGAACGTACAAAGGAGAACACGAGGTATCTCTACAGCGCACAAAGGAGTACAGGAAATATCTCTAGAACGTACAAAGGAGTACACGAGGTATCTCTACAGCGTACAAAGGAGTACAGAAGGTATCTCTACAGCGCACAAAGGAGTACACGAGGTATCTCTACAGCGTACAAAGGAGTACAGAAGGTATCTCTACAGCGCACAAAAGAGTACAGGAAATATCTCTAGAACGTACAAAGGAGTACAGAAGGTATCTCTACAGCGCACAAAGGAGTACAGAAGGTATCTCTACAGCGCACAAAGGAGTACAGAAGGTATCTCTACAGCGCACAAAGGAGTACACGAGGTATCTCTACAGCGTACAAAGGAGTACAGAAGGTATCTCTACAGCGCACAAAGGAGTACAGAAGGTATCTCTACAGCGCACAAAGGAGTACAGAAGGTATCTCTACAGCGCACAAAGGAGTACAGAAGGTATCTCTACAGCGCACAAAGGAGTACAGAAGGTATCTCTACAGCGCACAAAGCAAAGGAGTACAGGAAATATCTCTAGAACGTACAAAGGAGTACACGAGGTATCTCTACAGCGTACAAAGGAGTACAGAAGGTATCTCTACAGTGCACAAAGGAGTACAGGAAATATCTCTAGAACGTACAGAGGAGTACACGAGGTATCTCTACAGCGCACAAAGGAGTACAGAAGGTATCTCTACAGCGCACAAAGGAGTACAGGAAATATCTCTAGAACGTACAGAGGAGTACACGAGGTATCTCTACAGCGTACAAAGGAGTACAGAAGGTATCTCTACAGCGCACATAGGAGTACAGAAGGTATCTCTAGAGCGCACAAAGGAGTACAGAAGGTATCTCTACAGCGTACAAAGGAGTACAGAAGGTATCTCTACAGCGCACAAAGGAGTACAGAAGGTATCTCTACAGCGCACAAAGGAGTACAGGAAATATCTCTAGAACGTACAAAGGAGTTCACGAGGTATCTCTACAGCGTACAAAGGAGTACACGAGGTATCTCTACAGCGTAAAAAGGAGTACAGAAGGTATCTCTACAGCGCACAAAGGAGTACAGAAGGTATCTCTACAGCGCACAAAGAAGTACAGAAGGTATCTCTACAGCGCACAAAGGAGTACAGAAGGTATCTCTACAGCGCACAAAGGAGTACACGAGGTAACTCTACAGCGTACAAAGGAGTACAGAAGGTATCTCTAAAGCGCACAAAGGAGTAAAGAAGGTATCTCTACAGCGTACAAAGGAGTACAGAAGGTATCTCTACAGCGCACAAAGGAGTACAGAAGATATCTCTACAGTGCACAAAGGAGTACAGAAGGTATCTCTACAGCGCACAAAGGAGTACAGGAAATATCTCTAGAACGTACAAAGGAGTACACGAGGAATCTCTACAGCGTACAAAGGAGTACAGAAGGTATCTCTACAGCGCACAAAGGAGTACACGAGGTATCTCTACAGCGTACAAAGGAGTACAGAAGGTATCTCTACAGCGCACAAAGGAGTACAGGAAATATCTCTAGAACGTACAAAGGATTACAGAAGGTATCTCTACAGCGCACAAAGGAGTACAGAAGGTATCTCTACAGCGCACAAAGGAGTACAGAAGGTATCTCTACAGCGCACAAAGGAGTACACGAGGTATCTCTACAGCGTACAAAGGAGTACAGAAGGTATCTCTACAGCGCACAAAGGAGTACAGGAAATATCTCTAGAACGTACAAAGGAGTACAAAAGGTATCTCTACAGCGCACAAAGTAGTACAGAAGGTATCTCTACAGCGCACAAAAGAGTACAGAAGGTATCTCTACAGCGCACAAAGGAGTACACGAGGTATCTCTACAGCGTACAAAGGAGTACAGAAGGTATCTCTACAGCGCACAAAGGAGTACAGAAGGTATCTCTACAGCGCACAAAGGAGTACAGAAGGTATCTCTACAGCGCACAAAGGAGTACAGAAGGTATCTCTACAGCGCACAAAGGAGTACAGAAGGTATCTCTACAGCGCACAAAGGAGTACAGGAAATATCTCTAGAACGTACAAAGGAGAACACGAGGTATCTCTACAGCGCACAAAGGAGTACAGGAAATATCTCTAGAACGTACAAAGGAGTACACGAGGTATCTCTACAGCGTACAAAGGAGTACAGAAGGTATCTCTACAGCGCACAAAGGAGTACACGAGGTATCTCTACAGCGTACAAAGGAGTACAGAAGGTATCTCTACAGCGCACAAAGGAGTACAGGAAATATCTCTAGAACGTACAAAGGAGTACAGAAGGTATCTCTACAGCGCACAAAGGAGTACAGAAGGTATCTCTACAGCGCACAAAGGAGTACAGAAGGTATCTCTACAGCGCACAAAGGAGTACACGAGGTATCTCTACAGCGTACAAAGGAGTACAGAAGGTATCTCTACAGCGCACAAAGGAGTACAGAAGGTATCTCTACAGCGCACAAAGGAGTACAGAAGGTATCTCTACAGCGCACAAAGGAGTACAGAAGGTATCTCTACAGCGCACAAAGGAGTACAGAAGGTATCTCTACAGCGCACAAAGGAGTACAGGAAATATCTCTAGAACGTACAAAGGAGTACACGAGGTATCTCTACAGCGTACAAAGGAGTACAGAAGGTATCTCTACAGCGCACAAAGGAGTCCAGAAGGTATCTCTACAGCGCACAAAGGAGTACAGAAGGTATCTCTACAGCGCACAAAGGAGTACAGAAGGTATCTCTACAGCGCACAAAGGAGTACAGGAAATATCTCTAGAACGTACAAAGGAGTACAGAAGGTATCTCTACAGCGCACAAAGGAGTACAGAAGGTATCTCTACAGCGCACAAAAGAGTACAGAAGGTATCTCTACAGCGCACAAAGGAGTACACGAGGTATCTCTACAGCGTACAAAGGAGTACAGAAGGTATCTCTACAGCGCACAAAGGAGTACAGAAGGTATCTCTACAGCGCACAAAGGAGTACAGAAGGTATCTTTACAGCGCACAAAGGAGTACAGAAGGTATCTCTACAGCGCACAAAGAAGTACAGAAGGTATCTCTACAGCGCACAAAGGAGTACAGGAAATATCTCTAGAACGTACAAAGGAGTACACGAGGTATCTCTACAGCGTACAAAGGAGTACAGAAGGTATCTCTACAGCGCACAAAGGAGTACAGAAGGTATCTCTACAGCGCACAAAGGAGTACAGGAAATATCTCTAGAACGTACAAAGGAGTACACGAGGTATCTCTACAGCGTACAAAGGAGTACAGAAGGTATCTCTAAAGCGCACAAAGGAGTACAGAAGGTATCTCTACAGCGTACAAAGGAGTACAGAAGATATCTCTACAGCGCACAAAGGAGTACAGAAGGTATCTCTACAGCGCACAAAGGAGTACAGAAGGTATCTCTACAGCGCACAAAGGAGTACAGGAAATATCTCTAGAACGTACAAAGGAGTACACGAGGTATCTCTACAGCGTACAAAGGAGTACAGAAGGTATCTCTACAGCGCACAAAGGAGTACAGAAGGTATCTCTACAGCGTACAAAGGAGTACAGAAGGTATCTCTACAGCGCACAAAGGAGTACAGAAGGTATCTCTAAAGCGCACAAAGGAGTACAGGAAATATCTCTTGAACGTACAAAGGAGTACACGAGGTATCTCTACAGCGTACAAAGGAGTACAGAAGGTATCTCTACAGCGCACAAAGGAGTACAGAAGGTATCTCTACAGCGTACAAAGGAGTACAGAAGGTATCTCTACAGCGCACAAAGGAGTACAGAAGGTATCTCTACAGCGCACAAAGGAGTACAGAAGGTATCTCTACAGCGCACAAAGGAGTACAGGAAATATCTCTAGAACGTACGAAGGAGTACACGAGGTATTTCTACAGCGCACAAAGGAGTACAGAAGGTATCTCTACAGCGCACAAAGGAGTACAGGAAATATCTCTAGAACGTACAAAGGAGTACACGAGGTATCTCTACAGCGTACAAAGGAGTACAGAAGGTATCTCTACAGCGCACAAAGGAGTACAGAAGGTATCTCTACAGCGCACAAAGGAGTACAGAAGGTATCTCTACAGCGCACAAAGGAGTACAGAAGGTATCTCTACAGCGCACAAAGGAGTACAGGAAATATCTCAAGAACGTACAAAGGAGTACACGAGGTATCTCTACAGCGTACAAAGGAGTACAGAAGGTATCTCTACAGCGCACAAAGGAGTACAGAAGGTATCTCTACAGCGCACAAAGGAGTACAGAAGGTATCTCTACAGCGCACAAAGGAGTACAGAAGGTATCTCAATAGCGCACAAAGGAGTACAGGAAATATCTCTAGAACGTACAAAGGAGTACACGAGGTATCTCTACAGCGTACGAAGGAGTACAGAAGGTATCTCTACAGCGCACAAAGGAGTACACGAGGTATCTCTACAGCGTACAAAGGAGTACAGAAGGTATCTCTACAACGCACAAAGGAGTACAGAAGGTATCTCTACAGCGCTCAAAGGAGTACAGAAGGTATCTCTACAGCGCTCAAAGGAGTACAGAAGGTATCTCTACAGCGCACAAAGGAGTACAGGAAATATCTCTAGAACGTACAAAGGAGTACAGAAGGTATCTCTACAGCGCACAAAGGAGTACAGAAGGTATCTCTACAGCGCACAAAGGAGTACAGAAGGTATCTCTACAGCGCACAAAGGAGTACACGAGGTATCTCTACAGCGTACAAAGGAGTACAGAAGGTATCTCTACAGCGCACAAAGGAGTACAGAAGGTATCTCTACAGCGCACAAAGGAGTACAGAAGGTATCTCTACAGCGCACAAAGGAGTACAGAAGGTATCTCTACAGCGCACAAAGGAGTACAGAAGGTATCTCTACAGCGCACAAAGGAGTACAGGAAATATCTCTAGAACGTACAAAGGAGTACACGAGGTATCTCTACAGCGTACAAAGGAGTACAGAAGGTATCTCTACAGCGCACAAAGGAGTACAGAAGGTATCTCTACAGCGCACAAAGGAGTACAGGAAATATCTCTAGAACGTACAAAGGAGTACACGAGGTATCTCTACAGCGTACAAAGGAGTACAGAAGGTATCTCTACAGCGCACAAAGGAGTACAGAAGGTATCTCTACAGCGTAAAAAGGAGTACAGAAGGTATCTCTACAGCGCACAAAGGAGTACAGAAGGTATCTCTACAGCGCACAAAGGAGTACAGAAGGTATCTCTACAGCGCACAAAGGAGTACAGGAAATATCTCTAGAACGTACAAAGGAGTACACGAGGTATCTCTACAGCGTACAAAGGAGTACAGAAGGTATCTCTACAGCGCACAAAGGAGTACAGAAGGTATCTCTACAGCGTACAAAAGAGTACAGAAGGTATCTCTACAGCGCACAGAGGAGTACAGAAGGTATCTCTAAAGCGTACAAAGGAGTACAGAAGGTATCTCTACAGCGCACACAGGAGTACAGAAGGTATCTCTACAGCGCACAAAGGAGTACAGAAGGTATCTCTACAGCGCACAAAGGAGTACAGGAAATATCTCTAGAACGTACAAAGGAGTACACGAGGTATCTCTACAGCGTACAAAGGAGTACAGAAGGTATCTCTTCTACAGCGCACAAAGGAGAACAGAAGGTATCTCTACAGCGCACAAAGGAGTACAGGAAATATCTCTACAGCGCACGAAGGAGTACAGAAGGTATCTTTACAGCGCACAAAGGAGTACAGAAGGTATCTCTACAGCGCACAAAGGAGTACAGAAGGTATCTCTACAGCGCACAAAGGAGTACAGAAGGTATCTCTACAGCGCACAAAGAAGTACAGAAGGTATCTCTACAGCGCACAAAGGAGTACAGAAGGTATCTCTACAGCGCACAAAGGAGTACAGGAAATATCTCTAGAACGTACAAAGGAGTACACGAGGTATCTCTACAGCGTACAAAGGAGTACAGAACTTATCTCTACAGCGCACAGAGGAGTACAGAAGGTATCTCTACAGCGCACAAAAGAGTACAGAAGGTATCTCTACAGCGCACAAAGGAGTACAGAAGGTATCTCTACAGCGCACAAAGGAGTACAGGAAATATCTCTAGAACGTACAAAGGAGTACACGAGGGATCTCTACAGCGTACAAAGGAGAACAGAAGGTATCTCTACAGCGCACAAAGGAGTACAGAAGGTATCTCTACAGCGTACAAAGGAGTACAGAAGGTATCTCTACAGCGCACAAAGGAGTACAGAAGGTATCTCTACAGCGAACAAAGGAGTACAGGAAAAATCTCTAGAACGTACAAAGGAGTACACGAGGTATCTCTACAGCGTACAAAGGAGTACACGAGGTATCTCTACAGCGTACAAAGGAGTACAGAAGGTATCTCTACAGCGCACAAAGGAGTACAGAAGGTATCTCTACAGCGTACAAAGGAGTACAGAAGGTATCTCTACAGCGCACAAAGGAGTACAGAAGGTATCTCTACAGCGCACAAAGGAGTACCGAAGGTATCTCTACAGCGCACAAAGGAGTACAGGAAATATCTCTAGAACGTACAAAGGAGTACACGAGGTATCTCTACAGCGCACAAAGGTGTACAGAAGGTATCTCTACAGCGCACAAAGGAGTACAGAAGGTATCTCTACAGCGCACAAAGGAGTACAGAAGGTATCTCTACAGCGCCCAAAGGAGTACAGAAGGTATCTCTACAGCGCACAAAGGAGTACAGGAAATATATCTAGAACGTACAAAGGAGTACACGAGGTATCTCTACAGCGTACAAAGGAGTACAGAAGGTATCTCTACAGCGCACAAAGGAGTACAGAAGGTATCTCTACAGCGCACAAAGGAGTACAGAAGGTATCTCTACAGCGCACAAAGGAGTACAGAAGGTATCTCTACTGCGCACAAAGGAGTACAGGAAATATCTCTAGAACGTACAAAGGAGTACACGAGGTATCTCTACAGCGTACAAAGGAGTACAGAAGGTATCTCTACTGCGCACAAAGGAGTACAGAAGGTATCTCTACAGCGCACAAAGGAGTACAGAAGGTATCTCTACAGCGCACAAAGGAGTACAGAAGGTATCTCTACAGCGCACAAAGGAGTACAGGAAATATCTCTAGAACGTACAAAGGAGTACAGAAGGTATCTCTACAGCGCACAAAGGAGTACAGAAGGTATCTCTACAGCGCACAAAGGAGTACAGAAGGTATCTCTACAGCGCACAAAGGAGTACACGAGGTATCTCTACAGCGTACAAAGGAGTACAGAAGGTATCTCTACAGCGCACAAAGGAGTACAGAAGGTATCTCTACAGCGCACAAAGGAGTACAGAAGGTATCTTTACAGCGCACAAAGGAGTACAGAAGGTATCTCTACAGCGCACAAAGAAGTACAGAAGGTATCTCTACAGCGCACAAAGGAGTACAGGAAATATCTCTAGAACGTACAAAGGAGTACACGAGGTATCTCTACAGCGTACAAAGGAGTACAGAAGGTATCTCTACAGCGCACAAAGGAGTACAGAAGGTATCTCTACAGCGCACAAAGGAGTACAGGAAATATCTCTAGAACGTACAAAGGAGTACACGAGGTATCTCTACAGCGTACAAAGGAGTACAGAAGGTATCTCTAAAGCGCACAAAGGAGTACAGAAGGTATCTCTACAGCGTACAAAGGAGTACAGACGATATCTCTACAGCGCACAAAGGAGTACAGAAGGTATCTCTACAGCGCACAAAGGAGTACAGAAGGTATCTCTACAGCGCACAAAGGAGTACAGGAAATATCTCTAGAACGTACAAAGGAGTACACGAGGTATCTCTACAGCGTACAAAGGAGTACAGAAGGTATCTCTACAGCGCACAAAGCAGTACACGAGGTATCTCTACAGCGTACAAAGGAGTACAGAAGGTATCTCTACAGCGCACAAAGGAGTACAGAAGGTATCTCTACAGCGCACAAAGGAGTACAGAAGGTATCTCTACAGCGCACAAAGGAGTACAGAAAGTATCTCTACAGCGCACAAAGGAGTACAGAAGGTATCTCTACAGCGCACAAAGGAGTACAGAAGGTATCTCTACAGCGCACAAAGGAGTACAGAAGGTATCTCTACAGCGCACAAAGGAGTACAGGAAATATCTCTAGAACGTACAAAGGAGTACACGAGGTATCTCTACAGCGTACAAAGGAGTACAGAAGGTATCTCTACAGCGCACAAAGGAGTACAGAAGGTATCTCTACAGCGCACAAAGGAGTACAGAAGGTATCTCTACAGCGCACAAAGGAGTACAGAAGGTATCTCTACAGCGCACAAAGTAGTACAGGAGGTATCTCTACAGCGCACAAAGGAGTACAGGAAATATCTCTAGAACGTACAAAGGAGTACAGAAGGTATCTCTACAGCGCACAAAGGAGTACAGAAGGTATCTCTACAGCGCACAAAGGAGTACAGAAGGTATCTCTACAGCGCACAAAGGAGTACACGAGGTATCTCTACAGCGTTCAAAGGAGTACAGAAGGTATCTCTACAGCGCACAAAGGAGTAAAGAAGGTATCTCTACAGCGCACAAAGGAGTACAGAAGGTATCTCTACAGCGCACAAAGGAGTACAGAAGGTATCTCTACAGCGCACAAAGGAGTACAGAAGGTATCTCTACAGCGCACAAAGGAGTACAGGAAATATCTCTAGAACGTACAAAGGAGTACACGAGGTATCTCTACAGCGTACAAAGGAGTACAGAAGGTATCTCTACAGCGCACAAAGCAGTACACGAGGTATCTCTACAGCGTACAAAGGAGTACAGAAGGTATCTCTACAGCGCACAAAGGAGTACAGAAGGTATCTCTACAGCGCACAAAGGAGTACAGAAGGTATCTCTACAGCGCACAAAGGAGTACAGAAAGTATCTCTACAGCGCACAAAGGAGTACAGAAGGTATCTCTACAGCGCACAAAGGAGTACAGAAGGTATCTCTACAACGCACAAAGGAGTACAGAAGGTATCTCTACAGCGCACAAAGGAGTACAGGAAATATCTCTAGAACGTACAAAGGAGTACACGAGGTATCTCTACAGCGTACAAAGGAGTACAGAAGGTATCTCTACAGCGCACAAAGGAGTACAGAAGGTATCTCTACAGCGCACAAAGGAGTACAGAAGGTATCTCTACAGCGCACAAAGGAGTACAGAAGGTATCTCTACAGCGCACAAAGTAGTACAGGAGGTATCTCTACAGCGCACAAAGGAGTACAGGAAATATCTCTAGAACGTACAAAGGAGTACAGAAGGTATCTCTACAGCGCACAAAGGAGTACAGAAGGTATCTCTACAGCGCACAAAGGAGTACAGAAGGTATCTCTACAGCGCACAAAGGAGTACACGAGGTATCTCTACAGCGTTCAAAGGAGTACAGAAGGTATCTCTACAGCGCACAAAGGAGTAAAGAAGGTATCTCTACAGCGCACAAAGGAGTACAGAAGGTATCTCTACAGCGCACAAAGGAGTACAGAAGGTATCTCTACAGCGCACAAAGGAGTACAGAAGGTATCTCTACAGCGCACAAAGGAGTACAGGAAATATCTCTAGAACGTACAAAGGAGTACACGAGGTATCTCTACAGCGTACAAAGGAGTACAGAAGGTATCTCTACAGCGCACAAAGGAGTACAGAAGGTATCTCTACAGCGCACAAAGGAGTACAGAAGGTATCTCTACAGCGCACAAAGGAGTACAGGAAATATCTCTAGAACGTACAAAGGAGTACACGAGGTATCTCCACAGCGTACAAAGGAGTACAGAAGGTATCTCTACAGCGCACAAAGGAGTTCAGAAGGTATCTCTACAGCGCACAAAGGAGTACAGAAGGTATCTCTACAGCGCACACAGGAGTACAGGAAATATCTCTAGAACGTACAAAGGAGTACACGAGGTATCTCTACAGCGTACAAAGGAGTACAGAAGGTATCTCTACAGCGCACAAAGGAGTACAGAAGGTATCTCTACAGCGCACAAAGGAGTAGAGAAGGTGTCTCTACAGCGCACAAAGGAGTACAGAAGGTATCTCTACAGCGCACAAAGGAGTACAGAAATATCTCTAGAACGTACAAAGGAGTACACGAGGTATCTCTACAGCGTACAAAGGAGTACAGAAGGTATCTCTACAGCGCACAAAGGAGTACAGAAGGTATCTCAACAGCGCACAAAGGAGTACAGAAGGTATCTCTACAGCGCACAAAGGAGTACAGAAGGTATCTCTACAGCGCACAGAGGAGTACAGGAAATATCTCTAGAACGTACAAAGGAGTACAGAAGGTATCTCTACAGCGCACAAAGGAGTACAGAAGGTATCTCTACAGCGCACAAAGGAGTACAGAAGGTATCTCTACAGCGCACAAAGGAGTACACGAGGTATCTCTACAGCGTACAAAGGAGTACAGAAGGTATCTCTACAGCGCACAAAGGAGTACAGAAGGTATCTCTACAGCGCACAAAGGAGTACAGAAGGTATCTCTACAGCGCACAAAGAAGTACAGAAGGTATCTCTACAGCGCACAAAGGAGTACAGAAGGTATCTCTACAGCGCACAAAGGAGTACAGGAAATATCTCTAGAACGTACAAAGGAGTACACGAGGTATCTCTACAGCGTACAAAGGAGTACAGAACTTATCTCTACAGCGCACAGAGGAGTACAGAAGGTATCTCTACAGCGCACAAAAGAGTACAGAAGGTATCTCTACAGCGCACAAAGGAGTACAGAAGGTATCTCTACAGCGCACAAAGGAGTACAGGAAATATCTCTAGAACGTACAAAGGAGTACACGAGGTATCTCTACAGCGTACAAAGGAGTACAGAAGGTATCTCTACAGCGCACAAAGGAGTACAGAAGGTATCTCTACAGCGTACAAAGGAGTACAGGAAATATCTCTAGAACGTACAAAGGATTACAGAAGGTATCTCTACAGCGCACAAAGGAGTACAGAAGGTATCTCTACAGCGCACAAAGGAGTACAGGAAATATCTCTAGAACGTACAAAGGAGTACACGAGGGATCTCTACAGCGTACAAAGGAGAACAGAAGGTATCTCTACAGCGCACAAAGGAGTACAGAAGGTATCTCTACAGCGTACAAAGGAGTACAGAAGGTATCTCTACAGCGCACAAAGGAGTACAGAAGGTATCTCTACAGCGCACAAAGGAGTACAGGAAAAATCTCTAGAACGTACAAAGGAGTACACGAGGTATCTCTACAGCGTACAAAGGAGTACACGAGGTATCTCTACAGCGTACAAAGGAGTACAGAAGGTATCTCTACAGCGCACAAAGGAGTACAGAAGGTATCTCTACAGCGTACAAAGGAGTACAGAAGGTATCTCTACAGCGCACAAAGGAGTACAGAAGGTATCTCTACAGCGCACAAAGGAGTACCGAAGGTATCTCTACAGCGCACAAAGGAGTACAGGAAATATCTCTAGAACGTACAAAGGAGTACACGAGGTATCTCTACAGCGTACAAAGGAGTACAGAAGCTATCTCTACAGCGCACAAAGAAGTACAGAAGGTATCTCTACAGCGCACAAAGGAGTACAGGAAATATCTCTAGAACGTACAAAGGAGTACACGAGGTATCTCTACAGCGCACAAAGGTGTACAGAAGGTATCTCTACAGCGCACAAAGGAGTACAGAAGGTATCTCTACAGCGCACAAAGGAGTACAGAAGGTATCTCTACAGCGCCCAAAGGAGTACAGAAGGTATCTCTACAGCGCACAAAGGAGTACAGGAAATATATCTAGAACGTACAAAGGAGTACACGAGGTATCTCTACAGCGTACAAAGGAGTACAGAAGGTATCTCTACAGCGCACAAAGGAGTACAGAAGGTATCTCTACAGCGCACAAAGGAGTACAGAAGGTATCTCTACAGCGCACAAAGGAGTACAGAAGGTATCTCTACAGCGCACAAAGGAGTACAGGAAATATCTCTAGAACGTACAAAGGAGTACACGAGGTATCTCTACAGCGTACAAAGGAGTACAGAAGGTATCTCTACAGCGCACAAAGGAGTACAGAAGGTATCTCTACAGCGCACAAAGGAGTACAGAAGGTATCTCTACAGCGCACAAAGGAGTACACGAGGTATCTCTACAGCGTACAAAGGAGTACAGAAGGTATCTCTACAACGCACAAAGGAGTACAGAAGGTATCTCTACAGCGCTCAAAGGAGTACAGAAGGTATCTCTACAGCGCACAAAGGAGTACAGAAGGTATCTCTACAGCGCACAAAGGAGTACAGGAAATATCTCTAGAACGTACAAAGGAGTACAGAAGGTATCTCTACAGCGCACAAAGGAGTACAGAAGGTATCTCTACAGCGCACAAAGGAGTACAGAAGGTATCTCTACAGCGCACAAAGGAGTACACGAGGTATCTCTACAGCGTACAAAGGAGTACAGAAGGTATCTCTACAGCGCACAAAGGAGTACAGAAGGTATCTCTACAGCGCACAAAGGAGTACAGAAGGTATCTCTACAGCGCACAAAGGAGTACAGAAGGTATCTCTACAGCGCACAAAGGAGTACAGAAGGTATCTCTACAGCGCACAAAGGAGTACAGGAAATATCTCTAGAACGTACAAAGGAGTACACGAGGTATCTCTACAGCGTACAAAGGAGTACAGAAGGTATCTCTACAGCGCACAAAGGAGTACAGAAGGTATCTCTACAGCGCACAAAGGAGTACAGGAAATATCTCTAGAACGTACAAAGGAGTACACGAGGTATCTCTACAGCGAACAAAGGAGTACAGAAGGTATCTCTACAGCGCACAAAGGAGTACAGAAGGTATCTCTACAGCGTAAAAAGGAGTACAGAAGGTATCTCTACAGCGCACAAAGGAGTACAGAAGGTATCTCTACAGCGCACAAAGGAGTACAGAAGGTATCTCTACAGCGCACAAAGGAGTACAGGAAATATCTCTAGAACGTACAAAGGAGTACACGAGGTATCTCTACAGCGTACAAAGGAGTACAGAAGGTATCTCTACAGCGCACAAAGGAGTACAGAAGGTATCTCTACAGCGTACAAAAGAGTACAGAAGGTATCTCTACAGCGCACAGAGGAGTACAGAAGGTATCTCTAAAGCGTACAAAGGAGTACAGAAGGTATCTCTACAGCGCACACAGGAGTACAGAAGGTATCTCTACAGCGCACAAAGGAGTACAGAAGGTATCTCTACAGCGCACAAAGGAGTACAGGAAATATCTCTAGAACGTACAAAGGAGTACACGAGGTATCTCTACAGCGTACAAAGGAGTACAGAAGGTATCTCTTCTACAGCGCACAAAGGAGAACAGAAGGTATCTCTACAGCGCACAAAGGAGTACAGGAAATATCTCTACAGCGCACGAAGGAGTACAGAAGGTATCTTTACAGCGCACAAAGGAGTACAGAAGGTATCTCTACAGCGCACAAAGGAGTACAGAAGGTATCTCTACAGCGCACAAAGGAGTACAGAAGGTATCTCTACAGCGCACAAAGAAGTACAGAAGGTATCTCTACAGCGCACAAAGGAGTACAGAAGGTATCTCTACAGCGCACAAAGGAGTACAGGAAATATCTCTAGAACGTACAAAGGAGTACACGAGGTATCTCTACAGCGTACAAAGGAGTACAGAACTTATCTCTACAGCGCACAGAGGAGTACAGAAGGTATCTCTACAGCGCACAAAAGAGTACAGAAGGTATCTCTACAGCGCACAAAGGAGTACAGAAGGTATCTCTACAGCGCACAAAGGAGTACAGGAAATATCTCTAGAACGTACAAAGGAGTACACGAGGTATCTCTACAGCGTACAAAGGAGTACAGAAGGTATCTCTACAGCGCACAAAGGAGTACAGAAGGTATCTCTACAGCGTACAAAGGAGTACAGGAAATATCTCTAGAACGTACAAAGGATTACAGAAGGTATCTCTACAGCGCACAAAGGAGTACAGAAGGTATCTCTACAGCGCACAAAGGAGTACAGGAAATATCTCTAGAACGTACAAAGGAGTACACGAGGGATCTCTACAGCGTACAAAGGAGAACAGAAGGTATCTCTACAGCGCACAAAGGAGTACAGAAGGTATCTCTACAGCGTACAAAGGAGTACAGAAGGTATCTCTACAGCGCACAAAGGAGTACAGAAGGTATCTCTACAGCGCACAAAGGAGTACAGGAAAAATCTCTAGAACGTACAAAGGAGTACACGAGGTATCTCTACAGCGTACAAAGGAGTACACGAGGTATCTCTACAGCGTACAAAGGAGTACAGAAGGTATCTCTACAGCGCACAAAGGAGTACAGAAGGTATCTCTACAGCGTACAAAGGAGTACAGAAGGTATCTCTACAGCGCACAAAGGAGTACAGAAGGTATCTCTACAGCGCACAAAGGAGTACCGAAGGTATCTCTACAGCGCACAAAGGAGTACAGGAAATATCTCTAGAACGTACAAAGGAGTACACGAGGTATCTCTACAGCGTACAAAGGAGTACAGAAGCTATCTCTACAGCGCACAAAGAAGTACAGAAGGTATCTCTACAGCGCACAAAGGAGTACAGGAAATATCTCTAGAACGTACAAAGGAGTACACGAGGTATCTCTACAGCGCACAAAGGTGTACAGAAGGTATCTCTACAGCGCACAAAGGAGTACAGAAGGTATCTCTACAGCGCACAAAGGAGTACAGAAGGTATCTCTACAGCGCCCAAAGGAGTACAGAAGGTATCTCTACAGCGCACAAAGGAGTACAGGAAATATATCTAGAACGTACAAAGGAGTACACGAGGTATCTCTACAGCGTACAAAGGAGTACAGAAGGTATCTCTACAGCGCACAAAGGAGTACAGAAGGTATCTCTACAGCGCACAAAGGAGTACAGAAGGTATCTCTACAGCGCACAAAGGAGTACAGAAGGTATCTCTACAGCGCACAAAGGAGTACAGGAAATATCTCTAGAACGTACAAAGGAGTACACGAGGTATCTCTACAGCGTACAAAGGAGTACAGAAGGTATCTCTACAGCGCACAAAGGAGTACAGAAGGTATCTCTACAGCGCACAAAGGAGTACAGAAGGTATCTCTACAGCGCACAAAGGAGTACAGAAGGTATCTCTACAGCGCACAAAGGAGTACAGGAAATATCTCTAGAACGTACAAAGGAGTACAGAAGGTATCTCTACAGCGCACAAAGGAGTACAGAAGGTATCTCTACAGCGCACAAAGGAGTACAGAAGGTATCTCTACAGCGCACAAAGGAGTACACGAGGTATCTCTACAGCGTACAAAGGAGTACAGAAGGTATCTCTACAGCGCACAAAGGAGTACAGAAGGTATCTCTACAGCGCACAAAGGAGTACAGAAGGTATCTTTACAGCGCACAAAGGAGTACAGAAGGTATCTCTACAGCGCACAAAGAAGTACAGAAGGTATCTCTACAGCGCACAAAGGAGTACAGGAAATATCTCTAGAACGTACAAAGGAGTACACGAGGTATCTCTACAGCGTACAAAGGAGTACAGAAGGTATCTCTACAGCGCACAAAGGAGTACAGAAGGTATCTCTACAGCGCACAAAGGAGTACAGGAAATATCTCTAGAACGTACAAAGGAGTACACGAGGTATCTCTACAGCGTACAAAGGAGTACAGAAGGTATCTCTAAAGCGCACAAAGGAGTACAGAAGGTATCTCTACAGCGTACAAAGGAGTACAGACGATATCTCTACAGCGCACAAAGGAGTACAGAAGGTATCTCTACAGCGCACAAAGGAGTACAGAAGGTATCTCTACAGCGCACAAAGGAGTACAGGAAATATCTCTAGAACGTACAAAGGAGTACACGAGGTATCTCTACAGCGTACAAAGGAGTACAGAAGGTATCTCTACAGCGCACAAAGGAGTACAGAAGGTATCTCTACAGCGTACAAAGGAGTACAGAAGGTATCTCTACAGCGCACAAAGGAGTACAGAAGGTATCTCTAAAGCGCACAAAGGAGTACAGGAAATATCTCTTGAACGTACAAAGGAGTACACGAGGTATCTCTACAGCGTACAAAGGAGTACAGAAGGTATCTCTACAGCGCACAAAGGAGTACAGAAGGTATCTCTACAGCGTACAAAGGAGTACAGAAGGTATCTCTACAGCGCACAAAGGAGTACAGAAGGTATCTCTACAGCGCACAAAGGAGTACAGAAGGTATCTCTACAGCGCACAAAGGAGTACAGGAAATATCTCTAGAACGTACGAAGGAGTACACGAGGTATTTCTACAGCGCACAAAGGAGTACAGAAGGTATCTCTACAGCGCACAAAGGAGTACAGGAAATATCTCTAGAACGTACAAAGGAGTACACGAGGTATCTCTACAGCGTACAAAGGAGTACAGAAGGTATCTCTACAGCGCACAAAGGAGTACAGAAGGTATCTCTACAGCGCACAAAGGAGTACAGAAGGTATCTCTACAGCGCACAAAGGAGTACAGAAGGTATCTCTACAGCGCACAAAGGAGTACAGGAAATATCTCAAGAACGTACAAAGGAGTACACGAGGTATCTCTACAGCGTACAAAGGAGTACAGAAGGTATCTCTACAGCGCACAAAGGAGTACAGAAGGTATCTCTACAGCGCACAAAGGAGTACAGAAGGTATCTCTACAGCGCACAAAGGAGTACAGAAGGTATCTCAATAGCGCACAAAGGAGTACAGGAAATATCTCTAGAACGTACAAAGGAGTACACGAGGTATCTCTACAGCGTACAAAGGAGTACAGAAGGTATCTCTACAGCGCACAAAGGAGTACACGAGGTATCTCTACAGCGTACAAAGGAGTACAGAAGGTATCTCTACAACGCACAAAGGAGTACAGAAGGTATCTCTACAGCGCTCAAAGGAGTACAGAAGGTATCTCTACAGCGCACAAAGGAGTACAGAAGGTATCTCTACAGCGCACAAAGGAGTACAGGAAATATCTCTAGAACGTACAAAGGAGTACAGAAGGTATCTCTACAGCGCACAAAGGAGTACAGAAGGTATCTCTACAGCGCACAAAGGAGTACAGAAGGTATCTCTACAGCGCACAAAGGAGTACACGAGGTATCTCTACAGCGTACAAAGGAGTACAGAAGGTATCTCTACAGCGCACAAAGGAGTACAGAAGGTATCTCTACAGCGCACAAAGGAGTACAGAAGGTATCTCTACAGCGCACAAAGGAGTACAGAAGGTATCTCTACTGCGCACAAAGGAGTACAGAAGGTATCTCTACAGCGCACAAAGGAGTACAGGAAATATCTCTAGAACGTACAAAGGAGTACACGAGGTAACTCTACAGCGTACAAAGGAGTACAGAAGGTATCTCTACAGCGCACAAAGGAGTACAGAAGGTATCTCTACAGCGCACAAAGGAGTACAGGAAATATCCCTAGAACGTACAAAGGAGTACACGAGGTATCTCTACAGCGTACAAAGGAGTACAGAAGGTATCTCTACAGCGCACAAAGGAGTACAGAAGGTATCTCTACAGCGTAAAAAGGAGTACAGAAGGTATCTCTACAGCGCACAAAGGAGTACAGAAGGTATCTCTACAGCGCACAAAGGAGTACAGAAGGTATCTCTACAGCGCACAAAGGAGTACAGGAAATATCTCTAGAACGTACAAAGGAGTACACGAGGTATCTCTACAGCGTACAAAGGAGTACAGAAGGTATCTCTACAGCGCACAAAGGAGTACAGAAGGTATCTCTACAGCGTACAAAAGAGTACAGAAGGTATCTCTACAGCGCACAGAGGAGTACAGAAGGTATCTCTAAAGCGTACAAAGGAGTACAGAAGGTATCTCTACAGCGCACACAGGAGTACAGAAGGTATCTCTACAGCGCACAAAGGAGTACAGAAGGTATCTCTACAGCGCACAAAGGAGTACAGGAAATATCTCTAGAACGTACAAAGGAGTACACGAGGTATCTCTACAGCGTACAAAGGAGTACAGAAGGTATCTCTTCTACAGCGCATAAAGGAGAACAGAAGGTATCTCTACAGCGCACAAAGGAGTACAGGAAATATCTCTACAGCGCACGAAGGAGTACAGAAGGTATCTTTACAGCGCACAAAGGAGTACAGGAAATATCTCTAGAACGTACAAAGAAGTACAGAAGGTATCTCTACAGCGCACAAAGGAGTACAGAAGGTATCTCTACAGCGCACAAAGGAGTACAGAAGGTATCTCTACAGCGCACAAAGGATTACAGGAAATATCTCTAGAACGTACAAAGGAGTACACGAGGTATCTCTACAGCGTACAAAGGAGTACAGAAGGTATCTTTACAGCGCACAAAGGAGTACAGAAGGTATCTCTACAGCGCACAAAGGAGTACAGAAGGTATCTCTACAGCGCACAAAGGAGTACAGAAGGTATCTCTACAGCGCACAAAGGAGTACAGGAAATATCTCTAGAACGTACAAAGGAGTACACGAGGTGTCTCTACAGCGTACAAAGGAACACAGAAGGTATCTCTACAGCGCACAAAGGAGTACAGAAGGTATCTCTACAGCGCACAAAGGAGTACAGAAGGTATCTCTACAGCGCACAAAGGAGTACAGAAGGTATCTCTACAGCGCACAAAGGAGTACAGGAAATATCTCTAGAACGTACAAAGGAGTACATGAGGTATCTCTACAGCGTACAAAGGAGTACAGAAGGTATCTCTACAGCGCACAAAGGAGTACACGAGGTATCTCTACAGCGTACAAAGGAGTACAGAAGGTATCTCTACAGCGCACAAAGGAGTACAGGAAATATCTCTAGAACGTACAAAGGAGTACAGAAGGTGTCTCTACAGCGCACAAAGGAGTACAGAAGGTATCTCTACAGCGCACAAAGGAGTACAGAAGGTATCTCTACAGCGCACAAAGGAGTACACGAGGTATCTCTACAGCGTACAAAGGAGTACAGAAGGTATCTCTACAGCGCACAAAGGAGTACAGAAGGTATCTCTACAGCGCACAAAGGAGTACAGAAGGTATCTCCACAGCGCACAAAGGAGTACAGGAAATATCTCTAGAACGTACAAAGGAGTACACGAGGTATCTCTACAGCGTACAAAGGAGTACAGAAGGTATCTCTACAGCGCACAAAGGAGTACAGAAGGTATCTCTACAGCGCACAAAGGAGTACAGAAGGTATCTCTACAGCGCACAAAGGAGTACAGGAAATATCTCTAGAACGTACAAAGGAGTACACGAGGTATCTCTACAGCGTACAAAGGAGTACAGAAGGTATCTCTACAGCGCACAACGGAGTACAGAAGGTATCTCTACAGCGCACAAAGGAGTACAGAAGGTATCTCTACAGCGCACAAAGGAGTACAGGAAATATCTCTAGAACGTACAGAGGAGTACACGAGGTATCTCTTCAGCGTACAAAGGAGTACAGAAGGTATCTCTACAGCGCACATAGGAGTACAGAAGGTATCTCTAGAGCGCACAAAGGAGTACAGAAGGTATCTCTACAGCGCACAAAGGAGTACAGAAGGTATCTCTACAGTGCACAAAGGAGTACAGGAAATATCTCTAGAACGTACAAAGGAGTACACGAGGTATCTCTACAGCGTAAAAAGGAGTACAGAAGGTATCTCAACAGCGCACAAAGGAGTACAGAAGGTATCTCTACAGCGCACAAAGGAGTACAGGAAATATCTCTAGAACGTACAAAGGAGAACACGAGGTATCTCTACAGCGCACAAAGAAGTACAGGAAATATCTCTAGAACGTACAAAGGAGTACACGAGGTATCTCTACAGCGTACAAAGGAGTACAGAAGGTATCTCTACAGCGCACAGAGGAGTACACGAGGTATCTCTACAGCGTACAAAGGAGTACAGAAGGTATCTCTACAGCGCACAAAGGAGTACAGGATATATCTCTAGAACGTACAAAGGAGTACAGAAGGTATCTCTACAGCGCACAAAGGAGTACAGAAGGTATCTCTACAGCGCACAAAGGAGTACAGAAGGTATCTCTACAGCGCACAAAGGAGTACACGAGGTATCTCTACAGCGTACAAAGGAGTACAGAAGGTATCTCTACAGCGCACAAAGGAGTACAGAAGGTATCTCTACAGCGCACAAAGGAGTACAGAAGGTATCTCTACAGCGCACAAAGGAGTACAGAAGGTATCTCTACAGCGCACAAAGGAGTACAGAAGGTATCTCTACAGCGCACAAAGGAGTACAGGAAATATCTCTAGAACGTACAAAGGAGTACACGAGTTATCTCTACAGCGTACAAAGGAGTACAGAAGGTATCTCTACAGCGCACAAAGGAGTACAGGAAATATCTCTAGAACGTACAGAGGAGTACACGAGGTATCTCTACAGCGCACAAAGGAGTACAGAAGGTATCTCTACAGCGCACAAAGGAGTACAGGAAATATCTCTAGAACGTACAGAGGAGTACACGAGGTATCTCTACAGCGTACAAAGGAGTACAGAAGGTATCTCTACAGCGCACATAGGAGTACAGAAGGTATCTCTAGAGCGCACAAAGGAGTACAGAAGGTATCTCTACAGCGCACAAAGGAGTACAGAAGGTATCTCTACAGCGCACAAAGGAGTACAGGAAATATCTCTAGAACGTACAAAGGAGTACACGAGGTATCTCTACAGCGTGAAAAGGAGTACAGAAGGTATCTCTACAGCGCACAAATTAGTACAGAAGGTATCTCTACAGCGCACAAAGAAGTACAGAAGGTATCTCTACAGCGCACAAATGAGTACAGAAGGTATCTCTACAGCGCACAAAGGAGTACACGAGGTATCTCTACAGCGTACAAAGGAGTACAGATGGTATCTCTAAAGCGCACAAAGGAGTACAGAAGGTATCTCTACAGCGTACAAAGGAGTACAGAAGGTATCTCTGCAGCGCACAAAGGAGTACAGAAGATATCTCTACAGCGCACAAAAGAGTACAGAAGGTATCTCTACAGCGCACAAAGGAGTACAGGAAATATTTCTAGAACGTACAAAAGAGTACACGAGGTATCTCTACAGCGTACAAAGGAGTACAGAAGGTATCTCTACAGCGCACAAAGGAGTACAGAAGGTATCTCTACAGCGTACAAAGGAGTACAGAAGGTATCTCTACAGCGCACAAAGGAGTACAGAAGGTATCTCTACAGCGCACAAAGGAGTACAGGAAATATCTTAAGAACGTTCAAAGGAGTACACGAGGTATCTCTACAGCGTACAAAGGAGTACACGAGGTATCTTTACAGCGTAAAAAGGAGTACAGAAGGTATCTCTAAAGTGCACAAAGGAGTACAGAAGGTATCTCTACAGCGCACAAAGAAGTACAGAAGGTATCTCTACAGCGCACAAAGGAGTACAGAAGGTATCTCTACAGCGCACAAAGGAGTACACGAGGTATCTCTACAGCGTACAAAGGAGTACAGAAGGTATCTCTAAAGCGCACAAAGGAGTACAGAAGGTATCTCTACAGCGTACAAAGGAGTACAGAAGGTATCTCTACAGCGCACAAAGGAGTACAGAAGATATCTCTACAGCGCACAAAGGAGTACAGAAGGTATCTCTACAGCGCACAAAGGAGTACAGGAAATATCTCTAGAACGTACAAAGGAGTACACGAGGAATCTCTACAGCGTACAAAGGAGTACAGAAGGTATCTCTACAGCGCACAAAGGAGTACAGAAGGTATCTCTACAGCGCACAAAGGAGTACAGGAAATATCTCTAGAACGTACAAAGGAGTACACGAGGTATCTCTACAGCGTACAAAGGAGTACAGAAGGTATCTCTACAGCGCACAAAGGAGTACAGGAAATATCTCTAGAACGTACAAAGGAGTACACGAGGTATCCCTACAGCGTACGAAGGAGTACAGAAGGTATCTCTACAGCGCACAAAGGAGTACAGAAGGTATCTCTACAGCGTACAAAGGAGTACAGAAGGTATCTCTACAGCGCACAAAGGAGTACAGAAGGTATCTCTACAGCGTACAAAGGAGTACAGAAGGTATCTCTACAGCGTACAAAGGAGTACAGAAAGTATCTCTACAGCGCACAAAGGAGTACAGAAGGTATCTCTACAGCGCACAAAGGAGTACAGAAGGTATCTCTACAGCGCACAAAGGAGTACAGAAGGTATCTCTACAGCGCACAAAGGAGTACAGGAAATATCTCTAGAACGTACAAAGGAGTACACGAGGTATCTCTACAGCGTACAAAGGAGTACAGAAGGTATCTCTACAGCGCACAAAGGAGTACAGAAGGTATCTCTACAGCGCACAAAGGAGTACAGAAGGTATCTCTAAAGCGCACAAACGAGTACAGAAGGTTTCTCTACAGCGCACAAAGGAGTACAGGAAATATCTCTAGAACGTACAAAGGAGTACACGAGGTATCTCTACAGCGCACAAAGGAGTACACGAGGTATCTCTACAGCGTACAAAGGAGTACAGAAGGTATCTCTACAGCGCACAAAGGAGTACAGAAGGTATCTCTACAGCGCACAAAGGAGTACAAAAGGTATCTCTACAGCGCACAAAGGAGTACAGAAGGTATCTCTACAGCGCACAAAGGAGTACAGGAAATATCTCTAGAACGTACAAAGGAGTACAGAAGGTATCTCTACAGCGCACAAAGGAGTACAGAAGGTATCTCTACAGCGCACAAAGGAGTACAGAAGGTATCTCTACAGCGCACAAAGGAGTACACGAGGTATCTCTACAGCGTACAAAGGAGTACAGAAGGTATCTCTACAGCGCACAAAGGAGTACAGAAGGTATCTCAACAGCGCACAAAGGAGTACAGAAGGTATCTCTACAGCGTACAAAGGAGTTCAGAAGGTATCTCTACAGCGCACAAAGGAGTACAGAAGGTATCTCTTAAGCGCACAAACGAGTACAGAAGGTTTCTCTACAGCGCACAAAGGAGTACAGGAAATATCTCTAGAACGTACAAAGGAGTACACGAGGTATCTCTACAGCGTACAAAGGAGTACAGAAGGTATCTCTACAGTGCACAAAGGAGTACAGGAAATATCTCTAGAACGTACAGAGGAGTACACGAGGTATCTCTACAGCGCACAAAGGAGTACAGAAGGTATCTCTACAGCGCACAAAGGAGTACAGGAAATATCTCTAGAACGTACAGAGGAGTACACGAGGTATCTCTACAGCGTACAAAGGAGTACAGAAGGTATCTCTACAGCGCACATAGGAGTACAGAAGGTATCTCTAGAGCGCACAAAGGAGTACAGAAGGTATCTCTACAGCGTACAAAGGAGTACAGAAGGTATCTCTACAGCGCACAAAGGAGTACAGAAGGTATCTCTACAGCGCACAAAGGAGTACAGGAAATATCTCTAGAACGTACAAAGGAGTTCACGAGGTATCTCTACAGCGTACAAAGGAGTACACGAGGTATCTCTACAGCGTAAAAAGGAGTACAGAAGGTATCTCTACAGCGCACAAAGGAGTACAGAAGGTATCTCTACAGCGCACAAAGAAGTACAGAAGGTATCTCTACAGCGCACAAAGGAGTACAGAAGGTATCTCTACAGCGCACAAAGGAGTACACGAGGTATCTCTACAGCGTACAAAGGAGTACAGAAGGTATCTCTAAAGCGCACAAAGGAGTAAAGAAGGTATCTCTACAGCGTACAAAGGAGTACAGAAGGTATCTCTACAGCGCACAAAGGAGTACAGAAGATATCTCTACAGTGCACAAAGGAGTACAGAAGGTATCTCTACAGCGCACAAAGGAGTACAGGAAATATCTCTAGAACGTACAAAGGAGTACACGAGGAATCTCTACAGCGTACAAAGGAGTACAGAAGGTATCTCTACAGCGCACAAAGGAGTACACGAGGTATCTCTACAGCGTACAAAGGAGTACAGAAGGTATCTCTACAGCGCACAAAGGAGTACAGGAAATATCTCTAGAACGTACAAAGGATTACAGAAGGTATCTCTACAGCGCACAAAGGAGTACAGAAGGTATCTCTACAGCGCACAAAGGAGTACAGAAGGTATCTCTACAGCGCACAAAGGAGTACACGAGGTATCTCTACAGCGTACAAAGGAGTACAGAAGGTATCTCTACAGCGCACAAAGGAGTACAGGAAATATCTCTAGAACGTACAAAGGAGTACAAAAGGTATCTCTACAGCGCACAAAGTAGTACAGAAGGTATCTCTACAGCGCACAAAAGAGTACAGAAGGTATCTCTACAGCGCACAAAGGAGTACACGAGGTATCTCTACAGCGTACAAAGGAGTACAGAAGGTATCTCTACAGCGCACAAAGGAGTACAGAAGGTATCTCTACAGCGCACAAAGGAGTACAGAAGGTATCTCTACAGCGCACAAAGGAGTACAGAAGGTATCTCTACAGCGCACAAAGGAGTACAGAAGGTATCTCTACAGCGCACAAAGGAGTACAGGAAATATCTCTAGAACGTACAAAGGAGAACACGAGGTATCTCTACAGCGCACAAAGGAGTACAGGAAATATCTCTAGAACGTACAAAGGAGTACACGAGGTATCTCTACAGCGTACAAAGGAGTACAGAAGGTATCTCTACAGCGCACAAAGGAGTACACGAGGTATCTCTACAGCGTACAAAGGAGTACAGAAGGTATCTCTACAGCGCACAAAGGAGTACAGGAAATATCTCTAGAACGTACAAAGGAGTACAGAAGGTATCTCTACAGCGCACAAAGGAGTACAGAAGGTATCTCTACAGCGCACAAAGGAGTACAGAAGGTATCTCTACAGCGCACAAAGGAGTACACGAGGTATCTCTACAGCGTACAAAGGAGTACAGAAGGTATCTCTACAGCGCACAAAGGAGTACAGAAGGTATCTCTACAGCGCACAAAGGAGTACAGAAGGTATCTCTACAGCGCACAAAGGAGTACAGAAGGTATCTCTACAGCGCACAAAGGAGTACAGAAGGTATCTCTACAGCGCACAAAGGAGTACAGGAAATATCTCTAGAACGTACAAAGGAGTACACGAGGTATCTCTACAGCGTACAAAGGAGTACAGAAGGTATCTCTACAGCGCACAAAGGAGTCCAGAAGGTATCTCTACAGCGCACAAAGGAGTACAGAAGGTATCTCTACAGCGCACAAAGGAGTATAGAAGGTATCTCTACAGCGCACAAAGGAGTACAGGAAATATCTCTAGAACGTACAAAGGAGTACAGAAGGTATCTCTACAGCGCACAAAGGAGTACAGAAGGTATCTCTACAGCGCACAAAAGAGTACAGAAGGTATCTCTACAGCGCACAAAGGAGTACACGAGGTATCTCTACAGCGTACAAAGGAGTACAGAAGGTATCTCTACAGCGCACAAAGGAGTACAGAAGGTATCTCTACAGCGCACAAAGGAGTACAGGAAATATCTCTAGAACGTACAAAGGAGTACACGAGGTATCTCTACAGCGTACAAAGGAGTACACGAGGTATCTCTACAGCGTAAAAAGGAGTACAGAAGGTATCTCTACAGCGCACAAAGGAGTACAGAAGGTATCTCTACAGCGCATAAAGAAGTACAGAAGGTATCTCTACAGCGCACAAAGGAGTACAGAAGGTATCTCTACAGCGCACAAAGGAGTACACGAGGTATCTCTACAGCGTACAAAGGAGTACAGAAGGTATCTCTAAAGCGCACAAAGGAGTAAAGAAGGTATCTCTACAGCGTACAAAGGAGTACAGAAGGTATCTCTACAGCGCACAAAGGAGTACAGAAGATATCTCTACAGCGCACAAAGGAGTACAGAAGGTATCTCTACAGCGCACAAAGGAGAACAGGAAATATCTCTAGAACGTACAAAGGAGTACACGAGGAATCTCTACAGCGTACAAAGGAGTACAGAAGGTATCTCTTCAGCGCACAAAGGAGTACAGAAGGTATCTCTACAGCGCACAAAGTAGTACAGGAAATATCTCTAGAACGTACAAAGGAGTACACGAGGTATCTCTACAGCGTACAAAGGAGTACAGAAGGTATCTCTACAGCGCACAAAGGAGTACAGAAGGTATCTCTACAGCGTACAAAGGAGTACAGAAGGTATCTCTACAGTGCACAAAGGAGTACACGAGGTATCTCTACAGCGTACAAAGGAGTACAGAAGGTATCTCTACAGCGCACAAAGGAGTACAGAAGGTATCTCTACAGCGCACAAAGGAGTACAGAAGGTATCTCTACAGCGCACAAAGGAGTACAGAAGGTATCTCTACAGCGCACAAAGGAGTACAGAAGGTATCTCTACAGCGCACAAAGGAGTACAGGAAATATCTCTAGAACGTACAAAGGAGAACACGAGGTATCTCTACAGCGCACAAAGGAGTACAGGAAATATCTCTAGAACGTACAAAGGAGTACACGAGGTATCTCTACAGCGTACAAAGGAGTACAGAAGGTATCTCTACAGCGCACAAAGGAGTACACGAGGTATCTCTACAGCGTACAAAGGAGTACAGAAGGTATCTCTACAGCGCACAAAAGAGTACAGGAAATATCTCTAGAACGTACAAAGGAGTACAGAAGGTATCTCTACAGCGCACAAAGGAGTACAGAAGGTATCTCTACAGCGCACAAAGGAGTACAGAAGGTATCTCTACAGCGCACAAAGGAGTACACGAGGTATCTCTACAGCGTACAAAGGAGTACAGAAGGTATCTCTACAGCGCACAAAGGAGTACAGAAGGTATCTCTACAGCGCACAAAGGAGTACAGAAGGTATCTCTACAGCGCACAAAGGAGTACAGAAGGTATCTCTACAGCGCACAAAGGAGTACAGAAGGTATCTCTACAGCGCACAAAGCAAAGGAGTACAGGAAATATCTCTAGAACGTACAAAGGAGTACACGAGGTATCTCTACAGCGTACAAAGGAGTACAGAAGGTATCTCTACAGTGCACAAAGGAGTACAGGAAATATCTCTAGAACGTACAGAGGAGTACACGAGGTATCTCTACAGCGCACAAAGGAGTACAGAAGGTATCTCTACAGCGCACAAAGGAGTACAGGAAATATCTCTAGAACGTACAGAGGAGTACACGAGGTATCTCTACAGCGTACAAAGGAGTACAGAAGGTATCTCTACAGCGCACATAGGAGTACAGAAGGTATCTCTAGAGCGCACAAAGGAGTACAGAAGGTATCTCTACAGCGTACAAAGGAGTACAGAAGGTATCTCTACAGCGCACAAAGGAGTACAGAAGGTATCTCTACAGCGCACAAAGGAGTACAGGAAATATCTCTAGAACGTACAAAGGAGTTCACGAGGTATCTCTACAGCGTACAAAGGAGTACACGAGGTATCTCTACAGCGTAAAAAGGAGTACAGAAGGTATCTCTACAGCGCACAAAGGAGTACAGAAGGTATCTCTACAGCGCACAAAGAAGTACAGAAGGTATCTCTACAGCGCACAAAGGAGTACAGAAGGTATCTCTACAGCGCACAAAGGAGTACACGAGGTAACTCTACAGCGTACAAAGGAGTACAGAAGGTATCTCTAAAGCGCACAAAGGAGTAAAGAAGGTATCTCTACAGCGTACAAAGGAGTACAGAAGGTATCTCTACAGCGCACAAAGGAGTACAGAAGATATCTCTACAGTGCACAAAGGAGTACAGAAGGTATCTCTACAGCGCACAAAGGAGTACAGGAAATATCTCTAGAACGTACAAAGGAGTACACGAGGAATCTCTACAGCGTACAAAGGAGTACAGAAGGTATCTCTACAGCGCACAAAGGAGTACACGAGGTATCTCTACAGCGTACAAAGGAGTACAGAAGGTATCTCTACAGCGCACAAAGGAGTACAGGAAATATCTCTAGAACGTACAAAGGATTACAGAAGGTATCTCTACAGCGCACAAAGGAGTACAGAAGGTATCTCTACAGCGCACAAAGGAGTACAGAAGGTATCTCTACAGCGCACAAAGGAGTACACGAGGTATCTCTACAGCGTACAAAGGAGTACAGAAGGTATCTCTACAGCGCACAAAGGAGTACAGGAAATATCTCTAGAACGTACAAAGGAGTACAAAAGGTATCTCTACAGCGCACAAAGTAGTACAGAAGGTATCTCTACAGCGCACAAAAGAGTACAGAAGGTATCTCTACAGCGCACAAAGGAGTACACGAGGTATCTCTACAGCGTACAAAGGAGTACAGAAGGTATCTCTACAGCGCACAAAGGAGTACAGAAGGTATCTCTACAGCGCACAAAGGAGTACAGAAGGTATCTCTACAGCGCACAAAGGAGTACAGAAGGTATCTCTACAGCGCACAAAGGAGTACAGAAGGTATCTCTACAGCGCACAAAGGAGTACAGGAAATATCTCTAGAACGTACAAAGGAGAACACGAGGTATCTCTACAGCGCACAAAGGAGTACAGGAAATATCTCTAGAACGTACAAAGGAGTACACGAGGTATCTCTACAGCGTACAAAGGAGTACAGAAGGTATCTCTACAGCGCACAAAGGAGTACACGAGGTATCTCTACAGCGTACAAAGGAGTACAGAAGGTATCTCTACAGCGCACAAAGGAGTACAGGAAATATCTCTAGAACGTACAAAGGAGTACAGAAGGTATCTCTACAGCGCACAAAGGAGTACAGAAGGTATCTCTACAGCGCACAAAGGAGTACAGAAGGTATCTCTACAGCGCACAAAGGAGTACACGAGGTATCTCTACAGCGTACAAAGGAGTACAGAAGGTATCTCTACAGCGCACAAAGGAGTACAGAAGGTATCTCTACAGCGCACAAAGGAGTACAGAAGGTATCTCTACAGCGCACAAAGGAGTACAGAAGGTATCTCTACAGCGCACAAAGGAGTACAGAAGGTATCTCTACAGCGCACAAAGGAGTACAGGAAATATCTCTAGAACGTACAAAGGAGTACACGAGGTATCTCTACAGCGTACAAAGGAGTACAGAAGGTATCTCTACAGCGCACAAAGGAGTCCAGAAGGTATCTCTACAGCGCACAAAGGAGTACAGAAGGTATCTCTACAGCGCACAAAGGAGTACAGAAGGTATCTCTACAGCGCACAAAGGAGTACAGGAAATATCTCTAGAACGTACAAAGGAGTACAGAAGGTATCTCTACAGCGCACAAAGGAGTACAGAAGGTATCTCTACAGCGCACAAAAGAGTACAGAAGGTATCTCTACAGCGCACAAAGGAGTACACGAGGTATCTCTACAGCGTACAAAGGAGTACAGAAGGTATCTCTACAGCGCACAAAGGAGTACAGAAGGTATCTCTACAGCGCACAAAGGAGTACAGAAGGTATCTTTACAGCGCACAAAGGAGTACAGAAGGTATCTCTACAGCGCACAAAGAAGTACAGAAGGTATCTCTACAGCGCACAAAGGAGTACAGGAAATATCTCTAGAACGTACAAAGGAGTACACGAGGTATCTCTACAGCGTACAAAGGAGTACAGAAGGTATCTCTACAGCGCACAAAGGAGTACAGAAGGTATCTCTACAGCGCACAAAGGAGTACAGGAAATATCTCTAGAACGTACAAAGGAGTACACGAGGTATCTCTACAGCGTACAAAGGAGTACAGAAGGTATCTCTAAAGCGCACAAAGGAGTACAGAAGGTATCTCTACAGCGTACAAAGGAGTACAGAAGATATCTCTACAGCGCACAAAGGAGTACAGAAGGTATCTCTACAGCGCACAAAGGAGTACAGAAGGTATCTCTACAGCGCACAAAGGAGTACAGGAAATATCTCTAGAACGTACAAAGGAGTACACGAGGTATCTCTACAGCGTACAAAGGAGTACAGAAGGTATCTCTACAGCGCACAAAGGAGTACAGAAGGTATCTCTACAGCGTACAAAGGAGTACAGAAGGTATCTCTACAGCGCACAAAGGAGTACAGAAGGTATCTCTAAAGCGCACAAAGGAGTACAGGAAATATCTCTTGAACGTACAAAGGAGTACACGAGGTATCTCTACAGCGTACAAAGGAGTACAGAAGGTATCTCTACAGCGCACAAAGGAGTACAGAAGGTATCTCTACAGCGTACAAAGGAGTACAGAAGGTATCTCTACAGCGCACAAAGGAGTACAGAAGGTATCTCTACAGCGCACAAAGGAGTACAGAAGGTATCTCTACAGCGCACAAAGGAGTACAGGAAATATCTCTAGAACGTACGAAGGAGTACACGAGGTATTTCTACAGCGCACAAAGGAGTACAGAAGGTATCTCTACAGCGCACAAAGGAGTACAGGAAATATCTCTAGAACGTACAAAGGAGTACACGAGGTATCTCTACAGCGTACAAAGGAGTACAGAAGGTATCTCTACAGCGCACAAAGGAGTACAGAAGGTATCTCTACAGCGCACAAAGGAGTACAGAAGGTATCTCTACAGCGCACAAAGGAGTACAGAAGGTATCTCTACAGCGCACAAAGGAGTACAGGAAATATCTCAAGAACGTACAAAGGAGTACACGAGGTATCTCTACAGCGTACAAAGGAGTACAGAAGGTATCTCTACAGCGCACAAAGGAGTACAGAAGGTATCTCTACAGCGCACAAAGGAGTACAGAAGGTATCTCTACAGCGCACAAAGGAGTACAGAAGGTATCTCAATAGCGCACAAAGGAGTACAGGAAATATCTCTAGAACGTACAAAGGAGTACACGAGGTATCTCTACAGCGTACGAAGGAGTACAGAAGGTATCTCTACAGCGCACAAAGGAGTACACGAGGTATCTCTACAGCGTACAAAGGAGTACAGAAGGTATCTCTACAACGCACAAAGGAGTACAGAAGGTATCTCTACAGCGCTCAAAGGAGTACAGAAGGTATCTCTACAGCGCTCAAAGGAGTACAGAAGGTATCTCTACAGCGCACAAAGGAGTACAGGAAATATCTCTAGAACGTACAAAGGAGTACAGAAGGTATCTCTACAGCGCACAAAGGAGTACAGAAGGTATCTCTACAGCGCACAAAGGAGTACAGAAGGTATCTCTACAGCGCACAAAGGAGTACACGAGGTATCTCTACAGCGTACAAAGGAGTACAGAAGGTATCTCTACAGCGCACAAAGGAGTACAGAAGGTATCTCTACAGCGCACAAAGGAGTACAGAAGGTATCTCTACAGCGCACAAAGGAGTACAGAAGGTATCTCTACAGCGCACAAAGGAGTACAGAAGGTATCTCTACAGCGCACAAAGGAGTACAGGAAATATCTCTAGAACGTACAAAGGAGTACACGAGGTATCTCTACAGCGTACAAAGGAGTACAGAAGGTATCTCTACAGCGCACAAAGGAGTACAGAAGGTATCTCTACAGCGCACAAAGGAGTACAGGAAATATCTCTAGAACGTACAAAGGAGTACACGAGGTATCTCTACAGCGTACAAAGGAGTACAGAAGGTATCTCTACAGCGCACAAAGGAGTACAGAAGGTATCTCTACAGCGTAAAAAGGAGTACAGAAGGTATCTCTACAGCGCACAAAGGAGTACAGAAGGTATCTCTACAGCGCACAAAGGAGTACAGAAGGTATCTCTACAGCGCACAAAGGAGTACAGGAAATATCTCTAGAACGTACAAAGGAGTACACGAGGTATCTCTACAGCGTACAAAGGAGTACAGAAGGTATCTCTACAGCGCACAAAGGAGTACAGAAGGTATCTCTACAGCGTACAAAAGAGTACAGAAGGTATCTCTACAGCGCACAGAGGAGTACAGAAGGTATCTCTAAAGCGTACAAAGGAGTACAGAAGGTATCTCTACAGCGCACACAGGAGTACAGAAGGTATCTCTACAGCGCACAAAGGAGTACAGAAGGTATCTCTACAGCGCACAAAGGAGTACAGGAAATATCTCTAGAACGTACAAAGGAGTACACGAGGTATCTCTACAGCGTACAAAGGAGTACAGAAGGTATCTCTTCTACAGCGCACAAAGGAGAACAGAAGGTATCTCTACAGCGCACAAAGGAGTACAGGAAATATCTCTACAGCGCACGAAGGAGTACAGAAGGTATCTTTACAGCGCACAAAGGAGTACAGAAGGTATCTCTACAGCGCACAAAGGAGTACAGAAGGTATCTCTACAGCGCACAAAGGAGTACAGAAGGTATCTCTACAGCGCACAAAGAAGTACAGAAGGTATCTCTACAGCGCACAAAGGAGTACAGAAGGTATCTCTACAGCGCACAAAGGAGTACAGGAAATATCTCTAGAACGTACAAAGGAGTACACGAGGTATCTCTACAGCGTACAAAGGAGTACAGAACTTATCTCTACAGCGCACAGAGGAGTACAGAAGGTATCTCTACAGCGCACAAAAGAGTACAGAAGGTATCTCTACAGCGCACAAAGGAGTACAGAAGGTATCTCTACAGCGCACAAAGGAGTACAGGAAATATCTCTAGAACGTACAAAGGAGTACACGAGGGATCTCTACAGCGTACAAAGGAGAACAGAAGGTATCTCTACAGCGCACAAAGGAGTACAGAAGGTATCTCTACAGCGTACAAAGGAGTACAGAAGGTATCTCTACAGCGCACAAAGGAGTACAGAAGGTATCTCTACAGCGAACAAAGGAGTACAGGAAAAATCTCTAGAACGTACAAAGGAGTACACGAGGTATCTCTACAGCGTACAAAGGAGTACACGAGGTATCTCTACAGCGTACAAAGGAGTACAGAAGGTATCTCTACAGCGCACAAAGGAGTACAGAAGGTATCTCTACAGCGTACAAAGGAGTACAGAAGGTATCTCTACAGCGCACAAAGGAGTACAGAAGGTATCTCTACAGCGCACAAAGGAGTACCGAAGGTATCTCTACAGCGCACAAAGGAGTACAGGAAATATCTCTAGAACGTACAAAGGAGTACACGAGGTATCTCTACAGCGCACAAAGGTGTACAGAAGGTATCTCTACAGCGCACAAAGGAGTACAGAAGGTATCTCTACAGCGCACAAAGGAGTACAGAAGGTATCTCTACAGCGCCCAAAGGAGTACAGAAGGTATCTCTACAGCGCACAAAGGAGTACAGGAAATATATCTAGAACGTACAAAGGAGTACACGAGGTATCTCTACAGCGTACAAAGGAGTACAGAAGGTATCTCTACAGCGCACAAAGGAGTACAGAAGGTATCTCTACAGCGCACAAAGGAGTACAGAAGGTATCTCTACAGCGCACAAAGGAGTACAGAAGGTATCTCTACTGCGCACAAAGGAGTACAGGAAATATCTCTAGAACGTACAAAGGAGTACACGAGGTATCTCTACAGCGTACAAAGGAGTACAGAAGGTATCTCTACTGCGCACAAAGGAGTACAGAAGGTATCTCTACAGCGCACAAAGGAGTACAGAAGGTATCTCTACAGCGCACAAAGGAGTACAGAAGGTATCTCTACAGCGCACAAAGGAGTACAGGAAATATCTCTAGAACGTACAAAGGAGTACAGAAGGTATCTCTACAGCGCACAAAGGAGTACAGAAGGTATCTCTACAGCGCACAAAGGAGTACAGAAGGTATCTCTACAGCGCACAAAGGAGTACACGAGGTATCTCTACAGCGTACAAAGGAGTACAGAAGGTATCTCTACAGCGCACAAAGGAGTACAGAAGGTATCTCTACAGCGCACAAAGGAGTACAGAAGGTATCTTTACAGCGCACAAAGGAGTACAGAAGGTATCTCTACAGCGCACAAAGAAGTACAGAAGGTATCTCTACAGCGCACAAAGGAGTACAGGAAATATCTCTAGAACGTACAAAGGAGTACACGAGGTATCTCTACAGCGTACAAAGGAGTACAGAAGGTATCTCTACAGCGCACAAAGGAGTACAGAAGGTATCTCTACAGCGCACAAAGGAGTACAGGAAATATCTCTAGAACGTACAAAGGAGTACACGAGGTATCTCTACAGCGTACAAAGGAGTACAGAAGGTATCTCTAAAGCGCACAAAGGAGTACAGAAGGTATCTCTACAGCGTACAAAGGAGTACAGACGATATCTCTACAGCGCACAAAGGAGTACAGAAGGTATCTCTACAGCGCACAAAGGAGTACAGAAGGTATCTCTACAGCGCACAAAGGAGTACAGGAAATATCTCTAGAACGTACAAAGGAGTACACGAGGTATCTCTACAGCGTACAAAGGAGTACAGAAGGTATCTCTACAGCGCACAAAGCAGTACACGAGGTATCTCTACAGCGTACAAAGGAGTACAGAAGGTATCTCTACAGCGCACAAAGGAGTACAGAAGGTATCTCTACAGCGCACAAAGGAGTACAGAAGGTATCTCTACAGCGCACAAAGGAGTACAGAAAGTATCTCTACAGCGCACAAAGGAGTACAGAAGGTATCTCTACAGCGCACAAAGGAGTACAGAAGGTATCTCTACAGCGCACAAAGGAGTACAGAAGGTATCTCTACAGCGCACAAAGGAGTACAGGAAATATCTCTAGAACGTACAAAGGAGTACACGAGGTATCTCTACAGCGTACAAAGGAGTACAGAAGGTATCTCTACAGCGCACAAAGGAGTACAGAAGGTATCTCTACAGCGCACAAAGGAGTACAGAAGGTATCTCTACAGCGCACAAAGGAGTACAGAAGGTATCTCTACAGCGCACAAAGTAGTACAGGAGGTATCTCTACAGCGCACAAAGGAGTACAGGAAATATCTCTAGAACGTACAAAGGAGTACAGAAGGTATCTCTACAGCGCACAAAGGAGTACAGAAGGTATCTCTACAGCGCACAAAGGAGTACAGAAGGTATCTCTACAGCGCACAAAGGAGTACACGAGGTATCTCTACAGCGTTCAAAGGAGTACAGAAGGTATCTCTACAGCGCACAAAGGAGTAAAGAAGGTATCTCTACAGCGCACAAAGGAGTACAGAAGGTATCTCTACAGCGCACAAAGGAGTACAGAAGGTATCTCTACAGCGCACAAAGGAGTACAGAAGGTATCTCTACAGCGCACAAAGGAGTACAGGAAATATCTCTAGAACGTACAAAGGAGTACACGAGGTATCTCTACAGCGTACAAAGGAGTACAGAAGGTATCTCTACAGCGCACAAAGCAGTACACGAGGTATCTCTACAGCGTACAAAGGAGTACAGAAGGTATCTCTACAGCGCACAAAGGAGTACAGAAGGTATCTCTACAGCGCACAAAGGAGTACAGAAGGTATCTCTACAGCGCACAAAGGAGTACAGAAAGTATCTCTACAGCGCACAAAGGAGTACAGAAGGTATCTCTACAGCGCACAAAGGAGTACAGAAGGTATCTCTACAACGCACAAAGGAGTACAGAAGGTATCTCTACAGCGCACAAAGGAGTACAGGAAATATCTCTAGAACGTACAAAGGAGTACACGAGGTATCTCTACAGCGTACAAAGGAGTACAGAAGGTATCTCTACAGCGCACAAAGGAGTACAGAAGGTATCTCTACAGCGCACAAAGGAGTACAGAAGGTATCTCTACAGCGCACAAAGGAGTACAGAAGGTATCTCTACAGCGCACAAAGTAGTACAGGAGGTATCTCTACAGCGCACAAAGGAGTACAGGAAATATCTCTAGAACGTACAAAGGAGTACAGAAGGTATCTCTACAGCGCACAAAGGAGTACAGAAGGTATCTCTACAGCGCACAAAGGAGTACAGAAGGTATCTCTACAGCGCACAAAGGAGTACACGAGGTATCTCTACAGCGTTCAAAGGAGTACAGAAGGTATCTCTACAGCGCACAAAGGAGTAAAGAAGGTATCTCTACAGCGCACAAAGGAGTACAGAAGGTATCTCTACAGCGCACAAAGGAGTACAGAAGGTATCTCTACAGCGCACAAAGGAGTACAGAAGGTATCTCTACAGCGCACAAAGGAGTACAGGAAATATCTCTAGAACGTACAAAGGAGTACACGAGGTATCTCTACAGCGTACAAAGGAGTACAGAAGGTATCTCTACAGCGCACAAAGGAGTACAGAAGGTATCTCTACAGCGCACAAAGGAGTACAGAAGGTATCTCTACAGCGCACAAAGGAGTACAGGAAATATCTCTAGAACGTACAAAGGAGTACACGAGGTATCTCCACAGCGTACAAAGGAGTACAGAAGGTATCTCTACAGCGCACAAAGGAGTTCAGAAGGTATCTCTACAGCGCACAAAGGAGTACAGAAGGTATCTCTACAGCGCACACAGGAGTACAGGAAATATCTCTAGAACGTACAAAGGAGTACACGAGGTATCTCTACAGCGTACAAAGGAGTACAGAAGGTATCTCTACAGCGCACAAAGGAGTACAGAAGGTATCTCTACAGCGCACAAAGGAGTAGAGAAGGTGTCTCTACAGCGCACAAAGGAGTACAGAAGGTATCTCTACAGCGCACAAAGGAGTACAGAAATATCTCTAGAACGTACAAAGGAGTACACGAGGTATCTCTACAGCGTACAAAGGAGTACAGAAGGTATCTCTACAGCGCACAAAGGAGTACAGAAGGTATCTCAACAGCGCACAAAGGAGTACAGAAGGTATCTCTACAGCGCACAAAGGAGTACAGAAGGTATCTCTACAGCGCACAGAGGAGTACAGGAAATATCTCTAGAACGTACAAAGGAGTACAGAAGGTATCTCTACAGCGCACAAAGGAGTACAGAAGGTATCTCTACAGCGCACAAAGGAGTACAGAAGGTATCTCTACAGCGCACAAAGGAGTACACGAGGTATCTCTACAGCGTACAAAGGAGTACAGAAGGTATCTCTACAGCGCACAAAGGAGTACAGAAGGTATCTCTACAGCGCACAAAGGAGTACAGAAGGTATCTCTACAGCGCACAAAGAAGTACAGAAGGTATCTCTACAGCGCACAAAGGAGTACAGAAGGTATCTCTACAGCGCACAAAGGAGTACAGGAAATATCTCTAGAACGTACAAAGGAGTACACGAGGTATCTCTACAGCGTACAAAGGAGTACAGAACTTATCTCTACAGCGCACAGAGGAGTACAGAAGGTATCTCTACAGCGCACAAAAGAGTACAGAAGGTATCTCTACAGCGCACAAAGGAGTACAGAAGGTATCTCTACAGCGCACAAAGGAGTACAGGAAATATCTCTAGAACGTACAAAGGAGTACACGAGGTATCTCTACAGCGTACAAAGGAGTACAGAAGGTATCTCTACAGCGCACAAAGGAGTACAGAAGGTATCTCTACAGCGTACAAAGGAGTACAGGAAATATCTCTAGAACGTACAAAGGATTACAGAAGGTATCTCTACAGCGCACAAAGGAGTACAGAAGGTATCTCTACAGCGCACAAAGGAGTACAGGAAATATCTCTAGAACGTACAAAGGAGTACACGAGGGATCTCTACAGCGTACAAAGGAGAACAGAAGGTATCTCTACAGCGCACAAAGGAGTACAGAAGGTATCTCTACAGCGTACAAAGGAGTACAGAAGGTATCTCTACAGCGCACAAAGGAGTACAGAAGGTATCTCTACAGCGCACAAAGGAGTACAGGAAAAATCTCTAGAACGTACAAAGGAGTACACGAGGTATCTCTACAGCGTACAAAGGAGTACACGAGGTATCTCTACAGCGTACAAAGGAGTACAGAAGGTATCTCTACAGCGCACAAAGGAGTACAGAAGGTATCTCTACAGCGTACAAAGGAGTACAGAAGGTATCTCTACAGCGCACAAAGGAGTACAGAAGGTATCTCTACAGCGCACAAAGGAGTACCGAAGGTATCTCTACAGCGCACAAAGGAGTACAGGAAATATCTCTAGAACGTACAAAGGAGTACACGAGGTATCTCTACAGCGTACAAAGGAGTACAGAAGCTATCTCTACAGCGCACAAAGAAGTACAGAAGGTATCTCTACAGCGCACAAAGGAGTACAGGAAATATCTCTAGAACGTACAAAGGAGTACACGAGGTATCTCTACAGCGCACAAAGGTGTACAGAAGGTATCTCTACAGCGCACAAAGGAGTACAGAAGGTATCTCTACAGCGCACAAAGGAGTACAGAAGGTATCTCTACAGCGCCCAAAGGAGTACAGAAGGTATCTCTACAGCGCACAAAGGAGTACAGGAAATATATCTAGAACGTACAAAGGAGTACACGAGGTATCTCTACAGCGTACAAAGGAGTACAGAAGGTATCTCTACAGCGCACAAAGGAGTACAGAAGGTATCTCTACAGCGCACAAAGGAGTACAGAAGGTATCTCTACAGCGCACAAAGGAGTACAGAAGGTATCTCTACAGCGCACAAAGGAGTACAGGAAATATCTCTAGAACGTACAAAGGAGTACACGAGGTATCTCTACAGCGTACAAAGGAGTACAGAAGGTATCTCTACAGCGCACAAAGGAGTACAGAAGGTATCTCTACAGCGCACAAAGGAGTACAGAAGGTATCTCTACAGCGCACAAAGGAGTACACGAGGTATCTCTACAGCGTACAAAGGAGTACAGAAGGTATCTCTACAACGCACAAAGGAGTACAGAAGGTATCTCTACAGCGCTCAAAGGAGTACAGAAGGTATCTCTACAGCGCACAAAGGAGTACAGAAGGTATCTCTACAGCGCACAAAGGAGTACAGGAAATATCTCTAGAACGTACAAAGGAGTACAGAAGGTATCTCTACAGCGCACAAAGGAGTACAGAAGGTATCTCTACAGCGCACAAAGGAGTACAGAAGGTATCTCTACAGCGCACAAAGGAGTACACGAGGTATCTCTACAGCGTACAAAGGAGTACAGAAGGTATCTCTACAGCGCACAAAGGAGTACAGAAGGTATCTCTACAGCGCACAAAGGAGTACAGAAGGTATCTCTACAGCGCACAAAGGAGTACAGAAGGTATCTCTACAGCGCACAAAGGAGTACAGAAGGTATCTCTACAGCGCACAAAGGAGTACAGGAAATATCTCTAGAACGTACAAAGGAGTACACGAGGTATCTCTACAGCGTACAAAGGAGTACAGAAGGTATCTCTACAGCGCACAAAGGAGTACAGAAGGTATCTCTACAGCGCACAAAGGAGTACAGGAAATATCTCTAGAACGTACAAAGGAGTACACGAGGTATCTCTACAGCGAACAAAGGAGTACAGAAGGTATCTCTACAGCGCACAAAGGAGTACAGAAGGTATCTCTACAGCGTAAAAAGGAGTACAGAAGGTATCTCTACAGCGCACAAAGGAGTACAGAAGGTATCTCTACAGCGCACAAAGGAGTACAGAAGGTATCTCTACAGCGCACAAAGGAGTACAGGAAATATCTCTAGAACGTACAAAGGAGTACACGAGGTATCTCTACAGCGTACAAAGGAGTACAGAAGGTATCTCTACAGCGCACAAAGGAGTACAGAAGGTATCTCTACAGCGTACAAAAGAGTACAGAAGGTATCTCTACAGCGCACAGAGGAGTACAGAAGGTATCTCTAAAGCGTACAAAGGAGTACAGAAGGTATCTCTACAGCGCACACAGGAGTACAGAAGGTATCTCTACAGCGCACAAAGGAGTACAGAAGGTATCTCTACAGCGCACAAAGGAGTACAGGAAATATCTCTAGAACGTACAAAGGAGTACACGAGGTATCTCTACAGCGTACAAAGGAGTACAGAAGGTATCTCTTCTACAGCGCACAAAGGAGAACAGAAGGTATCTCTACAGCGCACAAAGGAGTACAGGAAATATCTCTACAGCGCACGAAGGAGTACAGAAGGTATCTTTACAGCGCACAAAGGAGTACAGAAGGTATCTCTACAGCGCACAAAGGAGTACAGAAGGTATCTCTACAGCGCACAAAGGAGTACAGAAGGTATCTCTACAGCGCACAAAGAAGTACAGAAGGTATCTCTACAGCGCACAAAGGAGTACAGAAGGTATCTCTACAGCGCACAAAGGAGTACAGGAAATATCTCTAGAACGTACAAAGGAGTACACGAGGTATCTCTACAGCGTACAAAGGAGTACAGAACTTATCTCTACAGCGCACAGAGGAGTACAGAAGGTATCTCTACAGCGCACAAAAGAGTACAGAAGGTATCTCTACAGCGCACAAAGGAGTACAGAAGGTATCTCTACAGCGCACAAAGGAGTACAGGAAATATCTCTAGAACGTACAAAGGAGTACACGAGGTATCTCTACAGCGTACAAAGGAGTACAGAAGGTATCTCTACAGCGCACAAAGGAGTACAGAAGGTATCTCTACAGCGTACAAAGGAGTACAGGAAATATCTCTAGAACGTACAAAGGATTACAGAAGGTATCTCTACAGCGCACAAAGGAGTACAGAAGGTATCTCTACAGCGCACAAAGGAGTACAGGAAATATCTCTAGAACGTACAAAGGAGTACACGAGGGATCTCTACAGCGTACAAAGGAGAACAGAAGGTATCTCTACAGCGCACAAAGGAGTACAGAAGGTATCTCTACAGCGTACAAAGGAGTACAGAAGGTATCTCTACAGCGCACAAAGGAGTACAGAAGGTATCTCTACAGCGCACAAAGGAGTACAGGAAAAATCTCTAGAACGTACAAAGGAGTACACGAGGTATCTCTACAGCGTACAAAGGAGTACACGAGGTATCTCTACAGCGTACAAAGGAGTACAGAAGGTATCTCTACAGCGCACAAAGGAGTACAGAAGGTATCTCTACAGCGTACAAAGGAGTACAGAAGGTATCTCTACAGCGCACAAAGGAGTACAGAAGGTATCTCTACAGCGCACAAAGGAGTACCGAAGGTATCTCTACAGCGCACAAAGGAGTACAGGAAATATCTCTAGAACGTACAAAGGAGTACACGAGGTATCTCTACAGCGTACAAAGGAGTACAGAAGCTATCTCTACAGCGCACAAAGAAGTACAGAAGGTATCTCTACAGCGCACAAAGGAGTACAGGAAATATCTCTAGAACGTACAAAGGAGTACACGAGGTATCTCTACAGCGCACAAAGGTGTACAGAAGGTATCTCTACAGCGCACAAAGGAGTACAGAAGGTATCTCTACAGCGCACAAAGGAGTACAGAAGGTATCTCTACAGCGCCCAAAGGAGTACAGAAGGTATCTCTACAGCGCACAAAGGAGTACAGGAAATATATCTAGAACGTACAAAGGAGTACACGAGGTATCTCTACAGCGTACAAAGGAGTACAGAAGGTATCTCTACAGCGCACAAAGGAGTACAGAAGGTATCTCTACAGCGCACAAAGGAGTACAGAAGGTATCTCTACAGCGCACAAAGGAGTACAGAAGGTATCTCTACAGCGCACAAAGGAGTACAGGAAATATCTCTAGAACGTACAAAGGAGTACACGAGGTATCTCTACAGCGTACAAAGGAGTACAGAAGGTATCTCTACAGCGCACAAAGGAGTACAGAAGGTATCTCTACAGCGCACAAAGGAGTACAGAAGGTATCTCTACAGCGCACAAAGGAGTACAGAAGGTATCTCTACAGCGCACAAAGGAGTACAGGAAATATCTCTAGAACGTACAAAGGAGTACAGAAGGTATCTCTACAGCGCACAAAGGAGTACAGAAGGTATCTCTACAGCGCACAAAGGAGTACAGAAGGTATCTCTACAGCGCACAAAGGAGTACACGAGGTATCTCTACAGCGTACAAAGGAGTACAGAAGGTATCTCTACAGCGCACAAAGGAGTACAGAAGGTATCTCTACAGCGCACAAAGGAGTACAGAAGGTATCTTTACAGCGCACAAAGGAGTACAGAAGGTATCTCTACAGCGCACAAAGAAGTACAGAAGGTATCTCTACAGCGCACAAAGGAGTACAGGAAATATCTCTAGAACGTACAAAGGAGTACACGAGGTATCTCTACAGCGTACAAAGGAGTACAGAAGGTATCTCTACAGCGCACAAAGGAGTACAGAAGGTATCTCTACAGCGCACAAAGGAGTACAGGAAATATCTCTAGAACGTACAAAGGAGTACACGAGGTATCTCTACAGCGTACAAAGGAGTACAGAAGGTATCTCTAAAGCGCACAAAGGAGTACAGAAGGTATCTCTACAGCGTACAAAGGAGTACAGACGATATCTCTACAGCGCACAAAGGAGTACAGAAGGTATCTCTACAGCGCACAAAGGAGTACAGAAGGTATCTCTACAGCGCACAAAGGAGTACAGGAAATATCTCTAGAACGTACAAAGGAGTACACGAGGTATCTCTACAGCGTACAAAGGAGTACAGAAGGTATCTCTACAGCGCACAAAGGAGTACAGAAGGTATCTCTACAGCGTACAAAGGAGTACAGAAGGTATCTCTACAGCGCACAAAGGAGTACAGAAGGTATCTCTAAAGCGCACAAAGGAGTACAGGAAATATCTCTTGAACGTACAAAGGAGTACACGAGGTATCTCTACAGCGTACAAAGGAGTACAGAAGGTATCTCTACAGCGCACAAAGGAGTACAGAAGGTATCTCTACAGCGTACAAAGGAGTACAGAAGGTATCTCTACAGCGCACAAAGGAGTACAGAAGGTATCTCTACAGCGCACAAAGGAGTACAGAAGGTATCTCTACAGCGCACAAAGGAGTACAGGAAATATCTCTAGAACGTACGAAGGAGTACACGAGGTATTTCTACAGCGCACAAAGGAGTACAGAAGGTATCTCTACAGCGCACAAAGGAGTACAGGAAATATCTCTAGAACGTACAAAGGAGTACACGAGGTATCTCTACAGCGTACAAAGGAGTACAGAAGGTATCTCTACAGCGCACAAAGGAGTACAGAAGGTATCTCTACAGCGCACAAAGGAGTACAGAAGGTATCTCTACAGCGCACAAAGGAGTACAGAAGGTATCTCTACAGCGCACAAAGGAGTACAGGAAATATCTCAAGAACGTACAAAGGAGTACACGAGGTATCTCTACAGCGTACAAAGGAGTACAGAAGGTATCTCTACAGCGCACAAAGGAGTACAGAAGGTATCTCTACAGCGCACAAAGGAGTACAGAAGGTATCTCTACAGCGCACAAAGGAGTACAGAAGGTATCTCAATAGCGCACAAAGGAGTACAGGAAATATCTCTAGAACGTACAAAGGAGTACACGAGGTATCTCTACAGCGTACAAAGGAGTACAGAAGGTATCTCTACAGCGCACAAAGGAGTACACGAGGTATCTCTACAGCGTACAAAGGAGTACAGAAGGTATCTCTACAACGCACAAAGGAGTACAGAAGGTATCTCTACAGCGCTCAAAGGAGTACAGAAGGTATCTCTACAGCGCACAAAGGAGTACAGAAGGTATCTCTACAGCGCACAAAGGAGTACAGGAAATATCTCTAGAACGTACAAAGGAGTACAGAAGGTATCTCTACAGCGCACAAAGGAGTACAGAAGGTATCTCTACAGCGCACAAAGGAGTACAGAAGGTATCTCTACAGCGCACAAAGGAGTACACGAGGTATCTCTACAGCGTACAAAGGAGTACAGAAGGTATCTCTACAGCGCACAAAGGAGTACAGAAGGTATCTCTACAGCGCACAAAGGAGTACAGAAGGTATCTCTACAGCGCACAAAGGAGTACAGAAGGTATCTCTACTGCGCACAAAGGAGTACAGAAGGTATCTCTACAGCGCACAAAGGAGTACAGGAAATATCTCTAGAACGTACAAAGGAGTACACGAGGTAACTCTACAGCGTACAAAGGAGTACAGAAGGTATCTCTACAGCGCACAAAGGAGTACAGAAGGTATCTCTACAGCGCACAAAGGAGTACAGGAAATATCCCTAGAACGTACAAAGGAGTACACGAGGTATCTCTACAGCGTACAAAGGAGTACAGAAGGTATCTCTACAGCGCACAAAGGAGTACAGAAGGTATCTCTACAGCGTAAAAAGGAGTACAGAAGGTATCTCTACAGCGCACAAAGGAGTACAGAAGGTATCTCTACAGCGCACAAAGGAGTACAGAAGGTATCTCTACAGCGCACAAAGGAGTACAGGAAATATCTCTAGAACGTACAAAGGAGTACACGAGGTATCTCTACAGCGTACAAAGGAGTACAGAAGGTATCTCTACAGCGCACAAAGGAGTACAGAAGGTATCTCTACAGCGTACAAAAGAGTACAGAAGGTATCTCTACAGCGCACAGAGGAGTACAGAAGGTATCTCTAAAGCGTACAAAGGAGTACAGAAGGTATCTCTACAGCGCACACAGGAGTACAGAAGGTATCTCTACAGCGCACAAAGGAGTACAGAAGGTATCTCTACAGCGCACAAAGGAGTACAGGAAATATCTCTAGAACGTACAAAGGAGTACACGAGGTATCTCTACAGCGTACAAAGGAGTACAGAAGGTATCTCTTCTACAGCGCATAAAGGAGAACAGAAGGTATCTCTACAGCGCACAAAGGAGTACAGGAAATATCTCTACAGCGCACGAAGGAGTACAGAAGGTATCTTTACAGCGCACAAAGGAGTACAGGAAATATCTCTAGAACGTACAAAGAAGTACAGAAGGTATCTCTACAGCGCACAAAGGAGTACAGAAGGTATCTCTACAGCGCACAAAGGAGTACAGAAGGTATCTCTACAGCGCACAAAGGATTACAGGAAATATCTCTAGAACGTACAAAGGAGTACACGAGGTATCTCTACAGCGTACAAAGGAGTACAGAAGGTATCTTTACAGCGCACAAAGGAGTACAGAAGGTATCTCTACAGCGCACAAAGGAGTACAGAAGGTATCTCTACAGCGCACAAAGGAGTACAGAAGGTATCTCTACAGCGCACAAAGGAGTACAGGAAATATCTCTAGAACGTACAAAGGAGTACACGAGGTGTCTCTACAGCGTACAAAGGAACACAGAAGGTATCTCTACAGCGCACAAAGGAGTACAGAAGGTATCTCTACAGCGCACAAAGGAGTACAGAAGGTATCTCTACAGCGCACAAAGGAGTACAGAAGGTATCTCTACAGCGCACAAAGGAGTACAGGAAATATCTCTAGAACGTACAAAGGAGTACATGAGGTATCTCTACAGCGTACAAAGGAGTACAGAAGGTATCTCTACAGCGCACAAAGGAGTACACGAGGTATCTCTACAGCGTACAAAGGAGTACAGAAGGTATCTCTACAGCGCACAAAGGAGTACAGGAAATATCTCTAGAACGTACAAAGGAGTACAGAAGGTGTCTCTACAGCGCACAAAGGAGTACAGAAGGTATCTCTACAGCGCACAAAGGAGTACAGAAGGTATCTCTACAGCGCACAAAGGAGTACACGAGGTATCTCTACAGCGTACAAAGGAGTACAGAAGGTATCTCTACAGCGCACAAAGGAGTACAGAAGGTATCTCTACAGCGCACAAAGGAGTACAGAAGGTATCTCCACAGCGCACAAAGGAGTACAGGAAATATCTCTAGAACGTACAAAGGAGTACACGAGGTATCTCTACAGCGTACAAAGGAGTACAGAAGGTATCTCTACAGCGCACAAAGGAGTACAGAAGGTATCTCTACAGCGCACAAAGGAGTACAGAAGGTATCTCTACAGCGCACAAAGGAGTACAGGAAATATCTCTAGAACGTACAAAGGAGTACACGAGGTATCTCTACAGCGTACAAAGGAGTACAGAAGGTATCTCTACAGCGCACAACGGAGTACAGAAGGTATCTCTACAGCGCACAAAGGAGTACAGAAGGTATCTCTACAGCGCACAAAGGAGTACAGGAAATATCTCTAGAACGTACAGAGGAGTACACGAGGTATCTCTTCAGCGTACAAAGGAGTACAGAAGGTATCTCTACAGCGCACATAGGAGTACAGAAGGTATCTCTAGAGCGCACAAAGGAGTACAGAAGGTATCTCTACAGCGCACAAAGGAGTACAGAAGGTATCTCTACAGTGCACAAAGGAGTACAGGAAATATCTCTAGAACGTACAAAGGAGTACACGAGGTATCTCTACAGCGTAAAAAGGAGTACAGAAGGTATCTCAACAGCGCACAAAGGAGTACAGAAGGTATCTCTACAGCGCACAAAGGAGTACAGGAAATATCTCTAGAACGTACAAAGGAGAACACGAGGTATCTCTACAGCGCACAAAGAAGTACAGGAAATATCTCTAGAACGTACAAAGGAGTACACGAGGTATCTCTACAGCGTACAAAGGAGTACAGAAGGTATCTCTACAGCGCACAGAGGAGTACACGAGGTATCTCTACAGCGTACAAAGGAGTACAGAAGGTATCTCTACAGCGCACAAAGGAGTACAGGATATATCTCTAGAACGTACAAAGGAGTACAGAAGGTATCTCTACAGCGCACAAAGGAGTACAGAAGGTATCTCTACAGCGCACAAAGGAGTACAGAAGGTATCTCTACAGCGCACAAAGGAGTACACGAGGTATCTCTACAGCGTACAAAGGAGTACAGAAGGTATCTCTACAGCGCACAAAGGAGTACAGAAGGTATCTCTACAGCGCACAAAGGAGTACAGAAGGTATCTCTACAGCGCACAAAGGAGTACAGAAGGTATCTCTACAGCGCACAAAGGAGTACAGAAGGTATCTCTACAGCGCACAAAGGAGTACAGGAAATATCTCTAGAACGTACAAAGGAGTACACGAGTTATCTCTACAGCGTACAAAGGAGTACAGAAGGTATCTCTACAGCGCACAAAGGAGTACAGGAAATATCTCTAGAACGTACAGAGGAGTACACGAGGTATCTCTACAGCGCACAAAGGAGTACAGAAGGTATCTCTACAGCGCACAAAGGAGTACAGGAAATATCTCTAGAACGTACAGAGGAGTACACGAGGTATCTCTACAGCGTACAAAGGAGTACAGAAGGTATCTCTACAGCGCACATAGGAGTACAGAAGGTATCTCTAGAGCGCACAAAGGAGTACAGAAGGTATCTCTACAGCGCACAAAGGAGTACAGAAGGTATCTCTACAGCGCACAAAGGAGTACAGGAAATATCTCTAGAACGTACAAAGGAGTACACGAGGTATCTCTACAGCGTGAAAAGGAGTACAGAAGGTATCTCTACAGCGCACAAATTAGTACAGAAGGTATCTCTACAGCGCACAAAGAAGTACAGAAGGTATCTCTACAGCGCACAAATGAGTACAGAAGGTATCTCTACAGCGCACAAAGGAGTACACGAGGTATCTCTACAGCGTACAAAGGAGTACAGATGGTATCTCTAAAGCGCACAAAGGAGTACAGAAGGTATCTCTACAGCGTACAAAGGAGTACAGAAGGTATCTCTGCAGCGCACAAAGGAGTACAGAAGATATCTCTACAGCGCACAAAAGAGTACAGAAGGTATCTCTACAGCGCACAAAGGAGTACAGGAAATATTTCTAGAACGTACAAAAGAGTACACGAGGTATCTCTACAGCGTACAAAGGAGTACAGAAGGTATCTCTACAGCGCACAAAGGAGTACAGAAGGTATCTCTACAGCGTACAAAGGAGTACAGAAGGTATCTCTACAGCGCACAAAGGAGTACAGAAGGTATCTCTACAGCGCACAAAGGAGTACAGGAAATATCTTAAGAACGTTCAAAGGAGTACACGAGGTATCTCTACAGCGTACAAAGGAGTACACGAGGTATCTTTACAGCGTAAAAAGGAGTACAGAAGGTATCTCTAAAGTGCACAAAGGAGTACAGAAGGTATCTCTACAGCGCACAAAGAAGTACAGAAGGTATCTCTACAGCGCACAAAGGAGTACAGAAGGTATCTCTACAGCGCACAAAGGAGTACACGAGGTATCTCTACAGCGTACAAAGGAGTACAGAAGGTATCTCTAAAGCGCACAAAGGAGTACAGAAGGTATCTCTACAGCGTACAAAGGAGTACAGAAGGTATCTCTACAGCGCACAAAGGAGTACAGAAGATATCTCTACAGCGCACAAAGGAGTACAGAAGGTATCTCTACAGCGCACAAAGGAGTACAGGAAATATCTCTAGAACGTACAAAGGAGTACACGAGGAATCTCTACAGCGTACAAAGGAGTACAGAAGGTATCTCTACAGCGCACAAAGGAGTACAGAAGGTATCTCTACAGCGCACAAAGGAGTACAGGAAATATCTCTAGAACGTACAAAGGAGTACACGAGGTATCTCTACAGCGTACAAAGGAGTACAGAAGGTATCTCTACAGCGCACAAAGGAGTACAGGAAATATCTCTAGAACGTACAAAGGAGTACACGAGGTATCCCTACAGCGTACGAAGGAGTACAGAAGGTATCTCTACAGCGCACAAAGGAGTACAGAAGGTATCTCTACAGCGTACAAAGGAGTACAGAAGGTATCTCTACAGCGCACAAAGGAGTACAGAAGGTATCTCTACAGCGTACAAAGGAGTACAGAAGGTATCTCTACAGCGTACAAAGGAGTACAGAAAGTATCTCTACAGCGCACAAAGGAGTACAGAAGGTATCTCTACAGCGCACAAAGGAGTACAGAAGGTATCTCTACAGCGCACAAAGGAGTACAGAAGGTATCTCTACAGCGCACAAAGGAGTACAGGAAATATCTCTAGAACGTACAAAGGAGTACACGAGGTATCTCTACAGCGTACAAAGGAGTACAGAAGGTATCTCTACAGCGCACAAAGGAGTACAGAAGGTATCTCTACAGCGCACAAAGGAGTACAGAAGGTATCTCTAAAGCGCACAAACGAGTACAGAAGGTTTCTCTACAGCGCACAAAGGAGTACAGGAAATATCTCTAGAACGTACAAAGGAGTACACGAGGTATCTCTACAGCGCACAAAGGAGTACACGAGGTATCTCTACAGCGTACAAAGGAGTACAGAAGGTATCTCTACAGCGCACAAAGGAGTACAGAAGGTATCTCTACAGCGCACAAAGGAGTACAAAAGGTATCTCTACAGCGCACAAAGGAGTACAGAAGGTATCTCTACAGCGCACAAAGGAGTACAGGAAATATCTCTAGAACGTACAAAGGAGTACAGAAGGTATCTCTACAGCGCACAAAGGAGTACAGAAGGTATCTCTACAGCGCACAAAGGAGTACAGAAGGTATCTCTACAGCGCACAAAGGAGTACACGAGGTATCTCTACAGCGTACAAAGGAGTACAGAAGGTATCTCTACAGCGCACAAAGGAGTACAGAAGGTATCTCAACAGCGCACAAAGGAGTACAGAAGGTATCTCTACAGCGTACAAAGGAGTTCAGAAGGTATCTCTACAGCGCACAAAGGAGTACAGAAGGTATCTCTTAAGCGCACAAACGAGTACAGAAGGTTTCTCTACAGCGCACAAAGGAGTACAGGAAATATCTCTAGAACGTACAAAGGAGTACACGAGGTATCTCTACAGCGCACAAAGGAGTACAGGAAATATCTCTAGAACGTACAAAGGAGTACACGAGGTATCTCTACAGCGTACAAAGGAGTACAGAAGGTATCTCTACAGCGCACAAAGGAGTACACGAGGTATCTCTACAGCGTACAAAGGAGTACAGAAGGTATCTCTACAGCGCACAAAGGAGTACAGGAAATATCTCTAGAACGTACAAAGGATTACAGAAGGTATCTCTACAGCGCACAAAGGAGTACAGAAGGTATCTCTACAGCGCACAAAGGAGTACAGAAGGTATCCCTACAGCGCACAAAGGAGTACACGAGGTATCTCTACAGCGTACAAAGGAGTACAGAAGGTATCTCTACAGCGCACAAAGGAGTACAGGAAATATCTCTAGAACGTACAAAGGAGTACAAAAGGTATCTCTACAGCGCACAAAGGAGTACAGAAGGTATCTCTACAGCGCACAAAAGAGTACAGAAGGTATCTCTACAGCGCACAAAGGAGTACACGAGGTATCTCTACAGCGTACAAAGGAGTACAGAAGGAATCTCTACAGCGCACAAAGGAGTACAGAAGGTATCTCTACAGCGCACAAAGGAGTACAGAAGGTATCTCTACAGCGCACAAAGGAGTACAGAAGGTATCTCTACAGCGCACAAAGGAGTACAGAAGGTATCTCTACAGCGCACAAAGGAGTACAGGAAATATCTCTAGAACGTACAAAGGAGAACACGAGGTATCTCTACAGCGCACAAAGGAGTAAAGGAAATATCTCTAGAACGTACAAAGGAGTACACGAGGTATCTCTACAGCGTACAAAGGAGTACAGAAGGTATCTCTACAGCGCACAAAGGAGTACACGAGGTATCTCTACAGCGTACAAAGGAGTACAGAAGGTATCTCTACAGCGCACAAAGGAGTACAGGAAATATCTCTAGAACGTACAAAGGAGTACAGAAGGTATCTCTACAGCGCACAAAGGAGTACAGAAGGTATCTCTACAGCGCACAAAGGAGTACAGAAGGTATCTCTACAGCGCACAAAGGAGTACACGAGGTATCTCTACAGCGTACAAAGGAGTACAGAAGGTATCTCTACAGCGCACAAAGGAGTACAGAAGGTATCTCTACAGCGCACAAAGGAGTACAGAAGGTATCTCTACAGCGCACAAAGGAGTACAGAAGGTATCTCTACAGCGCACAAAGGAGTACAGAAGGTATCTCTACAGCGCACAAAGGAGTACAGGAAATATCTCTAGAACGTACAAAGGAGTACACGAGGTATCTCTACAGCGTACAAAGGAGTACAGAAGGTATCTCTACAGCGCACAAAGGAGTACAGGAAATATCTCTAGAACGTACAGAGGAGTACACGAGGTATCTCTACAGCGCACAAAGGAGTACAGAAGGTATCTCTACAGCGCACAAAGGAGTACAGGAAAAATCTCTAGAACGTACAGAGGAGTACACGAGGTATCTCTACAGCGTACAAAGGAGTACAGAAGGTATCTCTACAGCGCACATAGGAGTACAGAAGGTATCTCTAGAGCGCACAAAGGAGTACAGAAGGTATCTCTACAGCGTACAAAGGAGTACAGAAGGTATCTCTACAGCGCACAAAGGAGTACAGAAGGTATCTCTACAGCGCACAAAGGAGTACAGGAAATATCTCTAGAACGTACAAAGGAGTACACGAGGTATCTCTACAGCGTACAAAGGAGTACAGAAGGTATCTCTACAGCGCACAAAGGAGTACAGAAGGTATCTCTACAGCGCACAAAGGAGTACAGAAGGTATCTCTACAGCGCACAAAGGAGTACAGAAGGTATCTCTACAGCGCACAAAGGAGTACAGAAGGTATCTCTACAGCGCACAAAGGAGTACAGGAAATATCTCTAGAACGTACAAAGGAGTACACGAGGTATCTCTACAGCGTACAAAGGAGTACAGAAGGTATCTCTACAGCGCACAAAGGAGTACAGGAAATATCTCTAGAACGTACAGAGGAGTACACGAGGTATCTCTACAGCGCACAAAGGAGTACAGAAGGTATCTCTACAGCGCACAAAGGAGTACAGGAAATATCTCTAGAACGTACAGAGGAGTACACGAGGTATCTCTACAGCGTACAAAGGAGTACAGAAGGTATCTCTACAGCGCACATAGGAGTACAGAAGGTATCTCTAGAGCGCACAAAGGAGTACAGAAGGTATCTCTACAGCGTACAAAGGAGTACAGAAGGTATCTCTACAGCGCACAAAGGAGTAAAGGAAATATCTCTAGAACGTACAAAGGAGTACACGAGGTATCTCTACAGCGTACAAAGGAGTACAGAAGGTATCTCTACAGCGCACAAAGGAGTACACGAGGTATCTCTACAGCGTACAAAGGAGTACAGAAGGTATCTCTACAGCGCACAAAGGAGTACAGGAAATATCTCTAGAACGTACAAAGGAGTACAGAAGCTATCTCTACAGCGCACAAAGGAGTACAGAAGGTATCTCTACAGCGCACAAAGGAGTACAGAAGGTATCTCTACAGCGCACAAAGGAGTACACGAGGTATCTCTACAGCGTACAAAGGAGTACAGAAGGTATCTCTACAGCGCACAAAGGAGTACAGAAGGTATCTCTACAGCGCACAAAGGAGTACAGAAGGTATCTCTACAGCGCACAAAGGAGTACAGAAGGTATCTCTACAGCGCAAAAAGGAGTACAGAAGGTATCTCTACAGCGCACAAAGGAGTACAGGAAATATCTCTAGAACGTACAAAGGAGTACACGAGGTATCTCTACAGCGTACAAAAGAGTACAGAAGGTATCTCTACAGCGCACAAAGGAGTACAGGAAATATCTCTAGAACGTACAGAGGAGTACACGAGGTATCTCTACAGCGCACAAAGGAGTACAGAAGGTATCTCTACAGCGCACAAAGGAGTACAGGAAATATCTCTAGAACGTACAGAGGAGTACACGAGGTATCTCTACAGCGTACAAAGGAGTACAGAAGGTATCTCTACAGCGCACATAGGAGTACAGAAGGTATCTCTAGAGCGCACAAAGGAGTACAGAAGGTATCTCTACAGCGTACAAAGGAGTACAGAAGGTATCTCTACAGCGCACAAAGGAGTACAGAAGGTATCTCTACAGCGCACAAAGGAGTACAGGAAATATCTCTAGAACGTACAAAGGAGTACACGAGGTATCTCTACAGCGTACAAAGGAGTACAGAAGGTATCTCTACAGCGCACAAAGGAGTACAGAAGGTATCTCTACAGCGCACAAAGGAGTACAGAAGGTATCTCTACAGCGCACAAAGGAGTACAGAAGGTATCTCTACAGCGCACAAAGGAGTACAGAAGGTATCTCTACAGCGCACAAAGGAGTACAGGAAATATCTCTAGAACGTACAAAGGAGTACACGAGGTATCTCTACAGCGTACAAAGGAGTACAGAAGGTATCTCTACAGCGCACAAAGGAGTACAGGAAATATCTCTAGAACGTACAGAGGAGTACACGAGGTATCTCTACAGCGCACAAAGGAGTACAGAAGGTATCTCTACAGCGCACAAAGGAGTACAGGAAATATCTCTAGAACGTACAGAGGAGTACACGAGGTATCTCTACAGCGTACAAAGGAGTACAGAAGGTATCTCTACAGCGCACATAGGAGTACAGAAGGTATCTCTAGAGCGCACAAAGGAGTACAGAAGGTATCTCTACAGCGTACAAAGGAGTACAGAAGGTATCTCTACAGCGCACAAAGGAGTACAGAAGGTATCTCTACAGCGCACAAAGGAGTACAGGAAATATCTCTAGAACGTACAAAGGAGTACACGAGGTATCTCTACAGCGTACAAAGGAGTACACTTGGTATCTCTACAGCGTGAAAAGGAGTACAGAAGGTATCTCTACAGCACACAAAGGAGTACAGAAGGTATCTCTACAGCGCACAAAGAAGTACAGAAGGTATCTCTACAGCGCACAAAGGAGTACAGAAGGTATCTCTACAGCGCACAAAGGAGTACACGAGGTATCTCTACAGCGTACAAAGGAGTACAGAAGGTATCTCTAAAGCGCACAAAGGCGTACAGAAGGTATCTCTACAGCGTACAAAGGAGTACAGAAGGTATCTCTACAGCGCACAAAGGAGTACAGAAGATATCTCTACAGCGCACAAAGGAGTACAGAAGGTATCTCTACAGCGCACAAAGGAGTACAGGAAATATCTCTAGAATGTACAAAGGAGTACACGAGGAATCTCTACAGCGTACAAAGGAGTACAGAAGGTATCTCTACAGCGCACAAAGGAGTACAGAAGGTATCTCTACAGCGCACAAAGTAGTACAGGAAATATCTCTAGAACGTACAAAGGAGTACACGAGGTATCTCTACAGCGTACAAAGGAGTACAGAAGGTATCTCTACAGCGCACAAAGGAGTACAGAAGGTATCTCTACAGCGTACAAAGGAGTACAGAAGGTATCTCTACAGCGCACAAAGGAGTACAGAAGGTATCTCTACAGCGCACAAAGGAGTACAGAAGGTATCTCTACAGCGCACAAAGGAGTACAGGAAATATTTCTCGAACGTACAAAAGAGTACACGAGGTATCTCTACAGCGTACAAAGGAGTACAGAAGGTATCTCTACAGCGCACAAAGGAGTACAGAAGGTATCTCTACAGCGTACAAAGGAGTACAGAAGGTATCTCTTCAGCGCACAAAGGAGTACAGAAGGTATCTCTACAGCGCACAAAGGAGTACAGGAAATATCTCTAGAACGTACAAAGGAGTACACGAGGTATCTCTACAGCGTACAAAGGAGTACAGAAGGTATCTCTACAGCGCACAAAGGAGTACAGAAGGTATCTCTACAGCGTACAAAGGAGTACAGAAGGTATCTCTACAGCGCACAAAGGAGTACAGAAGGTATCTCTACAGCGCACAAAGGAGTACAGAAGGTATCTCTACAGCGCACAAAGGAGTACAGGAAATATCTCTAGAACGTACAAAGGAGTACACGAGGTATCTCTACAGCGCACAAAGGAGTACAGAAGGTATCTCTACAGCGCACAAAGGAGTACAGGAAATATCTCTAGAACGTACAAAGGAGTACACGAGGTATCTCTACAGCGTACAAAGGAGTACAGAAGGTATCTCTACAGCGCACAAAGGAGTACAGAAGGTATCTCTACAGCGTACAAAGGAGTACAGAAGGTATCTCTACCGCGCACAAAGGAGTACAGAAGGTATCTCTACAGCGTACAAAGGAGTACAGAAGGTATCTCTACAGCGTACAAAGGAGTACAGAAAGTATCTCTACAGCGCACAAAGGAGTACAGAAGGTATCTCTACAGCGCACAAAGGAGTACAGAAGGTATCTCTACAGCGCACAAAGGAGTACAGAAGGTATATCTACAGCGCACAAAGGAGTACAGGAAATATCTCTAGAACGTACAAAGGAGTACAGAAGGTATCTCTACAGCGCACAAAGGAGTACAGAAGGTATCTCTACAGCGCACAAAGGAGTACAGAAGGTATCTCTACAGCGCACAAAGGAGTACACGAGGTATCTCTACAGCGTACAAAGGAGTACAGAAGGTATCTCTACAGCGCACAAAGGAGTACAGAAGGTATCTCAACAGCGCACAAAGGAGTACAGAAGGTATCTCTAAAGGGTACAAAGGAGTACAGAAGGTATCTCTACAGCGCACAAAGGAGTACAGAAGGTATCTCTACAGCGCACAAAGGAGTACAGGAAATATCTATAGAACGTACAAAGGAGTACACGAGGTATCTCTACAGCGTACAAAGGAGTACAGAAGGTATCTCTACAGCGCACAAAGGAGTACAGAAGGTATTTCTACAGCGCACAAAGGAGTTCAGGAAATATCTCTAGAACGTACAAAGGAGTACACGAGGTATCTCTACAGCGCACAAAGGAGTACAGAAGGTATCTCTACAGCGCACAAAAGAGTACAGAAGGTATCTCTACAGCGCACAAAGGAGTACACGAGGTATCTCTACAGCGTACAAAGGAGTACAGAAGGTATCTCTACAGCGCACAAAGGAGTACAGAAGGTATCTCTACAGCGCACAAAGGAGTACAGAAGGTATCTCTACAGCGCACAAAGGAGTACAGAAGGTATCTCTACAGCGCACAAAGGAGTACAGAAGGTATCTCTACAGCGCACAAAGGAGTACAGGAAATATCTCTAGAACGTACAAAGGAGAACACGAGGTATCTCTACAGCGCACAAAGGAGTACAGGAAATATCTCTAGAACGTACAAAGGAGTACACGAGGTATCTCTACAGCGTACAAAGGAGTACAGAAGGTATCTCTACAGCGCACAAAGGAGTACACGAGGTATCTCTACAGCGTACAAAGGAGTACAGAAGGTATCTCTACAACGCACAAAGGAGTACAGGAAATATCTCTAGAACGTACAAAGGAGTACAGAAGGTATCTCTACAGCGCACAAAGGAGTACAGAAGGTATCTCTACAGCGCACAAAGGAGTACAGAAGATATCTCTACAGCGCACAAAGGAGTACACGAGGTATCTCTACAGCGTACAAAGGAGTACAGAAGGTATCTCTACAGCGCACAAAGGAGTACAGGAGGTATCTCTACAGCGCACAAAGGAGTACAGAAGGTATCTCTACAGCGCACAAAGGAGTACAGAAGGTATCTCTACAGCGCACAAAGGAGTACAGAAGGTATCTCTACAGCGCACAAAGGAGTACAGGAAATATCTCTAGAACGTACAAAGGAGTACACGAGGTATCTCTACAGCGTACAAAGGAGTACAGAAGGTATCTCTACAGCGCACATAGGAGTACAGAAGGTATCTCTAGAGCGCACAAAGGAGTACAGAAGGTATCTCTACAGCGTACAAAGGAGTACAGAAGGTATCTCTACAGCGCACAAAGGAGTACAGAAGGTATCTCTACAGCGCACAAAGGAGTACAGGAAATATCTCTAGAACGTACAAAGGAGTACACGAGGTATCTCTACAGCGCACAAAGGAGTACACTTGGTATCTCTACAGCGTGAAAAGGAGTACAGAAGGTATCTCTACAGCGCACAAAGGAGTACAGAAGGTATCTCTACAGCGCACAAAGAAGTACAGAAGGTATCTCTACAGCGCACAAAGGAGTACAGAAGGTATCTCTACAGCGCACAAAGGAGTACACGAGGTATCTCTACAGCGTACAAAGGAGTACAGAAGGTATCTCTAAAGCGCACAAAGGAGTACAGAAGGTATCTCTACAGCGTACAAAGGAGTACAGAAGGTATCTCTACAGCGCACAAAGGAGTACAGAAGATATCTCTACAGCGCACAAAGGAGTACAGAAGGTATCTCTACAGCGCACAAAGGAGTACAGGAAATATCTCTAGAACGTACAAAGGAGTACACGAGGAATCTCTACAGCGTACAAAGGAGTACAGAAGGTATCTCTACAGCGCACAAAGGAGTACAGAAGGTATCTCTACAGCGCACAAAGTAGTACAGGAAATATCTCTAGAACGTACAAAGGAGTACACGAGGTATCTCTACAGCGTACAAAGGAGTACAGAAGGTATCTCTACAGCGCACAAAGGAGTACAGAAGGTATCTCTACAGCGTACAAAGGAGTACAGAAGGTATCTCTACAGCGCACAAAGGAGTACAGAAGGTATCTCTACAGCGCACAAAGGAGTACAGAAGGTATCTCTACAGCGCACAAAGGAGTACAGGAAATATTTCTCGAACGTACAAAAGAGTACACGAGGTATCTCTACAGCGTACAAAGGAGTACAGAAGGTATCTCTACAGCGCACAAAGGAGTACAGAAGGTATCTCTACAGCGTACAAAGGAGTACAGAAGGTATCTCTTCAGCGCACAAAGGAGTACAGAAGGTATCTCTACAGCGCACAAAGGAGTACAGGAAATATCTCTAGAACGTACAAAGGAGTACACGAGGTATCTCTACAGCGTACAAAGGAGTACAGAAGGTATCTCTACAGCGCACAAAGGAGTACAGAAGGTATCTCTACAGCGTACAAAGGAGTACAGAAGGTATCTCTACAGCGCACAAAGGAGTACAGAAGGTATCTCTACAGCGCACAAAGGAGTACAGAAGGTATCTCTACAGCGCACAAAGGAGTACAGGAAATATCTCTAGAACGTACAAAGGAGTACACGAGGTATCTCTACAGCGCACAAAGGAGTACAGAAGGTATCTCTACAGCGCACAAAGGAGTACAGGAAATATCTCTAGAACGTACAAAGGAGTACACGAGGTATCTCTACAGCGTACAAAGGAGTACAGAAGGTATCTCTACAGCGCACAAAGGAGTACAGAAGGTATCTCTACAGCGTACAAAGGAGTACAGAAGGTATCTCTACCGCGCACAAAGGAGTACAGAAGGTATCTCTACAGCGTACAAAGGAGTACAGAAGGTATCTCTACAGCGTACAAAGGAGTACAGAAAGTATCTCTACAGCGCACAAAGGAGTACAGAAGGTATCTCTACAGCGCACAAAGGAGTACAGAAGGTATCTCTACAGCGCACAAAGGAGTACAGAAGGTATATCTACAGCGCACAAAGGAGTACAGGAAATATCTCTAGAACGTACAAAGGAGTACAGAAGGTATCTCTACAGCGCACAAAGGAGTACAGAAGGTATCTCTACAGCGCACAAAGGAGTACAGAAGGTATCTCTACAGCGCACAAAGGAGTACACGAGGTATCTCTACAGCGTACAAAGGAGTACAGAAGGTATCTCTACAGCGCACAAAGGAGTACAGAAGGTATCTCAACAGCGCACAAAGGAGTACAGAAGGTATCTCTAAAGGGTACAAAGGAGTACAGAAGGTATCTCTACAGCGCACAAAGGAGTACAGAAGGTATCTCTACAGCGCACAAAGGAGTACAGGAAATATCTATAGAACGTACAAAGGAGTACACGAGGTATCTCTACAGCGTACAAAGGAGTACAGAAGGTATCTCTACAGCGCACAAAGGAGTACAGAAGGTATTTCTACAGCGCACAAAGGAGTTCAGGAAATATCTCTAGAACGTACAAAGGAGTACACGAGGTATCTCTACAGCGCACAAAGGAGTACAGAAGGTATCTCTACAGCGCACAAAAGAGTACAGAAGGTATCTCTACAGCGCACAAAGGAGTACACGAGGTATCTCTACAGCGTACAAAGGAGTACAGAAGGTATCTCTACAGCGCACAAAGGAGTACAGAAGGTATCTCTACAGCGCACAAAGGAGTACAGAAGGTATCTCTACAGCGCACAAAGGAGTACAGAAGGTATCTCTACAGCGCACAAAGGAGTACAGAAGGTATCTCTACAGCGCACAAAGGAGTACAGGAAATATCTCTAGAACGTACAAAGGAGAACACGAGGTATCTCTACAGCGCACAAAGGAGTACAGGAAATATCTCTAGAACGTACAAAGGAGTACACGAGGTATCTCTACAGCGTACAAAGGAGTACAGAAGGTATCTCTACAGCGCACAAAGGAGTACACGAGGTATCTCTACAGCGTACAAAGGAGTACAGAAGGTATCTCTACAGCGCACAAAGGAGTACAGGAAATATCTCTAGAACGTACAAAGGAGTACAGAAGGTATCTCTACAGCGCACAAAGGAGTACAGAAGGTATCTCTACAGCGCACAAAGGAGTACAGAAGGTATCTCTACAGCGCACAAAGGAGTACACGAGGTATCTCTACAGCGTACAAAGGAGTACAGAAGGTATCTCTACAGCGCACAAAGGAGTACAGGAGGTATCTCTACAGCGCACAAAGGAGTACAGAAGGTATCTCTACAGCGCACAAAGGAGTACAGAAGGTATCTCTACAGCGCACAAAGGAGTACAGAAGGTATCTCTACAGCGCACAAAGGAGTACAGGAAATATCTCTAGAACGTACAAAGGAGTACACGAGGTATCTCTACAGCGTACAAAGGAGTACAGAAGGTATCTCTACAGCGCACAAAGGAGTACAGGAAATATCTCTAGAACGTACAGAGGAGTACACGAGGTATCTCTACAGCGCACAAAGGAGTACAGAAGGTATCTCTACAGCGCACAAAGGAGTACAGGAAATATCTCTAGAACGTACAGAGGAGTACACGAGGTATCTCTACAGCGTACAAAGGAGTACAGAAGGTATCTCTACAGCGCACATAGGAGTACAGAAGGTATCTCTAGAGCGCACAAAGGAGTACAGAAGGTATCTCTACAGCGTACAAAGGAGTACAGAAGGTATCTCTACAGCGCACAAAGGAGTACAGAAGGTATCTCTACAGCGCACAAAGGAGTACAGGAAATATCTCTAGAACGTACAAAGGAGTACACGAGGTATCTCTACAGCGTACAAAGGAGTACACTTGGTATCTCTACAGCGTAAAAAGGAGTACAGAAGGTATCTCTACAGCGCACAAAGGAGTACAGAAGGTATCTCTACAGCGCACAAAGAAGTACAGAAGGTATCTCTACAGCGCACAAAGGAGTACAGAAGGTATCTCTACAGCGCACAAAGGAGTACACGAGGTATCTCGACAGCGTACAAAGGAGTACAGAAGGTATCTCTAAAGCGCACAAAGGAGTACAGAAGGTATCTCTACAGCGTACAAAGGAGTACAGAAGGTATCTCTACAGCGCACATAGGAGTACAGAAGATATCTCTACAGCGCACAAAGGAGTACAGAAGGTATCTCTACAGCGCACAAAGGAGTACAGGAAATATCTCTAGAACGTACAAAGGAGTACACGAAGAATCTCTACAGCGTACAAAGGAGTACAGAAGGTATCTCTACAGCGCACAAAGGAGTACAGAAGGTATCTCTACAGCGCACAAAGTAGTACAGGAAATATCTCTAGAACGTACAAAGGAGTACACGAGGTATCTCTACAGCGTACAAAGGAGTACAGAAGGTATCTCTACAGCGCACAAAGGAGTACAGAAGGTATCTCTACAGCGTACAAAGGAGTACAGAAGGTATCTCTACAGCGCACAAAGGAGTACAGAAGGTATCTCTACAGCGCACAAAGGAGTACAGAAGGTATCTCTACAGCGCACAAAGGAGTACAGGAAATATTTCTAGAACGTACAAAAGAATACACGAGGTATCTCTACAGCGTACAAAGGAGTACAGAAGGTATCTCTACAGCGCACAAAGGAGTACAGAAGGTATCTCTACAGCGTACAAAGGAGTACAGAAGGTATCTCTACAGCGCACAAAGGAGTACAGAAGGTATCTCTACAGCGCACAAAGGAAAACAGGAAATATCTCTAGAACGTACAAAGGAGTACACGAGGTATCTCTACAGCGTACAAAGGAGTACAGAAGGTATCTCTACAGCGCACAAAGGAGTACAGAAGGTATCTCTACAGCGTACAAAGGAGTACAGAAGGTATCTCTACAGCGCACAAAGGAGTACAGAAGGTATCTCTACAGCGCACAAAGGAGTACAGAAGGTATCTCTACAGCGCACAAAGGAGTACAGGAAATATCTCTAGAACGTACAAAGGAGTACACGAGGTATCTCTACAGCGCACAAAGGAGTACAGAAGGTATCTCTACAGCGCACAAAGGAGTACAGGAAATATCTCTAGAACGTACAAAGGAGTACACGAGGTATCTCTACAGCGTACAAAGGAGTACAGAAGGTATCTCTACAGCGCACAAAGGAGTACAGAAGGTATCTCTACAGCGTACAAAGGAGTACAGAAGGTATCTCTACCGCGCACAAAGGAGTACAGAAGGTATCTCTACAGCGTACAAAGGAGTACAGAAGGTATCTCTACAGCGTACAAAGGAGTACAGAAAGTATCTCTACAGCGCACAAAGGAGTACAGAAGGTATCTCTACAGCGCACAAAGGAGTACAGAAGGTATCTCTACAGCGCACAAAGGAGTACAGAAGGTATCTCTACAGCGCACAAAGGAGTACAGGAAATATCTCTAGAACGTACAAAGGAGTACAGAAGGTATCTCTACAGCGCACAAAGGAGTACAGAAGGTATCTCTACAGCGCACAAAGGAGTACAGAAGGTATCTCTACAGCGCACAAAGGAGTACACGAGGTATCTCTACAGCGTACAAAGGAGTACAGAAGGTATCTCTACAGCGCACAAAGGAGTACAGAAGGTATCTCAACAGCGCACAAAGGAGTACAGAAGGTATCTCTAAAGGGTACAAAGGAGTACAGAAGGTATCTCTACAGCGCACAAACGAGTACAGAAGGTATCTCTACAGCGCACAAAGGAGTACAGGAAATATCTCTAGAACGTACAAAGGAGTACACGAGGTATCTCTACAGCGTACAAAGGAGTACAGAAGGTATCTCTACAGCGCACAAAGGAGTACAGAAGGTATTTCTACAGCGCACAAAGGAGTTCAGGAAATATCTCTAGAACGTACAAAGGAGTACACGAGGTATCTCTACAGCGAACAAAGGAGTACAGAAGGTATCTCTACAGCGCACAAAGGAGTACAGAAGGTATCTCTACAGCGTACAAAGGAGTACAGAAGGTATCTCTACAGCGCACAAAGGAGTACAGAAGGTATCTCTACAGCGCACAAAGGAGTACAGAAGGTATCTCCACAGCGCACAAAGGAGTACAGGAAATATTTCTAGAACGTACAAAAGAGTACACGAGGTATCTCTACAGCGTACAAAGGAGTACAGAAGGTATCTCTACAGCGCACAAAGGAGTACAGAAGGTATCTCTACAGCGTACAAAGGAGTACAGAAGGTATCTCTACAGCGCACAAAGGAGTACAGAAGGTATCTCTACAGCGCACAAAGGAGTACAGGAAATATCTCTAGAACGTACAAAGGAGTACACGAGGTATCTCAACAGCGTACAAAGGAGTACAGAAGGTATCTCTACAGCGCACAAATGAGTACAGAAGGTATCTCTACAGCGTACAAAGGAGTACAGAAGGTATCTCTACAGCGCACAAAGGAGTACAGAAGGTATCTCTACAGCGCACAAAGGAGTACAGAAGGTATCTCTACAGCGCACAAAGGAGTACAGGAAATATCTCTAGAACGTACAAAGGAGTACACGAGGTATCTCTACAGCGCACAAAGGAGTACAGAAGGTATCTCTACAGCGCACAAAGGAGTACAGGAAATATCTCTAGAACGTACAAAGGAGTACACGAGGTATCTCTACAGCGTACAAAGGAGTACAGAAGGTATCTCTACAGCGCACAAAGGAGTACAGAAGGTATCTCTACAGGTTACAAAGGAGTACAGAAGGTATCTCTACAGCGCACAAAGGAGTACAGAAGTTATCTCTACAGCGTACAAAGGAGTACAGAAGGTATCTCTACAGCGTACAAAGGAGTACAGAAAGTATCTCTACAGCGCACAAAGGAGTACAGAAGGTATCTCCACAGCGCACAAAGGAGTACAGAAGGTATCTCTACAGCGTACAAAAGAGTACAGAAGGTATCTCTACAGCGCACAAAGGAGTACAGAAGGTATCTCTGCAGCGCACAAAGGAGTACAGTAGGTATCTCTACAGCGCACAAAGGAGTACAGGAAATATCTCTAGAACGTACAAAGGAGTACAGAAGGTATCTCTACAGCGTAAAAAGGAGTACAGAAGGTATCTCTACAGCGTACAAAGGAGTACAGAAAGTATCTCTACAGCGCACAAAGGAGTACAGAAGGTATCTCTACAGCGCACAAAGGAGTACAGAAGGTATCTCTACAGCGTACAAAGGAGTACAGAAGGTATCTCTACAGCGCACAAAGGAGTACAGAAGGTATCTCTACAGCGTACAAAGGAGTACAGAAGGTGTCTCTACAGCGCACAAAGGAGTACAGAAGGTATCTCTACAGCGCACAAAGGAGTACAGAAGGTATCTCTACAGCGCACAAAGGAGTACAGGAAATATCTCTAGAACGTACAAAGGAGTACAGAAGGTATCTCTACAGCGCACAAAGGAGTACAGAAGTTATCTCTACAGCGCACAAAGGAGTACAGGAAATATCTCTAGAACGTACAAAGGAGTACACGAGGTATCTCTACAGCGCACAAAGGATTACAGAAGGTATCTCTACAGCCCACAAAGGAGTACAGAAGGTATCTCTACAGCGCACAAAGGAGTACAGAAGGTATCTCTACAGCGTACAAAGGAGTACAGAAGGTATCTCAACAGCGCACAAAGGAGTACAGAAGGTATCTCTAAAGCGCACAAAGGAGTTCAGAAGGTATCTCTACAGCGCACAAAGGAGTACAGGAAATATCTCTAGAACGTACAAAGGAGTACACGAGGTTTCTCTACAGCGTACAAAGGAGTACAGAAGGTATCTCTACAGCGCACAAAGGAGTACAGAAGGTATCTCTACAGCGCACAAAGGAGTACAGAAGGTATCTCTACAGCGCACAAAGGAGTACAGGAAATATCTCTAGAACGTACAAAGGAGTACACGAGGTATCTCTACAGCGTACAAAGGAGTACAGAAGGTATCTCTACAGCGCACAAAGGAGTACAGGAAATATCTCTAGAACGTACAAAGGAGTACACGAGGTATCTCTACAGCGCACAAAGGATTACAGAAGGTATCTCTACAGCGCACAAAGGAGTACAGAAGGTATCTCTACAGCGCACAAAGGAGTACAGAAGGTATCTCTACAGCGTACAAAGGAGTACAGAAGGTATCTCAACAGCGCACAAAGGAGTACAGAAGGTATCTCTACAGCGCACAAAGGAGTACAGAAGGTATCTCTACAGCGCACAAAGGAGTACAGGAAATATCTCTAGAACGTACAAAGGAGTACACGAGGTTTCTCTACAGCGTACAAAGGAGTACAGAAGGTATCTCTACAGCGCACAAAGGAGTACAGAAGGTATCTCTACAGCGCACAAAGGAGTACACGAGGTATCTCTACAGCGTACAAAGGAGTACAGAAGGTATCTCTACAGCGCACAAAGGAGTACAGAAGGTATCTCTACAGCGCACAAAGGAGTACAGAAGGTATCTCTACAGCGTACAAAAGAGTACAGAAGGTATCTCTACAGCGCACAAAGGAGTACAGAAGGTATCTCTGCAGCGCACAAAGGAGTACAGTAGGTATCTCTACAGCGCACAAAGGAGTACAGGAAATATCTCTAGAACGTACAAAGGAGTACAGACGGTATCTCTACAGCGCACGAAGGAGTACAGAAGGTATCTCTACAGCGCACAACGGAGTACAGAAGGTATCTCTACAGCGCACAGAGAAGTACAGAAGGTATCTCTACAGTGCACAAAGGAGTACACGAGGTATCTCTACAGCGTACAAAGGAGTACAGAAGGTATCTCTACAGCGCATAAAGGAGTACAGAAGGTATCTATACAGCGCACAAAGGAGTACAGAAGGTATCTCTACAGCGCACAAAGGAGTACACGAGGTATCTCTACAGCGTACAAAGGAGTACAGAAGGTATCTCTACAGCGCACAAAGGAGTACAGAAGGTATCTCTACAGCGCACAAAGGAGTACAGAAGGTATCTCTACAGCGCACAAAGGAGTACAGGAAATATCTCTAGAACGTACAAAGGAGTACAGAAGGTATCTCTACAGCGCACAAAGGAGTACAGAAGGTATCTCTACAGCGCACAAAGGAGTACAGGAAATATCTCTAGAACGTACAAAGGAGTACAGAAGGAATCTCTACAGTGCACAAAGGAGTACAGAAGGTATCTCTACAGCGCACAAAGGAGTACAGAAGGTATCTCTACAGCGCACAAAGGAGTACACGAGGTATCTCTACAGCGTACAAAGGAGTACACAAGGTATCTCTACAGCGCACAAAGGAGTACAGAAGGTATCTCTACAGCGCACAAAGGAGTACACGAGGTATCTCTACAGCGTACAAAGGAGTACAGAAGGTATCTCTACAGCGCACAAAGGAGTACAGAAGGTATCTCTACAGCGCACAAAGAAGTACAGAAGGTATCTCTACAGCGCACAAAGGAGTACAGAAGGTATCTCTACAGTGCACAAAGAAGTACAGGAAATATCTCTAGAACGTCCAAAACGTACACGAGGTATCTCTACAGCGTACAAAGGAGTACAGAAGGTATCTCTACAGCGCACAAAGGAGTACAGAAGGTATCTCTACAGCGCACAAAGGAGTACAGGAAATATCTCTAGAACGTACAAAGGAGTACAGAAGGTATCTCTACAGCGCACAAAGGAGTACAGAAGGTATCTCTACAGCGCACAAAGGAGTACAGAAGGTATCTCTAGAGCGCACAAAGGAGTACACGAGGTATCTCTACAGCGTACAAAGGAGTACAGAAGGTATCTCTACAGCGCAAAAAGGAGTACAGAAGGTATCTCTACAGCGCACAAAGGAGTACAGAAGGTATCTCTACAGCGCACAAAGGAGTACAGGAAATATCTCTAGAACGTACAAAGGAGTACAAAAGGTATCTCTACAGCGCACAAAGGAGTACAGAAGGTATCTCTACAGCGCACAAAGGAGTACAGAAGGTATCTCTACAGCGCACAAAGGAGTACAGGAAATATCTCTAGAACGTACAAAGGAGTACACGAGGTATCTCTACAGCGTACAAAGGAGTACAGAAGGTATCTCTACAGCGCACAAAGGAGTACAGAAGGTATCTCTACAGCGTACAAAGGAGTACAGAAGGTATCTCTACAGCGTACAAAGGAGTACAGAAGGTATCTCTACAGCGCACAAAGGAGTACAGAAGGTATCTCTACAGCGCACAAAGGGGTACAGAAGGTATCTCTACAGCGCACAAAGGAGTACAGGAAATATCTCTAGAACGTACAAAGGAGTACACGAGGTATCTCTACAGCGTACAAAGGAGTACAGAAGGTATCTCTACAGCGTACAAAGGAGTACAGAAGGTATCTCTACAGCGCACAAAGGAGTACAGAAGGTATCTCTACAGCGTACAAAGGAGTACAGAAGGTATCTCTACAGCGCACAAAGGAGTACAGAAGGTATCTCTACAGCGCACAAAGGAGTACAGAAGGTATCTCTACAGCGCACAAAGGAGTACAGGAAATATCTCTAGAACGTACAAAGGAGTACACGAAGTATCTCTACAGCGTACAAAGGAGTACAGAAGGTATCTCTACAGCGCACAAAGGAGTACAGAAGGTATCTCTACAGCGCACAAAGGAGTACAGAAGGTATCTCTACAGCGCACAAAGGAGTACAGAAGGTATCTCTACAGCGCACAAAGGAGTACAGAAGGTATCTCTACAGCGCACAAAGGAGTACAGAAGGTATCTCTACAGCGCACAAAGAAGTACAGAAGGTATCTCTACAGCGCACAAAGGAGTACAGAAGGTATCTCTACAGTGCACAAAGAAGTACAGGAAATATCTCTAGAACGTCCAAAGAGTACACGAGGTATCTCTACAGCGTACAAAGGAGTACAGAAGGTATCTCTACAGCGCACAGAGGAGTACAGAAGGTATCTCTACAGTGCACAAAGGAGTACACGAGGTATCTCTACAGCGTACAAAGGAGTACAGAAGGTATCTCTACAGCGCATAAAGGAGTACAGAAGGTATCTATACAGCGCACAAAGGAGTACAGAAGGTATCTCTACAGCGCACAAAGGAGTACAGAAGGTATCTCTACAGCGCACAAAGGAGTACACGAGGTATCTCTACAGCGTACAAAGGAGTACAGAAGGTATCTCTACAGCGCACAAAGGAGTACAGAAGGTATCTCTACAGCGCACAAAGGAGTACACGAGGTATCTCTACAGCGTACAAAGGAGTACAGAAGGTATCTCTACAGCGCACAAAGGAGTACAGAAGGTATCTCTACAGCGCACAAAGAAGTACAGAAGGTATCTCTACAGCGCATAAAGGAGTACAGAAGGTATCTATACAGCGCACAAAGGAGTACAGAAGGTATCTCTACAGCGCACAAAGGAGTACAGAAGGTATCTCTACAGCGCACAAAGGAGTACACGAGGTATCTCTACAGCGTACAAAGGAGTACAGAAGGTATCTCTACAGCGTACAAAGGAGTACAGAAGGTATCTCTACAGCGCACAAAGGAGTACAGAAGGTATCTCTACAGCGCACAAAGGAGTACAGGAAATATCTCTAGAACGTACAAAGGAGTACACGAGGTATCTCTACAGCGTACAAAGGAGTACACGAGGTATCTCTACAGCGTAAAAAGGAGTACAGAAGGTATCTCTACAGCGCACAAAGGAGTACAGAAGGTATCTCTACAGCGCACAAAGAAGTACAGAAGGTATCTCTACAGCGCACAAAGGAGTACAGAAGGTATCTCTACAGCGCACAAAGGAGTACACGAGGTACCTCTACAGCGTACAAAGGAGTACAGAAGGTATCTCTAAAGCGCACAAAGGAGTAAAGAAGGTATCTCTACAGCGTACAAAGGAGTACAGAAGGTATCTCTACAGCGCACAAAGGAGTACAGAAGATATCTCTACAGCGCACAAAGGAGTACAGAAGGTATCTCTACAGCGCACAAAGGAGAACAGGAAATATCTCTAGAACGTACAAAGGAGTACACGAGGAATCTCTACAGCGTACAAAGGAGTACAGAAGGTATCTCTACAGCGCACAAAGGAGTACAGAAGGTATCTCTACAGCGCACAAAGTAGTACAGGAAATATCTCTAGAACGTACAAAGGAGTACACGAGGTATCTCTACAGCGTACAAAGGAGTACAGAAGGTATCTCTACAGCGCACAAAGGAGTACAGAAGGTATCTCTACAGCGTACAAAGGAGTACAGAAGGTATCTCTACAGTGCACAAAGGAGTACACGAGGTATCTCTACAGCGTACAAAGGAGTACAGAAGGTATCTCTACAGCGCACAAAGGAGTACAGAAGGTATCTCTACAGCGCACAAAGGAGTACAGAAGGTATCTCTACAGCGCACAAAGGAGTACAGAAGGTATCTCTACAGCGCACAAAGGAGTACAGAAGGTATCTCTACAGCGCACAAAGGAGTACAGGAAATATCTCTAGAACGTACAAAGGAGAACACGAGGTATCTCTACAGCGCACAAAGGAGTACAGGAAATATCTCTAGAACGTACAAAGGAGTACACGAGGTATCTCTACAGCGTACAAAGGAGTACAGAAGGTATCTCTACAGCGCACAAAGGAGTACACGAGGTATCTCTACAGCGTACAAAGGAGTACAGAAGGTATCTCTACAGCGCACAAAAGAGTACAGGAAATATCTCTAGAACGTACAAAGGAGTACAGAAGGTATCTCTACAGCGCACAAAGGAGTACAGAAGGTATCTCTACAGCGCACAAAGGAGTACAGAAGGTATCTCTACAGCGCACAAAGGAGTACACGAGGTATCTCTACAGCGTACAAAGGAGTACAGAAGGTATCTCTACAGCGCACAATGGAGTACAGAAGGTATCTCTACAGCGCACAAAGGAGTACAGAAGGTATCTCTACAGCGCACAAAGGAGTACAGAAGGTATCTCTACAGCGCACAAAGGAGTACAGAAGGTATCTCTACAGCGCACAAAGCAAAGGAGTACAGGAAATATCTCTAGAACGTACAAAGGAGTACACGAGGTATCTCTACAGCGTACAAAGGAGTACAGAAGGTATCTCTACAGTGCACAAAGGAGTACAGGAAATATCTCTAGAACGTACAGAGGAGTACACGAGGTATCTCTACAGCGCACAAAGGAGTACAGAAGGTATCTCTACAGCGCACAAAGGAGTACAGGAAATATCTCTAGAACGTACAGAGGAGTACACGAGGTATCTCTACAGCGTACAAAGGAGTACAGAAGGTATCTCTACAGCGCACATAGGAGTACAGAAGGTATCTCTAGAGCGCACAAAGGAGTACAGAAGGTATCTCTACAGCGTACAAAGGAGTACAGAAGGTATCTCTACAGCGCACAAAGGAGTACAGAAGGTATCTCTACAGCGCACAAAGGAGTACAGGAAATATCTCTAGAACGTACAAAGGAGTACACGAGGTATCTCTACAGCGTACAAAGGAGTACACGAGGTATCTCTACAGCGTAAAAAGGAGTACAGAAGGTATCTCTACAGCGCACAAAGGAGTACAGAAGGTATCTCTACAGCGCACAAAGAAGTACAGAAGGTATCTCTACAGCGCACAAAGGAGTACAGAAGGTATCTCTACAGCACACAAAGGAGTACACGAGGTATCTCTACAGCGTACAAAGGAGTACAGAAGGTATCTCTAAAGCGCACAAAGGAGTAAAGAAAGTATCTCTACAGCGTACAAAGGAGTACAGAAGGTATCTCTACAGCGCACAAAGGAGTACAGAAGATATCTCTACAGTGCACAAAGGAGTACAGAAGGTATCTCTACAGCGCACAAAGGAGTACAGGAAATATCTCTAGAACGTACAAAGGAGTACACGAGGAATCTCTACAGCGTACAAAGGAGTACAGAAGGTATCTCTACAGCGCACAAAGGAGTACACGAGGTATCTCTACAGCGTACAAAGGAGTACAGAAGGTATCTCTACAGCGCACAAAGGAGTACAGGAAATATCTCTAGAACGTACAAAGGATTACAGAAGGTATCTCTACAGCGCACAAAGGAGTACAGAAGGTATCTCTACAGCGCACAAAGGAGTACAGAAGGTATCTCTACAGCGCACAAAGGAGTACACGAGGTATCTCTACAGCGTACAAAGGAGTACAGAAGGTATCTCTACAGCGCACAAAGGAGTACAGGAAATATCTCTAGAACGTACAAAGGAGTACAAAAGGTATCTCTACAGCGCACAAAGTAGTACAGAAGGTATCTCTACAGCGCACAAAAGAGTACAGAAGGTATCTCTACAGCGCACAAAGGAGTACACGAGGTATCTCTACAGCGTACAAAGGAGTACAGAAGGTATCTCTACAGCGCACAAAGGAGTACAGAAGGTATCTCTACAGCGCACAAAGGAGTACAGAAGGTATCTCTACAGCGCACAAAGGAGTACAGAAGGTATCTCTACAGCGCACAAAGGAGTACAGAAGGTATCTCTACAGCGCACAAAGGAGTACAGGAAATATCTCTAGAACGTACAAAGGAGAACACGAGGTATCTCTACAGCGCACAAAGGAGTACAGGAAATATCTCTAGAACGTACAAAGGAGTACACGAGGTATCTCTACAGCGTACAAAGGAGTACAGAAGGTATCTCTACAGCGCACAAAGGAGTACACGAGGTATCTCTACAGCGTACAAAGGAGTACAGAAGGTATCTCTACAGCGCACAAAGGAGTACAGGAAATATCTCTAGAACGTACAAAGGAGTACAGAAGGTATCTCTACAGCGCACAAAGGAGTACAGAAGGTATCTCTACAGCGCACAAAGGAGTACAGAAGGTATCTCTACAGCGCACAAAGGAGTACACGAGGTATCTCTACAGCGTACAAAGGAGTACAGAAGGTATCTCTACAGCGCACAAAGGAGTACAGAAGGTATCTCTACAGCGCACAAAGGAGTACAGAAGGTATCTCTACAGCGCACAAAGGAGTACAGAAGGTATCTCTACAGCGCACAAAGGAGTACAGAAGGTATCTCTACAGCGCACAAAGCAAAGGAGTACAGGAAATATCTCTAGAACGTACAAAGGAGTACACGAGGTATCTCTACAGCGTACAAAGGAGTACAGAAGGTATCTCTACAGCGCACAAAGGAGTACAGGAAATATCTCTAGAACGTACAGAGGAGTACACGAGGTATCTCTACAGCGCACAAAGGAGTACAGAAGGTATCTCTACAGCGCACAAAGGAGTACAGGAAATATCTCTAGAACGTACAGAGGAGTACACGAGGTATCTCTACAGCGTACAAAGGAGTACAGAAGGTATCTCTACAGCGCACATAGGAGTACAGAAGGTATCTCTAGAGCACACAAAGGAGTACAGAAGGTATCTCTACAGCGTACAAAGGAGTACAGAAGGTATCTCTACAGCGCACAAAGGAGTACAGAAGGTATCTCTACAGCGCACAAAGGAGTACAGGAAATATCTCTAGAACGTACAAAGGAGTACACGAGGTATCTCTACAGCGTACAAAGGAGTACACGAGGTATCTCTACAGCGTAAAAAGGAGTACAGAAGGTATCTCTACAGCGCACAAAGGAGTACAGAAGGTATCTCTACAGCGCACAAAGAAGTACAGAAGGTATCTCTACAGCGCACAAAGGAGTACAGAAGGTATCTCTACAGCGCACAAAGGAGTACACGAGGTATCTCTACAGCGTACAAAGGAGTACAGAAGGTATCTCTAAAGCGCACAAAGGAGTAAAGAAGGTATCTCTACAGCGTACAAAGGAGTACAGAAGGTATCTCTACAGCGCACAAAGGAGTACAGAAGATATCTCTACAGCGCACAAAGGAGTACAGAAGGTATCTCTACAGCGCACAAAGGAGTACAGGAAATATCTCTAGAACGTACAAAGGAGTACACGAGGAATCTCTACAGCGTACAAAGGAGTACAGAAGGTATCTCTACAGCGCACAAAGGAGTACAGAAGGTATCTCTACAGCGCACAAAGTAGTACAGGAAATATCTCTAGAACGTACAAAGGAGTACACGAGGTATCTCTACAGCGTACAAAGGAGTACAGAAGGTATCTCTACAGCGCACAAAGGAGTACAGAAGGTATCTCTACAGCGTACAAAGGAGTACAGAAGGTATCTCTACAGCGCACAAAGGAGTACAGAAGGTATCTCTACAGCGCACAAAGGAGTACAGAAGGTATCTCTACAGCGCACAAAGGAGTACAGGAAATATTTCTAGAACGTACAAAAGAGTACACGAGGTATCTCTACAGCGTACAAAGGAGTACAGAAGGTATCTCTACAGCGCACAAAGGAGTACAGAAGGTATCTCTACAGCGTACAAAGGAGTACAGAAGGTATCTCTACAGCGCACAAAGGAGTACAGAAGGTATCTCTACAGCGCACAAAGGAGTACAGGAAATATCTCTAGAACGTACAAAGGAGTACACGAGGTATCTCTACAGCGTACAAAGGAGTACAGAAGGTATCTCTACAGCGCACAAAGGAGTACAGAAGGTATCTCTACAGCGTACAAAGGAGTACAGAAGGTATCTCTACAGCGCACAAAGGAGTACAGAAGGTATCTCTACAGCGCACAAAGGAGTACAGAAGGTATCTCTACAGCGCACAAAGGAGTACAGGAAATATCTCTAGAACGTACAAAGGAGTACACGAGGTATCTCTACAGCGCACAAAGGAGTACAGAAGGTATCTCTACAGCGCACAAAGGAGTACAGGAAATATCTCTAGAACGTACAAAGGAGTACACGAGGTATCTCTACAGCGTACAAAGGAGTACAGAAGGTATCTCTACAGCGCACAAAGGAGTACAGAAGGTATCTCTACAGCGTACAAAGGAGTACAGAAGGTATCTCTACAGCGCACAAAGGAGTACAGAAGGTATCTCTACAGCGTACAAAGGAGTACAGAAGGTATCTCTACAGCGTACAAAGGAGTACAGAAAGTATCTCTACAGCGCACAAAGGAGTACAGAAGGTATCTCTACAGCGCACAAAGGAGTACAGAAGGTATCTCTACAGCGCACAAAGGAGTACAGAAGGTATCTCTACAGCGCACAAAGGAGTACAGGAAATATCTCTAGAACGTACAAAGGAGTACACGAGGTATCTCTACAGCGTACAAAGGAGTACAGAAGGTATCTCTACAGCGCACAAAGGAGTACAGAAGGTATCTCTACAGCGCACAAAGGAGTACACGAGGTATCTCTACAGCGTACAAAGGAGTACAGAAGGTATCTCTACAGCGCACAAAGGAGTACAGAAGGTATCTCAACAGCGCACAAAGGAGTACAGAAGGTATCTCTACAGCGTACAAAGGAGTACAGAAGGTATCTCTACAGCGCACAAAGGAGTACAGAAGGTATCTCTAAAGCGCACAAACGAGTACAGAAGGTTTCTCTACAGCGCACAAAGGAGTACAGGAAATATCTCTAGAACGTACAAAGGAGTACACGAGGTATCTCTACAGCGCACAAAGGAGTACAGGAAATATCTCTAGAACGTACAAAGGAGTACACGAGGTATCTCTACAGCGTACAAAGGAGTACAGAAGGTATCTCTACAGCGCACAAAGGAGTACACGAGGTATCTCTACAGCGTACAAAGGAGTACAGAAGGTATCTCTACAGCGCACAAAGGAGTACAGGAAATATCTCTAGAACGTACAAAGGATTACAGAAGGTATCTCTACAGCGCACAAAGGAGTACAGAAGGTATCTCTACAGCGCACAAAGGAGTACAGAAGGTATCTCTACAGCGCACAAAGGAGTACACGAGGTATCTCTACAGCGTACAAAGGAGTACAGAAGGTATCTCTACAGCGCACAAAGGAGTACAGGAAATATCTCTAGAACGTACAAAGGAGTACAAAAGGTATCTCTACAGCGCACAAAGTAGTACAGAAGGTATCTCTACAGCGCACAAAAGAGTACAGAAGGTATCTCTACAGCGCACAAAGGAGTACACGAGGTATCTCTACAGCGTACAAAGGAGTACAGAAGGTATCTCTACAGCGCACAAAGGAGTACAGAAGGTATCTCTACAGCGCACAAAGGAGTACAGAAGGTATCTCTACAGCGCACAAAGGAGTACAGAAGGTATCTCTACAGCGCACAAAGGAGTACAGAAGGTATCTCTACAGCGCACAAAGGAGTACAGGAAATATCTCTAGAACGTACAAAGGAGAACACGAGGTATCTCTACAGCGCACAAAGGAGTACAGGAAATATCTCTAGAACGTACAAAGGAGTACACGAGGTATCTCTACAGCGTACAAAGGAGTACAGAAGGTATCTCTACAGCGCACAAAGGAGTACACGAGGTATCTCTACAGCGTACAAAGGAGTACAGAAGGTATCTCTACAGCGCACAAAGGAGTACAGGAAATATCTCTAGAACGTACAAAGGAGTACAGAAGGTATCTCTACAGCGCACAAAGGAGTACAGAAGGTATCTCTACAGCGCACAAAGGAGTACAGAAGGTATCTCTACAGCGCACAAAGGAGTACACGAGGTATCTCTACACCGTACAAAGGAGTACAGAAGGTATCTCTACAGCGCACAAAGGAGTACAGAAGGTATCTCTACAGCGCACAAAGGAGTACAGAAGGTATCTCTACAGCGCACAAAGGAGTACAGAAGGTATCTCTACAGCGCACAAAGGAGTACAGAAGGTATCTCTACAGCGCACAAAGCAAAGGAGTACAGGAAATATCTCTAGAACGTACAAAGGAGTACACGAGGTATCTCTACAGCGTACAAAGGAGTACAGAAGGTATCTCTACAGCGCACAAAGGAGTACAGGAAATATCTCTAGAACGTACAGAGGAGTACACGAGGTATCTCTACAGCGCACAAAGGAGTACAGAAGGTATCTCTACAGCGCACAAAGGAGTACAGGAAATATCTCTAGAACGTACAGAGGAGTACACGAGGTATCTCTACAGCGTACAAAGGAGTACAGAAGGTATCTCTACAGCGCACATAGGAGTACAGAAGGTATCTCTAGAGCGCACAAAGGAGTACAGAAGGTATCTCTACAGCGTACAAAGGAGTACAGAAGGTATCTCTACAGCGCACAAAGGAGTACAGAAGGTATCTCTACAGCGCACAAAGGAGTACAGGAAATATCTCTAGAACGTACAAAGGAGTACACGAGGTATCTCTACAGCGTACAAAGGAGTACACGAGGTATCTCTACAGCGTAAAAAGGAGTACAGAAGGTATCTCTACAGCGCACAAAGGAGTACAGAAGGTATCTCTACAGCGCACAAAGAAGTACAGAAGGTATCTCTACAGCGCACAAAGGAGTACAGAAGGTATCTCTACAGCGCACAAAGGAGTACACGAGGTATCTCTACAGCGTACAAAGGAGTACAGAAGGTATCTCTAAAGCGCACAAAGGAGTAAAGAAGGTATCTCTACAGCGTACAAAGGAGTACAGAAGGTATCTCTACAGCGCACAAAGGAGTACAGAAGATATCTCTACAGCGCACAAAGGAGTACAGAAGGTATCTCTACAGCGCACAAAGGAGAACAGGAAATATCTCTAGAACGTACAAAGGAGTACACGAGGAATCTCTACAGCGTACAAAGGAGTACAGAAGGTATCTCTACAGCGCACAAAGGAGTACAGAAGGTATCTCTACAGCGCACAAAGTAGTACAGGAAATATCTCTAGAACGTACAAAGGAGTACACGAGGTATCTCTACAGCGTACAAAGGAGTACAGAAGGTATCTCTACAGCGCACAAAGGAGTACAGAAGGTATCTCTACAGCGTACAAAGGAGTACAGAAGGTATCTCTACAGTGCACAAAGGAGTACACGAGGTATCTCTACAGCGTACAAAGGAGTACAGAAGGTATCTCTACAGCGCACAAAGGAGTACAGAAGGTATCTCTACAGCGCACAAAGGAGTACAGAAGGTATCTCTACAGCGCACAAAGGAGTACAGAAGGTATCTCTACAGCGCACAAAGGAGTACAGAAGGTATCTCTACAGCGCACAAAGGAGTACAGGAAATATCTCTAGAACGTACAAAGGAGAACACGAGGTATCTCTACAGCGCACAAAGGAGTACAGGAAATATCTCTAGAACGTACAAAGGAGTACACGAGGTATCTCTACAGCGTACAAAGGAGTACAGAAGGTATCTCTACAGCGCACAAAGGAGTACACGAGGTATCTCTACAGCGTACAAAGGAGTACAGAAGGTATCTCTACAGCGCACAAAAGAGTACAGGAAATATCTCTAGAACGTACAAAGGAGTACAGAAGGTATCTCTACAGCGCACAAAGGAGTACAGAAGGTATCTCTACAGCGCACAAAGGAGTACAGAAGGTATCTCTACAGCGCACAAAGGAGTACACGAGGTATCTCTACAGCGTACAAAGGAGTACAGAAGGTATCTCTACAGCGCACAAAGGAGTACAGAAGGTATCTCTACAGCGCACAAAGGAGTACAGAAGGTATCTCTACAGCGCACAAAGGAGTACAGAAGGTATCTCTACAGCGCACAAAGGAGTACAGAAGGTATCTCTACAGCGCACAAAGCAAAGGAGTACAGGAAATATCTCTAGAACGTACAAAGGAGTACACGAGGTATCTCTACAGCGTACAAAGGAGTACAGAAGGTATCTCTACAGTGCACAAAGGAGTACAGGAAATATCTCTAGAACGTACAGAGGAGTACACGAGGTATCTCTACAGCGCACAAAGGAGTACAGAAGGTATCTCTACAGCGCACAAAGGAGTACAGGAAATATCTCTAGAACGCACAGAGGAGTACACGAGGTATCTCTACAGCGTACAAAGGAGTACAGAAGGTATCTCTACAGCGCACATAGGAGTACAGAAGGTATCTCTAGAGCGCACAAAGGAGTACAGAAGGTATCTCTACAGCGTACAAAGGAGTACAGAAGGTATCTCTACAGCGCACAAAGGAGTACAGAAGGTATCTCTACAGCGCACAAAGGAGTACAGGAAATATCTCTAGAACGTACAAAGGAGTACACGAGGTATCTCTACAGCGTACAAAGGAGTACACGAGGTATCTCTACAGCGTAAAAAGGAGTACAGAAGGTATCTCTACAGCGCACAAAGGAGTACAGAAGGTATCTCTACAGCGCACGAAGAAGTACAGAAGGTATCTCTACAGCGCACAAAGGAGTACAGAAGGTATCTCTACAGCGCACAAAGGAGTACACGAGGTATCTCTACAGCGTACAAAGGAGTACAGAAGGTATCTCTAAAGCGCACAAAGGAGTAAAGAAGGTATCTCTACAGCGTACAAAGGAGTACAGAAGGTATCTCTACAGCGCACAAAGGAGTACAGAAGATATCTCTACAGTGCACAAAAGAGTACAGAAGGTATCTCTACAGCGCACAAAGGAGTACAGGAAATATCTCTAGAACGTACAAAGGAGTACACGAGGAATCTCTACAGCGTACAAAGGAGTACAGAAGGTATCTCTACAGCGCACAAAGGAGTACACGAGGTATCTCTACAGCGTACAAAGGAGTACAGAAGGTATCTCTACAGCGCACAAAGGAGTACAGGAAATATCTCTAGAACGTAAAAAGGATTACAGAAGGTATCTCTACAGCGCACAAAGGAGTACAGAAGGTATCTCTACAGCGCACAAAGGAGTACAGAAGGTATCTCTACAGCGCACAAAGGAGTACACGAGGTATCTCTACAGCGTACAAAGGAGTACAGAAGGTATCTCTACAGCGCACAAAGGAGTACAGGAAATATCTCTAGAACGTACAAAGGAGTACAAAAGGTATCTCTACAGCGCACAAAGTAGTACAGAAGGTATCTCTACAGCGCACAAAAGAGTACAGAAGGTATCTCTACAGCGCACAAAGGAGTACACGAGGTATCTCTACAGCGTACAAAGGAGTACAGAAGGTATCTCTACAGCGCACAAAGGAGTACAGAAGGTATCTCTACAGCGCACAAAGGAGTACAGAAGGTGTCTCTACAGCGCACAAAGGAGTACAGAAGGTATCTCTACAGCGCACAAAGGAGTACAGAAGGTATCTCTACAGCGCACAAAGGAGTACAGGAAATATCTCTAGAACGTACAAAGGAGAACACGAGGTATCTCTACAGCGCACAAAGGAGTACAGGAAATATCTCTAAAACGTACAAAGGAGTACACGAGGTATCTCTACAGCGTACAAAGGAGTACAGAAGGTATCTCTACAGCGCACAAAGGAGTACACGAGGTATCTCTACAGCGTACAAAGGAGTACAGAAGGTATCTCTACAGCGCACAAAGGAGTACAGGAAATATCTCTAGAACGTACAAAGGAGTACAGAAGGTATCTCTACAGCGCACAAAGGAGTACAGAAGGTATCTCTACAGCGCAAAAAGGAGTACAGAAGGTATCTCTACAGCGCACAAAGGAGTACACGAGGTATCTCTACAGCGTACAAAGGAGTACAGAAGGTATCTCTACAGCGCACAAAGGAGTACAGAAGGTATCTCTACAGCGCACAAAGGAGTACAGAAGGTATCTCTACAGCGCACAAAGGAGTACAGAAGGTATCTCTACAGCGCACAAAGGAGTACAGAAGGTATCTCTACAGCGCACAAAGCAAAGGAGTACAGGAAATATCTCTAGAACGTACAAAGGAGTACACGAGGTATCTCTACAGCGTACAAAGGAGTACAGAAGGTATCTCTACAGCGCACAAAGGAGTACAGGAAATATCTCTAGAACGTACAGAGGAGTACACGAGGTATCTCTACAGCGCACAAAAGAGTACAGAAGGTATCTCTACAGCGCACAAAGGAGTACAGGAAATATCTCTAGAACGTACAGAGGAGTACACGAGGTATCTCTACAGCGTACAAAGGAGTACAGAAGGTATCTCTACAGCGCACATAGGAGTACAGAAGGTATCTCTAGAGCACACAAAGGAGTACAGAAGGTATCTCTACAGCGTACAAAGGAGTACAGAAGGTATCTCTACAGCGCACAAAGGAGTACAGAAGGTATCTCTACAGCGCACAAAGGAGTACAGGAAATATCTCTAGAACGTACAAAGGAGTACACGAGGTATCTCTACAGCGTACAAAGGAGTACACGAGGTATCTCTACAGCGTAAAAAGGAGTACAGAAGGTATCTCTACAGCGCACAAAGGAGTACAGAAGGTATCTCTACAGCGCACAAAGAAGTACAGAAGGTATCTCTACAGCGCACAAAGGAGTACAGAAGGTATCTCTACAGCGCACAAAGGAGTACACGAGGTATCTCTACAGCGTACAAAGGAGTACAGAAGGTATCTCTAAAGCGCACAAAGGAGTAAAGAAGGTATCTCTACAGCGTACAAAGGAGTACAGAAGGTATCTCTACAGCGCACAAAGGAGTACAGAAGATATCTCTACAGCGCACAAAGGAGTACAGAAGGTATCTCTACAGCGCACAAAGGAGTACAGGAAATATCTCTAGAACGTACAAAGGAGTACACGAGGAATCACTACAGCGTACAAAGGAGTACAGAAGGTATCTCTACAGCGCACAAAGGAGTACAGAAGGTATCTCTACAGCGCACAAAGTAGTACAGGAAATATCTCTAGAACGTACAAAGGAGTACACGAGGTATCTCTACAGCGTACAAAGGAGTACAGAAGGTATCTCTACAGCGCACAAAGGAGTACAGAAGGTATCTCTACAGCGTACAAAGGAGTACAGAAGGTATCTCTACAGCGCACAAAGGAGTACAGAAGGTATCTCTACAGCGCACAAAGGAGTACAGAAGGTATCTCTACAGCGCACAAAGGAGTACAGGAAATATTTCTAGAACGTACAAAAGAGTACACGAGGTATCTCTACAGCGTACAAAGGAGTACAGAAGGTATCTCTACAGCGCACAAAGGAGTACAGAAGGTATCTCTACAGCGTACAAAGGAGTACAGAAGGTATCTCTACAGCGCACAAAGGAGTACAGAAGGTATCTCTACAGCGCACAAAGGAGTACAGGAAATATCTCTAGAACGTACAAAGGAGTACACGAGGTATCTCTACAGCGTACAAAGGAGTACAGAAGGTATCTCTACAGCGCACAAAGGAGTACAGAAGGTATCTCTACAGCGTACAAAGGAGTACAGAAGGTATCTCTACAGCGCACAAAGGAGTACAGAAGGTATCTCTACAGCGCACAAAGGAGTACAGAAGGTATCTCTACAGCGCACAAAGGAGTACAGGAAATATCTCTAGAACGTACAAAGGAGTACACGAGGTATCTCTACAGCGCACAAAGGAGTACAGAAGGTATCTCTACAGCGCACAAAGGAGTACAGGAAATATCTCTAGAACGTACAAAGGAGTACACGAGGTATCTCTACAGCGTACAAAGGAGTACAGAAGGTATCTCTACAGCGCACAAAGGAGTACAGAAGGTATCTCTACAGCGTACAAAGGAGTACAGAAGGTATCTCTACAGCGCACAAAGGAGTACAGAAGGTATCTCTACAGCGTACAAAGGAGTACAGAAGGTATCTCTACAGCGTACAAAGGAGTACAGAAAGTATCTCTACAGCGCACAAAGGAGTACAGAAGGTATCTCTACAGCGCACAAAGGAGTACAGAAGGTATCTCTACAGCGCACAAAGGAGTACAGAAGGTATCTCTACAGCGCACAAAGGAGTACAGGAAATATCTCTAGAACGTACAAAGGAGTACACGAGGTATCTCTACAGCGTACAAAGGAGTAGAGAAGGTATCTCTACAGCGCACAAAGGAGTACAGAAGGTATCTCTACAGCGCACAAAGGAGTACAGAAGGTATCTCTAAAGCGCACAAACGAGTACAGAAGGTTTCTCTACAGCGCACAAAGGAGTACAGGAAATATCTCTAGAACGTACAAAGGAGTACACGAGGTATCTCTACAGCGCACAAAGGAGTACACGAGGTATCTCTACAGCGTACAAAGGAGTACAGAAGGTATCTCTACAGCGCACAAAGGAGTGCAGAAGGTATCTCTACAGCGCACAAAGGAGTACAGAAGGTATCGCTACAGCGCACAAAGGAGTACAGAAGGTATCTCTACAGCGCACAAAGGAGTACAGGAAATATCTCTAGAACGTACAAAGGAGTACAGAAGGTATCTCTACAGCGCACAAAGGAGTACAGAAGGTATCTCTACAGCGCACAAAGGAGTACAGAAGGTATCTCTACAGCGCACAAAGGAGTACACGAGGTATCTCTACAGCGTACAAAGGAGTACAGAAGGTATCTCTACAGCGCACAAAGGAGTACTGAAGGTATCTCAACAGCGCACAAAGGAGTACAGAAGGTATCTCTACAGCGTACAAAGGAGTACAGAAGGTATCTCTACAGCGCACAAAGGAGTACAGAAGGTATCTCTACAGCGCACAAAGGAGTACAGGAAATATCTCTAGAACGTACAAAGGAGTACACGAGGTATCTCTACAGCGTACAAAGGAGTACAGAAGGTATCTCTACAGCGCAAAAAGGAGTACAGAAGGTATTTCTACAGCGCACAAAGGAGTACAGGAAATATCTCTAGAACGTACAAAGGAGTACACGAGGTATCTCTACAGCGTACAAAGGAGTACAGAAGGTATCTCTACAGCGCACAAAGGAGTACAGAAGGTATCTCTACAGCGTACAAAGGAGTACAGAAGGTATCTCTACAGCGCACAAAGGAGTACAGAAGGTATCTTTACAGCGCACAAAGGAGTACAGAAGGTATCTCTAAAGCGCACAAAGGAGTACAGGAAATATCTCTAGAACGTACAAAGGAGTACACGAGGTATCTCTACAGCGTGCAAAGGAGTACAGAAGGTATCTCTACAGCGCACAAAGGAGTACAGAAGGTATCTCTACAGCGTACAAAGGAGTACAGAAGGTATCTCTAAAGCGCACAAAGGAGTACAGAAGGTATCTCTACAGCGCACAAAGGAGTACAGAAGGTATCTCTACAGCGCACAAAGGAGTACAGGAAATATCTCTAGAACGTACAAAGGAGTACACGAGGTATCTCTACAGCGTACAAAGGAGTACAGAAGGTATCTCTACAGCGCACAATGGAGTACAGAAGGTATCTCTACAGCGCACAAAGGAGTACAGAAGGTATCTCTACAGCGCACAAAGGAGTACAGAAGGTATCTCTACAGCGCACAAAGGAGTACAGAAGGTATCTCTACAGCGCACAAAGGAGTACAGGAAATATCTCTAGAACGTACAAAGGAGTACACGAGGTATCTCTACAGCGTACAAAGGAGTACAGAAGGTATCTCTACAGCGCACAAAGGAGTACAGAAGGTATCTCTACAGCGCACAAAGGAGTACAGAAGGTATCTCTACAGCGCACAAAGGAGTACAGGAAATATCTCTAGAACGTACAAAGGAGTACACGAGGTATCTCTACAGCGTACAAAGGAGTACAGAAGGTATCTCTACAGCGCACAAAGGAGTACGGAAGGTATCTCTACAGCGCACAAAGGAGTACAGAAGGTATCTCTACAGCGCACAAAGGAGTACAGGAAATATCTCTAGAACGTACAGAGGAGTACACGAGGTATCTCTACAGCGTACAAAGGAGTACAGAAGGTATCTCTACAGCGCACATAGGAGTAAAGAAGGTATCTCTAGAGCGCACAAAGGAGTACAGAAGGTATCTCTACAGCGACCAAAGGAGTACAGAAGGTATCTCTACAGCGCACAAAGGAGTACAGGAAATATCTCTAGAACGTACAAAGGAGTACACGAGGTATCTCTACAGCGTCCAAAGGAGTACAGAAGGTATCTCTACAGTGCACAAAGGAGTACAGAAGGTATCTCTACAGCGCACAAAGGAGTACAGAAGGTATCTCTACAGCGCACAAAGGAGTACAGAAGGTATCTCTACAGCGCACAAAGGAGTACAGGTAATATCTCTAGAACGTACAAAGAAGTACAGAAGGTATCTCTACAGCGCACAAAGGAGTACAGAAGGTATCTCTACAGCGCACAAAGGAGTACAGAAGGTATCTCAACAGCGCACAAAGGAGTACACGAGGTATCTCTACAGCGTACAAAGGAGTACAGAAGGTATCTCTACAGCGCACAAAGGAGTACAGAAGGTATCTCTACAGCTTACAAAGGAGTACAGAAGGTATCTCTACAGCGCACAAAGGAGTACAGAAGGTATCTCTACAGCGCACAAAGGAGTACAGAAGGTATCTCTACAGCGCACAAAGGAGTACAGGAAATATCTCTAGAACGTACAAAGGAGTACACGAGGTATCTCTACAGCGTACAAAGGAGTACAGAAGGTATCTCTACAGCGCACAAAGGAGTACAGAAGGTATCTCTACAGCGCACAAAGGAGTACAGGAAATATCTCTAGAACGTACAAAGGAGTACACGAGGTATCTCTACAGCGTACAAAGGAGTACAGAAGGTATCTCTACAGCGCACAAAGGAGTACAGAAGGTATCTCTACAGCGTACAAAGGAGTACAGAAGGTATCTCTACAGCGCACAAAGGAGTACAGAAGGTATCTCTACAGCGCACAAAGGAGTACAGAAGGTATCTCTACAGCGCACAAAGGAGTACAGTAAATATTTCTAGAATGTACAAAGGAGTACACGAGGTATCTCTACAGCGTACAATGGAGTACAGAAGGTATCTCTACAGCGCACAAAGGAGTACAGAAGGTATCTCTACAGCGTACAAAGGAGTACAGAAGGTATCTCTACAGCGCACAAAGGAATACAGAAGGTATCTCTACAGCGCACATAGGAGTACAGAAGGTATCTCTACAGCGCACAAAGGAGTACAGGAAATATCTCTAGAACGTACAAAGGAGTACACGAGGAATCTCTACAGCGCACAAAGGAGTACAGAAGGTATCTCTACAGCGCACAAAGGAGTACAGGAAACATCTCTAGAACGTACAAGGGAGTACACGAGGTATCTCTACAGCGTACAAAGGAGTACAGAAAGTATCTCTACAGCGCACAAAGGAGTACAGAAGGTATCTCCACAGCGCACAAAGGAGTACAGAAGGTATCTCTACAGCGCACAAAGGAGTACAGAAGGTATCTCTACAGCGCACAAAGGAGTACAGGAAATATCTCTAGAACGTACAAAGGAGTACACGAGGTATCTCTACAGCGTACAAAGGAGAACAGAAGGTATCTCTACAGCGCACAAAGGAGTACAGAAGGTATCTCTACAGCGCACAAAGGAGTACAGAAGGTATCTCTACAGCGCACAAAGGATTACAGAAGGTTTCTCTACAGCGCACAAAGGAGTACAGGAAATATCTCTAGAACGTACAAAGGAGTACACGAGGTATCTCTACAGCGTACAAAGGAGTACAGAAGGTATCTCTACAGCGCACAAAGGAGTGCAGAAGGTATCTCTACAGCGCACAAAGGAGTACAGAAGGTATCTCTACAGCGCACAAAGGAGTACAGAAGGTAACTCTACAGCGCACAAAGGAGTACAGGAAATATCTCTAGAACGTACAAAGGAGTACAGAAGGTATCTCTACAGCGCACAAAGGAGTACAGAAGGTATCTCTACAGCGCACAAAGGAGTACAGAAGGTATCTCTACAGCGCACAAAGGAGTACACGAGGTATCTCTACAGCGTGCAAAGGAGTACAGAAGGTATCTCTACAGCGCACAAAGGAGTACAGAAGGTATCTCTACAGCGTACAAAGGAGTACAGAAGGTATCTCTAAAGCGCACAAAGGAGTACAGAAGGTATCTCTACAGCGCACAAAGGAGTACAGAAGGTATCTCTACAGCGCACAAAGGAGTACAGGAAATATCTCTAGAACGTACAAAGGAGTACACGAGGTATCTCTACAGCGTACAAAGGAGTACAGAAGGTATCTCTACAGCGCACAATGGAGTACAGAAGGTATCTCTACAGCGCACAAAGGAGTACAGAAGGTATCTCTACAGCGCACAAAGGAGTACAGAAGGTATCTCTACAGCGCACAAAGGAGTACAGAAGGTATCTCTACAGCGCACAAAGGAGTACAGGAAATATCTCTAGAACGTACAAAGGAGTACACGAGGTATCTCTACAGCGTACAAAGGAGTACAGAAGGTATCTCTACAGCGCACAAAGGAGTACAGAAGGTATCTCTACAGCGCACAAAGGAGTACAGAAGGTATCTCTACAGCGCACAAAGGAGTACAGGAAATATCTCTAGAACGTACAAAGGAGTACACGAGGTATCTCTACAGCGTACAAAGGAGTACAGAAGGTATCTCTACAGCGCACAAAGGAGTACAGAAGGTATCTCTACAGCGCACAAAGGAGTACAGAAGGTATCTCTACAGCGCACAAAGGAGTACAGGAAATATCTCTAGAACGTACAGAGGAGTACACGAGGTATCTCTACAGCGTACAAAGGAGTACAGAAGGTATCTCTACAGCGCACATAGGAGTAAAGAAGGTATCTCTAGAGCGCACAAAGGAGTACAGAAGGTATCTCTACAGCGACCAAAGGAGTACAGAAGGTATCTCTACAGCGCACAAAGGAGTAGAGGAAATATCTCTAGAACGTACAAAGGAGTACACGAGGTATCTCTACAGCGTACAAAGGAGTACAGAAGGTATCTCTACAGTGCACAAAGGAGTACAGAAGGTATCTCTACAGCGCACAAAGGAGTACAGAAGGTATCTCTACAGCGCACAAAGGAGTACAGAAGGTATCTCTACAGCGCACAAAGGAGTACAGGTAATATCTCTAGAACGTACAAAGAAGTACAGAAGGTATCTCTACAGCGCACAAAGGAGTACAGAAGGTATCTCTACAGCGCACAAAGGAGTACAGAAGGTATCTCAACAGCGCACAAAGGAGTACACGAGGTATCTCTACAGCGTACAAAGGAGTACAGAAGGTATCTCTACAGCGCACAAAGGAGTACAGAAGGTATCTCTACAGCTTACAAAGGAGTACAGAAGGTATCTCTACAGCGCACAAAGGAGTACAGAAGGTATCTCTACAGCGCACAAAGGAGTACAGAAGGTATCTCTACAGCGCACAAAGGAGTACAGGAAATATCTCTAGAACGTACAAAGGAGTACACGAGGTATCTCTACAGCGTACAAAGGAGTACAGAAGGTATCTCTACAGCGCACAAAGGAGTACAGAAGGTATCTCTACAGCGCACAAAGGAGTACAGGAAATATCTCTAGAACGTACAAAGGAGTACACGAGGTATCTCTACAGCGTACAAAGGAGTACAGAAGGTATCTCTACAGCGCACAAAGGAGTACAGAAGGTATCTCTACAGCGTACAAAGGAGTACAGAAGGTATCTCTACAGCGCACAAAGGAGTACAGAAGGTATCTCTACAGCGCACAAAGGAGTACAGAAGGTATCTCTACAGCGCACAAAGGAGTACAGTAAATATTTCTAGAACGTACAAAGGAGTACACGAGGTATCTCTACAGCGTACAATGGAGTACAGAAGGTATCTCTACAGCGCACAAAGGAGTACAGAAGGTATCTCTACAGCGTACAAAGGAGTACAGAAGGTATCTCTACAGCGCACAAAGGAATACAGAAGGTATCTCTACAGCGCACATAGGAGTACAGAAGGTATCTCTACAGCGCACAAAGGAGTACAGGAAATATCTCTAGAACGTACAAAGGAGTACACGAGGAATCTCTACAGCGCACAAAGGAGTACAGAAGGTATCTCTACAGCGCACAAAGGAGTACAGGAAACATCTCTAGAACGTACAAGGGAGTACACGAGGTATCTCTACAGCGTACAAAGGAGTACAGAAAGTATCTCTACAGCGCACAAAGGAGTACAGAAGGTATCTCCACAGCGCACAAAGGAGTACAGAAGGTATCTCTACAGCGCACAAAGGAGTACAGAAGGTATCTCTACAGCGCACAAAGGAGTACAGGAAATATCTCTAGAACGTACAAAGGAGTACACGAGGTATCTCTACAGCGTACAAAGGAGTACAGAAGGTATCTCTACAGCGCACAAAGGAGTACAGAAGGTATCTCTACAGCGCACAAAGGAGTACAGAAGGTATCTCTACAGCGCACAAAGGATTACAGAAGGTTTCTCTACAGCGCACAAAGGAGTACAGGAAATATCTCTAGAACGTACAAAGGAGTACACGAGGTATCTCTACAGCATACAAAGGAGTACAGAAGGTATCTCTACAGCGCACAAAGGAGTGCAAAAGGTATCTCTACAGCGCACAAAGGAGTACAGAAGGTATCTCTACAGCGCACAAAGGAGTACAGAAGGTATCTCTACAGCGCACAAAGGAGTACAGGAAATATCTCTAGAACGTACAAAGGAGTACAGAAGGTATCTCTACAGCGCACAAAGGAGTACAGAAGGTATCTCTACAGCGCACAAAGGAGTACAGAAGGTATCTCTACAGCGCACAAAGGAGTACACGAGGTATCTCTACAGCGTACAAAGGAGTACAGAAGGTATCTCTACAGCGCACAAAGGAGTACAGAAGGTATCTCAACAGCGCACAAAGGAGTACAGAAGGTATCTCTACAGCGTACAAAGGAGTACAGAAGGTATCTCTACAGCGCACAAAGGAGTACAGAAGGTATCTCTACAGCGCACAAAAGAATACAGGAAATATCTCTAGAACGTACAAAGGAGTACACGAGGTATCTCTACAGCGTACAAAGGAGTACAGAAGGTAACTCTACAGCGCAAAAAGGAGTACAGAAGGTATTTCTACAGCGCACAAAGGAGTACAGGAAATATCTCTAGAACGTACAAAGGAGTACACGAGGTATCTCTACAGCGTACAAAGGAGTACAGAAGGTATCTCTACAGCGCACAAAGGAGTACAGAAGGTATCTCTACAGCGTACAAAGAAGTACAGAAGGTATCTCTACAGCGCACAAAGGAGTACAGAAGGTATCTTTACAGCGCACAAAGGAGTACAGAAGGTATCTCTAAAGCGCACAAAGGAGTACAGGAAATATCTCTAGAACGTACAAAGGAGTACACGAGGTATCTCTACAGCGTGCAAAGGAGTACAGAAGGTATCTCTACAGCGCACAAAGGAGTACAGAAGGTATCTCTACAGCGTACAAAGGAGTACAGAAGGTATCTCTAAAGCGCACAAAGGAGTACAGAAGGTATCTCTACAGCGCACAAAGGAGTACAGAAGGTATCTCTACAGCGCACAAAGGAGTACAGGAAATATCTCTAGAACGTACAAAGGAGTACACGAGGTATCTCTACAGCGTACAAAGGAGTACAGAAGGTATCTCTACAGCGCACAAAGGAGTACAGAAGGTATCTCTACAGCGCACAAAGGAGTACAGAAGGTATCTCTACAGCGCACAAAGGAGTACAGAAGGTATCTCTACAGCGCACAAAGGAGTACAGAAGGTATCTCTACAGCGCACAAAGGAGTACAGGAAATATCTCTAGAACGTACAAAGGAGTACACGAGGTATCTCTACAGCGTACAAAGGAGTACAGAAGGTATCTCTACAGCGCACAAAGGAGTACAGAAGGTATCTCTACAGCGCACAAAGGAGTACAGAAGGTATCTCTACAGCGCACAAAGGAGTACAGGAAATATCTCTAGAACGTACAAAGGAGTACACGAGGTATCTCTACAGCGTACAAAGCAGTACAGAAGGTATCTCTACAGCGCACAAAGGAGTACAGAAGGTATCTCTACAGCGCACAAAGGAGTACAGAAGGTATCTCTACAGCGCACAAAGGAGTACAGGAAATATCTCTAGAACGTACAGAGGAGTACACGAGGTATCTCTACAGCGTACAAAGGAGTACAGAAGGTATCTCTACAGCGCACATAGGAGTAAAGAAGGTATCTCTAGAGCGCACAAAGGAGTACAGAAGGTATCTCTACAGCGACCAAAGGAGTACAGAAGGTATCTCTACAGCGCACAAAGGAGTACAGGAAATATCTCTAGAACGTACAAAGGAGTACACGAGGTATCTCTACAGCGTACAAAGGAGTACAGAAAGTATCTCTACAGTGCACAAAGGAGTACAGAAGGTATCTCTACAGCGCACAAAGGAGTACAGAAGGTATCTCTACAGCGCACAAAGGAGTACAGAAGGTATCTCTACAGCGCACAAAGGAGTACAGGTAATATCTCTAGAACGTACAAAGAAGTACAGAAGGTATCTCTACAGCGCACAAAGGAGTACAGAAGGTATCTCTACAGCGCACAAAGGAGTACAGAAGGTATCTCAACAGCGCACAAAGGAGTACACGAGGTATCTCTACAGCGTACAAAGGAGTACAGAAGGTATCTCTACAGCGCACAAAGGAGTACAGAAGGTATCTCTACAGCTTACAAAGGAGTACAGAAGGTATCTCTACAGCGCACAAAGGAGTACAGAAGGTATCTCTACAGCGCACAAAGGAGTACAGAAGGTATCTCTACAGCGCACAAAGGAGTACAGGAAATATCTCTAGAACGTACAAAGGAGTACACGAGGTATCTCTACAGCGTACAAAGGAGTACAGAAGGTATCTCTACAGCGCACAAAGGAGTACAGAAGGTATCTCTACAGCGCACAAAGGAGTACAGGAAATATCTCTAGAACGTACAAAGGAGTACACGAGGTATCTCTACAGCGTACAAAGGAGTACAGAAGGTATCTCTACAGCGCACAAAGGAGTACAGAAGGTATCTCTACAGCGTACAAAGGAGTACAGAAGGTATCTCTACAGCGCACAAAGGAGTACAGAAGGTATCTCTACAGCGCACAAAGGAGTACAGAAGGTATCTCTACAGCGCACAAAGGAGTACAGTAAATATTTCTAGAACGTACAAAGGAGTACACGAGGTATCTCTACAGCGTACAATGGAGTACAGAAGGTATCTCCACAGCGCACAAAGGAGTACAGAAGGTATCTCTACAGCGTACAAAGGAGTACAGAAGGTATCTCTACAGCGCACAAAGGAGTACAGAAGGTATCTCTACAGCGCACATAGGAGTACAGAAGGTATCTCTACAGCGCACAAAGGAGTTCAGGAAATATCTCTAGAACGTACAAAGGAGTACACGAGGTATCTCTACAGCGCACAAAGGAGTACAGAAGGTATCTCTACAGCGCACAAAGGAGTACAGGAAACATCTCTAGAACGTACAAAGGAGTACACGAGGTATCTCTACAGCGTACAAAGGAGTACAGAAAGTATCTCTACAGCGCACAAAGGAGTACAGAAGGTATCTCCACAGCGCACAAAGGAGTACAGAAGGTATCTCTACAGCGCACAAAGGAGTACAGAAGGTATCTCTACAGCGCACAAAGGAGTACAGGAAATATCTCTAGAACGTACAAAGGAGTACACGAGGTATCTCTACAGCGTACAAAGGAGTACAGAAGGTATCTCTACAGCGCACAAAGGAGTACAGAAGGTATCTCTACAGCGCACAAAGGAGTACAGAAGGTATCTCTACAGCGCACAAAGGAGTACAGAAGGTTTCTCTACAGCGCACAAAGGAGTACAGGAAATATCTCTAGAACGTACAAAGGAGTACACGAGGTATCTCTACAGCGTACAAAGGAGTACAGAAGGTATCTCTACAGCGCACAAAGGAGTACACGAGGTATCTCTACAGCGTACAAAGGTGTACAGAAGGTATCTCTACAGCGCACAAAGGAGTACAGAAGGTATCTCTACAGCGCACAAAGGAGTACAGAAGGTATCTCTACAGCGCACAAAGGAGTACAGAAGGTATCTCTACAGCGCACAAAGGAGTACAGGAAATATCTCTAGAACGTACAAAGGAGTACAGAAGGTATCTCTACAGCGCACAAAGGAGTACAGAAGGTATCTCTACAGCGCACAAAGGAGTACAGAAGGTATCTCTACAGCGCACAAAGGAGTACACGAGGTATCTCAACAGCGTACAAAGGAGTACAGAAGGTATCTCTACAGCGCACAAAGGAGTAGAGAAGGTATCTCTACAGCGCACAAAGGAGTACAGAAGGTATCTCTACAGCGTACAAAGGAGTACAGAAGGTATCTCTACAGCGCACAAAGGAGTACAGAAGGTATCTCTACAGCGCACAAAGTAGTACAGGAAATATCTCTAGAACGTACAAAGGAGTACACGAGGTATCTCTACAGCGTACAAAGGAGTACAGAAGGTATCTCTACAGCGCACAAAGGAGTACAGAAGGTATTTCTACAGCGCACAAAGGAGTACAGGAAATATCTCTAGAACGTACAAAGGAGTACACGAGGTATCTCTACAGCGTACAAAGGAGTACAGAAGGTATCTCTACAGCGCACAAAGGAGTACAGAAGGTATCTCTACAGCGTACAAAGGAGTACAGAAGGTATCTCTACAGCGCACAAAGGAGTACAGAAGGTATCTCTACAGCGCACAAAGGAGTACAGAAGGTATCTCTAAAGCGCACAAAGGAGTACAGGAAATATCTCTAGAACGTACAAAGGAGTACACGAGGTATCTCTACAGCGTACAAAGGAGTACAGAAGGTATCTCTACAGCGCACAAAGGAGTACAGAAGGTATCTCTACAGCGTACAAATGAGGACAGAAGGTATCTCTAAAGCGCACAAAGGAGTACAGAAGGTATCTCTACAGCGCACAAAGGAGTACAGAAGGTATCTCTACAGCGCACAAAGGAGTACAGGAAATATCTCTAGAACGTACAAAGGAGTACACGAGGTATCTCTACAGCGTACAAAGGAGTACAGAAGGTATCTCTACAGCGCACAAAGGAGTACAGAAGGTATCTCTACAGCGCACAAAGGAGTACAGGAAATATCTCTACAGCGCACAAAGGAGTACAGAAGGTATCTCTACAGCGCACAAAGGAGTACAGGAAATATCACTAGAACGTACAAAGGAGTACAGAAGGTATCGCTACAGCGCACAAAGGAGTACAGAAGGTATCTCTACAGCGCACAAAGGAGTACAGAAGGTATCTCTACAGCGCACAAAGGAGTACACGAGGTATCTCTACAGCGTACAAAGGAGTACAGAAGGTATCTCTACAGCGCACAAAGGAGTACAGAAGGTATCTCTACAGCGCACAAAGGAGTACAGAAGGTATCTCTACAGCGCACAAAGGAGTACAGAAGGTATCTCTACAGCGCACAAAGGAGTACAGGAAATATCTCTACAACGTACAAAGGAGTACACGAGGTATCTCTACAGCGTACAAAGGAGTACAGAAGGTATCTCCACAGCGCACAAAGGAGTACAGAAGGTATCTCTTCAGCGTACAAAAGAGTACAGGAAATATCTCTAGAACGTACAAAGGAGTACAGAAGGTATCTCTACAGCGCACAAAGGAGTACAGAAGGTATCTCTACAGCGCACAAAGGAGTACAGGAAATATCTCTAGAACGTACAAAGGAGTACCCGAGGTATCTCTACAGCGTACAAAAAAAGTACAGAAAGTATCTCTACAGCGCACACAGGAGTACAGAAGGTATCTCTACAGCGTACAAAGGAGTACAGATGGTATCTCTACAGCGCACAAAGGAGTACAGAAGGTATCTCTACAGCGCACAAAGGAGTACAGAAGGTATTTCTACAGCGCACAAAGGAGTACAGGAAATATCTCTAGAACGTACAAAGGAGTACACGAGGTATCTCTACAGCGTACAAAGGAGTACAGAAGGTATCTCTACAGCGCACAAAGGAGTACAGAAGGTATCTCTACAGCGTACAAAGGAGTACAGAAGGTATCTCTACAGCGCACAAAGGAGTACAGAAGGTATCTCTACAGCGCACAAAGGAGTACAGAAGGTATCTCTACAGCGCACAAAGGAGTACAGGAAATATCTCTAGAACGTACAAAGGAGTACACGAGGTATCTCTACAGCGTACAAAGGAGTACAGAAAGTATCTCTACAGCGCACAAAGGAGTACAGAAGGTATCTCTACAGCGTACAAAGGAGTACAGAAGGTATCTCTACAGCGCACAAAGGAGTACACAAGGTATCTCTACAGCGCACAAAGGAGTACAGAAGGTATCTCTACAGCGCACAAAGGAGTACAGGAAATATCTCTAGAACGTACAAAGGAGTACACGAGGTATCTCTACAGCGTACAAAGGAGTACAGAAGGTATCTCTACAGCGCACAAAGGAGTACAGAAGGTATCTCTACAGCGTACAAAGGAGTACAGAAGGTATCTCTACAGCGCACAAAGGAGTACAGAAGGTATCTCTACAGCGCACAAAGGAGTACAGAAGGTATCTCTACAGCGCACAAAGGAGTACAGGAAATATCTCTAGAATGTACAAAGGAGTAAACGAGGTATCTCTACAGCGTACAAAGGAGTACAGAAGGTATCTCTACAGCGCACAAAGGAGTACAGAAGGTATCGCTATAGCGCACAAAGGAGTACAGAAGGTATCTCTACAGCGCACAAAGGAGTACAGGAAATATCTCTAGAACGTACAAAGGAGAACAGAAGGTATCTCTACAGCGCACAAAGGAGTACAGAAGGTATCTCTACAGCGCACAAAGGAGTACACGAGGTATCTCTACAGCGTACAAAGGAGTACAGAAGGTATCTCTACAGCGCACAAAGGAGTACAGAAGGTATCTCTACAGCGCACAAAGGAGTACAGAAGGTATCTCTACAGCGCTCAAAGGAGTACAGAAGGTATCTCTACAGCGCACAAAGGAGTACAGGAAATATCTCTAGAACGTACAAAGGAGTACACGAGGTATCTCTACAGCGTACAAAGGAGTACAGAAGGTATCTCTACAGCGCACAAAGAAGTACAGAAGGTATCTCTACAGCGCACAAAGGAGTACAGAAGGTATCTCTACAGCGCACAAAGGAGTACAGAAGGTATCTCTACAGCGCACAAAGGAGTACAGGAAATATCTCTAGAACGTACAAAGGAGTACAGAAGGTATCTCTACAGCGCACAAAGGAGTACAGAAGGTATCTCTACAGCGCACAAAGGAGTACAGAAGGTATCTCTACAGCGCACAAAGGAGTACACGAGGTATCTTTACAGCGTACAAAGGAGTACAGAAGGTATCTCTACAGCGCACAAAGGAGTACAGAAGGTATCTCTACAGCGCACAAAGGAGTACAGAAGGTATCTCTACAGCGCACAAAGGAGTACAGAAGGTATCTCTACAGAGCACAAAGGAGTACAGAAGGTATCTCTACAGCGCACAAAGGAGTACAGGAAATATCTCTAGAACGTACAAAGGAGTACACGAGGTATCTCTACAGCGTACAAAGGAGTACAGAAGGTATCTCTACAGCGCACAAAGGAGTACAGAAGGTATCTCTACAGCGCACAAAGGAGTACAGAAGGTATCTCTACAGCGCACAAAGGAGTACAGGAAATATCTCTAGAACGTACAAAGGAGTACACGAGGTATCTCTACAGCGTACGAAGGAGTACAGAAGGTATCTCTACAGCGCACAAAGGAGTACAGAAGGTATCTCTACAGCGCACAAAGGAGTACAGAAGGTATCTCTACAGCGCACAAAGGAGTACAGAAGGTATCTCTACAGCGCACAAAGGAGTACAGGAAATATCTCTAGAACGTACAAAGGAGTACACGAGGTATCTCTACAGCGTACAAAGGAGTACAGAAGGTATCTCTACAGCGCACAAAGGAGTACAGAAGGTATCTCTACAGCGCACAAAGGAGTACAGAAGGTATCTCTACAGCGCACAAAGGAGTACAGAAGGTATCTCTACAGCGCACAAAGGAGTACAGGAAATATCTCTAGAACGTACAAAGGAGTACACGAGGTATCTCTACAGCGTACAAAGGAGTACAGAAGGTATCTCTACAGCGCACAAAGGAGTACAAAAGGTATCTCTACAGCGCACAAAGGAGTACAGAAGGTATCTCTACAGCGCACAAAGGAGTACAGAAGGTATCTCTACAGCGCACAAAGGAGTACAGAAGGTAACACTACAGCGCACAAAGGAGTACAGAAGGTATCTCTACAGCGCACAAAGGAGTACAGAAGGTATCTCTACAGCGTACAAAGGAGTACAGAAGGTATCTCTACAGCGCACAAAGGAGTACAGAAGGTATCTCTACAGCGTACAAAGGAGTACAGAAAGTGTCGCTACAGCGCACAAAGGAGTACAGAAGGTATCTCTACAGCGCACAAAGGAGTACAGAAGGTATCTCTACAGCGCACAAAGGAGTACAGGAAATATCTCTAGAACGTACAAAGGAGTACAGAAGGTATCTCTACAGCGCACAAAGGAGTACAGAAGTTATCTCTACAGCGCACAAAGGAGTACAGGAAATATCTCTAGAACGTACAAAGGAGTACACGAGGTATCTCTACAGCGCACAAAGGATTACAGAAGGTATCTCTACAGCGCACAAAGGAGTACAGAAGGTATCTCTACAGCGCACAAAGGAGTACAGAAGGTATCTCTACAGCGTACAAAGGAGTACAGAAGGTATCTCAACAGCGCACAAAGGAGTACAGAAGGTATCTCTACTGCGCACAAAGGAGTTCAGAAGGTATCTCTACAGCGCACAAAGGAGTACAGGAAATATCTCTAGAACGTACAAAGGAGTACACGAGGTTTCTCTACAGCGTACAAAGGAGTACAGAAGGTATCTCTACAGCGCACAAAGGAGTACAGAAGGTATCTCTACAGCGCACAAAGGAGTACAGGAAATATCTCTAGAACGTACAAAGGAGTACACGAGGTATCTCTACAGCGTACAAAGGAGTACAGAAGGTATCTCTACAGCGCACAAAGGAGTACAGAAGGTATCTCTACAGCGTACAAAGGAGTACAGAAGGTGTCTCTACAGCGTACAAAGGAGTACAGAAGGTATCTCTACAGCGCACAAAGGAGTACAAAAGGTATCTCTACAGCGCACAAAGGGGTACAGAAGGTATCTCTACAGCACACAAAGGAGTACAGGAAATATCTCTAGAACGTACAAAGGAGTACACGAGGTATCTCTACAGCGTACAAAGGAGTACAGAAGGTATCTCTACAGCGTACAAAGGAGTACAGAAGGTATCTCTACAGCGCACAAAGGAGTACAGAAGGTATCTCTACAGCGTACAAAGGAGTACAGAAGGTATCTCTACAGCGCACAAAGGAGTACAGGAAATATCTCTAGAACGTACAAAGGAGTACACGAGGTATCTCTACAGCGTACAAAGGAGTACAGAAGGTATCTCTACAGCGCACAAAGGAGTACAGAAGGTATCTCTACAGCGCACAAAGGAGTACAAAAGGTATCTCTACAGCGCACAAAGGAGTACAGAAGGTATCTCTACAGCGCACAAAGGAGTACAGGAAATATCTCTACAGCGCACAAAGGAGTACATGAAATATCTCTAGAACGTACAAAGGAGTACACGAGGTATCTCTACAGCGCACAAAGGAGTACAGAAGGTATCTCTACAGCGCACAAAGGAGTACAGGAAATATCTCTAGAACGTACAAAGGAGTACACGAGGTATCTCTACAGCGTACAAAGGAGTACAGAAGGTATCTCTACAGCGCACAAAGGAGTACAGAAGGTATCTCTACAGCGCACAAAGGAGTACAGAAGGGATCTCTACAGCGCACAAAGGAGTACAGAAGGTATCTCTACAGCGCACAAAGGAGTACAGAAGGTATCTCTACAGCGCACAAAGGAGTACAGAAGGTTTCTCTACAGCGCACAAAGGAGTACAGGAAATATCTCTAGAACGTACAAAGGAGTACACGAGGTATCTCTACAGCGTACAAAGGAGTACAGAAGGTATCTCTACAGCGCACAAAGGAGTACACGAGGTATCTCTACAGCGTACAAAGGAGTACAGAAGGTATCTCTACAGCGCACAAAGGAGTACAGAAGGTATCTCTACAGCGCACAAAGGAGTACAGAAGGTATCTCTACAGCGCACAAAGGAGTACAGAAGGTATCTCTACAGCGCACAAAGGAGTACAGGAAATATCTCTAGAACGTACAAAGGAGTACAGAAGGTATCTCTACAGCGCACAAAGGAGTACAGAAGGTATCTCTACAGCGCACAAAGGAGTACAGAAGGTATCTCTACAGCGCACAAAGGAGTACACGAGGTATCTCAACAGCGTACAAAGGAGTACAGAATGTATCTCTACAGCGCACAAAGGAGTACAGAAGGTATCTCTACAACGCACAAAGGAGTACAGAAGGTATCTCTACAGCGTACAAAGGAGTACAGAAGGTATCTCTACAGCGCACAAAGGAGTACAGAAGGTATCTCTACAGCGCACAAAGGAGTACAGGAAATATCTCTAGAACGTACAAAGGAGTACACGAGGTATCTCTACAGCGTACAAAGGAGTACAGAAGGTATCTCTACAGCGCACAAAGGAGTACAGAAGGTATTTCTACAGCGCACAAAGGAGTACAGGAAATATCTCTAGAACGTACAAAGGAGTACACGAGGTATCTCTACAGCGTACAAAGGAGTACAGAAGGTATCTCTACAGCGCACAAAGGAGTACAGAAGGTATCTCTACAGCGTACAAAGGAGTACAGAAGGTATCTCTACAGCGCACAAAGGAGTACAGAAGGTATCTCTACAGCGCACAAAGGAGTACAGAAGGTATCTCTAAAGCGCACAAAGGAGTACAGGAAATATCTCTAGAACGTACAAAGGAGTACACGAGGTATCTCTACAGCGTACAAAGGAGTACAGAAGGTATCTCTACAGCGCACAAAGGAGTACAGAAGGTATCTCTACAGCGTACAAATGAGGACAGAAGGTATCTCTAAAGCGTACAAAGGAGTACAGAAGGTATCTCTACAGCGCACAAAGGAGTACAGAAGGTATCTCTACAGCGCACAAAGGAGTACAGGAAATATCTCTAGAACGTACAAAGGAGTACACGAGGTATCTCTACAGCGTACAAAGGAGTACAGAAGGTATCTCTACAGCGCACAAAGGAGTACAGAAGGTATCTCTACAGCGCACAAAGGAGTACAGGAAATATCTCTACAGCGCACAAAGGAGTACAGAAGGTATCTCTACAGCGCACAAAGGAGTACAGGAAATATCACTAGAACGTACAAAGGAGTACAGAAGGTATCGCTACAGCGCACAAAGGAGTACAGAAGGTATCTCTACAGCGCACAAAGGAGTACAGAAGGTATCTCTACAGCGCACAAAGGAGTACAGAAGGTATCTCTACAGCGCACAAAGGAGTACACGAGGTATCTCTACAGCGTACAAAGGAGTACAGAAGGTATCTCTACAGCGCACAAAGGAGTACAGAAGGTATCTCTACAGCGCACAAAGGAGTACAGAAGGTATCTCTACAGCGCACAAAGGAGTACAGAAGGTATCTCTACAGCGCACAAAGGAGTACAGGAAATATCTCTACAACGTACAAAGGAGTACACGAGGTATCTCTACAGCGTACAAAGGAGTACAGAAGGTATCTCCACAGCGCACAAAGGAGTACAGAAGGTATCTCTTCAGCGTACAAAAGAGTACAGGAAATATCTCTAGAACGTACAAAGGAGTACAGAAGGTATCTCTACAGCGCACAAAGGAGTACAGAAGGTATCTCTACAGCGCACAAAGGAGTACAGGAAATATCTCTAGAACGTACAAAGGAGTACAGAAGGTATCTCTACAGCGCACAAAGGAGTACAGAAGGTATCTCTACAGCGCACAAAGGAGTACAGAAGGTATCTCTACAGCGCACAAAGGAGTACACGAGGTATCTCAACAGCGTACAAAGGAGTACAGAATGTATCTCTACAGCGCACAAAGGAGTACAGAAGGTATCTCTACAACGCACAAAGGAGTACAGAAGGTATCTCTACAGCGTACAAAGGAGTACAGAAGGTATCTCTACAGCGCACAAAGGAGTACAGAAGGTATCTCTACAGCGCACAAAGGAGTACAGGAAATATCTCTAGAACGTACAAAGGAGTACACGAGGTATCTCTACAGCGTACAAAGGAGTACAGAAGGTATCTCTACAGCGCACAAAGGAGTACAGAAGGTATTTCTACAGCGCACAAAGGAGTACAGGAAATATCTCTAGAACGTACAAAGGAGTACACGAGGTATCTCTACAGCGTACAAAGGAGTACAGAAGGTATCTCTACAGCGCACAAAGGAGTACAGAAGGTATCTCTACAGCGTACAAAGGAGTACAGAAGGTATCTCTACAGCGCACAAAGGAGTACAGAAGGTATCTCTACAGCGCACAAAGGAGTACAGAAGGTATCTCTAAAGCGCACAAAGGAGTACAGGAAATATCTCTAGAACGTACAAAGGAGTACACGAGGTATCTCTACAGCGTACAAAGGAGTACAGAAGGTATCTCTACAGCGCACAAAGGAGTACAGAAGGTATCTCTACAGCGTACAAATGAGGACAGAAGGTATCTCTAAAGCGTACAAAGGAGTACAGAAGGTATCTCTACAGCGCACAAAGGAGTACAGAAGGTATCTCTACAGCGCACAAAGGAGTACAGGAAATATCTCTAGAACGTACAAAGGAGTACACGAGGTATCTCTACAGCGTACAAAGGAGTACAGAAGGTATCTCTACAGCGCACAAAGGAGTACAGAAGGTATCTCTACAGCGCACAAAGGAGTACAGGAAATATCTCTACAGCGCACAAAGGAGTACAGAAGGTATCTCTACAGCGCACAAAGGAGTACAGGAAATATCACTAGAACGTACAAAGGAGTACAGAAGGTATCGCTACAGCGCACAAAGGAGTACAGAAGGTATCTCTACAGCGCACAAAGGAGTACAGAAGGTATCTCTACAGCGCACAAAGGAGTACAGAAGGTATCTCTACAGCGCACAAAGGAGTACAGGAAATATCTCTACAACGTACAAAGGAGTACACGAGGTATCTCTACAGCGTACAAAGGAGTACAGAAGGTATCTCCACAGCGCACAAAGGAGTACAGAAGGTATCTCTTCAGCGTACAAAAGAGTACAGGAAATATCTCTAGAACGTACAAAGGAGTACAGAAGGTATCTCTACAGCGCACAAAGGAGTACAGAAGGTATCTCTACAGCGCACAAAGGAGTACAGGAAATATCTCTAGAACGTACAAAGGAGTACCCGAGGTATCTCTACAGCGTACAAAAAAGTACAGAAAGTATCTCTACAGCGCACACAGGAGTACAGAAGGCATCTCTACAGCGTACAAAGGAGTACAGATGGTATCTCTACAGCGCACAAAGGAGTACAGAAGGTATCTCTACAGCGCACAAAGGAGTACAGAAGGTATTTCTACAGCGCACAAAGGAGTACAGGAAATAACTCTAGAACGTACAAAGGAGTACACGAGGTATCTCTACAGCGTACAAAGGAGTACAGAAGGTATCTCTACAGCGCACAAAGGAGTACAGAAGGTATCTCTACAGCGTACAAAGGAGTACAGAAGGTATCTCTACAGCGCACAAAGGAGTACAGAAGGTATCTCTACAGCGCACAAAGGAGTACAGAAGGTATCTCTACAGCGCACAAAGGAGTACAGGAAATATCTCTAGAACGTACAAAGGAGTACACGAGGTATCTCTACAGCGTACAAAGGAGTACAGAAAGTATCTCTACAGCGCACAAAGGAGTACAGAAGGTATCTCTACAGCGTACAAAGGAGTACAGAAAGTATCTCTACAGCGCACAAAGGAGTACACAAGGTATCTCTACAGCGCACAAAGGAGTACAGAAGGTATCTCTACAGCGCACAAAGGAGTACAGGAAATATCTCTAGAACGTACAAAGGAGTACACGAGGTATCTCTACAGCGTACAAAGGAGTACAGAAGGTATCTCTACAGCGCACAAAGGAGTACAGAAGGTATCTCTACAGCGTACAAAGGAGTACAGAAGGTATCTCTACAGCGCACAAAGGAGTACAGAAGGTATCTCTACAGCGCACAAAGGAGTACAGAAGGTATCTCTACAGCGCACAAAGGAGTACAGGAAATATCTCTAGAATGTACAAAGGAGTAAACGAGGTATCTCTACAGCGTACAAAGGAGTACAGAAGGTATCTCTACAGCGCACAAAGGAGTACAGAAGGTATCGCTATAGCGCACAAAGGAGTACAGAAGGTATCTCTACAGCGCACAAAGGAGTACAGGAAATATCTCTAGAACGTACAAAGGAGAACAGAAGGTATCTCTACAGCGCACAAAGGAGTACAGAAGGTATCTCTACAGCGCACAAAGGAGTACACGAGGTATCTCTACAGCGTACAAAGGAGTACAGAAGGTATCTCTACAGCGCACAAAGGAGTACAGAAGGTATCTCTACAGCGCACAAAGGAGTACAGAAGGTATCTCTACAGCGCTCAAAGGAGTACAGAAGGTATCTCTACAGCGCACAAAGGAGTACAGGAAATATCTCTAGAACGTACAAAGGAGTACACGAGGTATCTCTACAGCGTACAAAGGAGTACAGAATGTATCTCTACAGCGCACAAAGAAGTACAGAAGGTATCTCTACAGCGCACAAAGGAGTACAGAAGGTATCTCTACAGCGCACAAAGGAGTACAGAAGGTATCTCTACAGCGCACAAAGGAGTACAGGAAATATCTCTAGAACGTACAAAGGAGTACAGAAGGTATCTCTACAGCGCACAAAGGAGTACAGAAGGTATCTCTACAGCGCACAAAGGAGTACAGAAGGTATCTCTACAGCGCACAAAGGAGTACACGAGGTATCTTTACAGCGTACAAAGGAGTACAGAAGGTATCTCTACAGCGCACAAAGGAGTACAGAAGGTATCTCTACAGCGCACAAAGGAGTACAGAAGGTATCTCTACAGCGCACAAAGGAGTACAGAAGGTATCTCTACAGAGCACAAAGGAGTACAGAAGGTATCTCTACAGCGCACAAAGGAGTACAGGAAATATCTCTAGAACGTACAAAGGAGTACACGAGGTATCTCTACAGCGTACAAAGGAGTACAGAAGGTATCTCTACAGCGCACAAAGGAGTACAGAAGGTATCTCTACAGCGCACAAAGGAGTACAGAAGGTATCTCTACAGCGCACAAAGGAGTACAGGAAATATCTCTAGAACGTACAAAGGAGTACACGAGGTATCTCTACAGCGTACGAAGGAGTACAGAAGGTATCTCTACAGCGCACAAAGGAGTACAGAAGGTATCTCTACAGCGCACAAAGGAGTACAGAAGGTATCTCTACAGCGCACAAAGGAGTACAGAAGGTATCTCTACAGCGCACAAAGGAGTACAGGAAATATCTCTAGAACGTACAAAGGAGTACACGAGGTATCTCTACAGCGTACAAAGGAGTACAGAAGGTATCTCTACAGCGCACAAAGGAGTACAGAAGGTATCTCTACAGCGCACAAAGGAGTACAGAAGGTATCTCTACAGCGCACAAAGGAGTACAGAAGGTATCTCTACAGCGCACAAAGGAGTACAGGAAATATCTCTAGAACGTACAAAGGAGTACACGAGGTATCTCTACAGCGTACAAAGGAGTACAGAAGGTATCTCTACAGCGCACAAAGGAGTACAAAAGGTATCTCTACAGCGCACAAAGGAGTACAGAAGGTATCTCTACAGCGCACAAAGGAGTACAGAAGGTATCTCTACAGCGCACAAAGGAGTACAGAAGGTAACACTACAGCGCACAAAGGAGTACAGAAGGTATCTCTACAGCGCACAAAGGAGTACAGAAGGTATCTCTACAGCGTACAAAGGAGTACAGAAGGTATCTCTACAGCGCACAAAGGAGTACAGAAGGTATCTCTACAGCGTACAAAGGAGTACAGAAAGTGTCTCTACAGCGCACAAAGGAGTACAGAAGGTATCTCTACAGCGCACAAAGGAGTACAGAAGGTATCTCTACAGCGCACAAAGGAGTACAGGAAATATCTCTAGAACGTACAAAGGAGTACAGAAGGTATCTCTACAGCGCACAAAGGAGTACAGAAGTTATCTCTACAGCGCACAAAGGAGTACAGGAAATATCTCTAGAACGTACAAAGGAGTACACGAGGTATCTCTACAGCGCACAAAGGATTACAGAAGGTATCTCTACAGCGCACAAAGGAGTACAGAAGGTATCTCTACAGCGCACAAAGGAGTACAGAAGGTATCTCTACAGCGTACAAAGGAGTACAGAAGGTATCTCAACAGCGCACAAAGGAGTACAGAAGGTATCTCTACTGCGCACAAAGGAGTTCAGAAGGTATCTCTACAGCGCACAAAGGAGTACAGGAAATATCTCTAGAACGTACAAAGGAGTACACGAGGTTTCTCTACAGCGTACAAAGGAGTACAGAAGGTATCTCTACAGCGCACAAAGGAGTACAGAAGGTATCTCTACAGCGCACAAAGGAGTACAGGAAATATCTCTAGAACGTACAAAGGAGTACACGAGGTATCTCTACAGCGTACAAAGGAGTACAGAAGGTATCTCTACAGCGCACAAAGGAGTACAGAAGGTATCTCTACAGCGTACAAAGGAGTACAGAAGGTATCTCTACAGCGTACAAAGGAGTACAGAAGGTATCTCTACAGCGCACAAAGGAGTACAAAAGGTATCTCTACAGCGCACAAAGGGGTACGGAAGGTATCTCTACAGCGCACAAAGGAGTACAGGAAATATCTCTAGAACGTACAAAGGAGTACACGAGGTATCTCTACAGCGTACAAAGGAGTACAGAAGGTATCTCTACAGCGTACAAAGGAGTACAGAAGGTATCTCTACAGCGCACAAAGGAGTACAGAAGGTATCTCTACAGCGTACAAAGGAGTACAGAAGGTATCTCTACAGCGCACAAAGGAGTACAGGAAATATCTCTAGAACGTACAAAGGAGTACACGAGGTATCTCTACAGCGTACAAAGGAGTACAGAAGGTATCTCTACAGCGCACAAAGGAGTACAGAAGGTATCTCTACAGCGCACAAAGGAGTACAAAAGGTATCTCTACAGCGCACAAAGGAGTACAGAAGGTATCTCTACAGCGCACAAAGGAGTACAGGAAATATCTCTACAGCGCACAAAGGAGTACATGAAATATCTCTAGAACGTACAAAGGAGTACACGAGGTATCTCTACAGCGCACAAAGGAGTACAGAAGGTATCTCTACAGCGCACAAAGGAGTACAGGAAATATCTCTAGAACGTACAAAGGAGTACACGAGGTATCTCTACAGCGTACAAAGGAGTACAGAAGATATCTCTACAGCGCACAAAGGAGTACAGAAGGTATCTCTACAGCGCACAAAGGAGTACAGAAGGTATCTCTACAGCGCACAAAGGAGTACAGAAGGTATCTCTACAGCGCACAAAGGAGTACAGAAGGTATCTCTACAGCGCACAAAGGAGTACAGAAGGTTTCTCTACAGCGCACAAAGGAGTACAGGAAATATCTCTAGAACGTACAAAGGAGTACACGAGGTATCTCTACAGCGTACAAAGGAGTACAGAAGGTATCTCTACAGCGCACAAAGGAGTACACGAGGTATCTCTACAGCGTACAAAGGAGTACAGAAGGTATCTCTACAGCGCACAAAGGAGTACAGAAGGTATCTCTACAGCGCACAAAGGAGTACAGAAGGTATCTCTACAGCGCACAAAGGAGTACAGAAGGTATCTCTACAGCGCACAAAGGAGTACAGGAAATATCTCTAGAACGTACAAAGGAGTACAGAAGGTATCTCTACAGCGCACAAAGGAGTACAGAAGGTATCTCTACAGCGCACAAAGGAGTACAGAAGGTATCTCTACAGCGCACAAAGGAGTACACGAGGTATCTCAACAGCGTACAAAGGAGTACAGAATGTATCTCTACAGCGCACAAAGGAGTACAGAAGGTATCTCTACAACGCACAAAGGAGTACAGAAGGTATCTCTACAGCGTACAAAGGAGTACAGAAGGTATCTCTACAGCGCACAAAGGAGTACAGAAGGTATCTCTACAGCGCACAAAGGAGTACAGGAAATATCTCTAGAACGTACAAAGGAGTACACGAGGTATCTCTACAGCGTACAAAGGAGTACAGAAGGTATCTCTACAGCGCACAAAGGAGTACAGAAGGTATTTCTACAGCGCACAAAGGAGTACAGGAAATATCTCTAGAACGTACAAAGGAGTACACGAGGTATCTCTACAGCGTACAAAGGAGTACAGAAGGTATCTCTACAGCGCACAAAGGAGTACAGAAGGTATCTCTACAGCGTACAAAGGAGTACAGAAGGTATCTCTACAGCGCACAAAGGAGTACAGAAGGTATCTCTACAGCGCACAAAGGAGTACAGAAGGTATCTCTAAAGCGCACAAAGGAGTACAGGAAATATCTCTAGAACGTACAAAGGAGTACACGAGGTATCTCTACAGCGTACAAAGGAGTACAGAAGGTATCTCTACAGCGCACAAAGGGGTACAGAAGGTATCTCTACAGCGTACAAATGAGGACAGAAGGTATCTCTAAAGCGTACAAAGGAGTACAGAAGGTATCTCTACAGCGCACAAAGGAGTACAGAAGGTATCTCTACAGCGCACAAAGGAGTTCAGGAAATATCTCTAGAACGTACAAAGGAGTACACGAGGTATCTCTACAGCGTACAAAGGAGTACAGAAGGTATCTCTACAGCGCACAAAGGAGTACAGAAGGTATCTCTACAGCGCACAAAGGAGTACAGGAAATATCTCTACAGCGCACAAAGGAGTACAGAAGGTATCTCTACAGCGCACAAAGGAGTACAGGAAATATCACTAGAACGTACAAAGGAGTACAGAAGGTATCGCTACAGCGCACAAAGGAGTACAGAAGGTATCTCTACAGCGCACAAAGGAGTACAGAAGGTATCTCTACAGCGCACAAAGGAGTACACGAGGTATCTCTACAGCGTACAAAGGAGTACAGAAGGTATCTCTACAGCGCACAAAGGAGTACAGAAGGTATCTCTACAGCGCACAAAGGAGTACAGAAGGTATCTCTACAGCGCACAAAGGAGTACAGAAGGTATCTCTACAGCGCACAAAGGAGTACAGGAAACATCTCTACAACGTACAAAGAAGTACACGAGGTATCTCTACAGCGTACAAAGGAGTACAGAAGGTATCTCCACAGCGCACAAAGGAGTACAGAAGGTATCTCTTCAGCGTACAAAAGAGTACAGGAAATATCTCTAGAACGTACAAAGGAGTACAGAAGGTATCTCTACAGCGCACAAAGGAGTACAGAAGGTATCTCTACAGCGCACAAAGGAGTACAGGAAATATCTCTAGAACGTACAAAGGAGTACCCGAGGTATCTCTACAGCGTACAAAAAAGTACAGAAAGTATCTCTACAGCGCACACAGGAGTACAGAAGGTATCTCTACAGCGTACAAAGGAGTACAGATGGTATCTCTACAGCGCACAAAGGAGTACAGAAGGTATCTCTACAGCGCACAAAGGAGTACAGAAGGTATTTCTACAGCGCACAAAGGAGTACAGGAAATATCTCTAGAACGTACAAAGGAGTACACGAGGTATCTCTACAGCGTACAAAGGAGTACAGAAGGTATCTCTACAGCGCACAAAGGAGTACAGAAGGTATCTCTACAGCGTACAAAGAGTACAGAAGGTATCTCTACAGCGCACAAAGGAGTACAGAAGGTATCTCTACAGCGCACAAAGGAGTACAGAAGGTATCTCTACAGCGCACAAAGGAGTACAGGAAATATCTCTAGAACATACAAAGGAGTACACGAGGTATCTCTACAGCGTACAAAGGAGTACAGAAAGTATCTCTACAGCGCACAAAGGAGTACAGAAGGTATCTCTACAGCGTACAAAGGAGTACAGAAGGTATCTCTACAGCGCACAAAGGAGTACAGAAGGTATCTCTACAGCGCACAAAGGAGTACAGAAGGTATCTCTACAGCGCACAAAGGAGTACAGGAAATATCTCTAGAACGTACAAAGGAGTACACGAGGTATCTCTACAGCGTACAAAGGAGTACAGAAGGTATCTCTACAGCGCACAAAGGAGTACAGAAGGTATCTCTACAGCGTACAAAGGAGTACAGAATACCTACAGCGCACAAAGGAGTACAGAAGGTATCTCTACAGCGCACAAAGGAGTACAGAAGGTATCTCTACAGCGCACAAAGGAGTACAGGAAATATCTCTAGAATGTACAAAGGAGTAAACGAGGTATCTCTACAGCGTACAAAGGAGTACAGAAGGTATCTCTACAGCGCACAAAGGAGTACAGAAGGTATCGCTATAGCGCACCAAGGAGTACAGAAGGTATCTCTGCAGCGCACAAAGGAGTACAGGAAATATCTCTAGAACGTACAAAGGAGTACAGAAGGTAACTCTACAGCGCACAAAGGAGTACAGAAGGTATCTCTACAGCGCACAATGGAGTACACGAGGTATCTCTACAGCGTACAAAGGAGTACAGAAGGTATCTCTACAGCGCACAAAGGAGTACAGAAGGTATCTCTACAGCGCACAAAGGAGTACAGAAGGTATCTCTACAGCGCTCAAAGGAGTACAGAAGGTATCTCTACAGCGCACAAAGGAGTACAGGAAATATCTCTAGAACGTACAAAGGAGTACACGAGGTATCTCTACAGCGTACAAAGGAGTACAGAAGGTATCTCTACAGCGCACAAAGAAGTACAGAAGGTATCTCTACAGCGCACAAAGGAGTACAGAAGGTATCTCTACAGCGCACAAAGGAGTACAGAAGGTATCTCTACAGCGCACAAAGGAGTACAGGAAATATCTCTAGAACGTACAAAGGAGTACAGAAGGTATCTCTACAGCGCACAAAGGAGTACAGAAGGTATCTCTACAGCGCACAAAGGAGTACAGAAGGTATCTCTACAGCGCACAAAGGAGTACACGAGGTATCTTTACAGCGTACAAAGGAGTACAGAAGGTATCTCTACAGCGCACAAAGGAGTACAGAAGGTATCTCTACAGCGCACAAAGGAGTACAGAAGGTATCTCTACAGCGCACAAAGGAGTACAGAAGGTATCTCTACAGAGCACAAAGGAGTACAGAAGGTATCTCTACAGCGCACAAAGGAGTACAGGAAATATCTCTAGAACGTACAAAGGAGTACACGAGGTATCTCTACAGCGTACAAAGGAGTACAGAAGGTATCTCTACAGCGCACAAAGGAGTACAGAAGGTATCTCTACAGCGCACAAAGGAGTACAGAAGGTATCTCTACAGCGCACAAAGGAGTACAGGAAATATCTCTAGAACGTACAAAGGAGTACACGAGGTATCTCTACAGCGTACGAAGGAGTACAGAAGGTATCTCTACAGCGCACAAAGGAGTACAGAAGGTATCTCTACAGCGCACAAAGGAGTACAGAAGGTATCTCTACAGCGCACAAAGGAGTACAGAAGGTATCTCTACAGCGCACAAAGGAGTACAGGAAATATCTCTAGAACGTACAAAGGAGTACACGAGGTATCTCTACAGCGTACAAAGGAGTACAGAAGGTATCTCTACAGCGCACAAAGGAGTACAGAAGGTATCTCTAGAGCGCACAAAGGAGTACAGAAGGTATCTCTACAGCGCACAAAGGAGTACAGAAGGTATCTCTACAGCGCACAAAGGAGTACAGGAAATATCTCTAGAACGTACAAAGGAGTACACGAGGTATCTCTACAGCGTACAAAGGAGTACAGAAGGTATCTCTACAGCGCACAAAGGAGTACAAAAGGTATCTCTACAGCGCACAAAGGAGTACAGAAGGTATCTCTACAGCGCACAAAGGAGTACAGAAGGTATCTCTACAGCGCACAAAGGAGTACAGAAGGTAACACTACAGCGCACAAAGGAGTACAGAAGGTATCTCTACAGCGCACAAAGGAGTACAGAAGGTATCTCTACAGCGTACAAAGGAGTACAGAAGGTATCTCTACAGCGCACAAAGGAGTACAGAAGGTATCTCTACAGCGTACAAAGGAGTACAGAAGGTGTCTCTACAGCGCACAAAGGAGTACAGAAGGTATCTCTACAGCACACAAAGGAGTACAGAAGGTATCTCTACAGCGCACAAAGGAGTACAGGAAATATCTCTAGAACGTACAAAGGAGTACAGAAGGTATCTCTACAGCGCACAAAGGAGTACAGAAGTTATCTCTACAGCGCACAAAGGAGTACAGGAAATATCTCTAGAACGTACAAAGGAGTACACGAGGTATCTCTACAGCGCACAAAGGATTACAGAAGGTATCTCTACAGCGCACAAAGGAGTACAGAAGGTATCTCTACAGCGCACAAAGGAGTACAGAAGGTATCTCTACAGCGTACAAAGGAGTACAGAAGGTATCTCAACAGCGCACAAAGGAGTACAGAAGGTATCTCTACAGCGCACAAAGGAGTTCAGAAGGTATCTCTACAGCGCACAAAGGAGTACAGGAAATATCTCTAGAACGTACAAAGGAGTACACGAGGTTTCTCTACAGCGTACAAAGGAGTACAGAAGGTATCTCTACAGCGCACAAAGGAGTACAGAAGGTATCTCTACAGCGCACAAAGGAGTACAGGAAATATCTCTAGAACGTACAAAGGAGTACACGAGGTATCTCTACAGCGTACAAAGGAGTACAGAAGGTATCTCTACAGCGCACAAAGGAGTACAGAAGGTATCTCTACAGCGTACAAAGGAGTACAGAAGGTATCTCTACAGCGTACAAAGGAGTACAGAAGGTATCTCTACATCGCACAAAGGAGTACAGAAGGTATCTCTACAGCGCACAAAGGGGTACAGAAGGTATCTCTACAGCGCACAAAGGAGTACAGGAAATATCTCTAGAACGTACAAAGGAGTACACGAGGTATCTCTACAGCGTACAAAGGAGTACAGAAGGTATCTCTACAGCGTACAAAGGAGTACAGAAGGTATCTCTACAGCGCACAAAGGAGTACAGAAGGTATCTCTACAGCGTACAAAGGAGTACAGAAGGTATCTCTACAGCGCACAAAGGATTGCAGAAGGTATCTCTACAGCGCACAAAGAAGTACAGAAGGTATCTCTACAGCGCACAAAGGAGTACAGGAAATATCTCTAGAACGTACAAAGGAGTACACGAGGTATCTCTACAGCGTACAAAGGAGTACAGAAGGTATCTCTACAGCGCACAAAGGAGTACAGAAGGTATCTCTCCAGCGCACAAAGGAGTACAGAAGGTATCTCTACAGCACACAAAGGAGTACAGGAAATATCTCTAGAACGTACAAAGGAGTACACGAGGTATCTCTACAGCGTACAAAGGAGTACAGAAGGTATCTCTACATCGCACAAAGGAGTACAGGAAATATCTCTAGAACGTACAAAGGAGTACAGAAGGTATCTCTACAGCGCACAAAGGAAGACAAAAGGAATCTCTACAGCGCACAAAGGAGTACAGAAGGTATCTCTACAGCGCACAAAGGAGTACAGAAGGTATCTCTACAGCGCACAAAGGAGTACAGGAAATATCTCTAGAACGTACAAAGGAGTACACGAGGTATCTCTACAGTGTACAAGGGAGTACAGAAGGTATCTCTACAGCGCACAAAGGAGTACAGAAGGTATCTCTACAGCGCACAAAGGAGTACAGAAGGTATCTCTACAGCGCACAAAGGAGTACAGAAGGTATCTCTACAGCGCACAAAGGAGTACAGGAAATATCTCTTGAACGTACAAATGAGTACACGAGGTATCTCTACAGCGTACAAAGGAGTACAGAAGGTATCTCTACAGCGCACAAAGGAGTACAAAAGGTATCTCTACAGCGCACAAAGGAGTACAGAAGGTATCTCTACAGCGCACAAAGAAGTACAGAAGGTATCTCTACAGCGCACAAAGGAAAACAGAAGGTAACTCTACAGCGCACAAAGGAGTACAGAAGGTATCTCTACAGCGCACAAACGAGTACAGAAGGTATCTCTACAGCGTACAAAGGAGTACAGAAGGTATCTCTACAGCGCACAAAGGAGTACAGAAGGTATCTCTACAGCGTACAAAGGAGTACAGAAGGTGTCTCTACAGCGCACAAAGGAGTACAGAAGGTATCTCTACAGCGCACAAAGGAGTACAGAAGGTATCTCTACAGCGCACAAAGGAGTACAGGAAATATCTCTAGAACGTACAAAGGAGTACAGAAGGTATCTCAACAGCGCACAAAGGAGTACAGAAGTTATCTCTACAGCGCACAAAGGAGTACAAGAAATATCTCTAGAACGTACAAAGGAGTACACGAGGTATCTCTACAGCGCACAAAGGATTACAGAAGGTATCTCTACAGCGCACAAAGGAGTACAGAAGGTATCTCTACAGCGCACAAAGGAGTACAGAAGGTATCTCTACAGCGTACATAGGAGTACAGAAGGTATCTCAACAGCGCACAAAGGAGTACAGAAGGTATCTCTACAGCGCACAAAGGAGTACAGAAGGTATCTCTACAGCGCACAAAGGAGTACAGGAAATATCTCTAGAACGTACAAAGGAGTACACGAGGTTTCTCTACAGCGTACAAAGGAGTACAGAAGGTATCTCTACAGCGCACAAAGGAGTACAGAAGGTATCTCTACAGCGCACAAAGGAGTACAGAAGGTATCTCTACAGCGCACAAAGGAGTACAGAAGGTATCTCTACAGCGCACAAAGGAGTACATGAAATATCTCTAGAACGTACAAAGGAGTACACGAGGTATCTCTACAGCGTACAAAGGAGTACAGAAGGTATCTCTACAGCGCACGAAGGAGTACAGAAGGTATCTCTACAGCGCACAAAGGAGTACAGAAGGTATCTCTACAGCGCACAAAGGAGTACAGAAGGTATCTCTACAGCGCACAAAGGAGTACAGGAAATATCTCTAGAACGTACAAAGGAGTACACGAGGTATCTCTACAGCGTACAAAGGAGTACAGAAGGTATCTCTACAGCGCACAAAGGAGTACAGGAAATATCTCTAGAACGTACAAAGGAGTACACGAGGTATCTCTACAGCGCACAAAGGATTACAGAAGGTATCTCTACAGCGCACAAAGGAGTACAGAAGGTATCTCTACAGCGCACAAAGGAGTACAGAAGGTATCTCTACAGCGTACAAAGGAGTACAGAAGGTATCTCAACAGCGCACAAAGGAGTACAGAAGGTATCTCTACAGCGCACAAAGGAGTACAGAAGGTATCTCTACAGCGCACAAAGGAGTACAGGAAATATCTCTAGAACGTACAAAGGAGTACACGAGGTTTCTCTACAGCGTACAAAGGAGTACAGAAGGTATCTCTACAGCGCACAAAGGAGTACAGAAGGTATCTCTACAGCGCACGAAGGAGTACAGAAGGTATCTCTACAGCGCACAAAGGAGTACAGAAGGTATCTCTACAGCGCACAAAGGAGTACAGGAAATATCTCTAGAACGTACAAAGGAGTACACCAGGTATCTCTACAGCGTACAAAGGAGTACAGAAGGTATCTCTACAGCGCACAAAGGGGTACAGAAGGTATCTCTACAGCGCACAAAGGAGTACAGAAGGTATCTCTACAGCGCACAAAGGAGTACAGAAGGTATCTCTACAGCGCACAGAGGAGTACAGGAAATATCTCTAGAACGTACAAAGGAGTACACGAGGTATCTCTACAGCGTACGAAGGAGTACAGAAGGTATCTCTACAGCGCACAAAGGAGTACAGAAGGTATCTCTACAGCGTACAAAGGAGTACAGGAAATATCTCTAGAACGCACAAAGGAGTACAGAAGGTATCTCTACAGCGCACAAAGGAGTACAGAAGGTATCTCTACAGCGCACAAAGGAGTACAGGAAATATCTCTAGAACGTACAAAGGAGTACACGAGGTATCTCTACAGCGTACAAAGGAGTACAGAAGGTATCTCTACAGCGCACAAAGGAGTACAGAAGGTATCTCTACAGCGTACAAAGGAGTACAGAAGGTATCTCTACAGCGCACAAAGGAGTGCAGAAGGTATCTCTACAGCGCACAAAGGAGTACAGAAGGTATCTCTACAGCGCACAAAGGAGTACAGGAAATATCTCTAGAACGTACAAAGGAGTACACGAGGTATCTCTACAGCGTACAAAGGAGTACAGAAGGTATCTCTACAGCGCACAAAGGAGTACAGAAGGTATCTCTACAGCGTACAAAAGAGTACAGAAGGTATCTCTACAGCGCTCAAAGGAGTACAGAAGGTATCTCTACAGCGCACAAAGGAGTACAGAAGGTATCTCTACAGCGCACAAATGAGTACAGGAAATATCTCTAGAACGTACAAAGGAGTACACGAGGTATCTCTACAGCGCACAAAGGAGTACAGAAGGTATCTCTAAAGCGCACAAAGGAGTACAGAAGGTATCTCTACAGCGCACAAAGGAGTACAGGAAATATCTCTAGAACGTACAAAGGAGTACAGAAGGTATATCTACAGCGCACAAAGGAGTACAGAAGGTATCTCTACAGCGCACAAAGGAGTACAGAAGGTATCTCTACAGTGCACAAAGGAGTACCCGAGGTATCTCTACAGCGTACAAAGGAGTACAGAAGGTATCTCTACAGCGCACAAAGGAGTACAGAAGGTATCTCTAAAGCGCACAAAGGAGTACAGAATGTATCTCTACAGCGCACAAAGGAGTACAGGAAATATCTCTAGAACGTACAAAGGAGTACAGAAGGTATCTCTACAGCGCACAAAGGAGTACAGAAGGTATCTCTACAGCGCACGAAGGAGTACAGAAGGTATCTCTACAGCGCACAAAGGAGTACAGAAGGTATCTCTACAGCGCACAAAGGAGTACAGAAGGTATCTCTACAGCGTACAAAGGAGTACAGAAGGTATCTGTACAGCGCACAAAGGAGTACAGAAGGAATCTCTACAGCGCACAAAGGAGTACAGAAGGTATCTCTACAGCGCACAAAGGAGTACAGAAGGTATCTCTACAGCGCACAAAGGAGTACAGAAGGTATCTCTACAGTGCACAAAGGAGTACAGGAAATATCTCTAGAACGTACAAAGGAGTACACGAGGTATCTCTACAGCGTACAAAGGAGTACAGAAGGTATCTCTACAGCGCACAAAGGAGTACAGAAGGTATCTCTACAGCATACAAAGGAGTACAGAAGGTATCTCTACAGCGCACAAAGGAGTACAGAAGGTATCTCTACAGCGCACAAAGGAGTACAGGAAATATCTCTAGAACGTACAAAGGAGTACACGAGGTATCTCTACAGCGTACAAAGGAGTACAGAAGGTATCTCTACAGCGCACAAAGGAGTACAGAAGGTATCTCTACAGCGTACAAAGAAGTACAGGAAATATCTCTAGAACGTACAAAGGAGTACAGAAGGTATCTCTACAGCGCACAAAGGAGTACAGAAGGTATCTCTACAGCGCACAAAGGAGTACAGGAAATATCTCTAGAACGTACAAAGGAGTACACGAGGTATCTCTACAGCGTACAAAGGAGTACAGAAGGTATCTCTACAGCGCACAAAGGAGTACAGAAGGTATCTCTACAGCGTACAAAAGAGTACAGAAGGTATCTCTACAGCGCACAAAGGAGTACAGAAGGTATCTCTACAGCGCACAAAGGAGTACAGAAGGTATCTCTACAGCGCACAAATGAGTACAGGAAATATCTCTAGAACGTACAAAGGAGTACACGAGGTATCTCTACAGCGCACAAAGGAGTACAGAAGGTATCTCTACAGCGCACAAAGGAGTACAGAAGGTATCTCTACAGCGCACAAAGGAGTACAGGAAATATCTCTAGAACGTACAAAGGAGTACAGAAGGTATCTCTACAGCGCACAAAGGAGTACAGAAGGTATCTCTACAGCGCACAAAGGAGTACAGAAGGTATCTCTACAGTGCACAAAGGAGTACACGAGGTATCTCTACAGCGTACAAAGGAGTACAGAATGTATCTCTACAGCGCATAAAGGAGTACAGAAGGTATCTATACAGCGCACAAAGGAGTACAGAAGGTATCTCTACAGCGCACAAAGGAGTACACGAGGTATCTCTACAGCGTACAAAGGAGTACAGAAGGTATCTCTACAGCGCACAAAGGAGTACAGAAGGTATCTCTACAGCGCACAAAGGAGTACAGAAGGTATCTCTACAGCGCACAAAGGAGTACAGGAAATATCTCTAGAACGTACAAAGGAGTACAGAAGGTATCTCTACAGCGCACAAAGGAGTACAGAAGGTATCTCTACAGCGCACAAAGGAGTACAGGAAATATCTCTAGAACGTACAAAGGAGTACAGAAGGTATCTCTACAGCGCACAAAGGAGTACAGAAGGTATCTCTACAGCGCACAAAGGAGTACAGAAGGTATCTCTACAGCGCACAAAGGAGTACACGAGGTATCTCTACAGCGTACAAAGGAGTACAGAAGGTATCTCTACAGCGCACAAAGGAGTACAGAAGGTATCTCTACAGCGCACAAAGGAGTACACGAGGTATCTCTACAGCGCACAAAGGAGTACAGAAGGTATCTCTACAGTGCACAAAGAAGTACAGGAAATATCTCTAGAACGTCCAAGGAGTACCCGAGGTATCTCTACAGCGTACAAAGGAGTACAGAAGGTATCTCTACAGCGCACAAAGGAGTACAGAAGGTATCTCTACAGCGCACGAAGGAGTACAGGAAATATCTAAAGAACGTACAAAGGAGTACAGAAGGTATCTCTACAGCGCACAAAGGAGTACAGAAGGTATCTCTACAGCGCACAAAGGAGTACAGAAGGTATCTCTAGAGCGCACAAAGGAGTACACGAGGTATCTCTAGAGCGTACAAAGGAGTACAGAAGGTATCTCTACAGCGCACAAAGGAGTACAGAAGGTATCTCTACAGCGCACAAAGAAGTACAGAAGGTATCTCTACAGCGCACAAAGGAGTACAGGAAATATCTCTAGAACGTACAAAGGAGTACAAAAGGTATCTCTACAGCGCACAAAGGAGTACAGAAGGTATCTCTACAGCGCACAAAGGAGTACAGAAGGTATCTCTACAGCGCACAAAGGAGTACAGGAAATATCTCTAGAACGTACATAGGAGTACACGAGGTATCTCTACAGCGTACAAAGGAGTACAGAAGGTATCTCTACAGCGCACAAAGGAGTACAGAAGGTATCTCTACAGCGTACAAAGGAGTACAGAAGGTATCTCTACAGCGTACAAAGGAGTACAGAAGGTATCTCTACAGCGCACAAAGGAGTACAGAAGGTATCTCTACAGCGCACAAAGGGGTACAGAAGGTATCTCTACAGCGCACAAAGGAGTACAGGAAATATCTCTAGAACGTACAAAGGAGTACACGAGGTATCTCTACAGCGTACAAAGGAGTACAGAAGGTATCTCTACAGCGTACAAAGGAGTACAGAAGGTATCTCTACAGCGCACAAAGGAGTACAGAAGGTATCTCTACAGCGTACAAAGGAGTACAGAAGGTATCTCTACAGCGCACAAAGGAGTACAGAAGGTATCTCTACAGCGCACAAAGGAGTACAGAAGGTATCTCTACAGCGAACAAAGGAGTACAGGAAATATCTCTAGAACGTACAAAGGAGTACACGAGGTATCTCTACAGCGTACAAAGGAGTACAGAAGGTATCTGTACAGCGCACAAAGGAGTACAGAAGGAATCTCTACAGCGCACAAAGGAGTACAGAAGGTATCTCTACAGCGCACAAAGGAGTACAGAAGGTATCTCTACAGCGCACAAAGGAGTACAGAAGGTATCTCTACAGCGCACAAAGGAGTACAGGAAATATCTCTAGAACGTACAAAGGAGTACACGAGGTATCTCTACAGCGTACAAAGGAGTACAGAAGGTATCTCTACAGCGCACAAAGGAGTACAGAAGGTATCTCTACAGCGTACAAAGGAGTACAGAAGGTATCTCTACAGCGCACAAAGGAGTACAGAAGGTATCTCTACAGTTCACAAAGGAGTACAGGAAATATCTCTAGAACGTACAAAGGAGTACACGAGGTATCTCTACAGCGTACAAAGGAGTACAGAAGGTATCTCTACAGCGCACAAAGGAGTACAGAAGGTATCTCTACAGCGTACAAAGGAGTACAGGAAATATCTCTAGAACGTACAAAGGATAACAGAAGGTATCTCTACAGCGCACAAAGGAGTACAGAAGGTATCTCTACAGCGCACAAAGGAGTACAGGAAATATCTCTAGAACGTACAAAGGAGTACACGAGGTATCTCTACAGCGTACAAAGGAGTACAGAAGGTATCTCTACAGCGCACAAAGGAGTACAGAAGGTATCTCTACAGCGTACAAAAGAGTACAGAAGGTATCTCTACAGCGCACAAAGGAGTACAGAAGGTATCTCTACAGCGCACAAAGGAGTACAGAAGGTATCTCTACAGCGCACAAATGAGTACAGGAAATATCTCTAGAACGTACAAAGGAGTACACGAGGTATCTCTACAGCGCACAAAGGAGTACAGAAGGTATCTCTACAGCGCACAAAGGAGTACAGAAGGTATCTCTACAGCGCACAAAGGAGTACAGGAAATATCTCTAGAACGTACAAAGGAGTACAGAAGGTATCTCTACAGCGCACAAAGGAGTACAGAAGGTATCTCTACAGCGCACAAAGGAGTACAGAAGGTATCTCTACAGTGCACAAAGGAGTACACGAGGTATCTCTACAGCGTACAAAGGAGTACAGAATGTATCTCTACAGCGCATAAAGGAGTACAGAAGGTATCTATACAGCGCACAAAGGAGTACAGAAGGTATCTCTACAGCGCACAAAGGAGTACACGAGGTATCTCTACAGCGTACAAAGGAGTACAGAAGGTATCTCTACAGCGCACAAAGGAGTACAGAAGGTATCTCTACATCGCACAAAGGAGTACAGAAGGTATCTCTACAGCGCACAAAGGAGTACAGGAAATATCTCTAGAACGTACAAAGGAGTACAGAAGGTATCTCTACAGCGCACAAAGGAGTACAGAAGGTATCTCTACAGCGCACAAAGGAGTACAGGAAATATCTCTAGAACGTACAAAGGAGTACAGAAGGTATCTCTACAGCGCACAAAAGAGTACAGAAGGTATCTCTACAGCGCACAAAGGAGTACAGAAGGTATCTCTACAGCGCACAAAGGAGTACACGAGGTATCTCTACAGCGTACAAGGGAGTACAGAAGGTATCTCTACAGCGCACAAAGGAGTACAGAAGGTATCTCTACAGCGCACAAAGGAGTACACGAGGTATCTCTACAGCGTACAAAGGAGTACAGAAGGTATCTCTACAGCGCACAAAGGAGTACAGAAGGTATCTCTACAGCGCACAAAGGAGTACAGAAGGTATCTCTACAGCGCACAAAGGAGTACAGAAGGTATCTCTACAGTGCACAAAGAAGTACAGGAAATATCTCTAGAACGTCCAAGGAGTACACGAGGTATCTCTACAGCGTACAAAGGAGTACAGAAGGTATCTCTACAGCGCACAAAGGAGTACAGAAGGTATCTCTACAGCGCAAGAAGGAGTACAGGAAATATCTCAAGAACGTACAAAGGAGTACAGAAGGTATCTCTACAGCGCACAAAGGAGTACAGAAGGTATCTCTACAGCGCACAAAGGAGTACAGAAGGTATCTCTAGAGCGCACAAAGGAGTACACGAGGTATCTCTAGAGCGTACAAAGGAGTACAGAAGGTATCTCTACAGCGCACAAAGGAGTACAGAAGGTATCTCTACAGCGCACAAAGGAGTACAGAAGGTATCTCTACAGCGCACAAAGGAGTACAGGAAATATCTCTAGAACGTACAAAGGAGTACAAAAGGTATCTCTACAGCGCACAAAGGAGTACAGAAGGTATCTCTACAGCGCACTAAGGAGTACAGAAGGTATCTCTACAGCGCACAAAGGAGTACAGGAAATATCTCTAGAACGTACATAGGAGTACACGAGGTATCTCTACAGCGTACAAAGGAGTACAGAAGGTATCTCTACAGCGCACAAAGGAGTACAAAAGGTATCTCTACAGCGTACAAAGGTGTACAGAAGGTATCTCTACAGCGTACAAAGGAGTACAGAAGGTATCTCTACAGCGCACAAAGGAGTAAAGAAGGTATCTCTACAGCGCACAAAGGGGTACAGAAGGTATCTCTACAGCGCACAAAGGAGTACAGGAAATATCTCTAGAACGTACAAAGAAGTACACGAGGTATCTCTACAGCGTACAAAGGAGTACAGAAGGTATCTCTACAGCGTACAAAGGAGTACAGAAGGTATCTCTACAGCGCACAAAGGAGTACAGAAGGTATCTCTACAGCGTACAAAGGAGTACAGAAGGTATCTCTACAGCGCACAAAGGAGTACAGAAGGTATCTCTACAGCGCACAAAGGAGTACAGAAGGTATCTCTACAGCGAACAAAGGAGTACAGGAAATATCTCTAGAACGTACAAAGGAGTACACGAGGTATCTCTACAGCGTACAAAGGAGTACAGAAGGTATCTCTACAGCGCACAAAGGAGTACAGAAGGTATCTCTCCAGCGCACAAAGGAGTACAGAAGGTATCTCCACAGCGCACAAAGGAGTACAGGAAATATCTCTAGAACGTACAAAGGAGTACACGAGGTATCTCTACAGCGTACAAAGGAGTACAGAAGGTATCTCTACAGCGCACAAAGGAGTACAGAAGGTATCTTTACAGCGCACAAAGGAGTACAGGAAATATCTCTAGAACGTACAAAGGAGTACACGAGGTATCTCTACAGCGTACAAAGGAGTACAGAAGGTATCTCTACAGCGCACAAAGGAGTACAAAAGGTATCTCTACAGCGTACAAAGGAGTACAGAAGGTATCTCCACAGCGCACAAAGGAGTACAGAAGGTATCTCTTCAGCGTACAAAAGAGTACAGGAAATATCTCTAGAACGTACAAAGGAGTACAGAAGGTATCTCTACAGCGCACAAAGGAGTACAGAAGGTATCTCTACAGCGCACAAAGGAGTACAGGAAATATCTCTAGAACGTACAAAGGAGTACCCGAGGTATCTCTACAGCGTACAAAAAAGTACAGAAAGTATCTCTACAGCGCACACAGGAGTACAGAAGGTATCTCTACAGCGTACAAAGGAGTACAGATGGTATCTCTACAGCGCACAAAGGAGTACAGAAGGTATCTCTACAGCGCACAAAGGAGTACAGAAGGTATTTCTACAGCGCACAAAGGAGTACAGGAAATATCTCTAGAACGTACAAAGGAGTACACGAGGTATCTCTACAGCGTACAAAGGAGTACAGAAGGTATCTCTACAGCGCACAAAGGAGTACAGAAGGTATCTCTACAGCGTACAAAGGAGTACAGAAGGTATCTCTACAGCGCACAAAGGAGTACAGAAGGTATCTCTACAGCGCACAAAGGAGTACAGAAGGTATCTCTACAGCGCACAAAGGAGTACAGGAAATATCTCTAGAACGTACAAAGGAGTACACGAGGTATCTCTACAGCGTACAAAGGAGTACAGAAAGTATCTCTACAGCGCACAAAGGAGTACAGAAGGTATCTCTACAGCGTACAAAGGAGTACAGAAGGTATCTCTACAGCGCACAAAGGAGTACACAAGGTATCTCTACAGCGCACAAAGGAGTACAGAAGGTATCTCTACAGCGCACAAAGGAGTACAGGAAATATCTCTAGAACGTACAAAGGAGTACACGAGGTATCTCTACAGCGTACAAAGGAGTACAGAAGGTATCTCTACAGCGCACAAAGGAGTACAGAAGGTATCTCTACAGCGTACAAAGGAGTACAGAAGGTATCTCTACAGCGCACAAAGGAGTACAGAAGGTATCTCTACAGCGCACAAAGGAGTACAGAAGGTATCTCTACAGCGCACAAAGGAGTACAGGAAATATCTCTAGAATGTACAAAGGAGTAAACGAGGTATCTCTACAGCGTACAAAGGAGTACAGAAGGTATCTCTACAGCGCACAAAGGAGTACAGAAGGTATCGCTATAGCGCACAAAGGAGTACAGAAGGTATCTCTACAGCGCACAAAGGAGTACAGGAAATATCTCTAGAACGTACAAAGGAGAACAGAAGGTATCTCTACAGCGCACAAAGGAGTACAGAAGGTATCTCTACAGCGCACAAAGGAGTACACGAGGTATCTCTACAGCGTACAAAGGAGTACAGAAGGTATCTCTACAGCGCACAAAGGAGTACAGAAGGTATCTCTACAGCGCACAAAGGAGTACAGAAGGTATCTCTACAGCGCTCAAAGGAGTACAGAAGGTATCTCTACAGCGCACAAAGGAGTACAGGAAATATCTCTAGAACGTACAAAGGAGTACACGAGGTATCTCTACAGCGTACAAAGGAGTACAGAAGGTATCTCTACAGCGCACAAAGAAGTACAGAAGGTATCTCTACAGCGCACAAAGGAGTACAGAAGGTATCTCTACAGCGCACAAAGGAGTACAGAAGGTATCTCTACAGCGCACAAAGGAGTACAGGAAATATCTCTAGAACGTACAAAGGAGTACAGAAGGTATCTCTACAGCGCACAAAGGAGTACAGAAGGTATCTCTACAGCGCACAAAGGAGTACAGAAGGTATCTCTACAGCGCACAAAGGAGTACACGAGGTATCTTTACAGCGTACAAAGGAGTACAGAAGGTATCTCTACAGCGCACAAAGGAGTACAGAAGGTATCTCTACAGCGCACAAAGGAGTACAGAAGGTATCTCTACAGCGCACAAAGGAGTACAGAAGGTATCTCTACAGAGCACAAAGGAGTACAGAAGGTATCTCTACAGCGCACAAAGGAGTACAGGAAATATCTCTAGAACGTACAAAGGAGTACACGAGGTATCTCTACAGCGTACAAAGGAGTACAGAAGGTATCTCTACAGCGCACAAAGGAGTACAGAAGGTATCTCTACAGCGCACAAAGGAGTACAGAAGGTATCTCTACAGCGCACAAAGGAGTACAGGAAATATCTCTAGAACGTACAAAGGAGTACACGAGGTATCTCTACAGCGTACGAAGGAGTACAGAAGGTATCTCTACAGCGCACAAAGGAGTACAGAAGGTATCTCTACAGCGCACAAAGGAGTACAGAAGGTATCTCTACAGCGCACAAAGGAGTACAGAAGGTATCTCTACAGCGCACAAAGGAGTACAGGAAATATCTCTAGAACGTACAAAGGAGTACACGAGGTATCTCTACAGCGTACAAAGGAGTACAGAAGGTATCTCTACAGCGCACAAAGGAGTACAGAAGGTATCTCTACAGCGCACAAAGGAGTACAGAAGGTATCTCTACAGCGCACAAAGGAGTACAGAAGGTATCTCTACAGCGCACAAAGGAGTACAGGAAATATCTCTAGAACGTACAAAGGAGTACACGAGGTATCTCTACAGCGTACAAAGGAGTACAGAAGGTATCTCTACAGCGCACAAAGGAGTACAAAAGGTATCTCTACAGCGCACAAAGGAGTACGGAAGGTATCTCTACAGCGCACAAAGGAGTACAGAAGGTATCTCAACAGCGCACAAAGGAGTACAGAAGGTATCTCTACTGCGCACAAAGGAGTTCAGAAGGTATCTCTACAGCGCACAAAGGAGTACAGGAAATATCTCTAGAACGTACAAAGGAGTACACGAGGTTTCTCTACAGCGTACAAAGGAGTACAGAAGGTATCTCTACAGCGCACAAAGGAGTACAGAAGGTATCTCTACAGCGCACAAAGGAGTACAGGAAATATCTCTAGAACGTACAAAGGAGTACACGAGGTATCTCTACAGCGTACAAAGGAGTACAGAAGGTATCTCTACAGCGCACAAAGGAGTACAGAAGGTATCTCTACAGCGTACAAAGGAGTACAGAAGGTATCTCTACAGCGTACAAAGGAGTACAGAAGGTATCTCTACAGCGCACAAAGGAGTACAAAAGGTATCTCTACAGCGCACAAAGGGGTACAGAAGGTATCTCTACAGCGCACAAAGGAGTACAGGAAATATCTCTAGAACGTACAAAGGAGTACACGAGGTATCTCTACAGCGTACAAAGGAGTACAGAAGGTATCTCTACAGCGTACAAAGGAGTACAGAAGGTATCTCTACAGCGCACAAAGGAGTACAGAAGGTATCTCTACAGCGTACAAAGGAGTACAGAAGGTATCTCTACAGCGCACAAAGGAGTACAGGAAATATCTCTAGAACCTACAAAGGAGTACACGAGGTATCTCTACAGCGTACAAAGGAGTACAGAAGGTATCTCTACAGCGCACAAAGGAGTACAGAAGGTATCTCTACAGCGCACAAAGGAGTACAAAAGGTATCTCTACAGCGCACAAAGGAGTACAGAAGGTATCTCTACAGCGCACAAAGGAGTACAGGAAATATCTCTACAGCGCACAAAGGAGTACATGAAATATCTCTAGAACGTACAAAGGAGTACACGAGGTATCTCTACAGCGCACAAAGGAGTACAGAAGGTATCTCTACAGCGCACAAAGGAGTACAGGAAATATCTCTAGAACGTACAAAGGAGTACACGAGGTATCTCTACAGCGTACAAAGGAGTACAGAAGGTATCTCTACAGCGCACAAAGGAGTACAGAAGGTATCTCTACAGCGCACAAAGGAGTACAGAAGGTATCTCTACAGCGCACAAAGGAGTACAGAAGGTATCTCTACAGCGCACAAAGGAGTACAGAAGGTATCTCTACAGCGCACAAAGGAGTACAGAAGGTTTCTCTACAGCGCACAAAGGAGTACAGGAAATATCTCTAGAACGTACAAAGGAGTACACGAGGTATCTCTACAGCGTACAAAGGAGTACAGAAGGTATCTCTACAGCGCACAAAGGAGTACACGAGGTATCTCTACAGCGTACAAAGGAGTACAGAAGGTATCTCTACAGCGCACAAAGGAGTACAGAAGGTATCTCTACAGCGCACAAAGGAGTACAGAAGGTATCTCTACAGCGCACAAAGGAGTACAGAAGGTATCTCTACAGCGCACAAAGGAGTACAGGAAATATCTCTAGAACGTACAAAGGAGTACAGAAGGTATCTCTACAGCGCACAAAGGAGTACAGAAGGTATCTCTACAGCGCACAAAGGAGTACAGAAGGTATCTCTACAGCGCACAAAGGAGTACACGAGGTATCTCAACAGCGTACAAAGGAGTACAGAATGTATCTCTACAGCGCACAAAGGAGTACAGAAGGTATCTCTACAACGCACAAAGGAGTACAGAAGGTATCTCTACAGCGTACAAAGGAGTACAGAAGGTATCTCTACAGCGCACAAAGGAGTACAGAAGGTATCTCTACAGCGCACAAAGGAGTACAGGAAATATCTCTAGAACGTACAAAGGAGTACACGAGGTATCTCTACAGCGTACAAAGGAGTACAGAAGGTATCTCTACAGCGCACAAAGGATTACAGAAGGTATTTCTACAGCGCACAAAGGAGTACAGGAAATATCTCTAGAACGTACAAAGGAGTACACGAGGTATCTCTACAGCGTACAAAGGAGTACAGAAGGTATCTCTACAGCGCACAAAGGAGTACAGAAGGTATCTCTACAGCGTACAAAGGAGTACAGAAGGTATCTCTACAGCGCACAAAGGAGTACAGAAGGTATCTCTACAGCGCACAAAGGAGTACAGAAGGTATCTCTAAAGCGCACAAAGGAGTACAGGAAATATCTCTAGAACGTACAAAGGAGTACACGAGGTATCTCTACAGCGTACAAAGGAGTACAGAAGGTATCTCTACAGCGCACAAAGGAGTACAGAAGGTATCTCTACAGCGTACAAATGAGGACAGAAGGTATCTCTAAAGCGTACAAAGGAGTACAGAAGGTATCTCTACAGCGCACAAAGGAGTACAGAAGGTATCTCTACAGCGCACAAAGGAGTACAGGAAATATCTCTAGAACGTACAAAGGAGTACACGAGGTATCTCTACAGCGTACAAAGGAGTACAGAAGGTATCTCTACAGCGCACAAAGGAGTACAGAAGGTATCTCTACAGCGCACAAAGGAGTACAGGAAATATCTCTACAGCGCACAAAGGAGTACAGAAGGTATCTCTACAGCGCACAAAGGAGTACAGGAAATATCACTAGAACGTACAAAGGAGTACAGAAGGTATCGCTACAGCGCACAAAGGAGTACAGAAGGTATCTCTACAGCGCACAAAGGAGTACAGAAGGTATCTCTACAGCGCACAAAGGAGTACAGAAGGTATCTCTACAGCGCACAAAGGAGTACACGAGGTATCTCTACAGCGTACAAAGGAGTACAGAAGGTATCTCTACAGCGCACAAAGGAGTACAGAAGGTATCTCTACAGCGCACAAAGGAGTACAGAAGGTATCTCTACAGCGCACAAAGGAGTACAGAAGGTATCTCTACAGCGCACAAAGGAGTACAGGAAATATCTCTACAACGTACAAAGGAGTACACGAGGTATCTCTACAGCGTACAAAGGAGTACAGAAGGTATCTCCACAGCGCACAAAGGAGTACAGAAGGTATCTCTTCAGCGTACAAAAGAGTACAGGAAATATCTCTAGAACGTACAAAGGAGTACAGAAGGTATCTCTACAGCGCACAAAGGAGTACAGAAGGTATCTCTACAGCGCACAAAGGAGTACAGGAAATATCTCTAGAACGTACAAAGGAGTACAGAAGGTATCTCTACAGCGCACAAAGGAGTACAGAAGGTATCTCTACAGCGCACAAAGGAGTACAGAAGGTATCTCTACAGCGCACAAAGGAGTACACGAGGTATCTCAACAGCGTACAAAGGAGTACAGAATGTATCTCTACAGCGCACAAAGGAGTACAGAAGGTATCTCTACAACGCACAAAGGAGTACAGAAGGTATCTCTACAGCGTACAAAGGAGTACAGAAGGTATCTCTACAGCGCACAAAGGAGTACAGAAGGTATCTCTACAGCGCACAAAGGAGTACAGGAAATATCTCTAGAACGTACAAAGGAGTACACGAGGTATCTCTACAGCGTACAAAGGAGTACAGAAGGTATCTCTACAGCGCACAAAGGAGTACAGAAGGTATTTCTACAGCGCACAAAGGAGTACAGGAAATATCTCTAGAACGTACAAAGGAGTACACGAGGTATCTCTACAGCGTACAAAGGAGTACAGAAGGTATCTCTACAGCGCACAAAGGAGTACAGAAGGTATCTCTACAGCGTACAAAGGAGTACAGAAGGTATCTCTACAGCGCACAAAGGAGTACAGAAGGTATCTCTACAGCGCACAAAGGAGTACAGAAGGTATCTCTAAAGCGCACAAAGGAGTACAGGAAATATCTCTAGAACGTACAAAGGAGTACACGAGGTATCTCTACAGCGTACAAAGGAGTACAGAAGGTATCTCTACAGCGCACAAAGGAGTACAGAAGGTATCTCTACAGCGTACAAATGAGGACAGAAGGTATCTCTAAAGCGTACAAAGGAGTACAGAAGGTATCTCTACAGCGCACAAAGGAGTACAGAAGGTATCTCTACAGCGCACAAAGGAGTACAGGAAATATCTCTAGAACGTACAAAGGAGTACACGAGGTATCTCTACAGCGTACAAAGGAGTACAGAAGGTATCTCTACAGCGCACAAAGGAGTACAGAAGGTATCTCTACAGCGCACAAAGGAGTACAGGAAATATCTCTACAGCGCACAAAGGAGTACAGAAGGTATCTCTACAGCGCACAAAGGAGTACAGGAAATATCACTAGAACGTACAAAGGAGTACAGAAGGTATCGCTACAGCGCACAAAGGAGTACAGAAGGTATCTCTACAGCGCACAAAGGAGTACAGAAGGTATCTCTACAGCGCACAAAGGAGTACAGAAGGTATCTCTACAGCGCACAAAGGAGTACACGAGGTATCTCTACAGCGTACAAAGGAGTACAGAAGGTATCTCTACAGCGCACAAAGGAGTACAGAAGGTATCTCTACAGCGCACAAAGGAGTACAGAAGGTATCTCTACAGCGCACAAAGGAGTACAGAAGGTATCTCTACAGCGCACAAAGGAGTACAGGAAATATCTCTACAACGTACAAAGGAGTACACGAGGTATCTCTACAGCGTACAAAGGAGTACAGAAGGTATCTCCACAGCGCACAAAGGAGTACAGAAGGTATCTCTTCAGCGTACAAAAGAGTACAGGAAATATCTCTAGAACGTACAAAGGAGTACAGAAGGTATCTCTACAGCGCACAAAGGAGTACAGAAGGTATCTCTACAGCGCACAAAGGAGTACAGGAAATATCTCTAGAACGTACAAAGGAGTACCCGAGGTATCTCTACAGCGTACAAAAAAGTACAGAAAGTATCTCTACAGCGCACACAGGAGTACAGAAGGTATCTCTACAGCGTACAAAGGAGTACAGATGGTATCTCTACAGCGCACAAAGGAGTACAGAAGGTATCTCTACAGCGCACAAAGGAGTACAGAAGGTATTTCTACAGCGCACAAAGGAGTACAGGAAATATCTCTAGAACGTACAAAGGAGTACACGAGGTATCTCTACAGCGTACAAAGGAGTACAGAAGGTATCTCTACAGCGCACAAAGGAGTACAGAAGGTATCTCTACAGCGTACAAAGGAGTACAGAAGGTATCTCTACAGCGCACAAAGGAGTACAGAAGGTATCTCTACAGCGCACAAAGGAGTACAGAAGGTATCTCTACAGCGCACAAAGGAGTACAGGAAATATCTCTAGAACGTACAAAGGAGTACAGAAGGTATCTCTACAGCGTACAAAGGAGTACAGAAGGTATCTCTACAGCGCACAAAGGAGTACAGGAAATATCTCTAGAACGTACAAAGGAGTACACGAGGTATCTCTACAGCGTACAAAGGAGTACAGAAGGTATCTCTACAGCGCACAAAGGAGTACAGAAGGTATCTCTACAGCGTACAAAGGAGTACAGAAGGTATCTCTACAGCGCACAAAGGAGTACAGAAGGTATCTCTACAGCGCACAAAGGAGTACAGAAGGTATCTCTACAGCGCACAAAGGAGTACAGAAGGTATTTCTACAGCGCACAAAGGAGTACAGGAAATATCTCTAGAACGTACAAAGGAGTACACGAGGTATCTCTACAGCGTACAAAGGAGTACAGAAGGTATCTCTACAGCGCACAAAGGAGTACAGAAGGTATCTCTACAGCGCACAAAGGAGTACAGGAAATATCTCTAGAACGTACAAAGGAGAACAGAAGGTATCTCTACAGCGCACAAAGGAGTACAGAAGGTATCTCTACAGCGCACAAAGGAGTACACGAGGTATCTCTACAGCGTACAAAGGAGTACAGAAGGTATCTCTACAGCGCACAAAGGAGTACAGAAGGTATCTCTACAGCGCACAAAGGAGTACAGAAGGTATCTCTACAGCGCTCAAAGGAGTACAGAAGGTATCTCTACAGCGCACAAAGGAGTACAGGAAATATCTCTAGAACGTACAAAGGAGTACACGAGGTATCTCTACAGCGTACAAAGGAGTACAGAAGGTATCTCTACAGCGCACAAAGAAGTACAGAAGGTATCTCTACAGCGCACAAAGGAGTACAGAAGGTATCTCTACAGCGCACAAAGGAGTACAGAAGGTATCTCTACAGCGCACAAAGGAGTACAGGAAATATCTCTAGAACGTACAAAGGAGTACAGAAGGTATCTCTACAGCGCACAAAGGAGTACAGAAGGTATCTCTACAGCGCACAAAGGAGTACAGAAGGTATCTCTACAGCGCACAAAGGAGTACACGAGGTATCTTTACAGCGTACAAAGGAGTACAGAAGGTATCTCTACAGCGCACAAAGGAGTACAGAAGGTATCTCTACAGCGCACAAAGGAGTACAGAAGGTATCTCTACAGCGCACAAAGGAGTACAGAAGGTATCTCTACAGAGCACAAAGGAGTACAGAAGGTATCTCTACAGCGCACAAAGGAGTACAGGAAATATCTCTAGAACGTACAAAGGAGTACACGAGGTATCTCTACAGCGTACAAAGGAGTACAGAAGGTATCTCTACAGCGCACAAAGGAGTACAGAAGGTATCTCTACAGCGCACAAAGGAGTACAGAAGGTATCTCTACAGCGCACAAAGGAGTACAGGAAATATCTCTAGAACGTACAAAGGAGTACACGAGGTATCTCTACAGCGTACGAAGGAGTACAGAAGGTATCTCTACAGCGCACAAAGGAGTACAGAAGGTATCTCTACAGCGCACAAAGGAGTACAGAAGGTATCTCTACAGCGCACAAAGGAGTACAGAAGGTATCTCTACAGCGCACAAAGGAGTACAGGAAATATCTCTAGAACGTACAAAGGAGTACACGAGGTATCTCTACAGCGTACAAAGGAGTACAGAAGGTATCTCTACAGCGCACAAAGGAGTACAGAAGGTATCTCTACAGCGCACAAAGGAGTACAGAAGGTATCTCTACAGCGCACAAAGGAGTACAGAAGGTATCTCTACAGCGCACAAAGGAGTACAGGAAATATCTCTAGAACGTACAAAGGAGTACACGAGGTATCTCTACAGCGTACAAAGGAGTACAGAAGGTATCTCTACAGCGCACAAAGGAGTACAAAAGGTATCTCTACAGCGGACAAAGGAGTACAGAAGGTATCTCTACAGCGCACAAAGGAGTACAGAAGGTATCTCTACAGCGCACAAAGGAGTACAGAAGGTAACACTACAGCGCACAAAGGAGTACAGAAGGTATCTCTACAGCGCACAAAGGAGTACAGAAGGTATCTCTACAGCGTACAAAGGAGTACAGAAGGTATCTCTACAGCGCACAAAGGAGTACAGAAGGTATCTCTACAGCGTACAAAGGAGTACAGAAAGTGTCTCTACAGCGCACAAAGGAGTACAGAAGGTATCTCTACAGCGCACAAAGGAGTACAGAAGGTATCTCTACAGCGCACAAAGGAGTACAGGAAATATCTCTAGAACGTACAAAGGAGTACAGAAGGTATCTCTACAGCGCACAAAGGAGTACAGAAGTTATCTCTACAGCGCACAAAGGAGTACAGGAAATATCTCTAGAACGTACAAAGGAGTACACGAGGTATCTCTACAGCGCACAAAGGATTACAGAAGGTATCTCTACAGCGCACAAAGGAGTACAGAAGGTATCTCTACAGCGCACAAAGGAGTACAGAAGGTATCTCTACAGCGTACAAAGGAGTACAGAAGGTATCTCAACAGCGCACAAAGGAGTACAGAAGGTATCTCTACTGCGCACAAAGGAGTTCAGAAGGTATCTCTACAGCGCACAAAGGAGTACAGGAAATATCTCTAGAACGTACAAAGGAGTACACGAGGTTTCTCTACAGCGTACAAAGGAGTACAGAAGGTATCTCTACAGCGCACAAAGGAGTACAGAAGGTATCTCTACAGCGCACAAAGGAGTACAGGAAATATCTCAAGAACGTACAAAGGAGTACACGAGGTATCTCTACAGCGTACAAAGGAGTACAGAAGGTATCTCTACAGCGCACAAAGGAGTACAGAAGGTATCTCTACAGCGTACAAAGGAGTACAGAAGGTATCTCTACAGCGTACAAAGGAGTACAGAAGGTATCTCTACAGCGCACAAAGGAGTACAAAAGGTATCTCTACAGCGCACAAAGGGGTACAGAAGGTATCTCTACAGCGCACAAAGGAGTACAGGAAATATCTCTAGAACGTACAAAGGAGTACACGAGGTATCTCTACAGCGTACAAAGGAGTACAGAAGGTATCTCTACAGCGTACAAAGGAGTACAGAAGGTATCTCTACAGCGCACAAAGGAGTACAGAAGGTATCTCTACAGCGTACAAAGGAGTACAGAAGGTATCTCTACAGCGCACAAAGGAGTACAGGAAATATCTCTAGAACGTACAAAGGAGTACACGAGGTATCTCTACAGCGTACAAAGGAGTACAGAAGGTATCTCTACAGCGCACAAAGGAGTACAGAAGGTATCTCTACAGCGCACAAAGGAGTACAAAAGGTATCTCTACAGCGCACAAAGGAGTACAGAAGGTATCTCTACAGCGCACAAAGGAGTACAGGAAATATCTCTACAGCGCACAAAGGAGTACATGAAATATCTCTAGAACGTACAAAGGAGTACACGAGGTATCTCTACAGCGCACAAAGGAGTACAGAAGGTATCTCTACAGCGCACAAAGGAGTACAGGAAATATCTCTAGAACGTACAAAGGAGTACACGAGGTATCTCTACAGCGTACAAAGGAGTACAGAAGATATCTCTACAGCGCACAAAGGAGTACAGAAGGTATCTCTACAGCGCACAAAGGAGTACAGAAGGTATCTCTACAGCGCACAAAGGAGTACAGAAGGTATCTCTACAGCGCACAAAGGAGTACAGAAGGTATCTCTACAGCGCACAAAGGAGTACAGAAGGTTTCTCTACAGCGCACAAAGGAGTACAGGAAATATCTCTAGAACGTACAAAGGAGTACACGAGGTATCTCTACAGCGTACAAAGGAGTACAGAAGGTATCTCTACAGCGCACAAAGGAGTACACGAGGTATCTCTACAGCGTACAAAGGAGTACAGAAGGTATCTCTACAGCGCACAAAGGAGTACAGAAGGTATCTCTACAGCGCACAAAGGAGTACAGAAGGTATCTCTACAGCGCACAAAGGAGTACAGAAGGTATCTCTACAGCGCACAAAGGAGTACAGGAAATATCTCTAGAACGTACAAAGGAGTACAGAAGGTATCTCTACAGCGCACAAAGGAGTACAGAAGGTATCTCTACAGCGCACAAAGGAGTACAGAAGGTATCTCTACAGCGCACAAAGGAGTACACGAGGTATCTCAACAGCGTACAAAGGAGTACAGAATGTATCTCTACAGCGCACAAAGGAGTACAGAAGGTATCTCTACAACGCACAAAGGAGTACAGAAGGTATCTCTACAGCGTACAAAGGAGTACAGAAGGTATCTCTACAGCGCACAAAGGAGTACAGAAGGTATCTCTACAGCGCACAAAGGAGTACAGGAAATATCTCTAGAACGTACAAAGGAGTACACGAGGTATCTCTACAGCGTACAAAGGAGTACAGAAGGTATCTCTACAGCGCACAAAGGAGTACAGAAGGTATTTCTACAGCGCACAAAGGAGTACAGGAAATATCTCTAGAACGTACAAAGGAGTACACGAGGTATCTCTACAGCGTACAAAGGAGTACAGAAGGTATCTCTACAGCGCACAAAGGAGTACAGAAGGTATCTCTACAGCGTACAAAGGAGTACAGAAGGTATCTCTACAGCGCACAAAGGAGTACAGAAGGTATCTCTACAGCGCACAAAGGAGTACAGAAGGTATCTCTAAAGCGCACAAAGGAGTACAGGAAATATCTCTAGAACGTACAAAGGAGTACACGAGGTATCTCTACAGCGTACAAAGGAGTACAGAAGGTATCTCTACAGCGCACAAAGGAGTACAGAAGGTATCTCTACAGCGTACAAATGAGGACAGAAGGTATCTCTAAAGCGTACAAAGGAGTACAGAAGGTATCTCTACAGCGCACAAAGGAGTACAGAAGGTATCTCTACAGCGCACAAAGGAGTTCAGGAAATATCTCTAGAACGTACAAAGGAGTACACGAGGTATCTCTACAGCGTACAAAGGAGTACAGAAGGTATCTCTACAGCGCACAAAGGAGTACAGAAGGTATCTCTACAGCGCACAAAGGAGTACAGGAAATATCTCTACAGCGCACAAAGGAGTACAGAAGGTATCTCTACAGCGCACAAAGGAGTACAGGAAATATCACTAGAACGTACAAAGGAGTACAGAAGGTATCGCTACAGCGCACAAAGGAGTACAGAAGGTATCTCTACAGCGCACAAAGGAGTACAGAAGGTATCTCTACAGCGCACAAAGGAGTACACGAGGTATCTCTACAGCGTACAAAGGAGTACAGAAGGTATCTCTACAGCGCACAAAGGAGTACAGAAGGTATCTCTACAGCGCACAAAGGAGTACAGAAGGTATCTCTACAGCGCACAAAGGAGTACAGAAGGTATCTCTACAGCGCACAAAGGAGTACAGGAAATATCTCTACAACGTACAAAGAAGTACACGAGGTATCTCTACAGCGTACAAAGGAGTACAGAAGGTATCTCCACAGCGCACAAAGGAGTACAGAAGGTATCTCTTCAGCGTACAAAAGAGTACAGGAAATATCTCTAGAACGTACAAAGGAGTACAGAAGGTATCTCTACAGCGCACAAAGGAGTACAGAAGGTATCTCTACAGCGCACAAAGGAGTACAGGAAATATCTCTAGAACGTACAAAGGAGTACCCGAGGTATCTCTACAGCGTACAAAAAAGTACAGAAAGTATCTCTACAGCGCACACAGGAGTACAGAAGGTATCTCTACAGCGTACAAAGGAGTACAGATGGTATCTCTACAGCGCACAAAGGAGTACAGAAGGTATCTCTACAGCGCACAAAGGAGTACAGAAGGTATTTCTACAGCGCACAAAGGAGTACAGGAAATATCTCTAGAACGTACAAAGGAGTACACGAGGTATCTCTACAGCGTACAAAGGAGTACAGAAGGTATCTCTACAGCGCACAAAGGAGTACAGAAGGTATCTCTACAGCGTACAAAGGAGTACAGAAGGTATCTCTACAGCGCACAAAGGAGTACAGAAGGTATCTCTACAGCGCACAAAGGAGTACAGAAGGTATCTCTACAGCGCACAAAGGAGTACAGGAAATATCTCTAGAACGTACAAAGGAGTACACGAGGTATCTCTACAGCGTACAAAGGAGTACAGAAAGTATCTCTACAGCGCACAAAGGAGTACAGAAGGTATCTCTACAGCGTACAAAGGAGTACAGAAGGTATCTCTACAGCGCACAAAGGAGTACAGAAGGTATCTCTACAGCGCACAAAGGAGTACAGAAGGTATCTCTACAGCGCACAAAGGAGTACAGGAAATATCTCTAGAACGTACAAAGGAGTACACGAGGTATCTCTACAGCGTACAAAGGAGTACAGAAGGTATCTCTACAGCGCACAAAGGAGTACAGAAGGTATCTCTACAGCGTACAAAGGAGTACAGAATACCTACAGCGCACAAAGGAGTACAGAAGGTATCTCTACAGCGCACAAAGGAGTACAGAAGGTATCTCTACAGCGCACAAAGGAGTACAGGAAATATCTCTAGAATGTACAAAGGAGTAAACGAGGTATCTCTACAGCGTACAAAGGAGTACAGAAGGTATCTCTACAGCGCACAAAGGAGTACAGAAGGTATCGCTATAGCGCACAAAGGAGTACAGAAGGTATCTCTGCAGCGCACAAAGGAGTACAGGAAATATCTCTAGAACGTACAAAGGAGTACAGAAGGTAACTCTACAGCGCACAAAGGAGTACAGAAGGTATCTCTACAGCGCACAATGGAGTACACGAGGTATCTCTACAGCGTACAAAGGAGTACAGAAGGTATCTCTACAGCGCACAAAGGAGTACAGAAGGTATCTCTACAGCGCACAAAGGAGTACAGAAGGTATCTCTACAGCGCTCAAAGGAGTACAGAAGGTATCTCTACAGCGCACAAAGGAGTACAGGAAATATCTCTAGAACGTACAAAGGAGTACACGAGGTATCTCTACAGCGTACAAAGGAGTACAGAAGGTATCTCTACAGCGCACAAAGAAGTACAGAAGGTATCTCTACAGCGCACAAAGGAGTACAGAAGGTATCTCTACAGCGCACAAAGGAGTACAGAAGGTATCTCTACAGCGCACAAAGGAGTACAGGAAATATCTCTAGAACGTACAAAGGAGTACAGAAGGTATCTCTACAGCGCACAAAGGAGTACAGAAGGTATCTCTACAGCGCACAAAGGAGTACAGAAGGTATCTCTACAGCGCACAAAGGAGTACACGAGGTATCTTTACAGCGTACAAAGGAGTACAGAAGGTATCTCTACAGCGCACAAAGGAGTACAGAAGGTATCTCTACAGCGCACAAAGGAGTACAGAAGGTATCTCTACAGCGCACAAAGGAGTACAGAAGGTATCTCTACAGAGCACAAAGGAGTACAGAAGGTATCTCTACAGCGCACAAAGGAGTACAGGAAATATCTCTAGAACGTACAAAGGAGTACACGAGGTATCTCTACAGCGTACAAAGGAGTACAGAAGGTATCTCTACAGCGCACAAAGGAGTACAGAAGGTATCTCTACAGCGCACAAAGGAGTACAGAAGGTATCTCTACAGCGCACAAAGGAGTACAGGAAATATCTCTAGAACGTACAAAGGAGTACACGAGGTATCTCTACAGCGTACGAAGGAGTACAGAAGGTATCTCTACAGCGCACAAAGGAGTACAGAAGGTATCTCTACAGCGCACAAAGGAGTACAGAAGGTATCTCTACAGCGCACAAAGGAGTACAGAAGGTATCTCTACAGCGCACAAAGGAGTACAGGAAATATCTCTAGAACGTACAAAGGAGTACACGAGGTATCTCTACAGCGTACAAAGGAGTACAGAAGGTATCTCTACAGCGCACAAAGGAGTACAGAAGGTATCTCTACAGCGCACAAAGGAGTACAGAAGGTATCTCTACAGCGCACAAAGGAGTACAGAAGGTATCTCTACAGCGCACAAAGGAGTACAGGAAATATCTCTAGAACGTACAAAGGAGTACACGAGGTATCTCTACAGCGTACAAAGGAGTACAGAAGGTATCTCTACAGCGCACAAAGGAGTACAAAAGGTATCTCTACAGCGCACAAAGGAGTACAGAAGGTATCTCTACAGCGCACAAAGGAGTACAGAAGGTATCTCTACAGCGCACAAAGGAGTACAGAAGGTAACACTACAGCGCACAAAGGAGTACAGAAGGTATCTCTACAGCGCACAAAGGAGTACAGAAGGTATCTCTACAGCGTACAAAGGAGTACAGAAGGTATCTCTACAGCGCACAAAGGAGTACAGAAGGTATCTCTACAGCGTACAAAGGAGTACAGAAGGTGTCTCTACAGCGCACAAAGGAGTACAGAAGGTATCTCTACAGCACACAAAGGAGTACAGAAGGTATCTCTACAGCGCACAAAGGAGTACAGGAAATATCTCTAGAACGTACAAAGGAGTACAGAAGGTATCTCTACAGCGCACAAAGGAGTACAGAAGTTATCTCTACAGCGCACAAAGGAGTACAGGAAATATCTCTAGAACGTACAAAGGAGTACACGAGGTATCTCTACAGCGCACAAAGGATTACAGAAGGTATCTCTACAGCGCACAAAGGAGTACAGAAGGTATCTCTACAGCGCACAAAGGAGTACAGAAGGTATCTCTACAGCGTACAAAGGAGTACAGAAGGTATCTCAACAGCGCACAAAGGAGTACAGAAGGTATCTCTACAGCGCACAAAGGAGTTCAGAAGGTATCTCTACAGCGCACAAAGGAGTACAGGAAATATCTCTAGAACGTACAAAGGAGTACACGAGGTTTCTCTACAGCGTACAAAGGAGTACAGAAGGTATCTCTACAGCGCACAAAGGAGTACAGAAGGTATCTCTACAGCGCACAAAGGAGTACAGGAAACATCTCTAGAACGTACAAAGGAGTACACGAGGTATCTCTACAGCGTACAAAGGAGTACAGAAGGTATCTCTACAGCGCACAAAGGAGTACAGAAGGTATCTCTACAGCGTACAAAGGAGTACAGAAGGTATCTCTACAGCGTACAAAGGAGTACAGAAGGTATCTCTACATCGCACAAAGGAGTACAGAAGGTATCTCTACAGCGCACAAAGGGGTACAGAAGGTATCTCTACAGCGCACAAAGGAGTACAGGAAATATCTCTAGAACGTACAAAGGAGTACACGAGGTATCTCTACAGCGTACAAAGGAGTACAGAAGGTATCTCTACAGCGTACAAAGGAGTACAGAAGGTATCTCTACAGCGCACAAAGGAGTACAGAAGGTATCTCTACAGCGTACAAAGGAGTACAGAAGGTATCTCTACAGCGCACAAAGGTTTGCAGAAGGTATCTCTACAGCGCACAAAGAAGTACAGAAGGTATCTCTACAGCGCACAAAGGGGTACAGGAAATATCTCTAGAACGTACAAAGGAGTACACGAGGTATCTCTACAGCGTACAAAGGAGTACAGAAGGTATCTCTACAGCGCACAAAGGAGTACAGAAGGTATCTCTCCAGCGCACAAAGGAGTACAGAAGGTATCTCTACAGCACACAAAGGAGTACAGGAAATATCTCTAGAACGTACAAAGGAGTACACGAGGTATCTCTACAGCGTACAAAGGAGTACAGAAGGTATCTCTACATCGCACAAAGGAGTACAGGAAATATCTCTAGAACGTACAAAGGAGTACAGAAGGTATCTCTACAGCGCACAAAGGAGGACAAAAGGAATCTCTACAGCGCACAAAGGAGTACAGAAGGTATCTCTACAGCGCACAAAGGAGTACAGAAGGTATCTCTACAGCGCACAAAGGAGTACAGGAAATATCTCTAGAACGTACAAAGGAGTACACGAGGTATCTCTACAGTGTACAAGGGAGTACAGAAGGTATCTCTACAGCGCACAAAGGAGTACAGAAGGTATCTCTACAGCGCACAAAGGAGTACAGAAGGTATCTCTACAGCGCACAAAGGAGTACAGAAGGTATCTCTACAGCGCACAAAGGAGTACAGGAAATATCTCTTGAACGTACAAAGGAGTACACGAGGTATCTCTACAGCGTACAAAGGAGTACAGAAGGTATCTCTACAGCGCACAAAGGAGTACAAAAGGTATCTCTACAGCGCACAAAGGAGTACAGAAGGTATCTCTACAGCGCACAAAGAAGTACAGAAGGTATCTCTACAGCGCACAAAGGAAAACAGAAGGTAACTCTACAGCGCACAAAGGAGTACAGAAGGTATCTCTACAGCGCACAAAGGAGTACAGAAGGTATCTCTACAGCGTACAAAGGAGTACAGAAGGTATCTCTACAGCGCACAAAGGAGTACAGAAGGTATCTCTACAGCGTACAAAGGAGTACAGAAGGTGTCTCTACAGCGCACAAAGGAGTACAGAAGGTATCTCTACAGCGCACAAAGGAGTACAGAAGGTATCTCTACAGCGCACAAAGGAGTACAGGAAATATCTCTAGAACGTACAAAGGAGTACAGAAGGTATCTCAACAGCGCACAAAGGAGTACAGAAGTTATCTCTACAGCGCACAAAGGAGTACAAGAAATATCTCTAGAACGTACAAAGGAGTACACGAGGTATCTCTACAGCGCACAAAGGATTACAGAAGGTATCTCTACAGCGCACAAAGGAGTACAGAAGGTATCTCTACAGCGCACAAAGGAGTACAGAAGGTATCTCTACAGCGTACATAGGAGTACAGAAGGTATCTCAACAGCGCACAAAGGAGTACAGAAGGTATCTCTACAGCGCACAAAGGAGTACAGAAGGTATCTCTACAGCGCACAAAGGAGTACAGGAAATATCTCTAGAACGTACAAAGGAGTACACGAGGTTTCTCTACAGCGTACAAAGGAGTACAGAAGGTATCTCTACAGCGCACAAAGGAGTACAGAAGGTATCTCTACAGCGCACAAAGGAGTACAGAAGGTATCTCTACAGCGCACAAAGGAGTACAGAAGGTATCTCTACAGCGCACAAAGGAGTACATGAAATATCTCTAGAACGTACAAAGGAGTACACGAGGTATCTCTACAGCGTACAAAGGAGTACAGAAGGTATCTCTACAGCGCACGAAGGAGTACAGAAGGTATCTCTACAGCGCACAAAGGAGTACAGAAGGTATCTCTACAGCGCACAAAGGAGTACAGAAGGTATCTCTACAGCGCACAAAGGAGTACAGGAAATATCTCTAGAACGTACAAAGGAGTACACGAGGTATCTCTACAGCGTACAAAGGAGTACAGAAGGTATCTCTACAGCGCACAAAGGAGTACAGGAAATATCTCTAGAACGTACAAAGGAGTACACGAGGTATCTCTACAGCGCACAAAGGATTACAGAAGGTATCTCTACAGCGCACAAAGGAGTACAGAAGGTATCTCTACAGCGCACAAAGGAGTACAGAAGGTATCTCTACAGCGTACAAAGGAGTACAGAAGGTATCTCAACAGCGCACAAAGGAGTACAGAAGGTATCTCTACAGCGCACAAAGGAGTACAGAAGGTATCTCTACAGCGCACAAAGGAGTACAGGAAATATCTCTAGAACGTACAAAGGAGTACACGAGGTTTCTCTACAGCGTACAAAGGAGTACAGAAGGTATCTCTACAGCGCACAAAGGAGTACAGAAGGTATCTCTACAGCGCACGAAGGAGTACAGAAGGTATCTCTACAGCGCACAAAGGAGTACAGAAGGTATCTCTACAGCGCACAAAGGAGTACAGGAAATATCTCTAGAACGTACAAAGGAGTACACCAGGTATCTCTACAGCGTACAAAGGAGTACAGAAGGTATCTCTACAGCGCACAAAGGGGTACAGAAGGTATCTCTACAGCGCACAAAGGAGTACAGAAGGTATCTCTACAGCGCACAAAGGAGTACAGAAGGTATCTCTACAGCGCACAGAGGAGTACAGGAAATATCTCTAGAACGTACAAAGGAGTACACGAGGTATCTCTACAGCGTACGAAGGAGTACAGAAGGTATCTCTACAGCGCACAAAGGAGTACAGAAGGTATCTCTACAGCGTACAAAGGAGTACAGGAAATATCTCTAGAACGCACAAAGGAGTACAGAAGGTATCTCTACAGCGCACAAAGGAGTACAGAAGGTATCTCTACAGCGCACAAAGGAGTACAGGAAATATCTCTAGAACGTACAAAGGAGTACACGAGGTATCTCTACAGCGTACAAAGGAGTACAGAAGGTATCTCTACAGCGCACAAAGGAGTACAGAAGGTATCTCTACAGCGTACAAAGGAGTACAGAAGGTATCTCTACAGCGCACAAAGGAGTGCAGAAGGTATCTCTACAGCGCACAAAGGAGTACAGAAGGTATCTCTACAGCGCACAAAGGAGTACAGGAAATATCTCTAGAACGTACAAAGGAGTACACGAGGTATCTCTACAGCGTACAAAGGAGTACAGAAGGTATCTCTACAGCGCACAAAGGAGTACAGAAGGTATCTCTACAGCGTACAAAAGAGTACAGAAGGTATCTCTACAGCGCTCAAAGGAGTACAGAAGGTATCTCTACAGCGCACAAAGGAGTACAGAAGGTATCTCTACAGCGCACAAATGAGTACAGGAAATATCTCTAGAACGTACAAAGGAGTACACGAGGTATCTCTACAGCGCACAAAGGAGTACAGAAGGTATTTCTAAAGCGCACAAAGGAGTACAGAAGGTATCTCTACAGCGCACAAAGGAGTACAGGAAATATCTCTAGAACGTACAAAGGAGTACAGAAGGTATATCTACAGCGCACAAAGGAGTACAGAAGGTATCTCTACAGCGCACAAAGGAGTACAGAAGGTATCTCTACAGTGCACAAAGGAGTACCCGAGGTATCTCTACAGCGTACAAAGGAGTACAGAAGGTATCTCTACAGCGCACAAAGGAGTACAGAAGGTATCTCTACAGCGCACAAAGGAGTACAGAAGGTATCTCTACAGCGCACAAAGGAGTACAGGAAATATCTCTAGAACGTACAAAGGAGTACAGAAGGTATCTCTACAGCGCACAAAGGAGTACAGAAGGTATCTCTACAGCGCACGAAGGAGTACAGAAGGTATCTCTACAGCGCACAAAGGAGTACAGAAGGTATCTCTACAGCGCACAAAGGAGTACAGAAGGTATCTCTACAGCGTACAAAGGAGTACAGAAGGTATCTGTACAGCGCACAAAGGAGTACAGAAGGAATCTCTACAGCGCACAAAGGAGTACAGAAGGTATCTCTACAGCGCACAAAGGAGTACAGAAGGTATCTCTACAGCGCACAAAGGAGTACAGAAGGTATCTCTACAGTGCACAAAGGAGTACAGGAAATTTCTCTAGAACGTACAAAGGAGTACACGAGGTATCTCTACAGCGTACAAAGGAGTACAGAAGGTATCTCTACAGCGCACAAAGGAGTACAGAAGGTATCTCTACAGCATACAAAGGAGTACAGAAGGTATCTCTACAGCGCACAAAGGAGTACAGAAGGTATCTCTACAGCGCACAAAGGAGTACAGGAAATATCTCTAGAACGTACAAAGGAGTACACGAGGTATCTCTACAGCGTACAAAGGAGTACAGAAGGTATCTCTACAGCGCACAAAGGAGTACAGAAGGTATCTCTACAGCGTACAAAGAAGTACAGGAAATATCTCTAGAACGTACAAAGGAGTACAGAAGGTATCTCTACAGCGCACAAAGGAGTACAGAAGGTATCTCTACAGCGCACAAAGGAGTACAGGAAATATCTCTAGAACGTACAAAGGAGTACACGAGGTATCTCTACAGCGTACAAAGGAGTACAGAAGGTATCTCTACAGCGCACAAAGGAGTACAGGAAATATCTCTAGAACGTACAAAGGAGTACACGAGGTATCTCTACAGCGCACAAAGGATTACAGAAGGTATCTCTACAGCGCACAAAGGAGTACAGAAGGTATCTCTACAGCGCACAAAGGAGTACAGAAGGTATCTCTACAGCGTACAAAGGAGTACAGAAGGTATCTCAACAGCGCACAAAGGAGTACAGAAGGTATCTCTACAGCGCACAAAGGAGTACAGAAGGTATCTCTACAGCGCACAAAGGAGTACAGGAAATATCTCTAGAACGTACAAAGGAGTACACGAGGTTTCTCTACAGCGTACAAAGGAGTACAGAAGGTATCTCTACAGCGCACAAAGGAGTACAGAAGGTATCTCTACAGCGCACGAAGGAGTACAGAAGGTATCTCTACAGCGCACAAAGGAGTACAGAAGGTATCTCTACAGCGCACAAAGGAGTACAGGAAATATCTCTAGAACGTACAAAGGAGTACACCAGGTATCTCTACAGCGTACAAAGGAGTACAGAAGGTATCTCTACAGCGCACAAAGGGGTACAGAAGGTATCTCTACAGCGCACAAAGGAGTACAGAAGGTATCTCTACAGCGCACAAAGGAGTACAGAAGGTATCTCTACAGCGCACAGAGGAGTACAGGAAATATCTCTAGAACGTACAAAGGAGTACACGAGGTATCTCTACAGCGTACGAAGGAGTACAGAAGGTATCTCTACAGCGCACAAAGGAGTACAGAAGGTATCTCTACAGCGTACAAAGGAGTACAGGAAATATCTCTAGAACGCACAAAGGAGTACAGAAGGTATCTCTACAGCGCACAAAGGAGTACAGAAGGTATCTCTACAGCGCACAAAGGAGTACAGGAAATATCTCTAGAACGTACAAAGGAGTACACGAGGTATCTCTACAGCGTACAAAGGAGTACAGAAGGTATCTCTACAGCGCACAAAGGAGTACAGAAGGTATCTCTACAGCGTACAAAGGAGTACAGAAGGTATCTCTACAGCGCACAAAGGAGTGCAGAAGGTATCTCTACAGCGCACAAAGGAGTACAGAAGGTATCTCTACAGCGCACAAAGGAGTACAGGAAATATCTCTAGAACGTACAAAGGAGTACACGAGGTATCTCTACAGCGTACAAAGGAGTACAGAAGGTATCTCTACAGCGCACAAAGGAGTACAGAAGGTATCTCTACAGCGTACAAAAGAGTACAGAAGGTATCTCTACAGCGCTCAAAGGAGTACAGAAGGTATCTCTACAGCGCACAAAGGAGTACAGAAGGTATCTCTACAGCGCACAAATGAGTACAGGAAATATCTCTAGAACGTACAAAGGAGTACACGAGGTATCTCTACAGCGCACAAAGGAGTACAGAAGGTATTTCTAAAGCGCACAAAGGAGTACAGAAGGTATCTCTACAGCGCACAAAGGAGTACAGGAAATATCTCTAGAACGTACAAAGGAGTACAGAAGGTATATCTACAGCGCACAAAGGAGTACAGAAGGTATCTCTACAGCGCACAAAGGAGTACAGAAGGTATCTCTACAGTGCACAAAGGAGTACCCGAGGTATCTCTACAGCGTACAAAGGAGTACAGAAGGTATCTCTACAGCGCACAAAGGAGTACAGAAGGTATCTCTACAGCGCACAAAGGAGTACAGAAGGTATCTCTACAGCGCACAAAGGAGTACAGGAAATATCTCTAGAACGTACAAAGGAGTACAGAAGGTATCTCTACAGCGCACAAAGGAGTACAGAAGGTATCTCTACAGCGCACGAAGGAGTACAGAAGGTATCTCTACAGCGCACAAAGGAGTACAGAAGGTATCTCTACAGCGCACAAAGGAGTACAGAAGGTATCTCTACAGCGTACAAAGGAGTACAGAAGGTATCTGTACAGCGCACAAAGGAGTACAGAAGGAATCTCTACAGCGCACAAAGGAGTACAGAAGGTATCTCTACAGCGCACAAAGGAGTACAGAAGGTATCTCTACAGCGCACAAAGGAGTACAGAAGGTATCTCTACAGTGCACAAAGGAGTACAGGAAATTTCTCTAGAACGTACAAAGGAGTACACGAGGTATCTCTACAGCGTACAAAGGAGTACAGAAGGTATCTCTACAGCGCACAAAGGAGTACAGAAGGTATCTCTACAGCATACAAAGGAGTACAGAAGGTATCTCTACAGCGCACAAAGGAGTACAGAAGGTATCTCTACAGCGCACAAAGGAGTACAGGAAATATCTCTAGAACGTACAAAGGAGTACACGAGGTATCTCTACAGCGTACAAAGGAGTACAGAAGGTATCTCTACAGCGCACAAAGGAGTACAGAAGGTATCTCTACAGCGTACAAAGAAGTACAGGAAATATCTCTAGAACGTACAAAGGAGTACAGAAGGTATCTCTACAGCGCACAAAGGAGTACAGAAGGTATCTCTACAGCGCACAAAGGAGTACAGGAAATATCTCTAGAACGTACAAAGGAGTACACGAGGTATCTCTACAGCGTACAAAGGAGTACAGAAGGTATCTCTACAGCGCACAAAGGAGTACAGAAGGTATCTCTACAGCGTACAAAAGAGTACAGAAGGTACCTCTACAGCGCACAAAGGAGTACAGAAGGTATCTCTACAGCGCACAAAGGAGTACAGAAGGTATCTCTACAGCGCACAAATGAGTACAGGAAATATCTCTAGAACGTACAAAGGAGTACACGAGGTATCTCTACAGCGCACAAAGGAGTACAGAAGGTATCTCTACAGCGCACAAAGGAGTACAGAAGGTATCTCTACAGCGCACAAAGGAGTACAGGAAATATCTCTAGAACGTACAAAGGAGTACAGAAGGTATCTCTACAGCGCACAAAGGAGTACAGAAGGTATCTCTACAGCGCACAAAGGAGTACAGAAGGTATCTCTACAGTGCACAAAGGAGTACACGAGGTATCTCTACAGCGTACAAAGGAGTACAGAATGTATCTCTACAGCGCATAAAGGAGTACAGAAGGTATCTATACAGCGCACAAAGGAGTACAGAAGGTATCTCTACAGCGCACAAAGGAGTACACGAGGTATCTCTACAGCGTACAAAGGAGTACAGAAGGTATCTCTACAGCGCACAAAGGAGTACAGAAGGTATCTCTACAGCGCACAAAGGAGTACAGAAGGTATCTCTACAGCGCACAAAGGAGTACAGGAAATATCTCTAGAACGTACAAAGGAGTACAGAAGGTATCTCTACAGCGCACAAAGGAGTACAGAAGGTATCTCTACAGCGCACAAAGGAGTACAGGAAATATCTCTAGAACGTACAAAGGAGTACAGAAGGTATCTCTACAGCGCACAAAGGAGTACAGAAGGTATCTCTACAGCGCACAAAGGAGTACAGAAGGTATCTCTACAGCGCACAAAGGAGTACACGAGGTATCTCTACAGCGTACAAAGGAGTACAGAAGGTATCTCTACAGCGCACAAAGGAGTACAGAAGGTATCTCTACAGCGCACAAAGGAGTACACGAGGTATCTCTACAGCGCACAAAGGAGTACAGAAGGTATCTCTACAGTGCACAAAGAAGTACAGGAAATATCTCTAGAACGTCCAAGGAGTACCCGAGGTATCTCTACAGCGTACAAAGGAGTACAGAAGGTATCTCTACAGCGCACAAAGGAGTACAGAAGGTATCTCTACAGCGCACGAAGGAGTACAGGAAATATCTAAAGAACGTACAAAGGAGTACAGAAGGTATCTCTACAGCGCACAAAGGAGTACAGAAGGTATCTCTACAGCGCACAAAGGAGTACAGAAGGTATCTCTAGAGCGCACAAAGGAGTACACGAGGTATCTCTAGAGCGTACAAAGGAGTACAGAAGGTATCTCTACAGCGCACAAAGGAGTACAGAAGGTATCTCTACAGCGCACAAAGGAGTACAGAAGGTATCTCTACAGCGCACAAAGGAGTACAGGAAATATCTCTAGAACGTACAAAGGAGTACAAAAGGTATCTCTACAGCGCACAAAGGAGTACAGAAGGTATCTCTACAGCGCACAAAGGAGTACAGAAGGTATCTCTACAGCGCACAAAGGAGTACAGGAAATATCTCTAGAACGTACATAGGAGTACACGAGGTATCTCTACAGCGTACAAAGGAGTACAGAAGGTATCTCTACAGCGCACAAAGGAGTACAGAAGGTATCTCTACAGCGTACAAAGGAGTACAGAAGGTATCTCTACAGCGTACAAAGGAGTACAGAAGGTATCTCTACAGCGCACAAAGGAGTACAGAAGGTATCTCTACAGCGCACAAAGGGGTACAGAAGGTATCTCTACAGCGCACAAAGGAGTACAGGAAATATCTCTAGAACGTACAAAGGAGTACACGAGGTATCTCTACAGCGTACAAAGGAGTACAGAAGGTATCTCTACAGCGTACAAAGGAGTACAGAAGGTATCTCTACAGCGCACAAAGGAGTACAGAAGGTATCTCTACAGCGTACAAAGGAGTACAGAAGGTATCTCTACAGCGCACAAAGGAGTACAGAAGGTATCTCTACAGCGCACAAAGGAGTACAGAAGGTATCTCTACAGCGAACAAAGGAGTACAGGAAATATCTCTAGAACGTACAAAGGAGTACACGAGGTATCTCTACAGCGTACAAAGGAGTACAGAAGGTATCTGTACAGCGCACAAAGGAGTACAGAAGGAATCTCTACAGCGCACAAAGGAGTACAGAAGGTATCTCTACAGCGCACAAAGGAGTACAGAAGGTATCTCTACAGCGCACAAAGGAGTACAGAAGGTATCTCTACAGCGCACAAAGGAGTACAGGAAATATCTCTAGAACGTACAAAGGAGTACACGAGGTATCTCTACAGCGTACAAAGGAGTACAGAAGGTATCTCTACAGCGCACAAAGGAGTACAGAAGGTATCTCTACAGCGTACAAAGGAGTACAGAAGGTATCTCTACAGCGCACAAAGGAGTACAGAAGGTATCTCTACAGTTCACAAAGGAGTACAGGAAATATCTCTAGAACGTACAAAGGAGTACACGAGGTATCTCTACAGCGTACAAAGGAGTACAGAAGGTATCTCTACAGCGCACAAAGGAGTACAGAAGGTATCTCTACAGCGTACAAAGGAGTACAGGAAATATCTCTAGAACGTACAAAGGATAACAGAAGGTATCTCTACAGCGCACAAAGGAGTACAGAAGGTATCTCTACAGCGCACAAAGGAGTACAGGAAATATCTCTAGAACGTACAAAGGAGTACACGAGGTATCTCTACAGCGTACAAAGGAGTACAGAAGGTATCTCTACAGCGCACAAAGGAGTACAGAAGGTATCTCTACAGCGTACAAAAGAGTACAGAAGGTATCTCTACAGCGCACAAAGGAGTACAGAAGGTATCTCTACAGCGCACAAAGGAGTACAGAAGGTATCTCTACAGCGCACAAATGAGTACAGGAAATATCTCTAGAACGTACAAAGGAGTACACGAGGTATCTCTACAGCGCACAAAGGAGTACAGAAGGTATCTCTACAGCGCACAAAGGAGTACAGAAGGTATCTCTACAGCGCACAAAGGAGTACAGGAAATATCTCTAGAACGTACAAAGGAGTACAGAAGGTATCTCTACAGCGCACAAAGGAGTACAGAAGGTATCTCTACAGCGCACAAAGGAGTACAGAAGGTATCTCTACAGTGCACAAAGGAGTACACGAGGTATCTCTACAGCGTACAAAGGAGTACAGAATGTATCTCTACAGCGCATAAAGGAGTACAGAAGGTATCTATACAGCGCACAAAGGAGTACAGAAGGTATCTCTACAGCGCACAAAGGAGTACACGAGGTATCTCTACAGCGTACAAAGGAGTACAGAAGGTATCTCTACAGCGCACAAAGGAGTACAGAAGGTATCTCTACATCGCACAAAGGAGTACAGAAGGTATCTCTACAGCGCACAAAGGAGTACAGGAAATATCTCTAGAACGTACAAAGGAGTACAGAAGGTATCTCTACAGCGCACAAAGGAGTACAGAAGGTATCTCTACAGCGCACAAAGGAGTACAGGAAATATCTCTAGAACGTACAAAGGAGTACAGAAGGTATCTCTACAGCGCACAAAGGAGTACAGAAGGTATCTCTACAGCGCACAAAGGAGTACAGAAGGTATCTCTACAGCGCACAAAGGAGTACACGAGGTATCTCTACAGCGTACAAGGGAGTACAGAAGGTATCTCTACAGCGCACAAAGGAGTACAGAAGGTATCTCTACAGCGCACAAAGGAGTACACGAGGTATCTCTACAGCGTACAAAGGAGTACAGAAGGTATCTCTACAGCGCACAAAGGAGTACAGAAGGTATCTCTACAGCGCACAAAGGAGTACAGAAGGTATCTCTACAGCGCACAAAGGAGTACAGAAGGTATCTCTACAGTGCACAAAGAAGTACAGGAAATATCTCTAGAACGTCCAAGGAGTACACGAGGTATCTCTACAGCGTACAAAGGAGTACAGAAGGTATCTCTACAGCGCACAAAGGAGTACAGAAGGTATCTCTACAGCGCACGAAGGAGTACAGGAAATATCTCAAGAACGTACAAAGGAGTACAGAAGGTATCTCTACAGCGCACAAAGGAGTACAGAAGGTATCTCTACAGCGCACAAAGGAGTACAGAAGGTATCTCTAGAGCGCACAAAGGAGTACACGAGGTATCTCTAGAGCGTACAAAGGAGTACAGAAGGTATCTCTACAGCGCACAAAGGAGTACAGAAGGTATCTCTACAGCGCACAAAGGAGTACAGAAGGTATCTCTACAGCGCACAAAGGAGTACAGGAAATATCTCTAGAACGTACAAAGGAGTACAAAAGGTATCTCTACAGCGCACAAAGGAGTACAGAAGGTATCTCTACAGCGCACAAAGGAGTACAGAAGGTATCTCTACAGCGCACAAAGGAGTACAGGAAATATCTCTAGAACGTACATAGGAGTACACGAGGTATCTCTACAGCGTACAAAGGAGTACAGAAGGTATCTCTACAGCGCACAAAGGAGTACAAAAGGTATCTCTACAGCGTACAAAGGTGTACAGAAGGTATCTCTACAGCGTACAAAGGAGTACAGAAGGTATCTCTACAGCGCACAAAGGAGTACAGAAGGTATCTCTACAGTGCACAAAGGGGTACAGAAGGTATCTCTACAGCGCACAAAGGAGTACAGGAAATATCTCTAGAACGTACAAAGAAGTACACGAGGTATCTCTACAGCGTACAAAGGAGTACAGAAGGTATCTCTACAGCGTACAAAGGAGTACAGAAGGTATCTCTACAGCGCACAAAGGAGTACAGAAGGTATCTCTACAGCGTACAAAGGAGTACAGAAGGTATCTCTACAGCGCACAAAGGAGTACAGAAGGTATCTCTACAGCGCACAAAGGAGTACAGAAGGTATCTCTACAGCGAACAAAGGAGTACAGGAAATATCTCTAGAACGTACAAAGGAGTACACGAGGTATCTCTACAGCGTACAAAGGAGTACAGAAGGTATCTCTACAGCGCACAAAGGAGTACAGAAGGTATCTCTCCAGCGCACAAAGGAGTACAGAAGGTATCTCCACAGCGCACAAAGGAGTACAGGAAATATCTCTAGAACGTACAAAGGAGTACACGAGGTATCTCTACAGCGTACAAAGGAGTACAGAAGGTATCTCTACAGCGCACAAAGGAGTACAGAAGGTATCTTTACAGCGCACAAAGGAGTACAGGAAATATCTCTAGAACGTACAAAGGAGTACACGAGGTATCTCTACAGCGTACAAAGGAGTACAGAAGGTATCTCTACAGCGCACAAAGGAGTACAAAAGGTATCTCTACAGCGCTCAAAGGAGTACAGAAGGTATCTCTACAGCGCACAAAGGAGTACAGAAGGTATCTCTACAGCGCACAAAGGAGTACAGAAGGTAACTCTACAGCGCACAAAGGAGTACAGAAGGTATCTCTACAGCGCACAAAGGAGTACAGAAGGTATCTCTACAGCGTACAAAGGAGTACAGAAGGTATCTCTACAGCGCACAAAGGAGTACAGAAGGTATCTCTACAGCGTACAAAGGAGTACAGAAGGTGTCTCTACAGCGCACAAAGGAGTACAGAAGGTATCTCTACAGCGCACAAAGGAGTACAGAAGGTATCTCTACAGCGCACAAAGGAGTACAGGAAATATATCTTGAACGTACAAAGGAGTACAGAAGGTATCTCTACAGCGCACAAAGGAGTACAGAAGTTATCTCTACAGCGCACAAAGGAGTACAGGAAATATCTCTAGAACGTACAAAGGAGTACACGAGGTATCTCTACAGCGCACAAAGGATTACAGAAGGTATCTCTACAGCGCACAAAGGAGTACAGAAGGTATCTCTACAGCGCACAAAGGAGTACAGAAGGTATCTCTACAGCGTACAAAGGAGTACAGAAGGTATCTCTACAGCGCACAAAGGAGTACAGGAAATATCTCTAGAACGTACAAAGGAGTACAAAAGGTATCTCTACAGCGCACAAAGGAGTACAGAAGGTATCTCTACAGCGCACAAAGGAGTACAGAAGGTATCTCTACAGCGCACAAAGGAGTACAGGAAATATCTCTAGAACGTAAATAGGAGTACACGAGGTATCTCTACAGTGTACAAAGGAGTACAGAAGGTATCTCTACAGCGCACAAAGGAGTACAGAAGGTATCTCTACAGCGTACAAAGGAGTACAGAAGGTATCTCTACAGCGTACAAAGGAGTACAGAAGGTATCTCTACAGCGCACAAAGGAGTACAGAAGGTATCTCTACAGCGCACAAAGGGGTACAGAAGGTATCTCTACAGCGCACAAAGGAGTACAGGAAATATCTCTAGAACGTACAAAGAAGTAGACGAGGTATCTCTACAGCGTACAAAGGAGTACAGAAGGTATCTCTACAGCGTACAAAGGAGTACAGAAGGTATCTCTACAGCGCACAAAGGAGTACAGAAGGTATCTCTACAGCGTACAAAGGAGTACAGAAGGTATCTCTACAGCGCACAAAGGAGTACAGAAGGTATCTCTACAGCGCACAAAGGAGTACAGAAGGTATCTCTACAGCGAACAAAGGAGTACAGGAAATATCTCTAGAACGTACAAAGGAGTACACGAGGTATCTCTACAGCGTACAAAGGAGTACAGAAGGTATCTCTACAGCGCACAAAGGAGTACAGAAGGTATCTCTCCAGCGCACAAAGGAGTACAGAAGGTATCTCCACAGCGCACAAAGGAGTACAGGAAATATAACTAGAACGTACAAAGGAGTACACGAGGTATCTCTACAGCGTACAAAGGAGTACAGAAGGTATCTCTACATCGCACAAAGGAGTACAGGAAATATCTCTAGAACGTACAAAGGAGAACAGAAGGTATCTCTACAGCGCACAAAGGAGTACAGAAGGAATCTCTACAGCGCACAAAGGAGTACAGAAGGTATCTCTACAGCGCACAAAGGAGTACAGAAGGTATCTCTACAGCGCACAAAGGAGTACAGGAAATATCTCTAGAACGTACAAAGGAGTACACGAGGTATCTCTACAGCGTACAAAGGAGTACAGAAGGTATCTCTACAGCGCACAAAGGAGTACAGAAGGTATCTCTACAGCGCACAAAGGAGTACAGAAGGTATCTCTACAGCGCACAAAGGAGTACAGAAGGTATCTTTACAGCGCACAAAGGAGTACAGGAAATATCTCTAGAACGTACAAAGGAGTACACGAGGTATCTCTACAGCGTACAAAGGAGTACAGAAGGTATCTCTACAGCGCACAAAGGAGTACAAAAGGTATCTCTACAGCGCACAAAGGAGTACAGAAGGTATCTCTACAGCGCACAAAGGAGTACAGAAGGTATCTCTACAGCGCACAAAGGAGTACAGAAGGTAACTCTACAGCGCACAAAGGAGTACAGAAGGTATCTCTACAGCGCACAAAGGAGTACAGAAGGTATCTCTACAGCGTACAAAGGAGTACAGAAGGTATCTCTACAGCGCACAAAGGAGTACAGAAGGTATCTCTCCAGCGTACAAAGGAGTACAGAAGGTGTCTCTACAGCGCACAAAGGAGTACAGAAGGTATCTCTACAGCGCACAAAGGAGTACAGAAGGTATCTCTACAGCGCACAAAGGAGTACAGGAAATATCTCTTGAACGTACAAAGGAGTACAGAAGGTATCTCTACAGCGCACAAAGAAGTACAGAAGTTATCTCTACAGCGCACAAAGGAGTACAGGAAATATCTCTAGAACGTACAAAGAAGTACACGAGGTATCTCTACAGCGCACAAAGGATTACAGAAGGTATCTCTACAGCGCACAAAGGAGTACAGAAGGTATCTCTACAGCGCACAAAGGAGTACAGAAGGTATCTCTACAGCGTACAAAGGAGTACAGAAGGTATCTCAACAGCGCACAAAGGAGTACAGAAGGTGTCTCTACAGCGCACAAAGGAGTACAGAAGGTATCTCTACAGCGCACAAAGGAGTACAGGAAATATCTCTAGAACGTACAAAGGAGTACACGAGGTTTCTCTACAGCGTACAAAGGAGTACAGAAGGTATCTCTACAGCGCACAAAGGAGGTATCTCTACAGCGCACAAAGGAGTACAGAAGGTATCTCTACAGCGCACAAAGGAGTACAGAAGGTATCTCTACAGCGCACAAAGGAGTACAGGAAATATCTATAGAACGTACAAAGGAGTACACGAGGTATCTCTACAGCGTACAAAGGAGTACAGAAGGTATCTCTTCAGCGCACAAAGGAGTACAGAAGGTATCTCTACAGCGCACAAAGGAGTACAGAAGGTATCTCTACAGCGCACAAAGGAGTACAGAAGGTATCTCTACAGCGCACAAAGGAGTACAGGAAATATCTCTAGAACGTACAAAGGAGTACACGAGGTATCTCTACAGCGTACAAAGGAGTACAGGAAATATCTCTAGAACGTACAAAGGAGTACACGAGGTTTCTCTACAGCGTACAAAGGAGTACAGAAGGTATCCCTACAGCGCACAAAGGAGTACAGAAGGTATCTCTACAGCGCACAAAGGAGTACAGAAGGTATCTCTACAGCGCACAAAGGAGTACAGAAGGTATCTCTACAGCGCACAAAGGAGTACAGGAAATATCTCTAGAACGTACAAAGGAGTACACGAGGTATCTCTACAGCGTACAAAGGAGTACAGAAGGTATCTCTACAGCGAACAAAGGAGTACAGAAGGTATCTCTACAGCGCACAAAGGAGTACAGAAGGTATCTCTACAGCGCACAAAGGAGTACAGAAGGTATCTCTACAGCGCACAAAGGAGTACAGGAAATATCTCTAGAACGTACAAAGGAGTACACGAGGTATCTCTACAGCGTACAAAGGAGTACAGAAGGTATCTCTACAGCGCACAAAGGAGTACAGAAGGTATCTCTACAGCGTACAAAGGAGTACAGGAAATATCTCTAGAACGCACAAAGGAGTACAGAAGGTCTCTACAGCGCACAAAGGAGTACAGAAGGTATCTCTACAGCGCACAAAGGAGTACAGGAAATATCTCTAGAACGTACAAAGGAGTACACGAGGTATCTCTACAGCGTACAAAGGAGTACAGAAGGTATCTCTACAGCGCACAAAGGAGTACAGAAGGTATCTCAACAGCGTACAAAGGAGTACAGAAGGTATCTCTACAGCGCACAAAGGAGTACAGAAGGTATCTCTACAGCGCACAAAGGAGTACAGAAGGTATCTCTACAGCGCACAAAGGAGTACAGGAAATATCTCTAGAACGTACAAAGGAGTACACGAGGTATCTCTACAGCGTACAAAGGAGTACAGAAGGTATCTCTACAGCGCACAAAGGAGTACAGAAGGTATCTCTACAGCGTACAAAAGAGTACAGAAGGTATCTCTACAGCGCACAAAGGAGTACAGAAGGTATCTCTACAGCGCACAAAGGAGTACAGAAGGTATCTCTACAGCGCACAAATGAGTACAGGAAATATCTCTAGAACGTACAAAGGAGTACACGAGGTATCTCTACAGCGCACAAAGGAGTACAGAAGGTATCTCTACAGCGCACAAAGGAGTACAGAAGGTATCTCTACAGCGCACAAAGGAGTACAGGAAATATCTCTAGAACGTACAAAGGAGTACAGAAGGTATCTCTACAGCGCACAAAGGAGTACAGAAGGTATCTCTACAGCGCACAAAGGAGTACAGAAGGTATCTCTACAGTGCACAAAGGAGTACACGAGGTATCTCTACAGCGTACAAAGGAGTACAGAAGGTATCTCTACAGCGCACAAAGGAGTACAGAAGGTATCTCTACAGCGCACAAAGGAGTACAGAAGGTATCTCTACAGCGCACAAAGGAGTACAGGAAATATCTCTAGAACGTACAAAGGAGTACAGAAGGTATCTCTACAGCGCACGAAGGAGTACAGAAGGTATCTCTACAGCGCACAAAGGAGTACAGAAGGTATCTCTACAGCGCACAAAGGAGTACAGAAGGTATCTCTACAGCGCACAAAGGAGTACAGAAGGTATCTCTACAGCGTACAAAGGAGTACAGAAGGTATCTCTACAGCGCACAAAGGAGTACAGAAGGTATCTCTACAGCGTACAAAGGAGTACAGAAGGTATCTCTACAGCGCACAAAGGAGTACAGAAGGTATCTCTACAGCGCACAAAGGAGTACAGAAGGTATCTCTACAGCGCACAAAGGAGTACAGGAAATATCTCTAGAACGTACAAAGGAGTACACGAGGTATCTCTACAGCGTACAAAGGAGTACAGAAGGTATCTCTACAGCGCACAAAGGAGTACAGAAGGTATCTCTACAGCGTACAAAGGAGTACAGAAGGTATCTCTACAGCGCACAAAGGAGTACAGAAGGTATCTCTACAGCGCACAAAGGAGTACAGGAAATATCTCTAGAACGTACAAAGGAGTACACGAGGTATCTCTACAGCGTACAAAGGAGTACAGAAGGTATCTCTACAGCGCACAAAGGAGTACAGAAGGTATCTCTACAGCGTACAAAGGAGTACAGGAAATATCTCTAGAACGTACAAAGGAGTACAGAAGGTATCTCTACATCGCACAAAGGAGTACAGAAGGTATCTCTACAGCGCACAAAGGAGTACAGGAAATATCTCTAGAACGTACAAAGGAGTACACGAGGTATCTCTACAGCGTACAAAGGAGTACAGAAGGTATCTCTACAGCGCACAAAGGAGTACAGAAGGTATCTCTACAGCGTACAAAAGAGTACAGAAGGTATCTCTACAGCGCACAAAGGAGTACAGAAGGTATCTCTACAGCGCACAAAGGAGTACAGTAGGTATCTCTACAGCGCACAAATGAGTACAGGAAATATCTCTAGAACGTACAAAGGAGTACACGAGGTATCTCTACAGCGCACAAAGGAGTACAGAAGGTATCTCTACAGCGCACAAAGGAGTACAGAAGGTATCTCTACAGCGCACAAAGGAGTACAGGAAATATCTCTAGAACGTACAAAGGAGTACAGAATGTATCTCTACAGCGCACAAAGGAGTACAGAAGGTATCTCTACAGCGCACAGAGGAGTACAGAAGGTATCTCTACAGTGCACAAAGGAGTACACGAGGTATCTCTACAGCGTACAAAGGAGTACAGAAGGTATCTCTACAGCGCATAAAGAAATACAGAAGGTATCTATACAGCGCACAAAGGAGTACAGAAGGTATCTCTACAGCGCACAAAGGAGTACACGAGGTATCTCTACAGCGTACAAAGGAGTACAGAAGGTATCTCTACAGCGCACAAAGGAGTACAGAAGGTATCTCTACAGCGCACAAAGGAGTACAGAAGGTATATCTACAGCGCACAAAGGAGTACAGGAAATATCTCTAGAACGTACAAAGGAGTACAGAAGGTATCTCTACAGCGCACAAAGGAGTACAGAAGGTATCTCTACAGCGCACAAAGGAGTACAGGAAATATCTCTAGAACGTACAAAGGAGTACAGAAGGAATCTCTACAGCGCACAAAGGAGTACAGAAGGTATCTCTACAGCGCACAAAGGAGTACAGAAGGTATCTCTACAGCGCACAAAGGAGTACACGAGGTATCTCTACAGCGTACAAAGGAGTACAGAAGGTATCTCTACAGCGCACAAAGGAGTACAGAAGGTATCTCTACAGCGCACAAAGGAGTACACGAGGTATCTCTACAGCGTACAAAGGAGTACAGAAGGTATCTCTACAGCGCACAAAGGAGTACAGAAGGTATCTCTACAGCGCACAAAGAAGTACAGAAGGTATCTCTACAGCGCACAAAGGAGTACAGAAGGTATCTCTACAGTGCACAAAGAAGTACAGGAAATATCTCTAGAACGTCCAAAGAGTACACGAGGTATCTCTACAGCGTACAAAGGAGTACAGAAGGTATCTCTACAGCGCACAAAGGAGTACAGAAGGTATCTCTACAGCGCACAAAGGAGTACAGGAAATATCTCTAGAACGTACAAAGGAGTACAGAAGGTATCTCTACAGCGCACAAAGGAGTACAGAAGGTATCTCTACAGCGCACAAAGGAGTACAGAAGGTATCTCTAGAGCGCACAAAGGAGTACACGAGGTATCTCTACAGCGTACAAAGGAGTACAGAAGGTATCTCTACAGCGCACAAAGGAGTACAGAAGGTATCTCTACAGCGCACAAAGGAGTACAGAAGGTATCTCTACAGCGCACAAAGGAGTACAGGAAATATCTCTAGAACGTACAAAGGAGTACAAAAGGTATCTCTACAGCGCACAAAGGAGTACAGAAGGTATCTCTACAGCGCACAAAGGAGTACAGAAGGTATCTCTACAGCGCACAAAGGAGTACAGGAAATATCTCTAGAACGTACAAAGGAGTACACGAGGTATCTCTACAGCGTACAAAGGAGTACAGAAGGTATCTCTACAGCGCACAAAGGAGTACAGAAGGTATCTCTACAGCGTACAAAGGAGTACAGAAGGTATCTCTACAGCGTACAAAGGAGTACAGAAGGTATCTCTACAGCGCACAAAGGAGTACAGAAGGTATCTCTACAGCGCACAAAGGGGTACAGAAGGTATCTCTACAGCGCACAAAGGAGTACAGGAAATATCTCTAGAACGTACAAAGGAGTACACGAGGTATCTCTACAGCGTACAAAGGAGTACAGAAGGTATCTCTACAGCGTACAAAGGAGTACAGAAGGTATCTCTACAGCGCACAAAGGAGTACAGAAGGTATCTCTACAGCGTACAAAGGAGTACAGAAGGTATCTCTACAGCGCACAAAGGAGTACAGAAGGTGTCTCTACAGCGCACAAAAGAGTACAGAAGGTATCTCTACAGCGCACAAAGGAGTACAGGAAATATCTCTAGAACGTACAAAGGAGTACACGAGGTATCTCTACAGCGTACAAAGGAGTACAGAAGGTATCTCTACAGCGCACAAAGGAGTACAGAAGGTATCTCTCCAGCGCACAAAGGAGTACAGAAGGTATCTCCACAGCGCACAAAGGAGTACAGGAAATATCTCTAGAACGTTCAAAGGAGTACACGAGGTATCTCTACAGCGTACAAAGGAGTACAGAAGGTATCTCTACATCGCACAAAGGAGTACAGGAAATATCTCTAGAACGTACAAAGAAGTACAGAAGGTATCTCTACAGCGCACAAAGGAGTACAGAAGGAATCTCTACAGCGCACAAAGGACTACAGAAGGTATCTCTACAGCGCACAAAAGAGTACAGAAGGTATCTCTACAGCGCACAAAGGAGTACAGGAAATATCTCTAGAACGTACAAAGGAGTACACGAGGTATCTCTACAGCGTACAAAGGAGTACAGAAGGTATCTCTACAGCGCACAAAGGAGTAGAGAAGGTATCTCTACAGCGCACAAAGGAGTACAGAAGGTATCTCTACAGCGCACAAAGGAGTACAGAAGGTATCTCTACAGCGCACAAAGGAGTACAGAAAATATCTCTAGAACGTACAAAGAAGTACACGAGGTATCTCTACAGCGTACAAAGGAGTACAGAAGGTATCTCTACAGCGCACAAAGGAGTACAGAAGGTATCTCTACAGCGCACAAAGGAGTACAGAAGGTATCTCTACAGCGCACAAAGGAGTACAGAAGGTATCTCTACAGCGCACAAAGGAGTACAGAAGGTAACTCTACAGCGCACGAAGGAGTACAGAAGGTATCTCTACAGCGCACAAAGGAGTACAGAAGGTATCTCTACAGCGTACAAAGGAGTACAGAAGGTATCTCTACAGCGCACAAAGGAGTACAGAAGGTATCTCTACAGCGTACAAAGGAGTACAGAAGGTGTCTCTACAGCGCACAAAGGAGTACAGAAGGTATCTCTACAGCGCACAAAGGAGTACAGAAGGTATCTCTACAGCGCACAAAGGAGTACAGGAAATATCTCTAGAACGTACAAAAGAGTACAGAAGGTATCTCTACAGCGCACAAAGGAGTACAGAAGGTATCTCTACAGCGCACAAAGGAGTACAGGAAATATCTCTAGAACGTACAAAGGAGTACACGAGGTATCTCTACAGCGCACAAAGGATTACAGAAGGTATCTCTACAGCGCACAAAGGAGTACAGAAGGTATCTCTACAGCGCACAAAGGAGTACAGAAGGTATCTCTACAGCGTACAAAGGAGTACAGAAGGTATCTCAACAGCGCACAAAGGAGTACAGAAGGTATCTCTACAGCGCACAAAGGAGTACAGAAGGTATCTCTACAGCGCACAAAGGAGTACAGGAAATATCTCTAGAACGTACAAAGGAGTACACGAGGTTTCTCTACAGCGTACAAAGGAGTACAGAAGGTATCTCTACAGCGCACAAAGGAGTACAGAAGGTATCTCAACAGCGCACAAAGGAGTACAGAAGGTATCTCTACAGCGCACAAAGGAGTACAGAAGGTATCTCTACAGCGCACAAAGGAGTACAGGAAATATCTCTAGAACGTACAAAGGAGTACAGGAGGTATCTCTACAGCGTACAAAGGAGTACAGAAGGTATCTCTACAGCGCACAAAGGAGTACAGAAGGTATCTCTACAGCGCACAAAGGAGTACAGAAGGTATCTCTACAGCGCACACAGGAGTACAGAAGGTATCTCTACAGCGCACAAAGGAGTACAGGAAATATCTCTAGAACGTACAAAGGAGTACACGAGGTATCTCTACAGCGTACAAAGGAGTACAGGAAATATCTCTAGAACGTACAAAGGAGTACACGAGGTATCTCTACAGCGTACAAAGGAGTACAGAAGGTATCTCTACAGCGCACAAAGGAGTACAGAAGGTATCTCTACAGCGTACAAAGGAGTACAGGAAATATCTCTAGAACGTACAAAGGAGTACAGAAGGTATCTCTACAGCGCACAAAGGAGTACAGAAGGTATCTCTACAGCGCACAAAGGAGTACAGAAGGTATCTCTACAGCGCACAAAGGAGTACAGAAGGTATCTCTACAGCGTACAAAGGAGTACAGAAGGTATCTCTACAGCGCACAAAGGAGTACAGAAGGTATCTCTACAGTGCACAAATGAGTACAGAAGGTATCTCCACAGCGCACAAAAGAGTACAGGAAATATCTCTAGAACGTACAAAGGAGTACACGAGGTATCTCTACAGCGTACAAAGGAGTACAGAAGGTATCTTTGTACAGAACGTACAAAAGAGTACAGAAGGTATCTCTACAGCGCACAAAGGAGTACAGAAGGTATCTCTACAGCGCACAAAGGAGTACAGAAGGTATCTCTACAGCGCACAAATGAGTACAGGAAATATCTCTAGAACGTACAAAGGAGTACAGAAGGTATCTCTACAGCGCACAAAGGAGTACAGAAGGTATCTCTACAGCGCACAAAGGAGTACAGGAAATATCTATAGAACGTACAAAGGAGTACACGAGGTATCTCTACAGCGTACAAAGGAGTACAGAAGGTATCTCTACAGCGAACAAAGGAGTACAGAAGGTATCTCTACAGCGCACAAAGGAGTACAGAAGGTATCTCTACAGCGCACAAAGGAGTACAGAAGGTATCTCTACAGCGCACAAAGGAGTACAGGAAATATCTCTAGAACGTACAAAGGAGTACACGAGGTATCTCGACAGCGTACAAAGGAGTACAGAAGGTATCTCTACAGCGCACAAAGGAGTACAGAAGGTATCTCTACAGCGTACAAAGGAGTACAGGAAATATCTCTAGAACGCACAAAGGAGTACAGAAGGTATCTCTACAGCGCACAAAGGAGTACAGAAGGTATCTCTACAGCGCACAAAGGAGTACAGGAAATATCTCTAGAACGTACAAAGGAGTACACGAGGTATCTCTACAGCGTACAAAGGAGTACAGAAGGTATCTCTACAGCGCACAAAGGAGTACAGAAGGTATCTCTACAGCGTACAAAGGAGTACAGAAGGTATCTCTACAGCGCACAAAGGAGTACAGAAGGTATCTCTACAGCGCACAAAGGAGTACAGAAGGTATCTCTACAGCGCACAAAGGAGTACAGGAAATATCTCTAGAACGTACAAAGGAGTACACGAGGTATCTCTACAGCGTACAAAGGAGTACAGAAGGTATCTCTACAGCGCACAAAGGAGTACAGAAGGTATCTCTACAGCGTACAAAAGAGTACAGAAGGTATCTCTACAGCGCACAAAGGAGTACAGAAGGTATCTCTACAGCGCACAAAGGAGTACAGAAGGTATCTCTACAGCGCGCAAATGAGTACAGGAAATATCTCTAGAACGTACAAAGGAGTACACGAGGTATCTCTACAGCGCACAAAGGAGTACAGAAGGTATCTCTACAGCGCACAAAGGAGTACAGAAGGTATCTCTACAGCGCACAAAGGAGTACAGGAAATATCTCTAGAACGTACAAAGGAGTACAGAAGGTATCTCTACAGCGCACAAAGGAGTACAGAAGGTATCTCAACAGCGCACAAAGGAGTACAGAAGGTATCTCTACAGTGCACAAAGGAGTACACGAGGTATCTCTACAGCGTACAAAGGAGTACAGAAGGTATCTCTACAGCGCACAAAGGAGTACAGAAGGTATCTCTACAGCGCACAAAGGAGTACAGAAGGTATCTCTACAGCGCACAAAGGAGTACAGGAAATATCTCTAGAACGTACAAAGGAATACAGAAGGTATCTCTACAGCGCACGAAGGAGTACAGAAGGTATCTCTACAGCGCACAAAGGAGTACAGAAGGTATCTCTACAGCGCACAAAGGAGTACAGAAGGTATCTCTACAGCGCACAAAGGAGTACAGAAGGTATCTCTACAGCGTACAAAGGAGTACAGAAGGTATCTCTACAGCGCACAAAGGAGTACAGAAGGTATCTCTACAGCGTACAAAGGAGTACAGAAGGTATCTCTACAGCGCACAAAGGAGTACAGAAGGTATCTATACAGCGCACAAAGGAGTACAGAAGGTATCTCTACAGCGCACAAAGGAGTACAGGAAATATCTCTAGAACGTACAAAGGAGTACACGAGGTATCTCTACAGCGTACAAAGGAGTACAGAAGGTATCTCTACAGCGCACAAAGGAGTACAGAAGGAATCTCTACAGCGTACAAAGGAGTACAGAAGGTATCTCTACAGCGCACAAAGGAGTACAGAAGGTATCTCTACAGCGCACAAAGGAGTACAGGAAATATCTCTAGAACGTACAAAGGAGTACACGAGGTATCTCTACAGCGTACAAAGGAGTACAGAAGGTATCTCTACAGCGCACAAAGGAGTACAGAAGGTATCTCTACAGCGTACAAAGCAGTACAGGAAATATCTCTAGAACGTACAAAGGAGTACAGAAGGTATCTCTACATCGCACAAAGGAGTACAGAAGGTATCTCTACAGCGCACAAAGGAGTACAGGAAATATCTCTAGAACGTACAAAGGAGTACACGAGGTATCTCTACAGCGTACAAAGGAGTACAGAAGGTATCTCTACAGCGCACAAAGGAGTACAGAAGGTATCTCTACAGCGCATAAAGAAATACAGAAGGTATCTATACAGCGCACAAAGGAGTACAGAAGGTATCTCTACAGCGCACAAAGGAGTACACGAGGTATCTCTACAGCGTACAAAAGAGTACAGAAGGTATCTCTACAGCGCACAAAGGAGTACAGAAGGTATCTCTACAGCGCACAAAGGAGTACAGAAGGTATATCTACAGCGCACAAAGGAGTACAGGAAATATCTCTAGAACGTACAAAGGAGTACAGAAGGTATCTCTACAGCGCACAAAGGAGTACAGAAGGTATCTCTACAGCGCACAAAGGAGTACAGGAAATATCTCTAGAACGTACAAAGGAGTACAGAAGGAATCTCTACAGCGCACAAAGGAGTACAGAAGGTATCTCTACAGCGCACAAAGGAGTACAGAAGGTATCTCTACAGCGCACAAAGGAGTACACGAGGTATCTCTACAGCGTACAAAGGAGTACAGAAGGTATCTCTACAGCGCACAAAGGAGTACAGAAGGTATCTCTACAGCGCACAAAGGAGTACACGAGGTATCTCTACAGCGTACAAAGGAGTACAGAAGGTATCTCTACAGCGCACAAAGGAGTACAGAAGGTATCTCTACAGCGCACAAAGAAGTACAGAAGGTATCTCTACAGCGCACAAAGGAGTACAGAAGGTATCTCTACAGTGCACAAAGAAGTACAGGAAATATCTCTAGAACGTCCAAAGAGTACACGAGGTATCTCTACAGCGTACAAAGGAGTACAGAAGGTATCTCTACAGCGCACAAAGGAGTACAGAAGGTATCTCTACAGCGCACAAAGGAGTACAGGAAATATCTCTTGAACGTACAAAGGAGTACAGAAGGTATCTCTACAGCGCACAAAGGAGTACAGAAGGTATCTCTACAGCGCACAAAGGAGTACAGAAGGTATCTCTAGAGCGCACAAAGGAGTACACGAGGTATCTCTACAGCGTACAAAGGAGTACAGAAGGTATCTCTACAGCGCACAAAGGAGTACAGAAGGTATCTCTACAGCGCACAAAGGAGTACAGAAGGTATCTCTACAGCGCACAAAGGAGTACAGGAAATATATCTAGAACGTACAAAGGAGTACAAAAGGTATCTCTACAGCGCACAAAGGAGTACAGAAGGTATCTCTACAGCGCACAAAGGAGTACAGAAGGTATCTCTACAGCGCACAAAGGAGTACAGGAAATATCTCTAGAACGTACAAAGGAGTACACGAGGTATCTCTACAGCGTACAAAGGAGTAATGAAGGTATCTCTACAGCGCACAAAGGAGTACAGAAGGTATCTCTACAGCGTACAAAGGAGTACAGAAGGTATCTCTACAGCGTACAAAGGAGTACAGAAGGTATCTCTACAGCGCAGAAAGGAGTACAGAAGGTATCTCTACAGCGCACAAAGGGGTACAGAAGGTATCTCTACAGCGCACAAAGGAGTACAGGAAATATCTCTAGAACGTACAAAGGAGTACACGAGGTATCTCTACAGCGTACAAAGGAGTACAGAAGGTATCTCTACAGCGTACAAAGGAGTACAGAAGGTATCTCTACAGCGCACAAAGGAGTACAGAAGGTATCTCTACAGCGTACAAAGGAGTACAGAAGGTATCTCTACAGCGCACAAAGGAGTACAGAAGGTGTCTCTACAGCGCACAAAAGAGTACAGAAGGTATCTCTACAGCGCACAAAGGAGTACAGGAAATATCTCTACAACGTACAAAGGAGTACACGAGGTATCTCTACAGCGTACAAAGGAGTACAGAAGGTATCTCTACAGCGCACAAAGGAGTACAGAAGGTATCTCTCCAGCGCACAAAGGAGTACAGAAGGTATCTCCACAGCGCACAAAGGAGTACAGGAAATATCTCTAGAACGTTCAAAGGAGTACACGAGGTATCTCTACAGCGTACAAAGGAGTACAGAAGGTATCTCTACATCGCACAAAGGAGTACAGGAAATATCTCTAGAACGTACAAAGAAGTACAGAAGGTATCTCTACAGCGCACAAAGGAGTACAGAAGGAATCTCTACAGCGCACAAAGGAGTACAGAAGGTATCTCTACAGCGCACAAAAGAGTACAGAAGGTATCTCTACAGCGCACAAAGGAGTACAGGAAATATCTCTAGAACGTACAAAGGAGTACACGAGGTATCTCTACAGCGTACAAAGGAGTACAGAAGGTATCTCTACAGCGCACAAAGGAGTACAGAAGGTATCTCTACAGCGCACAAAGGAGTACAGAAGGTATCTCTACAGCGCACAAAGGAGTACAGAAGGTATCTCTACAGCGCACAAAGGAGTACAGGAAATATCTCTAGAACGTACAAAGAAGTACACGAGGTATCTCTACAGCGTACAAAGGAGTACAGAAGGTATCTCTACAGCGCACAAAGGAGTACAGAAGGTATCTCTACAGCGCACAAAGGAGTACAGAAGGTATCTCTACAGCGCACAAAGGAGTACAGAAGGTATCTCTACAGCGCACAAAGGAGTACAGAAGGTAACTCTACAGCGCACAAAGGAGTACAGAAGGTATCTCTACAGCGCACAAAGGAGTACAGAAGGTATCTCTTCAGCGTACAAAGGAGTACAGAAGGTATCTCTACAGCGCACAAAGGAGTACAGAAGGTATCTCTACAGCGTACAAAGGAGTACAGAAGGTGTCTCTACAGCGCACAAAGGAGTACAGAAGGTATCTCTATAGCGCACAAAGGAGTACAGAAGGTATCTCTACAGCGCACAAAGGAGTACAGGAAATATCTCTAGAACGTACAAAGGAGTACAGAAGGTATCTCTACAGCGCACAAAGGAGTACAGAAGGTATCTCTACAGCGCACAAAGGAGTACAGGAAATATCTCTAGAACGTACAAAGGAGTACACGAGGTATCTCTACAGCGCACAAAGGATTACAGAAGGTATCTCAACAGCGCACAAAGGAGTACAGAAGGTATCTCTACAGCGCACAAAGGAGTACAGAAGGTATCTCTACAGCGTACAAAGGAGTACAGAAGGTATCTCAACAGCGCACAAAGGAGTACAGAAGGTATCTCTACAGCGCACAAAGGAGTACAGAAGGTATCTCTACAGCGCACAAAGGAGTACAGGAAATATCTCTAGAACGTACAAAGGAGTACACGAGGTTTCTCTACAGCGTACAAAGGAGTACAGAAGGTATCTCTACAGCGCACAAAGGAGTACAGAAGGTATCTCAACAGCGCACAAAGGAGTACAGAAGGTATCTCTACAGCGCACAAAGGAGTACAGAAGGTATCTCTACAGCGCACAAAGGAGTACAGGAAATATCTCTAGAACGTACAAAGGAGTACAGGAGGAATCTCTACAGCGTACAAAGGAGTACAGAAGGTATCTCTACAGCGCACAAAGGAGTACAGAAGGTATCTCTACAGCGCACAAAGGAGTACAGAAGGTATCTCTACAGCGCACAAAGGAGTACAGAAGGTATCTCTACAGCGCACAAAGGAGTACAGGAAATATCTCTAGAACGTACAAAGGAGTACACGAGGTATCTCTACAGCGTACAAAGGAGTACAGGAAATATCTCTAGAACGTACAAAGGAGTACACGAGGTATCTCTACAGCGTACAAAGGAGTACAGAAGGTATCTCTACAGCGCACAAAGGAGTACAGAAGGTATCTCTACAGCGTACAAAGGAGTACAGGAAATATCTCTAGAACGTACAAAGGAGCACAGAAGGTATCTCTACAGCGCACAAAGGAGTACAGAAGGTATCTCTACAGCGCACAAAGGAGTACAGAAGGTATCTCTACAGCGCACAAAGGAGTACAGAAGGTATCTCTACAGCGTACAAAGGAGTACAGAAGGTATCTCTACAGCGCACAAAGGAGTACAGAAGGTATCTCTACAGCGCACAAATGAGTACAGAAGGTATCTCCACAGCGCACAAAAGAGTACAGGAAATATCTCTAGAACGTACAAAGGAGTACACGAGGTATCTCTACAGCGTACAAAGGAGTACAGAAGGTATCTTTGTACAGAACGTACAAAAGAGTACAGAAGGTATCTCTACACCGCACAAAGGAGTACAGAAGGTATCTCTACAGCGCACAAAGGAGTACAGAAGGTATCTCTACAGCGCACAAATGAGTACAGGAAATATCTCTAGAACGTACAAAGGAGTACACGAGGTATCTCTACAGCGCACAAAGGAGTACAGAAGGTATCTCTACAGCGCACAAAGGAGTACAGGAAATATCTCTAGAACGTACAAAGGAGTACACGAGGTATCTCTACAGCGTACAAAGGAGTACAGAAGGTATCTCTACAGCGCACAAAGGAGTACAGAAGGTATCTCTACAGCGTACAAAGGAGTACAGGAAATATCTCTTGAACGTACAAAGGAGTACAGAAGGTATCTCTACAGCGCACAAAGGAGTACAGAAGGTATCTCTACAGCGCACAAAGGAGTACAGGAAATATCTCTAGAACGTACAAAGGAGTACACGAGGTATCTCTACAGCGTACAAAGGAGTACAGAAGGTATCTCTACAGCGCACAAAGGAGTACAGAAGGTATCTCTACAGCGCACAAAGGAGTACAGAAGGTATCTCTACAGCGCACAAAGGAGTACAGAAGGTATCTCTACAGCGCACAAAGGAGTACAGGAAATATCTCTAGAACGTACAAAGGAGTACACGAGGTATCTCTACAGCGTACAAAGGAGTACAGAAGGTATCTCTACAGCGCACAAAGGAGTACAGAAGGTATCTCTACAGCGCACAAAGGAGTACAGAAGGTATCTCTACAGCGCACAAAGGAGTACAGAAGGTATCTCTACAGCGCACAAAGGAGTACAGAAGGTAACTCTACAGCGCACAAAGGAGTACAGAAGGTATCTCTACAGCGCACAAAGGAGTACAGAAGGTATCTCTACAGCGTACAAAGGAGTACAGAAGGTATCTCTACAGCGCACAAAGGAGTACAGGAAATATCTCTAGAACGTACAAAGGAGTACAGAAGGTATCTCTACAGCGCACAAAGGAGTACAGAAGGAATCTCTACAGCGCACAAAGGAGTACAGGAAATATCTCTAGAACGTACAAAGGAGTACACGAGGTATCTCTACAGCGCACAAAGGATTACAGAAGGTATCTCTACAGCGCACAAAGGAGTACAGAAGGTATCTCTACAGCGCACAAAGGAGTACAGAAGGTATCTCTACAGCGTACAAAGGAGTACAGAAGGTATCTCAACAGCGCACAAAGGAGTACAGAAGGTATCTCTACAGCGCACAAAAGAGTACAGAAGGTATCTCTACAGCGCACAAAGGAGTACAGGAAATATCTCTAGAACGTACAAAGGAGTACACGAGGTTTCTCTACAGCGTACAAAGGAGTACAGAAGGTATCTCTACAGCGCACAAAGGAGTACAGAAGGTATCTCAACAGCGCACAAAGGAGTACAGAAGGTATCTCTACAGCGCACAAAGGAGTACAGAAGGTATCTCTACAGCGCACAAAGGAGTACAGGAAATATCTCTAGAACGTACAAAGGAGTACACGAGGTATCTCTACAGCGTACAAAGGAGTACAGAAGGTATCTCTACAGCGCACAAAGGAGTACAGAAGGTATCTCTACAGCGCACAAAGGAGTACAGAAGGTATCTCTACAGCGCACAAAGGAGTACAGAAGGTATCTCTACAGCGCACAAAGGAGTACAGGAAATATCTCTAGAACGTACAAAGGAGTACACGAGGTATCTCTACAGCGTACAAAGGAGTACAGGAAATATCTCTAGAACGTACAAAGGAGTACACGAGGTATCTCTACAGCGTACAAAGGAGTACAGAAGGTATCTCTACAGCGCACAAAGGAGTACAGAAGGTATCTCTACAGCGTACAAAGGAGTACAGAAGGTATCTCTACAGCGTACAAAGGAGTACAGAAGGTATCTCTACAGCGCACAAAGGAGTACAGAAGGTATCTCTACAGCGTACAAAGGAGTACAGAAGGTATCTCTACAGCGCACAAAGGAGTACAGAAGGTATCTCTACAGCGTACAAAGGAGTACAGAAGGTGTCTCTACAGCGCACAAAGGAGTACAGAAGGTATCTCTACAGCGCACAAAGGAGTACAGAAGGTATCTCTACAGCGCACAAAGGAGTACAGGAAATATCTCTAGAACGTACAAAGGAGTACAGAAGGTATCTCTACAGCGCACAAAGGAGTACAGAAGGTATCTCTACAGCGCACAAAGGAGTACAGGAAATATCTCTAGAACGTACAAAGGAGTACACGAGGTATCTCTACAGCGCACAAAGGATTACAGAAGGTATCTCTACAGCGCACAAAGGAGTACAGAAGGTATCTCTACAGCGCACAAAGGAGTACAGAAGGTATCTCTACAGCGTACAAAGGAGTACAGAAGGTATCTCAACAGCGCACAAAGGAGTACAGAAGGTATCTCTACAGCGCACAAAGGAGTACAGAAGGTATCTCTACAGCGCACAAAGGAGTACAGGAAATATCTCTAGAACGTACAAAGGAGTACACGAGGTTTCTCTACAGCGTACAAAGGAGTACAGAAGGTATCTCTACAGCGCACAAAGGAGTACAGAAGGTATCTCAACAGCGCACAAAGGAGTACAGAAGGTATCTCTACAGCGCACAAAGGAGTACAGAAGGTATCTCTACAGCGCACAAAGGAGTACAGGAAATATCTCTAGAACGTACAAAGGAGTACAGGAGGAATCTCTACAGCGTACAAAGGAGTACAGAAGGTATCTCTACAGCGCACAAAGGAGTACAGAAGGTATCTCTACAGCGCACAAAGGAGTACAGAAGGTATCTCTACAGCGCACAAAGGAGTACAGAAGGTATCTCTACAGCGCACAAAGGAGTACAGGAAATATCTCTAGACTGTACAAAGGAGTACACGAGGTATCTCTACAGCGTACAAAGGAGTACAGGAAATATCTCTAGAACGTACAAAGGAGTACACGAGGTATCTCTACAGCGTACAAAGGAGTACAGAAGGTATCTCTACAGCGCACAAAGGAGTACAGAAGGTATCTCTACAGCGTACAAAGGAGTACAGGAAATATCTCTAGAACGTACAAAGGAGCACAGAAGGTATCTCTACAGCGCACAAAGGAGTACAGAAGGTATCTCTACAGCGCACAAAGGAGTACAGAAGGTATCTCTACAGCGCACAAAGGAGTACAGAAGGTATCTCTACAGCGTACAAAGGAGTACAGAAGGTATCTCTACAGCGCACAAAGGAGTACAGAAGGTATCTCTACAGCGCACAAATGAGTACAGAAGGTATCTCCACAGCGCACAAAAGAGTACAGGAAATATCTCTAGAACGTACAAAGGAGTACACGAGGTATCTCTACAGCGTACAAAGGAGTACAGAAGGTATCTTTGTACAGAACGTACAAAAGAGTACAGAAGGTATCTCTACAGCGCACAAAGGAGTACAGAAGGTATCTCTACAGCGCACAAAGGAGTACAGAAGGTATCTCTACAGCGCACAAATGAGTACAGGAAATATCTCTAGAACGTACAAAGGAGTACACGAGGTATCTCTACAGCGCACAAAGGAGTACAGAAGGTATCTCTACAGCGCACAAAGGAGTACAGGAAATATCTCTAGAACGTACAAAGGAGTACACGAGGTATCTCTACAGCGTACAAAGGAGTACAGAAGGTATCTCGACAGCGCACAATGGAGTACAGAAGGTATCTCTACAGCGTACAAAGGAGTACAGGAAATATCTCTTGAACGTACAAAGGAGTACAGAAGGTATCTCTACAGCGCACAAAGGAGTACAGAAGGTATCTCTACAGCGCACAAAGGAGTACAGGAAATATCTCTAGAACGTACAAAGGAGTACACGAGGTATCTCTACAGCGTACAAAGGAGTACAGAAGGTATCTCTACAGCGCACAAAGGAGTACAGAAGGTATCTCTACAGCGCACAAAGGAGTACAGAAGGTATCTCTACAGCGCACAAAGGAGTACAGAAGGTATCTCTACAGCGCACAAAGGAGTACAGGAAATATCTCTAGAACGTACAAAGGAGTACACGAGGTATCTCTACAGCGTACAAAGGAGTACAGAAGGTATCTCTACAGCGCACAAAGGAGTACAGAAGGTATCTCTACAGCGCACAAAGGAGTACAGAAGGTATCTCTACAGCGCACAAAGGAGTACAGAAGGTATCTCTACAGCGCACAAAGGAGTACAGAAGGTAACTCTACAGCGCACAAAGGAGTACAGAAGGTATCTCTACAGCGCACAAAGGAGTACAGAAGGTATCTCTAAAGCGCACAAAGGAGTAAAGAAGGTATCTCTACAGCGTACAAAGGAGTACAGAAGGTATCTCTACAGCGCACAAAGGAGTACAGAAGATATCTCTACAGCGCACAAAGGAGTACAGAAGGTATCTCTACAGCGCACAAAGGAGAACAGGAAATATCTCTAGAACGTACAAAGGAGTACACGAGGAATCTCTACAGCGTACAAAGGAGTACAGAAGGTATCTCTACAGCGCACAAAGGAGTACAGAAGGTATCTCTACAGCGCACAAAGTAGTACAGGAAATATCTCTAGAACGTACAAAGGAGTACACGAGGTATCTCTACAGCGTACAAAGGAGTACAGAAGGTATCTCTACAGCGCACAAAGGAGTACAGAAGGTATCTCTACAGCGTACAAAGGAGTACAGAAGGTATCTCTACAGTGCACAAAGGAGTACACGAGGTATCTCTACAGCGTACAAAGGAGTACAGAAGGTATCTCTACAGCGCACAAAGGAGTACAGAAGGTATCTCTACAGCGCACAAAGGAGTACAGAAGGTATCTCTACAGCGCACAAAGGAGTACAGAAGGTATCTCTACAGCGCACAAAGGAGTACAGAAGGTATCTCTACAGCGCACAAAGGAGTACAGGAAATATCTCTAGAACGTACAAAGGAGAACACGAGGTATCTCTACAGCGCACAAAGGAGTACAGGAAATATCTCTAGAACGTACAAAGGAGTACACGAGGTATCTCTACAGCGTACAAAGGAGTACAGAAGGTATCTCTACAGCGCACAAAGGAGTACACGAGGTATCTCTACAGCGTACAAAGGAGTACAGAAGGTATCTCTACAGCGCACAAAAGAGTACAGGAAATATCTCTAGAACGTACAAAGGAGTACAGAAGGTATCTCTACAGCGCACAAAGGAGTACAGAAGGTATCTCTACAGCGCACAAAGGAGTACAGAAGGTATCTCTACAGCGCACAAAGGAGTACACGAGGTATCTCTACAGCGTACAAAGGAGTACAGAAGGTATCTCTACAGCGCACAAAGGAGTACAGAAGGTATCTCTACAGCGCACAAAGGAGTACAGAAGGTATCTCTACAGCGCACAAAGGAGTACAGAAGGTATCTCTACAGCGCACAAAGGAGTACAGAAGGTATCTCTACAGCGCACAAAGCAAAGGAGTACAGGAAATATCTCTAGAACGTACAAAGGAGTACACGAGGTATCTCTACAGCGTACAAAGGAGTACAGAAGGTATCTCTACAGTGCACAAAGGAGTACAGGAAATATCTCTAGAACGTACAGAGGAGTACACGAGGTATCTCTACAGCGCACAAAGGAGTACAGAAGGTATCTCTACAGCGCACAAAGGAGTACAGGAAATATCTCTAGAACGTACAGAGGAGTACACGAGGTATCTCTACAGCGCACAAAGGAGTACAGAAGGTATCTCGACAGCGCACATAGGAGTACAGAAGGTATCTCTAGAGCGCACAAAGGAGTACAGAAGGTATCTCTACAGCGTACAAAGGAGTACAGAAGGTATCTCTACAGCGCACAAAGGAGTACAGAAGGTATCTCTACAGCGCACAAAGGAGTACAGGAAATATCTCTAGAACGTACAAAGGAGTACACGAGGTATCTCTACAGCGTACAAAGGAGTACACGAGGTATCTCTACAGCGTAAAAAGGAGTACAGAAGGTATCTCTACAGCGCACAAAGGAGTACAGAAGGTATCTCTACAGCGCACAAAGAAGTACAGAAGGTATCTCTACAGCGCACAAAGGAGTACAGAAGGTATCTCTACAGCGCACAAAGGAGTACACGAGGTATCTCTACAGCGTACAAAGGAGTACAGAAGGTATCTCTAAAGCGCACAAAGGAGTAAAGAAGGTATCTCTACAGCGTACAAAGGAGTACAGAAGGTATCTCTACAGCGCACAAAGGAGTACAGAAGATATCTCTACAGTGCACAAAGGAGTACAGAAGGTATCTCTACAGCGCACAAAGGAGTACAGGAAATATCTCTAGAACGTACAAAGGAGTACACGAGGAATCTCTACAGCGTACAAAGGAGTACAGAAGGTATCTCTACAGCGCACAAAGGAGTACACGAGGTATCTCTACAGCGTACAAAGGAGTACAGAAGGTATCTCTACAGCGCACAAAGGAGTACAGGAAATATCTCTAGAACGTACAAAGGATTACAGAAGGTATCTCTACAGCGCACAAAGGAGTACAGAAGGTATCTCTACAGCGCACAAAGGAGTACAGAAGGTATCTCTACAGCGCACAAAGGAGTACACGAGGTATCTCTACAGCGTACAAAGGAGTACAGAAGGTATCTCTACAGCGCACAAAGGAGTACAGGAAATATCTCTAGAACGTACAAAGGAGTACAAAAGGTATCTCTACAGCGCACAAAGTAGTACAGAAGGTATCTCTACAGCGCACAAAAGAGTACAGAAGGTATCTCTACAGCGCACAAAGGAGTACACGAGGTATCTCTACAGCGTACAAAGGAGTACAGAAGGTATCTCTACAGCGCACAAAGGAGTACAGAAGGTATCTCTACAGCGCACAAAGGAGTACAGAAGGTATCTCTACAGCGCACAAAGGAGTACAGAAGGTATCTCTACAGCGCACAAAGGAGTACAGAAGGTATCTCTACAGCGCACAAAGGAGTACAGGAAATATCTCTAGAACGTACAAAGGAGAACACGAGGTATCTCTACAGCGCACAAAGGAGTACAGGAAATATCTCTAGAACGTACAAAGGAGTACACGAGGTATCTCTACAGCGTACAAAGGAGTACAGAAGGTATCTCTACAGCGCACAAAGGAGTACACGAGGTATCTCTACAGCGTACAAAGGAGTACAGAAGGTATCTCTACAGCGCACAAAGGAGTACAGGAAATATCTCTAGAACGTACAAAGGAGTACAGAAGGTATCTCTACAGCGCACAAAGGAGTACAGAAGGTATCTCTACAGCGCACAAAGGAGTACAGAAGGTATCTCTACAGCGCACAAAGGAGTACACGAGGTATCTCTACAGCGTACAAAGGAGTACAGAAGGTATCTCTACAGCGCACAAAGGAGTACAGAAGGTATCTCTACAGCGCACAAAGGAGTACAGAAGGTATCTCTACAGCGCACAAAGGAGTACAGAAGGTATCTCTACAGCGCACAAAGGAGTACAGAAGGTATCTCTACAGCGCACAAAGCAAAGGAGTACAGGAAATATCTCTAGAACGTACAAAGGAGTACACGAGGTATCTCTACAGCGTACAAAGGAGTACAGAAGGTATCTCTACAGCGCACAAAGGAGTACAGGAAATATCTCTAGAACGTACAGAGGAGTACACGAGGTATCTCTACAGCGCACAAAGGAGTACAGAAGGTATCTCTACAGCGCACAAAGGAGTACAGGAAATATCTCTAGAACGTACAGAGGAGTACACGAGGTATCTCTACAGCGTACAAAGGAGTACAGAAGGTATCTCTACAGCGCACATAGGAGTACAGAAGGTATCTCTAGAGCACACAAAGGAGTACAGAAGGTATCTCTACAGCGTACAAAGGAGTACAGAAGGTATCTCTACAGCGCACAAAGGAGTACAGAAGGTATCTCTACAGCGCACAAAGGAGTACAGGAAATATCTCTAGAACGTACAAAGGAGTACACGAGGTATCTCTACAGCGTACAAAGGAGTACACGAGGTATCTCTACAGCGTAAAAAGGAGTACAGAAGGTATCTCTACAGCGCACAAAGGAGTACAGAAGGTATCTCTACAGCGCACAAAGAAGTACAGAAGGTATCTCTACAGCGCACAAAGGAGTACAGAAGGTATCTCTACAGCGCACAAAGGAGTACACGAGGTATCTCTACAGCGTACAAAGGAGTACAGAAGGTATCTCTAAAGCGCACAAAGGAGTAAAGAAGGTATCTCTACAGCGTACAAAGGAGTACAGAAGGTATCTCTACAGCGCACAAAGGAGTACAGAAGATATCTCTACAGCGCACAAAGGAGTACAGAAGGTATCTCTACAGCGCACAAAGGAGTACAGGAAATATCTCTAGAACGTACAAAGGAGTACACGAGGAATCTCTACAGCGTACAAAGGAGTACAGAAGGTATCTCTACAGCGCACAAAGGAGTACAGAAGGTATCTCTACAGCGCACAAAGGAGTACAGAAGGTATCTCTACAGCGCACAAAGGAGTACAGGAAATATCTCTAGAACGTACAAAGGAGTACACGAGGTATCTCTACAGCGTACAAAGGAGTACAGAAGGTATCTCTACAGCGCACAAAGGAGTACAGGAAATATCTCTAGAACGTACAAAGGAGTACACGAGGTATCTCTACAGCGCACAAAGGATTACAGAAGGTATCTCTACAGCGCACAAAGGAGTACAGAAGGTATCTCTACAGCGCACAAAGGAGTACAGAAGGTATCTCTACAGCGTACAAAGGAGTACAGAAGGTATCTCAACAGCGCACAAAGGAGTACAGAAGGTATCTCTACAGCGCACAAAGGAGTACAGAAGGTATCTCTACAGCGCACAAAGGAGTACAGGAAATATCTCTAGAACGTACAAAGGAGTACACGAGGTTTCTCTACAGCGTACAAAGGAGTACAGAAGGTATCTCTACAGCGCACAAAGGAGTACAGAAGGTATCTCTACAGCGCACGAAGGAGTACAGAAGGTATCTCTACAGCGCACAAAGGAGTACAGAAGGTATCTCTACAGCGCACAAAGGAGTACAGGAAATATCTCTAGAACGTACAAAGGAGTACACGAGGTATCTCTACAGCGTACAAAGGAGTACAGAAGGTATCTCTACAGCGCACAAAGGAGTACAGAAGGTATCTCTACAGCGCACAAAGGAGTACAGAAGGTATCTCTACAGCGCACAAAGGAGTACAGAAGGTATCTCTACAGCGCACAGAGAAGTACAGGAAATATCTCTAGAACGTACAAAGGAGTACACGAGGTATCTCTACAGCGTACGAAGGAGTACAGAAGGTATCTCTACAGCGCACAAAGGAGTACAGAAGGTATCTCTACAGCGTACAAAGGAGTACAGGAAATATCTCTAGAACGCACAAAGGAGTACAGAAGGTATCTCTACAGCGCACAAAGGAGTACAGAAGGTATCTCTACAGCGCACAAAGGAGTACAGGAAATATCTCTAGAACGTACAAAGGAGTACACGAGGTATCTCTACAGCGTACAAAGGAGTACAGAAGGTATCTCTACAGCGCACAAAGGAGTACAGAAGGTATCTCTACAGCGTACAAAGGAGTACAGAAGGTATCTCTGCAGCGCACAAAGGAGTGCAGAAGGTATCTCTACAGCGCACAAAGGAGTACAGAAGGTATCTCTACAGCGCACAAAGGAGTACAGGAAATATCTCTAGAACGTACAAAGGAGTACACGAGGTATCTCTACAGCGTACAAAGGAGTACAGAAGGTATCTCTACAGCGCACAAAGGAGTACAGAAGGTATCTCTACAGCGTACAAAAGAGTACAGAAGGTATCTCTACAGCGCTCAAAGGAGTACAGAAGGTATCTCTACAGCGCACAAAGGAGTACAGAAGGTATCTCTACAGCGCACAAATGAGTACAGGAAATATCTCTAGAACGTACAAAGGAGTACACGAGGTATCTCTACAGCGCACAAAGGAGTACAGAAGGTATCTCTAAAGCGCACAAAGGAGTACAGAAGGTATCTCTACAGCGCACAAAGGAGTACAGGAAATATCTCTAGAACGTACAAAGGAGTACAGAAGGTATATCTACAGCGCACAAAGGAGTACAGAAGGTATCTCTACAGCGCACAAAGGAGTACAGAAGGTATCTCTACAGTGCACAAAGGAGTACCCGAGGTATCTCTACAGCGTACAAAGGAGTACAGAAGGTATCTCTACAGCGCACAAAGGAGTACAGAAGGTATCTCTACAGCGCACAAAGGAGTACAGAAGGTATCTCTACAGCGCACAAAGGAGTACAGGAAATATCTCTAGAACGTACAAAGGAGTACAGAAGGTATCTCTACAGCGCACAAAGGAGTACAGAAGGTATCTCTACAGCGCACGAAGGAGTACAGAAGGTATCTCTACAGCGCACAAAGGAGTACAGAAGGTATCTCTACAGCGCACAAAGGAGTACAGAAGGTATCTCTACAGCGTACAAAGGAGTACAGAAGGTATCTGTACAGCGCACAAAGGAGTACAGAAGGAATCTCTACAGCGCACAAAGGAGTACAGAAGGTATCTCTACAGCGCACAAAGGAGTACAGAAGGTATCTCTACAGCGCACAAAGGAGTACAGAAGGTATCTCTACAGTGCACAAAGGAGTACAGGAAATATCTCTAGAACGTACAAAGGAGTACACGAGGTATCTCTACAGCGTACAAAGGAGTACAGAAGGTATCTCTACAGCGCACAAAGGAGTACAGAAGGTATCTCTACAGCATACAAAGGAGTACAGAAGGTATCTCTACAGCGCACAAAGGAGTACAGAAGGTATCTCTACAGCGCACAAAGGAGTACAGGAAATATCTCTAGAACGTACAAAGGAGTACACGAGGTATCTCTACAGCGTACAAAGGAGTACAGAAGGTATCTCTACAGCGCACAAAGGAGTACAGAAGGTATCTCTACAGCGTACAAAGAAGTACAGGAAATATCTCTAGAACGTACAAAGGAGTACAGAAGGTATCTCTACAGCGCACAAAGGAGTACAGAAGGTATCTCTACAGCGCACAAAGGAGTACAGGAAATATCTCTAGAACGTACAAAGGAGTACACGAGGTATCTCTACAGCGTACAAAGGAGTACAGAAGGTATCTCTACAGCGCACAAAGGAGTACAGAAGGTATCTCTACAGCGTACAAAAGAGTACAGAAGGTATCTCTACAGCGCACAAAGGAGTACAGAAGGTATCTCTACAGCGCACAAAGGAGTACAGAAGGTATCTCTACAGCGCACAAATGAGTACAGGAAATATCTCTAGAACGTACAAAGGAGTACACGAGGTATCTCTACAGCGCACAAAGGAGTACAGAAGGTATCTCTACAGCGCACAAAGGAGTACAGAAGGTATCTCTACAGCGCACAAAGGAGTACAGGAAATATCTCTAGAACGTACAAAGGAGTACAGAAGGTATCTCTACAGCGCACAAAGGAGTACAGAAGGTATCTCTACAGCGCACAAAGGAGTACAGAAGGTATCTCTACAGTGCACAAAGGAGTACACGAGGTATCTCTACAGCGTACAAAGGAGTACAGAATGTATCTCTACAGCGCATAAAGGAGTACAGAAGGTATCTATACAGCGCACAAAGGAGTACAGAAGGTATCTCTACAGCGCACAAAGGAGTACACGAGGTATCTCTACAGCGTACAAAGGAGTACAGAAGGTATCTCTACAGCGCACAAAGGAGTACAGAAGGTATCTCTACAGCGCACAAAGGAGTACAGAAGGTATCTCTACAGCGCACAAAGGAGTACAGGAAATATCTCTAGAACGTACAAAGGAGTACAGAAGGTATCTCTACAGCGCACAAAGGAGTACAGAAGGTATCTCTACAGCGCACAAAGGAGTACAGGAAATATCTCTAGAACGTACAAAGGAGTACAGAAGGTATCTCTACAGCGCACAAAGGAGTACAGAAGGTATCTCTACAGCGCACAAAGGAGTACAGAAGGTATCTCTACAGCGCACAAAGGAGTACACGAGGTATCTCTACAGCGTACAAAGGAGTACAGAAGGTATCTCTACAGCGCACAAAGGAGTACAGAAGGTATCTCTACAGCGCACGAAGGAGTACACGAGGTATCTCTACAGCGCACAAAGGAGTACAGAAGGTATCTCTACAGTGCACAAAGAAGTACAGGAAATATCTCTAGAACGTCCAAGGAGTACCCGAGGTATCTCTACAGCGTACAAAGGAGTACAGAAGGTATCTCTACAGCGCACAAAGGAGTACAGAAGGTATCTCTACAGCGCACGAAGGAGTACAGGAAATATCTCAAGAACGTACAAAGGAGTACAGAAGGTATCTCTACAGCGCACAAAGGAGTACAGAAGGTATCTCTACAGCGCACAAAGGAGTACAGAAGGTATCTCTAGAGCGCACAAAGGAGTACACGAGGTATCTCTAGAGCGTACAAAGGAGTACAGAAGGTATCTCTACAGCGCACAAAGGAGTACAGAAGGTATCTCTACAGCGCACAAAGGAGTACAGAAGGTATCTCTACAGCGCACAAAGGAGTACAGGAAATATCTCTAGAACGTACAAAGGAGTACAAAAGGTATCTCTACAGCGCACAAAGGAGTACAGAAGGTATCTCTACAGCGCACAAAGGAGTACAGAAGGTATCTCTACAGCGCACAAAGGAGTACAGGAAATATCTCTAGAACGTACATAGGAGTACACGAGGTATCTCTACAGCGTACAAAGGAGTACAGAAGGTATATCTACAGCGCACAAAGGAGTACAGAAGGTATCTCTACAGCGTACAAAGGAGTACAGAAGGTATCTCTACAGCGTACAAAGGAGTACAGAAGGTATCTCTACAGCGCACAAAGGAGTACAGAAGGTATCTCTACAGCGCACAAAGGGGTACAGAAGGTATCTCTACAGCGCACAAAGGAGTACAGGAAATATCTCTAGAACGTACAAAGGAGTACACGAGGTATCTCTACAGCGTACAAAGGAGTACAGAAGGTATCTCTACAGCGTACAAAGGAGTACAGAAGGTATCTCTACAGCGCACAAAGGAGTACAGAAGGTATCTCTACAGCGTACAAAGGAGTACAGAAGGTATCTCTACAGCGCACAAAGGAGTACAGAAGGTATCTCTACAGCGCACAAAGGAGTACAGAAGGTATCTCTACAGCGAACAAAGGAGTACAGGAAATATCTCTAGAACGTACAAAGGAGTACACGAGGTATCTCTACAGCGTACAAAGGAGTACAGAAGGTATCTGTACAGCGCACAAAGGAGTACAGAAGGAATCTCTACAGCGCACAAAGGAGTACAGAAGGTATCTCTACAGCGCACAAAGGAGTACAGAAGGTATCTCTACAGCGCACAAAGGAGTACAGAAGGTATCTCTACAGCGCACAAAGGAGTACAGGAAATATCTCTAGAACGTACAAAGGAGTACACGAGGTATCTCTACAGCGTACAAAGGAGTACAGAAGGTGTCTCTACAGCGCACAAAGGAGTACAGAAGGTATCTCTACAGCGTACAAAGGAGTACAGAAGGTATCTCTACAGCGCACAAAGGAGTACAGAAGGTATCTCTACAGTGCACAAAGGAGTACAGGAAATATCTCTAGAACGTACAAAGGAGTACACGAGGTATCTCTACAGCGTACAAAGGAGTACAGAAGGTATCTCTACAGCGCACAAAGGAGTACAGAAGGTATCTCTACAGCGTACAAAGGAGTACAGGAAATATCTCTAGAACGTACAAAGGATAACAGAAGGTATCTCTACAGCGCACATAGGAGTACAGAAGGTATCTCTACAGCGCACAAAGGAGTACAGGAAATATCTCTAGAACGTACAAAGGAGTACACGAGGTATCTCTACAGCGTACAAAGGAGTACAGAAGGTATCTCTACAGCGCACAAAGGAGTACAGAAGGTATCTCTACAGCGTACAAAAGAGTACAGAAGGTATCTCTACAGCGCACAAAGGAGTACAGAAGGTATCTCTACAGCGCACAAAGGAGTACAGAAGGTATCTCTACAGCGCACAAATGAGTACAGGAAATATCTCTAGAACGTACAAAGGAGTACACGAGGTATCTCTACAGCGCACAAAGGAGTACAGAAGGTATCTCTACAGCGCACAAAGGAGTACAGAAGGTATCTCTACAGCGCACAAAGGAGTACAGGAAATATCTCTAGAACGTACAAAGGAGTACAGAATGTATCTCTACAGCGCACAAAGGAGTACAGAAGGTATCTCTACAGCGCACAAAGGAGTACAGAAGGTATCTCTACAGCGCACAAAGGAGTACAGAAGGTATCTCTACAGCGCACAAAGGAGTACAGAAGGTATCTATACAGCGCACAAAGGAGTACAGGAAATATCTCTAGAACGTACAAAGGAGTACACGAGGTATCTCTACAGCGTACAAAGGAGTACAGAAGGTATCTCTACAGCGCACAAAGGAGTATAGAAGGTATCTCTACAGCGCACAAAGGAGTACAGGAAATATTTCTAGAACGTACAAAGGAGTACACGAGGTATCTCTACAGCGCACAAAGGAGTACAGAAGGTATCTCTACAGCGCACAAAGGAGTACAGAAGGTATCTCTACAGCGCACAAAGGAGTACAGAAGGTATCTCTACAGCGCACAAAGGAGTACAGAAGTTATCTCTACAGCGCACAAAGGAGTACAGAAGGTATCTCTACAGCGCACAAAGGAGTACAGAAGGTATCTCTACAGCGCACAAAGGAGTACAGAAGGTATCTCTACAGCGCACAAAGGAGTACAGGAAATATCTCTAGAACGTACAAAGGAGTACACGAGGTATCTCTACAGCGTACAAAGGAGTACAGAAGGTATCTCTACAGCGCACAAAGGAGTACAGAAGGTATCTCTACAGCGCACAAAGGAGTACAGGAAATATTTCTAGAACGTACTAAGGAGTACACGAGGTATCTCTACAGCGCACAAAGGAGTACAGAAGGTATCTCTACAGCGCACAAAGGAGTACAGAAGGTATCTCTACAGCGCACAAAGGAGTACAGAAGGTATCTCTACAGCGCACAAAGGAGTACAGAAGGTATCTCTACAGCGCACAAAGGAGTACAGAAGGTATCTCTACAGCGCACAAAGGAGTACAGAAGGTATCTCTACAGCGCACAAAGGAGTACAGAAGGTATCTCTACAGCGCACAAAGGAGTACAGGAAATATCTCTAGAACGTACAAAGGAGTACACGAGGTATCTCTACAGCGTACAAAGGAGTACAGAAGGTATCTCTACAGCGCACAAAGGAGTACAGAAGGTATCTCTACAGCGCACAAAGGAGTACAGAAGGTATCTCTACAGCGCACAAAGGAGTGCAGAAGGTATCTCTACAGCGTACAAAGGAGTACAGAAGGTATCTCTACAGCGCACAAAGGAGTACAGAAGGTATCCCTACAGCGCACAAAGGAGTTCAGAAGGTATCTCTACAGCGCACAAAGGAGTACAGAAGGTATCTCTACAGCACACAAAGGAGTACAGAAGGTATCTCTACCGCGCACAAAGGAGTACAGGAAATATCTCTAGAACGTACAAAGGAGTACACGAGGTATCTCTACAGCGTACAAAGGAGTACAGAAGGTTTCTCTACAGCGCACAAAGGAGTACAGAAGGTATCTCTACAGCGTACAAAGGAGTACACGAGGTATCTCTACAGCGCACAAAGGAGTACAGAAGGTATCTCTACAGCGCACAAAGGAGTACAGGAAATATCTCTAGAACGTACAAAGGAGTACACGAGGTATCTCTACAGCGCACAAAGGAGTACAGAAGGTATCTCTACAGCGCACAAAGGAGTACAGAAGGTATCTCTACCGCGCACAAAGGAGTACAGGAAATATCTCTAGAACGTACAAAGGAGTACACGAGGTATCTCTACAGCGCACAAAGGAGTACAGAAGGTGTCTCTACAGCGCACAAAGGAGTACAGAAGGTATCTCTACAGCGCACAAAGGAGTACAGAAGGTATCTCTACAGCACACAAAGGAGTACAGAAGGTATCTCTACAGCGCACAAAGGAGTACAGAAGGTATCTCTCCAGCGCACAAAGGAGTACAGAAGGTATCTCCACAGCGCACAAAGGAGTACAGGAAATATCTCTAGAACGTACAAAGGAGTACACGAGGTATCTCTACAGCGTACAAAGGAGTACAGAAGGTATCTTTGTACAGAACGTACAAAAGAGTACAGAAGGTATCTCTACAGCGCACAAAGGAGTACAGAAGGTATCTCTACAGCGCACAAAGGAGTACAGAAGGTATCTCTACAGCGCACAAATGAGTACAGGAAATATCTCTAGAACGTACAAAGGAGTACACGAGGTATCTCTACAGCGCACAAAGGAGTACAGAAGGTATCTCTACAGCGCACAAAGGAGTACAGGAAATATCTCTAGAACGTACAAAGGAGTACACGAGGTATCTCTACAGCGTACAAAGGAGTACAGAAGGTATCTCGACAGCGCACAATGGAGTACAGAAGGTATCTCTACAGCGTACAAAGGGATACAGGAAATATCTCTTGAACGTACAAAGGAGTACAGAAGGTATCTCTACAGCGCACAAAGGAGTACAGAAGGTATCTCTACAGCGCACAAAGGAGTACAGGAAATATCTCTAGAACGTACAAAGGAGTACACGAGGTATCTCTACAGCGTACAAAGGAGTACAGAAGGTATCTCTACAGCGCACAAAGGAGTACAGAAGGTATCTCTACAGCGCACAAAGGAGTACAGAAGGTATCTCTACAGCGCACAAAGGAGTACAGAAGGTATCTCTACAGCGCACAAAGGAGTACAGGAAATATCTCTAGAACGTACAAAGGAGTACACGAGGTATCTCTACAGCGTACAAAGGAGTACAGAAGGTATCTCTACAGCGCACAAAGGAGTACAGAAGGTATCTCTACAGCGCACAAAGGAGTACAGAAGGTATCTCTACAGCGCACAAAGGAGTACAGAAGGTATCTCTACAGCGCACAAAGGAGTACAGAAGGTAACTCTACAGCGCACAAAGGAGTACAGAAGGTATCTCTACAGCGCACAAAGGAGTACAGAAGGTATCTCTAAAGCGCACAAAGGAGTAAAGAAGGTATCTCTACAGCGTACAAAGGAGTACAGAAGGTATCTCTACAGCGCACAAAGGAGTACAGAAGATATCTCTACAGCGCACAAAGGAGTACAGAAGGTATCTCTACAGCGCACAAAGGAGAACAGGAAATATCTCTAGAACGTACAAAGGAGTACACGAGGAATCTCTACAGCGTACAAAGGAGTACAGAAGGTATCTCTACAGCGCACAAAGGAGTACAGAAGGTATCTCTACAGCGCACAAAGTAGTACAGGAAATATCTCTAGAACGTACAAAGGAGTACACGAGGTATCTCTACAGCGTACAAAGGAGTACAGAAGGTATCTCTACAGCGCACAAAGGAGTACAGAAGGTATCTCTACAGCGTACAAAGGAGTACAGAAGGTATCTCTACAGTGCACAAAGGAATACACGAGGTATCTCTACAGCGTACAAAGGAGTACAGAAGGTATCTCTACAGCGCACAAAGGAGTACAGAAGGTATCTCTACAGCGCACAAAGGAGTACAGAAGGTATCTCTACAGCGCACAAAGGAGTACAGAAGGTATCTCTACAGCGCACAAAGGAGTACAGAAGGTATCTCTACAGCGCACAAAGGAGTACAGGAAATATCTCTAGAACGTACAAAGGAGAACACGAGGTATCTCTACAGCGCACAAAGGAGTACAGGAAATATCTCTAGAACGTACAAAGGAGTACACGAGGTATCTCTACAGCGTACAAAGGAGTACAGAAGGTATCTCTACAGCGCACAAAGGAGTACACGAGGTATCTCTACAGCGTACAAAGGAGTACAGAAGGTATCTCTACAGCGCACAAAAGAGTACAGGAAATATCTCTAGAACGTACAAAGGAGTACAGAAGGTATCTCTACAGCGCACAAAGGAGTACAGAAGGTATCTCTACAGCGCACAAAGGAGTACAGAAGGTATCTCTACAGCGCACAAAGGAGTACACGAGGTATCTCTACAGCGTACAAAGGAGTACAGAAGGTATCTCTACAGCGCACAAAGGAGTACAGAAGGTATCTCTACAGCGCACAAAGGAGTACAGAAGGTATCTCTACAGCGCACAAAGGAGTACAGAAGGTATCTCTACAGCGCACAAAGGAGTACAGAAGGTATCTCTACAGCGCACAAAGCAAAGGAGTACAGGAAATATCTCTAGAACGTACAAAGGAGTACACGAGGTATCTCTACAGCGTACAAAGGAGTACAGAAGGTATCTCTACAGTGCACAAAGGAGTACAGGAAATATCTCTAGAACGTACAGAGGAGTACACGAGGTATCTCTACAGCGCACAAAGGAGTACAGAAGGTATCTCTACAGCGCACAAAGGAGTACAGGAAATATCTCTAGAACGTACAGAGGAGTACACGAGGTATCTCTACAGCGCACAAAGGAGTACAGAAGGTATCTCGACAGCGCACATAGGAGTACAGAAGGTATCTCTAGAGCGCACAAAGGAGTACAGAAGGTATCTCTACAGCGTACAAAGGAGTACAGAAGGTATCTCTACAGCGCACAAAGGAGTACAGAAGGTATCTCTACAGCGCACAAAGGAGTACAGGAAATATCTCTAGAACGTACAAAGGAGTACACGAGGTATCTCTACAGCGTACAAAGGAGTACACGAGGTATCTCTACAGCGTAAAAAGGAGTACAGAAGGTATCTCTACAGCGCACAAAGGAGTACAGAAGGTATCTCTACAGCGCACAAAGAAGTACAGAAGGTATCTCTACAGCGCACAAAGGAGTACAGAAGGTATCTCTACAGCGCACAAAGGAGTACACGAGGTATCTCTACAGCGTACAAAGGAGTACAGAAGGTATCTCTAAAGCGCACAAAGGAGTAAAGAAGGTATCTCTACAGCGTACAAAGGAGTACAGAAGGTATCTCTACAGCGCACAAAGGAGTACAGAAGATATCTCTACAGTGCACAAAGGAGTACAGAAGGTATCTCTACAGCGCACAAAGGAGTACAGGAAATATCTCTAGAACGTACAAAGGAGTACACGAGGAATCTCTACAGCGTACAAAGGAGTACAGAAGGTATCTCTACAGCGCACAAAGGAGTACACGAGGTATCTCTACAGCGTACAAAGGAGTACAGAAGGTATCTCTACAGCGCACAAAGGAGTACAGGAAATATCTCTAGAACGTACAAAGGATTACAGAAGGTATCTCTACAGCGCACAAAGGAGTACAGAAGGTATCTCTACAGCGCACAAAGGAGTACAGAAGGTATCTCTACAGCGCACAAAGGAGTACACGAGGTATCTCTACAGCGTACAAAGGAGTACAGAAGGTATCTCTACAGCGCACAAAGGAGTACAGGAAATATCTCTAGAACGTACAAAGGAGTACAAAAGGTATCTCTACAGCGCACAAAGTAGTACAGAAGGTATCTCTACAGCGCACAAAAGAGTACAGAAGGTATCTCTACAGCGCACAAAGGAGTACACGAGGTATCTCTACAGCGTACAAAGGAGTACAGAAGGTATCTCTACAGCGCACAAAGGAGTACAGAAGGTATCTCTACAGCGCACAAAGGAGTACAGAAGGTATCTCTACAGCGCACAAAGGAGTACAGAAGGTATCTCTACAGCGCACAAAGGAGTACAGAAGGTATCTCTACAGCGCACAAAGGAGTACAGGAAATATCTCTAGAACGTACAAAGGAGAACACGAGGTATCTCTACAGCGCACAAAGGAGTACAGGAAATATCTCTAGAACGTACAAAGGAGTACACGAGGTATCTCTACAGCGTACAAAGGAGTACAGAAGGTATCTCTACAGCGCACAAAGGAGTACACGAGGTATCTCTACAGCGTACAAAGGAGTACAGAAGGTATCTCTACAGCGCACAAAGGAGTACAGGAAATATCTCTAGAACGTACAAAGGAGTACAGAAGGTATCTCTACAGCGCACAAAGGAGTACAGAAGGTATCTCTACAGCGCACAAAGGAGTACAGAAGGTATCTCTACAGCGCACAAAGGAGTACACGAGGTATCTCTACAGCGTACAAAGGAGTACAGAAGGTATCTCTACAGCGCACAAAGGAGTACAGAAGGTATCTCTACAGCGCACAAAGGAGTACAGAAGGTATCTCTACAGCGCACAAAGGAGTACAGAAGGTATCTCTACAGCGCACAAAGGAGTACAGAAGGTATCTCTACAGCGCACAAAGCAAAGGAGTACAGGAAATATCTCTAGAACGTACAAAGGAGTACACGAGGTATCTCTACAGCGTACAAAGGAGTACAGAAGGTATCTCTACAGCGCACAAAGGAGTACAGGAAATATCTCTAGAACGTACAGAGGAGTACACGAGGTATCTCTACAGCGCACAAAGGAGTACAGAAGGTATCTCTACAGCGCACAAAGGAGTACAGGAAATATCTCTAGAACGTACAGAGGAGTACACGAGGTATCTCTACAGCGTACAAAGGAGTACAGAAGGTATCTCTACAGCGCACATAGGAGTACAGAAGGTATCTCTAGAGCACACAAAGGAGTACAGAAGGTATCTCTACAGCGTACAAAGGAGTACAGAAGGTATCTCTACAGCGCACAAAGGAGTACAGAAGGTATCTCTACAGCGCACAAAGGAGTACAGGAAATATCTCTAGAACGTACAAAGGAGTACACGAGGTATCTCTACAGCGTACAAAGGAGTACACGAGGTATCTCTACAGCGTAAAAAGGAGTACAGAAGGTATCTCTACAGCGCACAAAGGAGTACAGAAGGTATCTCTACAGCGCACAAAGAAGTACAGAAGGTATCTCTACAGCGCACAAAGGAGTACAGAAGGTATCTCTACAGCGCACAAAGGAGTACACGAGGTATCTCTACAGCGTACAAAGGAGTACAGAAGGTATCTCTAAAGCGCACAAAGGAGTAAAGAAGGTATCTCTACAGCGTACAAAGGAGTACAGAAGGTATCTCTACAGCGCACAAAGGAGTACAGAAGATATCTCTACAGCGCACAAAGGAGTACAGAAGGTATCTCTACAGCGCACAAAGGAGTACAGGAAATATCTCTAGAACGTACAAAGGAGTACACGAGGAATCTCTACAGCGTACAAAGGAGTACAGAAGGTATCTCTACAGCGCACAAAGGAGTACAGAAGGTATCTCTACAGCGCACAAAGGAGTACAGAAGGTATCTCTACAGCGCACAAAGGAGTACAGGAAATATCTCTAGAACGTACAAAGGAGTACACGAGGTATCTCTACAGCGTACAAAGGAGTACAGAAGGTATCTCTACAGCGCACAAAGGAGTACAGGAAATATCTCTAGAACGTACAAAGGAGTACACGAGGTATCTCTACAGCGCACAAAGGATTACAGAAGGTATCTCTACAGCGCACAAAGGAGTACAGAAGGTATCTCTACAGCGCACAAAGGAGTACAGAAGGTATCTCTACAGGGTACAAAGGAGTACAGAAGGTATCTCAACAGCGCACAAAGGAGTACAGAAGGTATCTCATCAGCGCACAAAGGAGTACAGAAGGTATCTCTACAGCGCACAAAGGAGTACAGGAAATATCTCTAGAACGTACAAAGGAGTACACGAGGTTTCTCTACAGCGTACAAAGGAGTACAGAAGGTATCTCTACAGCGCACAAAGGAGTACAGAAGGTATCTCTACAGCGCACGAAGGAGTACAGAAGGTATCTCTACAGCGCACAAAGGAGTACAGAAGGTATCTCTACAGCGCACAAAGGAGTACAGGAAATATCTCTAGAACGTACAAAGGAGTACACGAGGTATCTCTACAGCGTACAAAGGAGTACAGAAGGTATCTCTACAGCGCACAAAGGAGTACAGAAGGTATCTCTACAGCGCACAAAGGAGTACAGAAGGTATCTCTACAGCGCACAAAGGAGTACAGAAGGTATCTCTACAGCGCACAGAGAAGTACAGGAAATATCTCTAGAACGTACAAAGGAGTACACGAGGTATCTCTACAGCGTACGAAGGAGTACAGAAGGTATCTCTACAGCGCACAAAGGAGTACAGAAGGTATCTCTACAGCGTACAAAGGAGTACAGGAAATATCTCTAGAACGCACAAAGGAGTACAGAAGGTATCTCTACAGCGCACAAAGGAGTACAGAAGGTATCTCTACAGCGCACAAAGGAGTACAGGAAATATCTCTAGAACGTACAAAGGAGTACACGAGGTATCTCTACAGCGTACAAAGGAGTACAGAAGGTATCTCTACAGCGCACAAAGGAGTACAGAAGGTATCTCTACAGCGTACAAAGGAGTACAGAAGGTATCTCTGCAGCGCACAAAGGAGTGCAGAAGGTATCTCTACAGCGCACAAAGGAGTACAGAAGGTATCTCTACAGCGCACAAAGGAGTACAGGAAATATCTCTAGAACGTACAAAGGAGTACACGAGGTATCTCTACAGCGTACAAAGGAGTACAGAAGGTATCTCTACAGCGCACAAAGGAGTACAGAAGGTATCTCTACAGCGTACAAAAGAGTACAGAAGGTATCTCTACAGCGCTCAAAGGAGTACAGAAGGTATCTCTACAGCGCACAAAGGAGTACAGAAGGTATCTCTACAGCGCACAAATGAGTACAGGAAATATCTCTAGAACGTACAAAGGAGTACACGAGGTATCTCTACAGCGCACAAAGGAGTACAGAAGGTATCTCTAAAGCGCACAAAGGAGTACAGAAGGTATCTCTACAGCGCACAAAGGAGTACAGGAAATATCTCTAGAACGTACAAAGGAGTACAGAAGGTATATCTACAGCGCACAAAGGAGTACAGAAGGTATCTCTACAGCGCACAAAGGAGTACAGAAGGTATCTCTACAGTGCACAAAGGAGTACCCGAGGTATCTCTACAGCGTACAAAGGAGTACAGAAGGTATCTCTACAGCGCACAAAGGAGTACAGAAGGTATCTCTACAGCGCACAAAGGAGTACAGAAGGTATCTCTACAGCGCACAAAGGAGTACAGGAAATATCTCTAGAACGTACAAAGGAGTACAGAAGGTATCTCTACAGCGCACAAAGGAGTACAGAAGGTATCTCTACAGCGCACGAAGGAGTACAGAAGGTATCTCTACAGCGCACAAAGGAGTACAGAAGGTATCTCTACAGCGCACAAAGGAGTACAGAAGGTATCTCTACAGCGTACAAAGGAGTACAGAAGGTATCTGTACAGCGCACAAAGGAGTACAGAAGGAATCTCTACAGCGCACAAAGGAGTACAGAAGGTATCTCTACAGCGCACAAAGGAGTACAGAAGGTATCTCTACAGCGCACAAAGGAGTACAGAAGGTATCTCTACAGTGCACAAAGGAGTACAGGAAATATCTCTAGAACGTACAAAGGAGTACACGAGGTATCTCTACAGCGTACAAAGGAGTACAGAAGGTATCTCTACAGCGCACAAAGGAGTACAGAAGGTATCTCTACAGCATACAAAGGAGTACAGAAGGTATCTCTACAGCGCACAAAGGAGTACAGAAGGTATCTCTACAGCGCACAAAGGAGTACAGAAGGTATCTCTACAGCGCACAAAGGAGTACAGGAAATATCTCTAGAACGTACAAAGGAGTACACGAGGTATCTCTACAGCGTACAAAGGAGTACAGAAGGTATCTCTACAGCGCACAAAGGAGTACAGAAGGTATCTCTACAGCGTACAAAAGAGTACAGAAGGTATCTCTACAGCGCACAAAGGAGTACAGAAGGTATCTCTACAGCGCACAAAGGAGTACAGAAGGTATCTCTACAGCGCACAAATGAGTACAGGAAATATCTCTAGAACGTACAAAGGAGTACACGAGGTATCTCTACAGCGCACAAAGGAGTACAGAAGGTATCTCTACAGCGCACAAAGGAGTACAGAAGGTATCTCTACAGCGCACAAAGGAGTACAGGAAATATCTCTAGAACGTACAAAGGAGTACAGAAGGTATCTCTACAGCGCACAAAGGAGTACAGAAGGTATCTCTACAGCGCACAAAGGAGTACAGAAGGTATCTCTACAGTGCACAAAGGAGTACACGAGGTATCTCTACAGCGTACAAAGGAGTACAGAATGTATCTCTACAGCGCATAAAGGAGTACAGAAGGTATCTATACAGCGCACAAAGGAGTACAGAAGGTATCTCTACAGCGCACAAAGGAGTACACGAGGTATCTCTACAGCGTACAAAGGAGTACAGAAGGTATCTCTACAGCGCACAAAGGAGTACAGAAGGTATCTCTACAGCGCACAAAGGAGTACAGAAGGTATCTCTACAGCGCACAAAGGAGTACAGGAAATATCTCTAGAACGTACAAAGGAGTACAGAAGGTATCTCTACAGCGCACAAAGGAGTACAGAAGGTATCTCTACAGCGCACAAAGGAGTACAGGAAATATCTCTAGAACGTACAAAGGAGTACAGAAGGTATCTCTACAGCGCACAAAGGAGTACAGAAGGTATCTCTACAGCGCACAAAGGAGTACAGAAGGTATCTCTACAGCGCACAAAGGAGTACACGAGGTATCTCTACAGCGTACAAAGGAGTACAGAAGGTATCTCTACAGCGCACAAAGGAGTACAGAAGGTATCTCTACAGCGCACGAAGGAGTACACGAGGTATCTCTACAGCGCACAAAGGAGTACAGAAGGTATCTCTACAGTGCACAAAGAAGTACAGGAAATATCTCTAGAACGTCCAAGGAGTACCCGAGGTATCTCTACAGCGTACAAAGGAGTACAGAAGGTATCTCTACAGCGCACAAAGGAGTACAGAAGGTATCTCTACAGCGCACGAAGGAGTACAGGAAATATCTCAAGAACGTACAAAGGAGTACAGAAGGTATCTCTACAGCGCACAAAGGAGTACAGAAGGTATCTCTACAGCGCACAAAGGAGTACAGAAGGTATCTCTAGAGCGCACAAAGGAGTACACGAGGTATCTCTAGAGCGTACAAAGGAGTACAGAAGGTATCTCTACAGCGCACAAAGGAGTACAGAAGGTATCTCTACAGCGCACAAAGGAGTACAGAAGGTATCTCTACAGCGCACAAAGGAGTACAGGAAATATCTCTAGAACGTACAAAGGAGTACAAAAGGTATCTCTACAGCGCACAAAGGAGTACAGAAGGTATCTCTACAGCGCACAAAGGAGTACAGAAGGTATCTCTACAGCGCACAAAGGAGTACAGGAAATATCTCTAGAACGTACATAGGAGTACACGAGGTATCTCTACAGCGTACAAAGGAGTACAGAAGGTATATCTACAGCGCACAAAGGAGTACAGAAGGTATCTCTACAGCGTACAAAGGAGTACAGAAGGTATCTCTACAGCGTACAAAGGAGTACAGAAGGTATCTCTACAGCGCACAAAGGAGTACAGAAGGTATCTCTACAGCGCACAAAGGGGTACAGAAGGTATCTCTACAGCGCACAAAGGAGTACAGGAAATATCTCTAGAACGTACAAAGGAGTACACGAGGTATCTCTACAGCGTACAAAGGAGTACAGAAGGTATCTCTACAGCGTACAAAGGAGTACAGAAGGTATCTCTACAGCGCACAAAGGAGTACAGAAGGTATCTCTACAGCGTACAAAGGAGTACAGAAGGTATCTCTACAGCGCACAAAGGAGTACAGAAGGTATCTCTACAGCGCACAAAGGAGTACAGAAGGTATCTCTACAGCGAACAAAGGAGTACAGGAAATATCTCTAGAACGTACAAAGGAGTACACGAGGTATCTCTACAGCGTACAAAGGAGTACAGAAGGTATCTGTACAGCGCACAAAGGAGTACAGAAGGAATCTCTACAGCGCACAAAGGAGTACAGAAGGTATCTCTACAGCGCACAAAGGAGTACAGAAGGTATCTCTACAGCGCACAAAGGAGTACAGAAGGTATCTCTACAGCGCACAAAGGAGTACAGGAAATATCTCTAGAACGTACAAAGGAGTACACGAGGTATCTCTACAGCGTACAAAGGAGTACAGAAGGTATCTCTACAGCGCACAAAGGAGTACAGAAGGTATCTCTACAGTGCACAAAGGAGTACAGGAAATATCTCTAGAACGTACAAAGGAGTACACGAGGTATCTCTACAGCGTACAAAGGAGTACAGAAGGTATCTCTACAGCGCACAAAGGAGTACAGAAGGTATCTCTACAGCGTACAAAGGAGTACAGGAAATATCTCTAGAACGTACAAAGGATAACAGAAGGTATCTCTACAGCGCACATAGGAGTACAGAAGGTATCTCTACAGCGCACAAAGGAGTACAGGAAATATCTCTAGAACGTACAAAGGAGTACACGAGGTATCTCTACAGCGTACAAAGGAGTACAGAAGGTATCTCTACAGCGCACAAAGGAGTACAGAAGGTATCTCTACAGCGTACAAAAGGGTACAGAAGGTATCTCTACAGCGCACAAAGGAGTACAGAAGGTATCTCTACAGCGCACAAAGGAGTACAGAAGGTATCTCTACAGCGCACAAATGAGTACAGGAAATATCTCTAGAACGTACAAAGGAGTACACGAGGTATCTCTACAGCGCACAAAGGAGTACAGAAGGTATCTCTACAGCGCACAAAGGAGTACAGAAGGTATCTCTACAGCGCACAAAGGAGTACAGGAAATATCTCTAGAACGTACAAAAGAGTACAGAAGGTATCTCTACAGCGCACAAAGGAGTACAGAAGGTATCTCTACAGCGCACAAAGGAGTACAGAAGGTATCTCTACAGTGCACAAAGGAGTACACGAGGTATCTCTACAGCGTACAAAGGAGTACAGAATGTATCTCTACAGCGCATAAAGGAGTACAGAAGGTATCTATACAGCGCACAAAGGAGTACAGAAGGTATCTCTACAGCGCACAAAGGAGTACACGAGGTATCTCTACAGCGTACAAAGGAGTACAGAAGGTATCTCTACAGCGCACAAAGGAGTACAGAAGGTATCTCTACATCGCACAAAGGAGTACAGAAGGTATCTCTACAGCGCACAAAGGAGTACAGGAAATATCTCTAGAACGTACAAAGGAGTACAGAAGGTATCTCTACAGCGCGCAAAGGAGTACAGAAGGTATCTCTACAGCGCACAAAGGAGTACAGGAAATATCTCTAGAACGTACAAAGGAGTACAGAAGGTATCTCTACAGCGCACAAAGGAGTACAGAAGGTATCTCTACAGCGCACAAAGGAGTACAGAAGGTATCTCTACAGCGAACAAAGGAGTACACGAGGTATCTCTACAGCGTAAAAGGGAGTACAGAAGGTATCTCTACAGCGCACAAAGGAGTACAGAAGGTATCTCTACAGCGCACAAAGGAGTACACGAGGTATCTCTACAGCGTACAAAGGAGTACAGAAGGTATCTCTACAGCGCACAAAGGAGTACAGAAGGTATCTCTACAGCGCACAAAGGAGTACAGAAGGTATCTCTACAGCGCACAAAGGAGTACAGAAGGTATCTCTACAGTGCACAAAGAAGTACAGGAAATATCTCTAGAACGTCCAAGGAGTACACGAGGTATCTCTACAGCGTACAAAGGAGTACAGAAGGTATCTCTACAGCGCACAAAGGAGTACAGAAGGTATCTCTACAGCGCACGAAGGAGTACAGGAAATATCTCAAGAACGTTCAAAGGAGTACAGAAGGTATCTCTACAGCGCACAAAGGAGTACAGAAGGTATCTCTACAGCGCACAAAGGAGTACAGAAGGTATCTCTAGAGCGCACAAAGGAGTACACGAGGTATCTCTAGAGCGTACAAAGGAGTACAGAAGGTATCTCTACAGCGCACAAAGGAGTACAGAAGGTATCTCTACAGCGCACAAAGGAGTACAGAAGGTATCTCTACAGCGCACAAAGGAATACAGGAAATATCTCTAGAACGTACAAAGGAGTACAAAAGGTATCTCTACAGCGCACAAAGGAGTACAGAAGGTATCTCTACAGCGCACAAAGGAGTACAGAAGGTATCTCTACAGCGCACAAAGGAGTACAGGAAATATCTCTAGAACGTACATAGGAGTACACGAGGTATCTCTACAGCGTACAAAGGAGTACAGAAGGTATCTCTACAGCGCACAAAGGAGTACAGAAGGTATCTCTACAGCGTACAAAGGAGTACAGAAGGTATCTCTACAGCGTACAAAGGAGTACAGAAGGTATCTCTACAGCGCACAAAGGAGTACAGAAGGTATCTCTACAGCGCACAAAGGGGTACAGAAGGTATCTCTACAGCGCACAAAGGAGTACAGGAAATATCTCTAGAACGTACAAAGAAGTACACGAGGTATCTCTACAGCGTACAAAGGAGTACAGAAGGTATCTCTACAGCGTACAAAGGAGTACAGAAGGTATCTCTACAGCGCACAAAGGAGTACAGAAGGTATCTCTACAGCGTACAAAGGAGTACAGAAGGTATCTCTACAGCGCACAAAGGAGTACAGAAGGTATCTCTACAGCGCACAAAGGAGTACAGAAGGTATCTCTACAGCGAACAAAGGAGTACAGGAAATATCTCTAGAACGTACAAAGGAGTACACGAGGTATCTCTACAGCGTACAAAGGAGTACAGAAGGTATCTCTACAGCGCACAAAGGAGTACAGAAGGTATCTCTCCAGCGCACAAAGGAGTACAGAAGGTATCTCCACAGCGCACAAAGGAGTACAGGAAATATCTCTAGAACGTACAAAGGAGTACACGAGGTATCTCTACAGCGTACAAAGGAGTACAGAAGGTATCTCTACAGCGCACAAAGGAGTACAGAAGGTATCTTTACAGCGCACAAAGGAGTACAGGAAATATCTCTAGAACGTACAAAGGAGTACACGAGGTATCTCTACAGCGTACAAAGGAGTACAGAAGGTATCTCTACAGCGCACAAAGGAGTACAAAAGGTATCTCTACAGCGCACAAAGGAGTACAAAAGGTATCTCTACAGCGCACAAAGGAGTACAGAAGGTATCTCTACAGCGCACAAAGGAGTACAGAAGGTAACTCTACAGCGCACAAAGGAGTACAGAAGGTATCTCTACAGCGCACAAAGGAGTACAGAAGGTATCTCTACAGCGTACAAAGGAGTACAGAAGGTATCTCTACAGCGCACAAAGGAGTACAGAAGGTATCTCTACAGCGTACAAAGGAGTACAGAAGGTGTCTCTACAGCGCACAAAGGAGTACAGAAGGTATCTCTACAGCGCACAAAGGAGTACAGAAGGTATCTCTACAGCGCACAAAGGAGTACAGGAAATATATCTTGAACGTACAAAGGAGTACAGAAGGTATCTCTACAGCGCACAAAGGAGTACAGAAGTTATCTCTACAGCGCACAAAGGAGTACAGGAAATATCTCTAGAACGTACAAAGGAGTACACGAGGTATCTCTACAGCGCACAAAGGATTACAGAAGGTATCTCTACAGCGCACAAAGGAGTACAGAAGGTATCTCTACAGCGCACAAAGGAGTACAGAAGGTATCTCTACAGCGTACAAAGGAGTACAGAAGGTATCTCTACAGCGCACAAAGGAGTACAGGAAATATCTCTAGAACGTACAAAGGAGTACAAAAGGTATCTCTACAGCGCACAAAGGAGTACAGAAGGTATCTCTACAGCGCACAAAGGAGTACAGAAGGTATCTCTACAGCGCACAAAGGAGTACAGGAAATATCTCTAGAACGTAAATAGGAGTACACGAGGTATCTCTACAGCGTACAAAGGAGTACAGAAGGTATCTCTACAGCGCACAAAGGAGTACAGAAGGTATCTCTACAGCGTACAAAGGAGTACAGAAGGTATCTCTACAGCGTACAAAGGAGTACAGAAGGTATCTCTACAGCGCACAAAGGAGTACAGAAGGTATCTCTACAGCGCACAAAGGGGTACAGAAGGTATCTCTACAGCGCACAAAGGAGTACAGGAAATATCTCTAGAACGTACAAAGAAGTAGACGAGGTATCTCTACAGCGTACAAAGGAGTACAGAAGGTATCTCTACAGCGTACAAAGGAGTACAGAAGGTATCTCTACAGCGCACAAAGGAGTACAGAAGGTATCTCTACAGCGTACAAAGGAGTACAGAAGGTATCTCTACAGCGCACAAAGGAGTACAGAAGGTATCTCTACAGCGCACAAAGGAGTACAGAAGGTATCTCTACAGCGAACAAAGGAGTACAGGAAATATCTCTAGAACGTACAAAGGAGTACACGAGGTATCTCTACAGCGTACAAAGGAGTACAGAAGGTATCTCTACAGCGCACAAAGGAGTACAGAAGGTATCTCTCCAGCGCACAAAGGAGTACAGAAGGTATCTCCACAGCGCACAAAGGAGTACAGGAAATATAACTAGAACGTACAAAGGAGTACACGAGGTATCTCTACAGCGTACAAAGGAGTACAGAAGGTATCTCTACATCGCACAAAGGAGTACAGGAAATATCTCTAGAACGTACAAAGGAGTACAGAAGGTATCTCTACAGCGCACAAAGGAGTACAGAAGGAATCTCTACAGCGCACAAAGGAGTACAGAAGGTATCTCTACAGCGCACAAAGGAGTACAGAAGGTATCTCTACAGCGCACAAAGGAGTACAGGAAATATCTCTAGAACGTACAAAGGAGTACACGAGGTATCTCTACAGCGTACAAAGGAGTACAGAAGGTATCTCTACAGCGCACAAAGGAGTACAGAAGGTATCTCTACAGCGCACAAAGGAGTACAGAAGGTATCTCTACAGCGCACAAAGGAGTACAGAAGGTATCTTTACAGCGCACAAAGGAGTACAGGAAATATCTCTAGAACGTACAAAGGAGTACACGAGGTATCTCTACAGCGTACAAAGGAGTACAGAAGGTATCTCTACAGCGCACAAAGGAGTACAAAAGGTATCTCTACAGCGCACAAAGGAGTACAGAAGGTATCTCTACAGCGCACAAAGGAGTACAGAAGGTATCTCTACAGCGCACAAAGGAGTACAGAAGGTACCTCTACAGCGCACAAAGGAGTACAGAAGGTATCTCTACAGCGCACAAAGGAGTACAGAAGGTATCTCTACAGCGTACAAAGGAGTACAGAAGGTATCTCTACAGCGCACAAAGGAGTACAGAAGGTATCTCTACAGCGTACAAAGGAGTACAGAAGGTGTCTCTACAGCGCACAAAGGAGTACAGAAGGTATCTCTACAGCGCACAAAGGAGTACAGAAGGTATCTCTACAGCGCACAAAGGAGTACAGGAAATATCTCTTGAACGTACAAAGGAGTACAGAAGGTATCTCTACAGCGCACAAAGAAGTACAGAAGTTATCTCTACAGCGCACAAAGGAGTACAGGAAATATCTCTAGAACGTACAAAGGAGTACACGAGGTATCTCTACAGCGCACAAAGGATTACAGAAGGTATCTCTACAGCGCACAAAGGAGTACAGAAGGTATCTCTACAGCGCACAAAGGAGTACAGAAGGTATCTCTACAGCGTACAAAGGAGTACAGAAGGTATCTCAACAGCGCACAAAGGAGTACAGAAGGTGTCTCTACAGCGCACAAAGGAGTACAGAAGGTATCTCTACAGCGCACAAAGGAGTACAGGAAATATCTCTAGAACGTACAAAGGAGTACACGAGGTTTCTCTACAGCGTACAAAGGAGTACAGAAGGTATTTCTACAGCGCACAAAGGAGGTATCTCTACAGCGCACAAAGGAGTACAGAAGGTATCTCTACAGCGCACAAAGGAGTACAGAAGGTATCTCTACAGCGCACAAAGGAGTACAGGAAATATCTCTAGAACGTACAAAGGAGTACACGAGGTATCTCTACAGCGTACAAAGGAGTACAGAAGGTATCTCTTCAGCGCACAAAGGAGTACAGAAGGTATCTCTACAGCGCACAAAGGAGTACAGAAGGTATCTCTACAGCGCACAAAGGAGTACAGAAGGTATCTCTACAGCGCACAAAGGAGTACAGGAAATATCTCTAGAACGTACAAAGGAGTACACGAGGTATCTCTACAGCGTACAAAGGAGTACAGGAAATATCTCTAGAACGTACAAAGGAGTACACGAGGTTTCTCTACAGCGTACAAAGGAGTACAGAAGGTATCTCTACAGCGCACAAAGGAGTACAGAAGGTATCTCTACAGCGCACAAAGGAGTACAGGAAATATCTCTAGAACGTACAAAGGAGTACACGAGGTATCTCTACAGCGTACAAAGGAGTACAGAAGGTATCTCTACAGCGAACAAAGGAGTACAGAAGGTATCTCTACAGCGCACAAAGGAGTACAGAAGGTATCTCTACAGCGCACAAAGGAGTACAGAAGGTATCTCTACAGCGCACAAAGGAGTACAGGAAATATCTCTAGAACGTACAAAGGAGTACACGAGGTATCTCTACAGCGTACAAAGGAGTACAGAAGGTATCTCTACAGCGCACAAAGGAGTACAGAAGGTATCTCTACAGCGTACAAAGGAGTACAGGAAATATCTCTAGAACGCACAAAGGAGTACAGAAGGTATCTCTACAGCGCACAAAGGAGTACAGAAGGTATCTCTACAGCGCACAAAGGAGTACAGGAAATATCTCTAGAACGTACAAAGGAGTACACGAGGTATCTCTACAGCGTACAAAGGAGTACAGAAGGTATCTCTACAGCGCACAAAGGAGTACAGAAGGTATCTCTACAGCGTACAAAGGAGTACAGAAGGTATCTCTACAGCGCACAAAGGAGTACAGAAGGTATCTCTACAGCGCACAAAGGAGTACAGAAGGTATCTCTACAGCGCACAAAGGAGTACAGGAAATATCTCTAGAACGTACAAAGGAGTACACGAGGTATCTCTACAGCGTACAAAGGAGTACAGAAGGTATCTCTACAGCGCACAAAGGAGTACAGAAGGTATCTCTACAGCGTACAAAAGAGTACAGAAGGTATCTCTACAGCGCACAAAGGAGTACAGAAGGTATCTCTACAGCGCACAAAGGAGTACAGAAGGTATCTCTACAGCGCACAAATGAGTACAGGAAATATCTCTAGAACGTACAAAGGAGTACACGAGGTATCTCTACAGCGCACAAAGGAGTACAGAAGGTATCTCTACAGCGCACAAAGGAGTACAGAAGGTATCTCTACAGCGCACAAAGGAGTACAGGAAATATCTCTAGAACGTACAAAGGAGTACAGAAGGTATCTCTACAGCGCACAAAGGAGTACAGAAGGTATCTCTACAGCGCACAAAGGAGTACAGAAGGTATCTCTACAGTGCACAAAGGAGTACACGAGGTATCTCTACAGCGTACAAAGGAGTACAGAAGGTATCTCTACAGCGCACAAAGGAGTACAGAAGGTATCTCTACAGCGCACAAAGGAGTACAGAAGGTATCTCTACAGCGCACAAAGGAGTACAGGAAATATCTCTAGAACGTACAAAGGAGTACAGAAGGTATCTCTACAGCGCACGAAGGAGTACAGAAGGTATCTCTACAGCGCACAAAGGAGTACAGAAGGTATCTCTACAGCGCACAAAGGAGTACAGAAGGTATCTCTACAGCGCACAAAGGAGTACAGAAGGTATCTCTACAGCGTACAAAGGAGTACAGAAGGTATCTCTACAGCGCACAAAGGAGTACAGAAGGTATCTCTACAGCGTACAAAGGAGTACAGAAGGTATCTCTACAGCGCACAAAGGAGTACAGAAGGTATCTCTACAGCGCACAAAGGAGTACAGAAGTTATCTCTACAGCGCACAAAGGAGTACAGGAAATATCTCTAGAACGTACAAAGGAGTACACGAGGTATCTCTACAGCGCACAAAGGATTACAGAAGGTATCTCTACAGCGCACAAAGGAGTACAGAAGGTATCTCTACAGCGCACAAAGGAGTACAGAAGGTATCTCTACAGCGTACAAAGGAGTACAGAAGGTATCTCTACAGCGCACAAAGGAGTACAGGAAATATCTCTAGAACGTACAAAGGAGTACAAAAGGTATCTCTACAGCGCACAAAGGAGTACAGAAGGTATCTCTACAGCGCACAAAGGAGTACAGAAGGTATCTCTACAGCGCACAAAGGAGTACAGGAAATATCTCTAGAACGTAAATAGGAGTACACGAGGTATCTCTACAGCGTACAAAGGAGTACAGAAGGTATCTCTACAGCGCACAAAGGAGTACAGAAGGTATCTCTACAGCGTACAAAGGAGTACAGAAGGTATCTCTACAGCGTACAAAGGAGTACAGAAGGTATCTCTACAGCGCACAAAGGAGTACAGAAGGTATCTCTACAGCGCACAAAGGGGTACAGAAGGTATCTCTACAGCGCACAAAGGAGTACAGGAAATATCTCTAGAACGTACAAAGAAGTAGACGAGGTATCTCTACAGCGTACAAAGGAGTACAGAAGGTATCTCTACAGCGTACAAAGGAGTACAGAAGGTATCTCTACAGCGCACAAAGGAGTACAGAAGGTATCTCTACAGCGTACAAAGGAGTACAGAAGGTATCTCTACAGCGCACAAAGGAGTACAGAAGGTATCTCTACAGCGCACAAAGGAGTACAGAAGGTATCTCTACAGCGAACAAAGGAGTACAGGAAATATCTCTAGAACGTACAAAGGAGTACACGAGGTATCTCTACAGCGTACAAAGGAGTACAGAAGGTATCTCTACAGCGCACAAAGGAGTACAGAAGGTATCTCTCCAGCGCACAAAGGAGTACAGAAGGTATCTCCACAGCGCACAAAGGAGTACAGGAAATATAACTAGAACGTACAAAGGAGTACACGAGGTATCTCTACAGCGTACAAAGGAGTACAGAAGGTATCTCTACATCGCACAAAGGAGTACAGGAAATATCTCTAGAACGTACAAAGGAGTACAGAAGGTATCTCTACAGCGCACAAAGGAGTACAGAAGGAATCTCTACAGCGCACAAAGGAGTACAGAAGGTATCTCTACAGCGCACAAAGGAGTACAGAAGGTATCTCTACAGCGCACAAAGGAGTACAGGAAATATCTCTAGAACGTACAAAGGAGTACACGAGGTATCTCTACAGCGTACAAAGGAGTACAGAAGGTATCTCTACAGCGCACAAAGGAGTACAGAAGGTATCTCTACAGCGCACAAAGGAGTACAGAAGGTATCTCTACAGCGCACAAAGGAGTACAGAAGGTATCTTTACAGCGCACAAAGGAGTACAGGAAATATCTCTAGAACGTACAAAGGAGTACACGAGGTATCTCTACAGCGTACAAAGGAGTACAGAAGGTATCTCTACAGCGCACAAAGGAGTACAAAAGGTATCTCTACAGCGCACAAAGGAGTACAGAAGGTATCTCTACAGCGCACAAAGGAGTACAGAAGGTATCTCTACAGCGCACAAAGGAGTACAGAAGGTACCTCTACAGCGCACAAAGGAGTACAGAAGGTATCTCTACAGCGCACAAAGGAGTACAGAAGGTATCTCTACAGCGTACAAAGGAGTACAGAAGGTATCTCTACAGCGCACAAAGGAGTACAGAAGGTATCTCTACAGCGTACAAAGGAGTACAGAAGGTGTCTCTACAGCGCACAAAGGAGTACAGAAGGTATCTCTACAGCGCACAAAGGAGTACAGAAGGTATCTCTACAGCGCACAAAGGAGTACAGGAAATATCTCTTGAACGTACAAAGGAGTACAGAAGGTATCTCTACAGCGCACAAAGAAGTACAGAAGTTATCTCTACAGCGCACAAAGGAGTACAGGAAATATCTCTAGAACGTACAAAGGAGTACACGAGGTATCTCTACAGCGCACAAAGGATTACAGAAGGTATCTCTACAGCGCACAAAGGAGTACAGAAGGTATCTCTACAGCGCACAAAGGAGTACAGAAGGTATCTCTACAGCGTACAAAGGAGTACAGAAGGTATCTCAACAGCGCACAAAGGAGTACAGAAGGTGTCTCTACAGCGCACAAAGGAGTACAGAAGGTATCTCTACAGCGCACAAAGGAGTACAGGAAATATCTCTAGAACGTACAAAGGAGTACACGAGGTTTCTCTACAGCGTACAAAGGAGTACAGAAGGTATTTCTACAGCGCACAAAGGAGGTATCTCTACAGCGCACAAAGGAGTACAGAAGGTATCTCTACAGCGCACAAAGGAGTACAGAAGGTATCTCTACAGCGCACAAAGGAGTACAGGAAATATCTCTAGAACGTACAAAGGAGTACACGAGGTATCTCTACAGCGTACAAAGGAGTACAGAAGGTATCTCTTCAGCGCACAAAGGAGTACAGAAGGTATCTCTACAGCGCACAAAGGAGTACAGAAGGTATCTCTACAGCGCACAAAGGAGTACAGAAGGTATCTCTACAGCGCACAAAGGAGTACAGGAAATATCTCTAGAACGTACAAAGGAGTACACGAGGTATCTCTACAGCGTACAAAGGAGTACAGGAAATATCTCTAGAACGTACAAAGGAGTACACGAGGTTTCTCTACAGCGTACAAAGGAGTACAGAAGGTATCTCTACAGCGCACAAAGGAGTACAGAAGGTATCTCTACAGCGCACAAAGGAGTACAGGAAATATCTCTAGAACGTACAAAGGAGTACACGAGGTATCTCTACAGCGTACAAAGGAGTACAGAAGGTATCTCTACAGCGCACAAAGGAGTACAGAAGGTATCTCTACAGCGCACAAAGGAGTACAGAAGGTATCTCTACAGCGCACAAAGGAGTACAGGAAATATCTCTAGAACGTACAAAGGAGTACACGAGGTATCTCTACAGCGTACAAAGGAGTACAGAAGGTATCTCTACAGCGCACAAAGGAGTACAGAAGGTATCTCTACAGCGTACAAAGGAGTACAGGAAATATCTCTAGAACGCACAAAGGAGTACAGAAGGTATCTCTACAGCGCACAAAGGAGTACAGAAGGTATCTCTACAGCGCACAAAGGAGTACAGGAAATATCTCTAGAACGTACAAAGGAGTACACGAGGTATCTCTACAGCGTACAAAGGAGTACAGAAGGTATCTCTACAGCGCACAAAGGAGTACAGAAGGTATCTCTACAGCGTACAAAGGAGTACAGAAGGTATCTCTACAGCGCACAAAGGAGTACAGAAGGTATCTCTACAGCGCACAAAGGAGTACAGAAGGTATCTCTACAGCGCACAAAGGAGTACAGGAAATATCTCTAGAACGTACAAAGGAGTACACGAGGTATCTCTACAGCGTACAAAGGAGTACAGAAGGTATCTCTACAGCGCACAAAGGAGTACAGAAGGTATCTCTACAGCGTACAAAAGAGTACAGAAGGTATCTCTACAGCGCACAAAGGAGTACAGAAGGTATCTCTACAGCGCACAAAGGAGTACAGAAGGTATCTCTACAGCGCACAAATGAGTACAGGAAATATCTCTAGAACGTACAAAGGAGTACACGAGGTATCTCTACAGCGCACAAAGGAGTACAGAAGGTATCTCTACAGCGCACAAAGGAGTACAGAAGGTATCTCTACAGCGCACAAAGGAGTACAGGAAATATCTCTAGAACGTACAAAGGAGTACAGAAGGTATCTCTACAGCGCACAAAGGAGTACAGAAGGTATCTCTACAGCGCACAAAGGAGTACAGAAGGTATCTCTACAGTGCACAAAGGAGTACACGAGGTATCTCTACAGCGTACAAAGGAGTACAGAAGGTATCTCTACAGCGCACAAAGGAGTACAGAAGGTATCTCTACAGCGCACAAAGGAGTACAGAAGGTATCTCTACAGCGCACAAAGGAGTACAGGAAATATCTCTAGAACGTACAAAGGAGTACAGAAGGTATCTCTACAGCGCACGAAGGAGTACAGAAGGTATCTCTACAGCGCACAAAGGAGTACAGAAGGTATCTCTACAGCGCACAAAGGAGTACAGAAGGTATCTCTACAGCGCACAAAGGAGTACAGAAGGTATCTCTACAGCGTACAAAGGAGTACAGAAGGTATCTCTACAGCGCACAAAGGAGTACAGAAGGTATCTCTACAGCGTACAAAGGAGTACAGAAGGTATCTCTACAGCGCACAAAGGAGTACAGAAGGTATCTCTACAGCGCACAAAGGAGTACAGAAGGTATCTCTACAGCGCACAAAGGAGTACAGGAAATATCTCTAGAACGTACAAAGGAGTACACGAGGTATCTCTACAGCGTACAAAGGAGTACAGAAGGTATCTCTACAGCGCACAAAGGAGTACAGAAGGTATCTCTACAGCGTACAAAGGAGTACAGAAGGTATCTCTACAGCGCACAAAGGAGTACAGAAGGTATCTCGACAGCGCACAAAGGAGTACAGGAAATATCTCTAGAACGTACAAAGGAGTACACGAGGTATCTCTACAGCGTACAAAGGAGTACAGAAGGTATCTCTACAGCGCACAAAGGAGTACAGAAGGTATCTCTACAGCGTACAAAGGAGTACAGGAAATATCTCTAGAACGTACAAAGGAGTACAGAAGGTATCTCTACATCGCACAAAGGAGTACAGAAGGTATCTCTACAGCGCACAAAGGAGTACAGGAAATATCTCTAGAACGTACAAAGGAGTACACGAGGTATCTCTACAGCGTACAAAGGAGTACAGAAGGTATCTCTACAGCGCACAAAGGAGTACAGAAGGTATCTCTACAGCGTACAAAAGAGTACAGAAGGTATCTCTACAGCGCACAAAGGAGTACAGAAGGTATCTCTACAGCGCACAAAGGAGTACAGTAGGTATCTCTACAGCGCACAAATGAGTACAGGAAATATCTCTAGAACGTACAAAGGAGTACACGAGGTATCTCTACAGCGCACAAAGGAGTACAGAAGGTATCTCTACAGCGCACAAAGGAGTACAGAAGGTATCTCTACAGCGCACAAAGGAGTACAGGAAATATCTCTAGAACGTACAAAGGAGTACAGAAGGTATCTCTACAGCGCACAAAGGAGTACAGAAGGTATCTCTACAGCGCACAGAGGAGTACAGAAGGTATCTCTACAGTGCACAAAGGAGTACACGAGGTATCTCTACAGCGTACAAAGGAGTACAGAAGGTATCTCTACAGCGCATAAAGAAATACAGAAGGTATCTATACAGCGCACAAAGGAGTACAGAAGGTATCTCTACAGCGCACAAAGGAGTACACGAGGTATCTCTACAGCGTACAAAGGAGTACAGAAGGTATCTCTACAGCGCACAAAGGAGTACAGAAGGTATCTCTACAGCGCACAAAGGAGTACAGAAGGTATATCTACAGCGCACAAAGGAGTACAGGAAATATCTCTAGAACGTACAAAGGAGTACAGAAGGTATCTCTACAGCGCACAAAGGAGTACAGAAGGTATCTCTACAGCGCACAAAGGAATACAGGAAATATCTCTAGAACGTACAAAGGAGTACAGAAGGAATCTCTACAGCGCACAAAGGAGTACAGAAGGTATCTCTACAGCGCACAAAGGAGTACAGAAGGTATCTCTACAGCGCACAAAGGAGTACACGAGGTATCTCTACAGCGTACAAAGGAGTACAGAAGGTATCTCTACAGCGCACAAAGGAGTACAAAAGGTATCTCTACAGCGCACAAAGGAGTACACGAGGTATCTCTACAGCGTACAAAGGAGTACAGAAGGTATCTCTACAGCGCACAAAGGAGTACAGAAGGTATCTCTACAGCGCACAAAGAAGTACAGAAGGTATCTCTACAGCGCACAAAGGAGTACAGAAGGTATCTCTACAGTGCACAAAGAAGTACAGGAAATATCTCTAGAACGTCCAAAGAGTACACGAGGTATCTCTACAGCGTACAAAGGAGTACAGAAGGTATCTCTACAGCGCACAAAGGAGTACAGAAGGTATCTCTACAGCGCACAAAGGAGAACAGGAAATATCTCTAGAACGTACAAAGGAGTACAGAAGGTATCTCTACAGCGCACAAAGGAGTACAGGAAATATCTCTAGAACGTACAAAGGAGTACAAAAGGTATCTCTACAGCGCACAAAGGAGTACAGAAGGTATCTCTACAGCGCACAAAGGAGTACAGAAGGTATCTCTACAGCGCACAAAGGAGTACAGGAAATATCTCTAGAACGTACAAAGGAGTACACGAGGTATCTCTACAGCGTACAAAGGAGTACAGAAGGTATCTCTACAGCGCACAAAGGAGTACAGAAGGTATCTCTACAGCGTACAAAGGAGTACAGAAGGTATCTCTACAGCGTACAAAGGAGTACAGAAGGTATCTCTACAGCGCACAAAGGAGTACAGAAGGTATCTCTACAGCGCACAAAGGGGTACAGAAGGTATCTCTACAGCGCACAAAGGAGTACAGGAAATATCCCTAGAACGTACAAAGGAGTACACGAGGTATCTCTACAGCGTACAAAGGAGTACAGAAGGTATCTCTACAGCGTACAAAGGAGTACAGAAGGTATCTCTACAGCGCACAAAGGAGTACAGAAGGTATCTCTACAGCGTACAAAGGAGTACAGAAGGTATCTCTACAGCGCACAAAGGAGTACAGAAGGTGTCTCTACAGCGCACAAAAGAGTACAGAAGGTATCTCTACAGCGCACAAAGGAGTACAGGAAATATCTCTAGAACGTACAAAGGAGTACACGAGGTATCTCTACAGCGTACAAAGGAGTACAGAAGGTATCTCTACAGCGCACAAAGGAGTACAGAAGGTATCTCTCCAGCGCACAAAGGAGTACAGAAGGTATCTCCACAGCGCACAAAGGAGTACAGGAAATATCTCTAGAACGTTCAAAGGAGTACACGAGGTATCTCTACAGCGTACAAAGGAGTACAGAAGGTATCTCTACATCGCACAAAGGAGTACAGGAAATATCTCTAGAACGTACAAAGAAGTACAGAAGGTATCTCTACAGCGCACAAAGGAGTACAGAAGGAATCTCTACAGCGCACAAAGGAGTACAGAAGGTATCTCTACAGCGCACAAAAGAGTACAGAAGGTATCTCTACAGCGCACAAAGGAGTACAGGAAATATCTCTAGAACGTACAAAGGAGTACACGAGGTATCTCTACAGCGTACAAAGGAGTACAGAAGGTATCTCTACAGCGCACAAAGGAGTACAGAAGGTATCTCTACAGCGCACAAAGGAGTACAGAAGGTATCTCTACAGCGCACAAAGGAGTACAGAAGGTATCTCTACAGCGCACAAAGGAGTACAGGAAATATCTCTAGAACGTACAAAGAAGTACACGAGGTATCTCTACAGCGTACAAAGGAGTACAGAAGGTATCTCTACAGCGCACAAAGGAGTACAGAAGGTATCTCTACAGCGCACAAAGGAGTACAGAAGGTATCTCTACAGCGCACAAAGGAGTACAGAAGGTATCTCTACAGCGCACAAAGGAGTACAGAAGGTAACTCTACAGCGCACAAAGGAGTACAGAAGGTATCTCTACAGCGCACAAAGGAGTACAGAAGGTATCTCTACAGCGTACAAAGGAGTACAGAAGGTATCTCTACAGCGCACAAAGGAGTACAGAAGGTATCTCTACAGCGTACAAAGGAGTACAGAAGGTGTCTCTACAGCGCACAAAGGAGTACAGAAGGTATCTCTACAGCGCACAAAGGAGTACAGAAGGTATCTCTACAGCGCACAAAGGAGTACAGGAAATATCTCTAGAACGTACAAAAGAGTACAGAAGGTATCTCTACAGCGCACAAAGGAGTACAGAAGGTATCTCTACAGCGCACAAAGGAGTACAGGAAATATCTCTAGAACGTACGAAGGAGTACACGAGGTATCTCTACAGCGCACAAAGGATTACAGAAGGTATCTCTACAGCGCACAAAGGAGTACAGAAGGTATCTCTACAGCGCACAAAGGAGTACAGAAGGTATCTCTACAGCGTACAAAGGAGTACAGAAGGTATCTCAACAGCGCACAAAGGAGTACAGAAGGTATCTCTACAGCGCACAAAGGAGTACAGAAGGTATCTCTACAGCGCACAAAGGAGTACAGGAAATATCTCTAGAACGTACAAAGGAGTACACGAGGTTTCTCTACAGCGCACAAAGGAGTACAGAAGGTATCTCTACAGCGCACAAAGGAGTACAGAAGGTATCTCAACAGCGCACAAAGGAGTACAGAAGGTATCTCTACAGCGCACAAAGGAGTACAGAAGGTATCTCTACAGCGCACAAAGGAGTACAGGAAATATCTCTAGAACGTACAAAGGAGTACAGGAGGTATCTCTACAGCGTACAAAGGAGTACAGAAGGTATCTCTACAGCGCACAAAGGAGTACAGAAGGAATCTCTACAGCGCACAAAGGAGTACAGAAGGTATCTCTACAGCGCACAAAGGAGTACAGAAGGTATCTCTACAGCGCACAAAGGAGTACAGGAAATATCTCTAGAACGTACAAAGGAGTACACGAGGTATCTCTACAGCGTACAAAGGAGTACAGGAAATATCTCTAGAACGTACAAAGGAGTACACGAGGTATCTCTACAGCGTACAAAGGAGTACAGAAGGTATCTCTACAGCGCACAAAGGAGTACAGAAGGTATCTCTACAGCGTACAAAGGAGTACAGGAAATATCTCTAGAACGTACAAAGGAGTACAGAAGGTATCTCTACAGCGCACAGAGGAGTACAGAAGGTATCTCTACAGCGCACAAATGAGTACAGAAGGTATCTCTACAGCGCACAAAGGAGTACAGAAGGTATCTCTACAGCGTACAAAGGAGTACAGAAGGTATCTCTACAGCGCACAAAGGAGTACAGAAGGTATCTCTACAGCGCACAAATGAGTACAGAAGGTATCTCCACAGCGCACAAAAGAGTACAGGAAATATCTCTAGAACGTACAAAGGAGTACACGAGGTATCTCTACAGCGTACAAAGGAGTACAGAAGGTATCTTTGTACAGAACGTACAAAAGAGTACAGAAGGTATCTCTACAGCGCACAAAGGAGTACAGAAGGTATCTCTACAGCGCACAAAGGAGTACAGAAGGTATCTCTACAGCGCACAAATGAGTACAGGAAATATCTCTAGAACGTACAAAGGAGTACAGAAGGTATCTCTACAGCGCACAAAGGAGTACAGAAGGTATCTCTACAGCGCACAAAGGAGTACAGGAAATATCTCTAGAACGTACAAAGGAGTACACGAGGTATCTCTACAGCGTACAAAGGAGTACAGAAGGTATCTCTACAGCGAACAAAGGAGTACAGAAGGTATCTCTACAGCGCACAAAGGAGTACAGAAGGTATCTCTACAGCGCACAAAGGAGTACAGAAGGTATCTCTACAGCGCACAAAGGAGTACAGGAAATATCTCTAGAACGTACAAAGGAGTACACGAGGTATCTCTACAGCGTACAAAGGAGTACAGAAGGTATCTCTACAGCGCACAAAGGAGTACAGAAGGTATCTCTACAGCGTACAAAGGAGTACAGGAAATATCTCTAGAACGCACAAAGGAGTACAGAAGGTATCTCTACAGCGCACAAAGGAGTACAGAAGGTATCTCTACAGCGCACAAAGGAGTACAGGAAATATCTCTAGAACGTACAAAGGAGTACACGAGGTATCTCTACAGCGTACAAAGGAGTACAGAAGGTATCTCTACAGCGCACAAAGGAGTACAGAAGGTATCTCTACAGCGTACAAAGGAGTACAGAAGGTATCTCTACAGCGCACAAAGGAGTACAGAAGGTATCTCTACAGCGCACAAAGGAGTACAGAAGGTATCTCTACAGCGCACAAAGGAGTACAGGAAATATCTCTAGAACGTACAAAGGAGTACACGAGGTATCTCTACAGCGTACAAAGGAGTACAGAAGGTATCTCTACAGCGCACAAAGGAGTACAGAAGGTATCTCTACAGCGTACAAAAGAGTACAGAAGGTATCTCTACAGCGCACAAAGGAGTACAGAAGGTATCTCTACAGCGCACAAAGGAGTACAGAAGGTATCTCTACAGCGCACAAATGAGTACAGGAAATATCTCTAGAACGTACAAAGGAGTACACGAGGTATCTCTACAGCGCACAAAGGAGTACAGAAGGTATCTCTACAGCGCACAAAGGAGTACAGAAGGTATCTCTACAGCGCACAAAGGAGTACAGGAAATATCTCTAGAACGTACAAAGGAGTACAGAAGGTATCTCTACAGCGCACAAAGGAGTACAGAAGGTATCTCTACAGCGCACAAAGGAGTACAGAAGGTATCTCTACAGTGCACAAAGGAGTACACGAGGTATCTCTACAGCGTACAAAGGAGTACAGAAGGTATCTCTACAGCGCACAAAGGAGTACAGAAGGTATCTCTACAGCGCACAAAGGAGTACAGAAGGTATCTCTACAGCGCACAAAGGAGTACAGGAAATATCTCTAGAACGTACAAAGGAGTACAGAAGGTATCTCTACAGCGCACGAAGGAGTACAGAAGGTATCTCTACAGCGCACAAAGGAGTACAGAAGGTATCTCTACAGCGCACAAAGGAGTACAGAAGGTATCTCTACAGCGCACAAAGGAGTACAGAAGGTATCTCTACAGCGTACAAAGGAGTACAGAAGGTATCTCTACAGCGCACAAAGGAGTACAGAAGGTATCTCTACAGCGTACAAAGGAGTACAGAAGGTATCTCTACAGCGCACAAAGGAGTACAGAAGGTATCTCTACAGCGCACAAAGGAGTACAGAAGGTATCTCTACAGCGCACAAAGGAGTACAGGAAATATCTCTAGAACGTACAAAGGAGTACACGAGGTATCTCTACAGCGTACAAAGGAGTACAGAAGGTATCTCTACAGCGCACAAAGGAGTACAGAAGGAATCTCTACAGCGTACAAAGGAGTACAGAAGGTATCTCTACAGCGCACAAAGGAGTACAGAAGGTATCTCTACAGCGCACAAAGGAGTACAGAAGGTATCTCTACAGCGTACAAAGCAGTACAGGAAATATCTCTAGAACGTACAAAGGAGTACAGAAGGTATCTCTACATCGCACAAAGGAGTACAGAAGGTATCTCTACAGCGCACAAAGGAGTACAGGAAATATCTCTAGAACGTACAAAGGAGTACACGAGGTATCTCTACAGCGTACAAAGGAGTACAGAAGGTATCTCTACAGCGCACAAAGGAGTACAGAAGGTATCTCTACAGCGTACAAAAGAGTACAGAAGGTATCACTACAGCGCACAAAGGAGTACAGAAGGTATCTCTACAGCGCACAAAGGAGTACAGTAGGTATCTCTACAGCGCACAAATGAGTACAGGAAATATCTCTAGAACGTACAAAGGAGTACACGAGGTATCTCTACAGCGCACAAAGGAGTACAGAAGGTATCTCTACAGCGCACAAAGGAGTACAGAAGGTATCTCTACAGCGCACAAAGGAGTACAGGAAATATCTCTAGAACGTACAAAGGAGTACAGAAGGTATCTCTACAGCGCACAAAGGAGTACAGAAGGTATCTCTACAGCGCACAGAGGAGTACAGAAGGTATCTCTACAGTGCACAAAGGAGTACACGAGGTATCTCTACAGCGTACAAAGGAGTACAGAAGGTATCTCTACAGCGCATAAAGAAATACAGAAGGTATCTATACAGCGCACAAAGGAGTACAGAAGGTATCTCTACAGCGCACAAAGGAGTACACGAGGTATCTCTACAGCGTACAAAGGAGTACAGAAGGTATCTCTACAGCGCACAAAGGAGTACAGAAGGTATCTCTACAGCGCACAAAGGAGTACAGAAGGTATATCTACAGCGCACAAAGGAGTACAGGAAATATCTCTAGAACGTACAAAGGAGTACAGAAGGTATCTCTACAGCGCACAAAGGAGTACAGAAGGTATCTCTACAGCGCACAAAGGAGTACAGGAAATATCTCTAGAACGTACAAAGGAGTACAGAAGGAATCTCTACAGCGCACAAAGGAGTACAGAAGGTATCTCTACAGCGCACAAAGGAGTACAGAAGGTATCTCTACAGCGCACAAAGGAGTACACGAGGTATCTCTACAGCGTACAAAGGAGTACAGAAGGTATCTCTACAGCGCACAAAGGAGTACAGAAGGTATCTCTACAGCGCACATAGGAGTACACGAGGTATCTCTACAGCGTACAAAGGAGTACAGAAGGTATCTCTACAGCGCACAAAGGAGTACAGAAGGTATCTCTACAGCGCACAAAGAAGTACAGAAGGTATCTCTACAGCGCTCAAAGGAGTACAGAAGGTATCTCTACAGTGCACAAAGAAGTACAGGAAATATCTCTAGAACGTCCAAAGAGTACACGAGGTATCTCTACAGCGTACAAAGGAGTACAGAAGGTATCTCTACAGCGCACAAAGGAGTACAGAAGGTATCTCTACAGCGCACAAAGGAGTACAGGAAATATCTCTAGAACGTACAAAGGAGTACAGAAGGTATCTCTACAGCGCACAAAGGAGTACAGAAGGTATCTCTACAGCGCACAAAGGAGTACAGAAGGTATCTCTAGAGCGCACAAAGGAGTACACGAGGTATCTCTACAGCGTACAAAGGAGTACAGAAGGTATCTCTACAGCGCACAAAGGAGTACAGAAGGTATCTCTACAGCGCACAAAGGAGTACAGAAGGTATCTCTACAGCGCACAAAGGAGTACAGGAAATATCTCTAGAACGTACAAAGGAGTACAAAAGGTATCTCTACAGCGCACAAAGGAGTACAGAAGGTATCTCTACAGCGCACAAAGGAGTACAGAAGGTATCTCTACAGCGCACAAAGGAGTACAGGAAATATCTCTAGAACGTACAAAGGAGTACACGAGGTATCTCTACAGCGTACAAAGGAGTAATGAAGGTATCTCTACAGCGCACAAAGGAGTACAGAAGGTATCTCTACAGCGTACAAAGGAGTACAGAAGGTATCTCTACAGCGTACAAAGGAGTACAGAAGGTATCTCTACAGCGCACAAAGGAGTACAGAAGGTATCTCTACAGCGCACAAAGGGGTACAGAAGGTATCTCTACAGCGCACAAAGGAGTACAGGAAATATCTCTAGAACGTACAAAGGAGTACACGAGGTATCTCTACAGCGTACAAAGGAGTACAGAAGGTATCTCTACAGCGTACAAAGGAGTACAGAAGGTATCTCTACAGCGCACAAAGGAGTACAGAAGGTATCTCTACAGCGTACAAAGGAGTACAGAAGGTATCTCTACAGCGCACAAAGGAGTACAGAAGGTGTCTCTACAGCGCACAAAAGAGTACAGAAGGTATCTCTACAGCGCACAAAGGAGTACAGGAAATATCTCTAGAACGTACAAAGGAGTACACGAGCTATCTCTACAGCGTACAAAGGAGTACAGAAGGTATCTCTACAGCGCACAAAGGAGTACAGAAGGTATCTCTCCAGCGCACAAAGGAGTACAGAAGGTATCTCCACAGCGCACAAAGGAGTACAGGAAATATCTCTAGAACGTTCAAAGGAGTACACGAGGTATCTCTACAGCGTACAAAGGAGTACAGAAGGTATCTCTACATCGCACAAAGGAGTACAGGAAATATCTCTAGAACGTACAAAGAAGTACAGAAGGTATCTCTACAGCGCACAAAGGAGTACAGAAGGAATCTCTACAGCGCACAAAGGAGTACAGAAGGTATCTCTACAGCGCACAAAAGAGTACAGAAGGTATCTCTACAGCGCACAAAGGAGTACAGGAAATATCTCTAGAACGTACAAAGGAGTACACGAGGTATCTCTACAGCGTACAAAGGAGTACAGAAGGTATCTCTACAGCGCACAAAGGAGTACAGAAGGTATCTCTACAGCGCACAAAGGAGTACAGAAGGTATCTCTACAGCGCACAAAGGAGTACAGAAGGTATCTCTACAGCGCACAAAGGAGTACAGGAAATATCTCTAGAACGTACAAAGAAGTACACGAGGTATCTCTACAGCGTACAAAGGAGTACAGAAGGTATCTCTACAGCGCACAAAGGAGTACAGAAGGTATCTCTACAGCGCACAAAGGAGTACAGAAGGTATCTCTACAGCGCACAAAGGAGTACAGAAGGTATCTCTACAGCGCACAAAGGAGTACAGAAGGTAACTCTACAGCGCACAAAGGAGTACAGAAGGTATCTCTACAGCGCACAAAGGAGTACAGAAGGTATCTCTACAGCGTACAAAGGAGTACAGAAGGTATCTCTACAGCGCACAAAGGAGTACAGAAGGTATCTCTACAGCGTACAAAGGAGTACAGAAGGTGTCTCTACAGCGCACAAAGGAGTACAGAAGGTATCTCTACAGCGCACAAAGGAGTACAGAAGGTATCTCTACAGCGCACAAAGGAGTACAGGAAATATCTCTAGAACGTACAAAGGAGTACAGAAGGTATCTCTACAGCGCACAAAGGAGTACAGAAGGTATCTCTACAGCGCACAAAGGAGTACAGGAAATATCTCTAGAACGTACAAAGGAGTACACGAGGTATCTCTACAGCGCACAAAGGATTACAGAAGGTATCTCTACAGCGCACAAAGGAGTACAGAAGGTATCTCTACAGCGCACAAAGGAGTACAGAAGGTATCTCTACAGCGTACAAAGGAGTACAGAAGGTATCTCAACAGCGCACAAAGGAGTACAGAAGGTATCTCTACAGCGCACAAAGGAGTACAGAAGGTATCTCTACAGCGCACAAAGGAGTACAGGAAATATCTCTAGAACGTACAAAGGAGTACACGAGGTTTCTCTACAGCGTACAAAGGAGTACAGAAGGTATCTCTACAGCGCACAAAGGAGTACAGAAGGTATCTCAACAGCGCACAAAGGAGTACAGAAGGTATCTCTACAGCGCACAAAGGAGTACAGAAGGTATCTCTACAGCGCACAAAGGAGTACAGGAAATATCTCTAGAACGTTCAAAGGAGTACAGGAGGAATCTCTACAGCGTACAAAGGAGTACAGAAGGTATCTCTACAGCGCACAAAGGAGTACAGAAGGTATCTCTACAGCGCACAAAGGAGTACAGAAGGTATCTCTACAGCGCACAAAGGAGTACAGAAGGTATCTCTACAGCGCACAAAGGAGTACAGGAAATATCTCTAGAACGTACAAAGGAGTACACGAGGTATCTCTACAGCGTACAAAGGAGTACAGGAAATATCTCTAGAACGTACAAAGGAGTACACGAGGTATCTCTACAGCGTACAAAGGAGTACAGAAGGTATCTCTACAGCGCACAAAGGAGTACAGAAGGTATCTCTACAGCGTACAAAGGAGTACAGGAAATATCTCTAGAACGTACAAAGGAGCACAGAAGGTATCTCTACAGCGCACAAAGGAGTACAGAAGGTATCTCTACAGCGCACAAAGGAGTACAGAAGGTATCTCTACAGCGCACAAAGGAGTACAGAAGGTATCTCTACAGCGTACAAAGGAGTACAGAAGGTATCTCTACAGCGCACAAAGGAGTACAGAAGGTATCTCTACAGCGCACAAATGAGTACAGAAGGTATCTCCACAGCGCACAAAAGAGTACAGGAAATATCTCTAGAACGTACAAAGGAGTACACAAGGTATCTCTACAGCGTACAAAGGAGTAAAGAAGGTATCTTTGTACAGAACGTACAAAAGAGTACAGAAGGTATCTCTACAGCGCACAAAGGAGTACAGAAGGTATCTCTACAGCGCACAAAGGAGTACAGAAGGTATCTCTACAGCGCACAAAGGAGTACAGAAGGTATCTCTACAGCGCACAAGGGAGTACAGGAAATATCTCTAGAACGTACAAAGGAGTACACGAGGTATCTCTACAGCGTACAAAGGAGTACAGGAAATATCTCTAGAACGTACAAAGGAGTACACGAGGTATCTCTACAGCGTACAAAGGAGTACAGAAGGTATCTCTACAGCGCACAAAGGAGTACAGAAGGTATCTCTACAGCGTACAAAGGAGTACAGAAGGTATCTCTACAGCGTACAAAGGAGTACAGAAGGTATCTCTACAGCGCACAAAGGAGTACAGAAGGTATCTCTACAGCGTACAAAGGAGTACAGAAGGTATCTCTACAGCGCACAAAGGAGTACAGAAGGTATCTCTACAGCGTACAAAGGAGTACAGAAGGTGTCTCTACAGCGCACAAAGGAGTACAGAAGGTATCTCTACAGCGCACAAAGGAGTACAGAAGGTATCTCTACAGCGCACAAAGGAGTACAGGAAATATCTCTAGAACGTACAAAGGAGTACAGAAGGTATCTCTACAGCGCACAAAGGAGTACAGAAGGTATCTCTACAGCGCACAAAGGAGTACAGGAAATATCTCTAGAACGTACAAAGGAGTACACGAGGTATCTCTACAGCGCACAAAGGATTACAGAAGGTATCTCTACAGCGCACAAAGGAGTACAGAAGGTATCTCTACAGCGCACAAAGGAGTACAGAAGGTATCTCTACAGCGTACAAAGGAGTACAGAAGGTATCTCAACAGCGCACATAGGAGTACAGAAGGTATCTCTACAGCGCACAAAGGAGTACAGAAGGTATCTCTACAGCGCACAAAGGAGTACAGGAAATATCTCTAGAACGTACAAAGGAGTACACGAGGTTTCTCTACAGCGTACAAAGGAGTACAGAAGGTATCTCTACAGCGCACAAAGGAGTACAGAAGGTATCTCAACAGCGCACAAAGGAGTACAGAAGATATCTCTACAGCGCACAAAGGAGTACAGAAGGTATCTCTACAGCGCACAAAGGAGTACAGGAAATATCTCTAGAACGTACAAAGGAGTACAGGAGGAATCTCTACAGCGTACAAAGGAGTACAGAAGGTATCTCTACAGCGCACAAAGGAGTACAGAAGGTATCTCTACAGCGCACAAAGGAGTACAGAAGGTATCTCTACAGCGCACAAAGGAGTACAGAAGGTATCTCTACAGCGCACAAAGGAGTACAGGAAATATCTCTAGAACGTACAAAGGAGTACACGAGGTATCTCTACAGCGTACAAAGGAGTACAGGAAATATCTCTAGAACGTACAAAGGAGTACACGAGGTATCTCTACAGCGTACAAAGGAGTACAGAAGGTATCTCTACAGCGCACAAAGGAGTACAGAAGGTATCTCTACAGCGTACAAAGGAGTACAGGAAATATCTCTAGAACGTACAAAGGAGCACAGAAGGTATCTCTACAGCGCACAAAGGAGTACAGAAGGTATCTCTACAGCGCACAAAGGAGTACAGAAGGTATCTCTACAGCGCACAAAGGAGTACAGAAGGTATCTCTACAGCGTACAAAGGAGTACAGAAGGTATCTCTACAGCGCACAAAGGAGTACAGAAGGTATCTCTACAGCGCACAAATGAGTACAGAAGGTATCTCCACAGCGCACAAAAGAGTACAGGAAATATCTCTAGAACGTACAAAGGAGTACACGAGGTATCTCTACAGCGTACAAAGGAGTACAGAAGGTATCTTTGTACAGAACGTACAAAAGAGTACAGAAGGTATCTCTACAGCGCACAAAGGAGTACAGAAGGTATCTCTACAGCGCACAAAGGAGTACAGAAGGTATCTCTACAGCGCACAAATGAGTACAGGAAATATCTCTAGAACGTACAAAGGAGTACACGAGGTATCTCTACAGCGCACAAAGGAGTACAGAAGGTATCTCTACAGCGCACAAAGGAGTACAGGAAATATCTCTAGAACGTACAAAGGAGTACACGAGGTATCTCTACAGCGTACAAAGGAGTACAGAAGGTATCTCTACAGCGCACAAAGGAGTACAAAAGGTATCTCTACAGCGTACAAAGGAGTACAGGAAATATCTCTTGAACGTACAAAGGAGTACAGAAGGTATCTCTACAGCACACAAAGGAGTACAGAAGGTATCTCTACAGCGCACAAAGGAGTACAGGAAATATCTCTAGAACGTACAAAGGAGTACACGAGGTATCTCTACAGCGTACAAAGGAGTACAGAAGGTATCTCTACAGCGCACAAAGGAGTACAGAAGGTATCTCTACAGCGCACAAAGGAGTACAGAAGGTATCTCTACAGCGCACAAAGGAGTACAGAAGGTATCTCTACAGCGCACAAAGGAGTACAGGAAATATCTCTAGAACGTACAAAGGAGTACACGAGGTATCTCTACAGCGTACAAAGGAGTACAGAAGGTATCTCTACAGCGCACAAAGGAGTACAGAAGGTATCTCTACAGCGCACAAAGGAGTACAGAAGGTATCTCTACAGCGCACAAAGGAGTACAGAAGGTATCTCTACAGCGCACAAAGGAGTACAGAAGGTAACTCTACAGCGCACAAAGGAGTACAGAAGGTATCTCTACAGCGCACAAATGAGTACAGGAAATATCTCTAGAACGTACAAAGGAGTACAGAACGTATCTCTACAGCGCACAAAGGAGTACAGAAGGTATCTCTACAGCGCACAAAGGAGTACAGGAAATATCTCTAGAACGTACAAAGGAGTACACGAGGTATCTCTACAGCGTACAAAGGAGTACAGAAGGTATCTCTACAGCGAACAAAGGAGTACAGAAGGTATCTCTACAGCGCACAAAGGAGTACAGAAGGTATCTCTACAGCGCACAAAGGAGTACAGAAGGTATCTCTACAGCGCACAAAGGAGTACAGGAAATATCTCTAGAACGTACAAAGGAGTACACGAGGTATCTCTACAGCGTACAAAGGAGTACAGAAGGTATCTCTACAGCGCACAAAGGAGTACAGAAGGTATCTCTACAGCGTACAAAGGAGTACAGGAAATATCTCTAGAACGCACAAAGGAGTACAGAAGGTATCTCTACAGCGCACAAAGGAGTACAGAAGGTATCTCTACAGCGCACAAAGGAGTACAGGAAATATCTCTAGAACGTACAAAGGAGTACACGAGGTATCTCTACAGCGTACAAAGGAGTACAGAAGGTATCTCTACAGCGCACAAAGGAGTACAGAAGGTATCTCTACAGCGTACAAAGGAGTACAGAAGGTATCTCTACAGCGCACAAAGGAGTACAGAAGGTATCTCTACAGCGCACAAAGGAGTACAGAAGGTATCTCTACAGCGCACAAAGGAGTACAGGAAATATCTCTAGAACGTACAAAGGATTACACGAGGTATCTCTACAGCGTACAAAGGAGTACAGAAGGTATCTCTACAGCGCACAAAGGAGTACAGAAGGTATCTCTACAGCGTACAAAAGAGTACAGAAGGTATCTCTACAGCGCACAAAGGAGTACAGAAGGTATCTCTACAGCGCACAAAGGAGTACAGAAGGTATCTCTACAGCGCACAAATGAGTACAGGAAATATCTCTAGAACGTACAAAGGAGTACACGAGGTATCTCTACAGCGCACAAAGGAGTACAGAAGGTATCTCTACAGCGCACAAAGGAGTACAGAAGGTATCTCTACAGCGCACAAAGGAGTACAGGAAATATCTCTAGAACGTACAAAGGAGTACAGAAGGTATCTCTACAGCGCACAAAGGAGTACAGAAGGTATCTCTACAGCGCACAAAGGAGTACAGAAGGTATCTCTACAGTGCACAAAGGAGTACACGAGGTATCTCTACAGCGTACAAAGGAGTACAGAAGGTATCTCTACAGCGCACAAAGGAGTACAGAAGGTATCTCTACAGCGCACAAAGGAGTACAGAAGGTATCTCTACAGCGCACAAAGGAGTACAGGAAATATCTCTAGAACGTACAAAGGAGTACAGAAGGTATCTCTACAGCGCACGAAGGAGTACAGAAGGTATCTCTACAGCGCACAAAGGAGTACAGAAGGTATCTCTACAGCGCACAAAGGAGTACAGAAGGTATCTCTACAGCGCACAAAGGAGTACAGAAGGTATCTCTACAGCGTACAAAGGAGTACAGAAGGTATCTCTACAGCGCACAAAGGAGTACAGAAGGTATCTCTACAGCGTACAAAGGAGTACAGAAGGTATCTCTACAGCGCACAAAGGAGTACAGAAGGTATCTCTACAGCGCACAAAGGAGTACAGAAGGTATCTCTACAGCGCACAAAGGAGTACAGGAAATATCTCTAGAACGTACAAAGGAGTACACGAGGTATCTCTACAGCGTACAAAGGAGTACAGAAGGTATCTCTACAGCGCACAAAGGAGTACAGAAGGAATCTCTACAGCGTACAAAGGAGTACAGAAGGTATCTCTACAGCGCACAAAGGAGTACAGAAGGTATCTCTACAGCGCACAAAGGAGTACAGAAGGTATCTCTACAGCGTACAAAGCAGTACAGGAAATATCTCTAGAACGTACAAAGGAGTACAGAAGGTATCTCTACATCGCACAAAGGAGTACAGAAGGTATCTCTACAGCGCACAAAGGAGTACAGGAAATATCTCTAGAACGTACAAAGGAGTACACGAGGTATCTCTACAGCGTACAAAGGAGCACAGAAGGTATCTCTACAGCGCACAAAGGAGTACAGAAGGTATCTCTACAGCGTACAAAAGAGTACAGAAGGTATCTCTACAGCGCACAAAGGAGTACAGAAGGTATCTCTACAGCGCACAAAGGAGTACAGTAGGTATCTCTACAGCGCACAAATGAGTACAGGAAATATCTCTAGAACGTACAAAGGAGTACACGAGGTATCTCTACAGCGCACAAAGGAGTACAGAAGGTATCTCTACAGCGCACAAAGGAGTACAGAAGGTATCTCTACAGCGCACAAAGGAGTACAGGAAATATCTCTAGAACGTACAAAGGAGTACAGAAGGTATCTCTACAGCGCACAAAGGAGTACAGAAGGTATCTCTACAGCGCACAGAGGAGTACAGAAGGTATCTCTACAGTGCACAAAGGAGTACACGAGGTATCTCTACAGCGTACAAAGGAGTACAGAAGGTATCTCTACAGCGCATAAAGAAATACAGAAGGTATCTATACAGCGCACAAAGGAGTACAGAAGGTATCTCTACAGCGCACAAAGGAGTACACGAGGTATCTCTACAGCGTACAAAGGAGTACAGAAGGTATCTCTACAGCGCACAAAGGAGTACAGAAGGTATCTCTACAGCGCACAAAGGAGTACAGAAGGTATATCTACAGCGCACAAAGGAGTACAGGAAATATCTCTAGAACGTACAAAGGAGTACAGAAGGTATCTCTACAGCGCACAAAGGAGTACAGAAGGTATCTCTACAGCGCACAAAGGAGTACAGGAAATATCTCTAGAACGTACAAAGGAGTACAGAAGGAATCTCTACAGCGCACAAAGGAGTACAGAAGGTATCTCTACAGCGCACAAAGGAGTACAGAAGGTATCTCTACAGCGCACAAAGGAGTACACGAGGTATCTCTACAGCGTACAAAGGAGTACAGAAGGTATCTCTACAGCGCACAAAGGAGTACAGAAGGTATCTCTACAGCGCACAAAGGAGTACACGAGGTATCTCTACAGCGTACAAAGGAGTACAGAAGGTATCTCTACAGCGCACAAAGGAGTACAGAAGGTATCTCTACAGCGCACAAAGAAGTACAGAAGGTATCTCTACAGCGCACAAAGGAGTACAGAAGGTATCTCTACAGTGCACAAAGAAGTACAGGAAATATCTCTAGAACGTCCAAAGAGTACACGAGGTATCTCTACAGCGTACAAAGGAGTACAGAAGGTATCTCTACAGCGCACAAAGGAGTACAGAAGGTATCTCTACAGCGCACAAAGGAGTACAGGAAATATCTCTAGAACGTACAAAGGAGTACAGAAGGTATCTCTACAGCGCACAAAGGAGTACAGAAGGTATCTCTACAGCGCACAAAGGAGTACAGAAGGTATCTCTAGAGCGCACAAAGGAGTACACGAGGTATCTCTACAGCGTACAAAGGAGTACAGAAGGTATTTCTACAGCGCACAAAGGAGTACAGAAGGTATCTCTACAGCGCACAAAGGAGTACAGAAGGTATCTCTACAGCGCACAAAGGAGTACAGGAAATATCTCTAGAACGTACAAAGGAGTACAAAAGGTATCTCTACAGCGCACAAAGGAGTACAGAAGGTATCTCTACAGCGCACAAAGGAGTACAGAAGGTATCTCTACAGCGCACAAAGGAGTACAGGAAATATCTCTAGAACGTACAAAGGAGTACACGAGGTATCTCTACAGCGTACAAAGGAGTAATGAAGGTATCTCTACAGCGCACAAAGGAGTACAGAAGGTATCTCTACAGCGTACAAAGGTGTACAGAAGGTATCTCTACAGCGTACAAAGGAGTACAGAAGGTATCTCTACAGCGCACAAAGGAGTACAGAAGGTATCTCTACAGCGCACAAAGGGGTACAGAAGGTATCTCTACAGCGCACAAAGGAGTACAGGAAATATCTCTAGAACGTACAAAGGCGTACACGAGGTATCTCTACAGCGTACAAAGGAGTACAGAAGGTATCTCTACAGCGTACAAAGGAGTACAAAAGGTATCTCTACAGCGCACAAAGGAGTACAGAAGGTATCTCTACAGCGTACAAAGGAGTACAGAAGGTATCTCTACAGCGCACAAAGGAGTACAGAAGGTGTCTCTACAGCGCACAAAAGAGTACAGAAGGTATCTCTACAGCGCACAAAGGAGTACAGGAAATATCTCTAGAACGTACAAAGGAGTACACGAGGTATCTCTACAGCGTACAAAGGAGTACAGAAGGTATCTCTACAGCGCACAAAGGAGTACAGAAGGTATCTCTCCAGCGCACAAAGGAGTACAGAAGGTATCTCCACAGCGCACAAAGGAGTACAGGAAATATCTCTAGAACGTTCAAAGGAGTACACGAGGTATCTCTACAGCGTACAAAGGAGTACAGAAGGTATCTCTACATCGCACAAAGGAGTACAGGAAATATCTCTAGAACGTACAAAGAAGTACAGAAGGTATCTCTACAGCGCACAAAGGAGAACAGAAGGAATCTCTACAGCGCACAAAGGAGTACAGAAGGTATCTCTACAGCGCACAAAAGAGTACAGAAGGTATCTCTACAGCGCACAAAGGAGTACAGGAAATATCTCTAGAACGTACAAAGGAGTACACGAGGTATCTCTACAGCGTACAAAGGAGTACAGAAGGTATCTCTACAGCGCACAAAGGAGTACAGAAGGTATCTCTACAGCGCACAAAGGAGTACAGAAGGTATCTCTACAGCGCACAAAGGAGTACAGAAGGTATCTCTACAGCGCACAAAGGAGTACAGGAAATATCTCTAGAACGTACAAAGAAGTACACGAGGTATCTCTACAGCGTACAAAGGAGTACAGAAGGTATCTCTACAGCGCACAAAGGAGTACAGAAGGTATCTCTACAGCGCACAAAGGAGTACAGAAGGTATCTCTACAGCGCACAAAGGAGTACAGAAGGTATCTCTACAGCGCACAAAGGAGTACAGAAGGTAACTCTACAGCGCACAAAGGAGTACAGAAGGTATCTCTACAGCGCACAAAGGAGTACAGAAGGTATCTCTACAGCGTACAAAGGAGTACAGAAGGTATCTCTACAGCGCACAAAGGAGTACAGAAGGTATCTCTACAGCGTACAAAGGAGTACAGAAGGTGTCTCTACAGCGCACAAAGGAGTACAGAAGGTATCTCTACAGCGCACAAAGGAGTACAGAAGGTATCTCTACAGCGCACAAAGGAGTACAGGAAATATCTCTAGAACGTACAAAGGAGTACAGAAGGTATCTCTACAGCGCACAAAGGAGTACAGAAGGTATCTCTACAGCGCACAAAGGAGTACAGGAAATATCTCTAGAACGTACAAAGGAGTACACGAGGTATCTCTACAGCGCACAAAGGATTACAGAAGGTATCTCTACAGCGCACAAAGGAGTACAGAAGGTATCTCTACAGCGCACAAAGGAGTACAGAAGGTATCTCTACAGCGTACAAAGGAGTACAGAAGGTATCTCAACAGCGCACAAAGGAGTACAGAAAGTATCTCTACAGCGCACAAAGGAGTACAGAAGGTATCTCTACAGCGCACAAAGGAGTACAGGAAATATCTCTAGAATGTACAAAGGAGTACACGAGGTTTCTCTACAGCGTACAAAGGAGTACAGAAGGTATCTCTACAGCGCACAAAGGAGTACAGAAGGTATCTCAACAGCGCACAAAGGAGTACAGAAGGTATCTCTACAGCGCACAAAGGAGTACAGAAGGTATCTCTACAGCGCACAAAGGAGTACAGGAAATATCTCTAGAACGTACAAAGGAGTACAGGAGGAATCTCTACAGCGTACAAAGGAGTACAGAAGGTATCTCTACAGCGCACAAAGGAGTACAGAAGGTATCTCTACAGCGCACAAAGGAGTACAGAAGGTATCTCTACAGCGCACAAAGGAGTACAGGAAATATCTCTAGAACGTACAAAGGAGTACAGAAGGAATCTCTACAGCGCACAAAGGAGTACAGAAGGTATCTCTACAGCGCACAAAGGAGTACAGAAGGTATCTCTACAGCGCACAAAGGAGTACACGAGGTATCTCTACAGCGTACAAAGGAGTACAGAAGGTATCTCTACAGCGCACAAAGGAGTACAGAAGGTATCTCTACAGCGCACAAAGGAGTACACGAGGTATCTCTACAGCGTACAAAGGAGTACAGAAGGTATCTCTACAGCGCACAAAGGAGTACAGAAGGTATCTCTACAGCGCACAAAGAAGTACAGAAGGTATCTCTACAGCGCACAAAGGAGTACAGAAGGTATCTCTACAGTGCACAAAGAAGTACAGGAAATATCTCTAGAACGTCCAAAGAGTACACGAGGTATCTCTACAGCGTACAAAGGAGTACAGAAGGTATCTCTACAGCGCACAAAGGAGTACAGAAGGTATCTCTACAGCGCACAAAGGAGTACAGGAAATATCTCTAGAACGTACAAAGGAGTACAGAAGGTATCTCTACAGCGCACAAAGGAGTACAGAAGGTATCTCTACAGCGCACAAAGGAGTACAGAAGGTATCTCTAGAGCGCACAAAGGAGTACACGAGGTATCTCTACAGCGTACAAAGGAGTACAGAAGGTATCTCTACAGCGCACAAAGGAGTACAGAAGGTATCTCTACAGCGCACAAAGGAGTACAGAAGGTATCTCTACAGCGCACAAAGGAGTACAGGAAATATCTCTAGAACGTACAAAGGAGTACAAAAGGTATCTCTACAGCGCACAAAGGAGTACAGAAGGTATCTCTACAGCGCACAAAGGAGTACAGAAGGTATCTCTACAGCGCACAAAGGAGTACAGGAAATATCTCTAGAACGTACAAAGGAGTACACGAGGTATCTCTACAGCGTACAAAGGAGTAATGAAGGTATCTCTACAGCGCACAAAGGAGTACAGAAGGTATCTCTACAGCGTACAAAGGTGTACAGAAGGTATCTCTACAGCGTACAAAGGAGTACAGAAGGTATCTCTACAGCGCACAAAGGAGTACAGAAGGTATCTCTACAGCGCACAAAGGGGTACAGAAGGTATCTCTACAGCGCACAAAGGAGTACAGGAAATATCTCTAGAACGTACAAAGGCGTACACGAGGTATCTCTACAGCGTACAAAGGAGTACAGAAGGTATCTCTACAGCGTACAAAGGAGTACAAAAGGTATCTCTACAGCGCACAAAGGAGTACAGAAGGTATCTCTACAGCGTACAAAGGAGTACAGAAGGTATCTCTACAGCGCACAAAGGAGTACAGAAGGTGTCTCTACAGCGCACAAAAGAGTACAGAAGGTATCTCTACAGCGCACAAAGGAGTACAGGAAATATCTCTAGAACGTACAAAGGAGTACACGAGGTATCTCTACAGCGTACAAAGGAGTACAGAAGGTATCTCTACAGCGCACAAAGGAGTACAGAAGGTATCTCTCCAGCGCACAAAGGAGTACAGAAGGTATCTCCACAGCGCACAAAGGAGTACAGGAAATATCTCTAGAACGTTCAAAGGAGTACACGAGGTATCTCTACAGCGTACAAAGGAGTACAGAAGGTATCTCTACATCGCACAAAGGAGTACAGGAAATATCTCTAGAACGTACAAAGAAGTACAGAAGGTATCTCTACAGCGCACAAAGGAGAACAGAAGGAATCTCTACAGCGCACAAAGGAGTACAGAAGGTATCTCTACAGCGCACAAAAGAGTACAGAAGGTATCTCTACAGCGCACAAAGGAGTACAGGAAATATCTCTAGAACGTACAAAGGAGTACACGAGGTATCTCTACAGCGTACAAAGGAGTACAGAAGGTATCTCTACAGCGCACAAAGGAGTACAGAAGGTATCTCTACAGCGCACAAAGGAGTACAGAAGGTATCTCTACAGCGCACAAAGGAGTACAGAAGGTATCTCTACAGCGCACAAAGGAGTACAGGAAATATCTCTAGAACGTACAAAGAAGTACACGAGGTATCTCTACAGCGTACAAAGGAGTACAGAAGGTATCTCTACAGCGCACAAAGGAGTACAGAAGGTATCTCTACAGCGCACAAAGGAGTACAGAAGGTATCTCTACAGCGCACAAAGGAGTACAGAAGGTATCTCTACAGCGCACAAAGGAGTACAGAAGGTAACTCTACAGCGCACAAAGGAGTACAGAAGGTATCTCTACAGCGCACAAAGGAGTACAGAAGGTATCTCTACAGCGTACAAAGGAGTACAGAAGGTATCTCTACAGCGCACAAAGGAGTACAGAAGGTATCTCTACAGCGTACAAAGGAGTACAGAAGGTGTCTCTACAGCGCACAAAGGAGTACAGAAGGTATCTCTACAGCGCACAAAGGAGTACAGAAGGTATCTCTACAGCGCACAAAGGAGTACAGGAAATATCTCTAGAACGTACAAAGGAGTACAGAAGGTATCTCTACAGCGCACAAAGGAGTACAGAAGGTATCTCTACAGCGCACAAAGGAGTACAGGAAATATCTCTAGAACGTACAAAGGAGTACACGAGGTATCTCTACAGCGCACAAAGGATTACAGAAGGTATCTCTACAGCGCACAAAGGAGTACAGAAGGTATCTCTACAGCGCACAAAGGAGTACAGAAGGTATCTCTACAGCGTACAAAGGAGTACAGAAGGTATCTCAACAGCGCACAAAGGAGTACAGAAAGTATCTCTACAGCGCACAAAGGAGTACAGAAGGTATCTCTACAGCGCACAAAGGAGTACAGGAAATATCTCTAGAATGTACAAAGGAGTACACGAGGTTTCTCTACAGCGTACAAAGGAGTACAGAAGGTATCTCTACAGCGCACAAAGGAGTACAGAAGGTATCTCAACAGCGCACAAAGGAGTACAGAAGGTATCTCTACAGCGCACAAAGGAGTACAGAAGGTATCTCTACAGCGCACAAAGGAGTACAGGAAATATCTCTAGAACGTACAAAGGAGTACAGGAGGAATCTCTACAGCGTACAAAGGAGTACAGAAGGTATCTCTACAGCGCACAAAGGAGTACAGAAGGTATCTCTACAGCGCACAAAGGAGTACAGAAGGTATCTCTACAGCGCACAAAGGAGTACAGAAGGTATCTCTACAGCGCACAAAGGAGTACAGGAAATATCTCTAGAACGTACAAAGGATTACACGAGGTATCTCTACAGCGTACAAAGGAGTACAGGAAATATCTCTAGAACGTACAAAGGAGTACACGAGGTATCTCTACAGCGTACAAAGGAGTACAGAAGGTATCTCTACAGCGCACAAAGGAGTACAGAAGGTATCTCTACAGCGTACAAAGGAGTACAGGAAATATCTCTAGAACGTACAAAGGAGCACAGAAGGTATCTCTACAGCGCACAAATGAGTACAGAAGGTATCTCTACAGCGCACAAAGGAGTACAGAAGGTATCTCTACAGCGCACAAAGGAGTACAGAAGGTATCTCTACAGCGTACAAAGGAGTACAGAAGGTATCTCTACAGCGCACAAAGGAGTACAGAAGGTATCTCTACAGCGCACAAATGAGTACAGAAGGTATCTCCACAGCGCACAAAAGAGTACAGGAAATATCTCTAGAACGTACAAAGGAGTACACGAGGTATCTCTACAGCGTACAAAGGAGTACAGAAGGTATCTTTGTACAGAACGTACAAAAGAGTACAGAAGGTATCTCTACAGCGCACAAAGGAGTACAGAAGGTATCTCTACAGCGCACAAAGGAGTACAGAAGGTATCTCTACAGCGCACAAATGAGTACAGGAAATATCTCTAGAACGTACAAAGGAGTACACGAGGTATCTCTACAGCGCACAAAGGAGTACAGAAGGTATCTCTACAGCGCACAAAGGAGTACAGGAAATATCTCTAGAACGTACAAAGGAGTACACGAGGTATCTCTACAGCGTACAAAGGAGTACAGAAGGTATCTCTACAGCGCACAAAGGAGTACAGAAGGTATCTCTACAGCGTACAAAGGAGTACAGGAAATATCTCTTGAACGTACAAAGGAGTACAGAAGGTATCTCTACAGCGCACAAAGGAGTACAGAAGGTATCTCTACAGCGCACAAAGGAGTACAGGAAATATCTCTAGAACGTACAAAGGAGTACACGAGGTATCTCTACAGCGTACAAAGGAGTACAGAAGGTATCTCTACAGCGCACAAAGGAGTACAGAAGGTATCTCTACAGCGCACAAAGGAGTACAGAAGGTATCTCTACAGCGCACAAAGGAGTACAGAAGGTATCTCTACAGCGCACAAAGGAGTACAGGAAATATCTCTAGAACGTACAAAGGAGTACACGAGGTATCTCTACAGCGTACAAAGGAGTACAGAAGGTATCTCTACAGCGCACAAAGGAGTACAGAAGGTATCTCTACAGCGCACAAAGGAGTACAGAAGGTATCTCTACAGCGCACAAAGGAGTACAGAAGGTATCTCTACAGCGCACAAAGGAGTACAGAAGGTAACTCTACAGCGCACAAAGGAGTACAGAAGGTATCTCTACAGCGCACAAAGGAGTACAGAAGGTATCTCTACAGCGTACAAAGGAGTACAGAAGGTATCTCTACAGCGCACAAAGGAGTACAGGAAATATCTCTAGAACGTACAAAGGAGTACAGAAGGTATCTCTACAGCGCACAAAGGAGTACAGAAGGTATCTCTACAGCGCACAAAGGAGTACAGGAAATATCTCTAGAACGTACAAAGGAGTACACGAGGTATCTCTACAGCGCACAAAGGATTACAGAAGGTATCTCTACAGCGCACAAAGGAGTACAGAAGGTATCTCTACAGCGCACAAAGGAGTACAGAAGGTATCTCTACAGCGTACAAAGGAGTACAGAAGGTATCTCAACAGCGCACAAAGGAGTACAGAAGGTATCTCTACAGCGCACAAAAGAGTACAGAAGGTATCTCTACAGCGCACAAAGGAGTACAGGAAATATCTCTAGAACGTACAAAGGAGTACACGAGGTTTCTCTACAGCGTACAAAGGAGTACAGAAGGTATCTCTACAGCGCACAAAGGAGTTCAGAAGGTATCTCAACAGCGCACAAAGTAGTACAGAAGGTATCTCTACAGCGCACAAAGGAGTACAGAAGGTATCTCTACAGCGCACAAAGGAGTACAGGAAATATCTCTAGAACGTACAAAGGAGTACACGAGGTATCTCTACAGCGTACAAAGGAGTACAGAAGGTATCTCTACAGCGCACAAAGGAGTACAGAAGGTATCTCTACAGCGCACAAAGGAGTACAGAAGGTATCTCTACAGCGCACAAAGGAGTACAGAAGGTATCTCTACAGCGCACAAAGGAGTACAGGAAATATCTCTAGAACGTACAAAGGAGTACACGAGGTATCTCTACAGCGTACAAGGGAGTACAGGAAATATCTCTAGAACGTACAAAGGAGTACACGAGGTATCTCTACAGCGTACAAAGGAGTACAGAAGGTATCTCTACAGCGCACAAAGGAGTACAGAAGGTATCTCTACAGCGTACAAAGGAGTACAGAAGGTATCTCTACAGCGTACAAAGGAGTACAGAAGGTATCTCTACAGCGCACAAAGGAGTACAGAAGGTATCTCTACAGCGTACAAAGGAGTACAGAAGGTATCTCTACAGCGCACAAAGGAGTACAGAAGGTATCTCTACAGCGTACAAAGGAGTACAGAAGGTGTCTCTACAGCGCACAAAGGAGTACAGAAGGTATCTCTACAGCGCACAAAGGAGTACAGAAGGTATCTCTACAGCGCACAAAGGAGTACAGGAAATATCTCTAGAACGTACAAAGGAGTACAGAAGGTATCTCTACAGCGCACAAAGGAGTACAGAAGGTATCTCTACAGCGCACAAAGGAGTACAGGAAATATCTCTAGAACGTACAAAGGAGTACACGAGGTATCTCTACAGCGCACAAAGGATTACAGAAGGTATCTCTACAGCGCACAAAGGAGTACAGAAGGTATCTCTACAGCGCACAAAGGAGTACAGAAGGTATCTCTACAGCGTACAAAGGAGTACAGAAGGTATCTCAACAGCGCACAAAGGAGTACAGAAGGTATCTCTACAGCGCACAAAGGAGTACAGAAGGTATCTCTACAGCGCACAAAGGAGTACAGGAAATATCTCTAGAACGTACAAAGGAGTACACGAGGTTTCTCTACAGCGTACAAAGGAGTACAGAAGGTATCTCTACAGCGCACAAAGGAGTACAGAAGGTATCTCAACAGCGCACAAAGGAGTACAGAAGGTATCTCTACAGCGCACAAAGGAGTACAGAAGGTATCTCTACAGCGCACAAAGGAGTACAGGAAATATCTCTAGAACGTACAAAGGAGTACAGGAGGAATCTCTACAGCGTACAAAGGAGTACAGAAGGTATCTCTACAGCGCACAAAGGAGTACAGAAGGTATCTCTACAGCGCACAAAGGAGTACAGAAGGTATCTCTACAGCGCACAAAGGAGTACAGAAGGTATCTCTACAGCGCACAAAGGAGTACAGGAAATATCTCTAGAACGTACAAAGGAGTACACGAGGTATCTCTACAGCGTACAAAGGAGTACAGGAAATATCTCTAGAACGTACAAAGGAGTACACGAGGTATCTCTACAGCGTACAAAGGAGTACAGAAGGTATCTCTACAGCGCACAAAGGAGTACAGAAGGTATCTCTACAGCGTACAAAGGAGTACAGGAAATATCTCTAGAACGTACAAAGGAGCACAGAAGGTATCTCTACAGCGCACAAAGGAGTACAGAAGGTATCTCTACAGCGCACAAAGGAGTACAGAAGGTATCTCTACAGCGCACAAAGGAGTACAGAAGGTATCTCTACAGCGTACAAAGGAGTACAGAAGGTATCTCTACAGCGCACAAAGGAGTACAGAAGGTATCTCTACAGCGCACAAATGAGTACAGAAGGTATCTCCACAGCGCACAAAAGAGTATAGGAAATATCTCTAGAACGTACAAAGGAGTACACGAGGTATCTCTACAGCGTACAAAGGAGTACAGAAGGTATCTTTGTACAGAACGTACAAAAGAGTACAGAAGGTATCTCTACAGCGCACAAAGGAGTACAGAAGGTATCTCTACAGCGCACAAATGAGTACAGGAAATATCTCTAGAACGTACAAAGGAGTACACGAGGTATCTCTACAGCGCACAAAGGAGTACAGAAGGTATCTCTACAGCGCACAAAGGAGTACAGGAAATATCTCTAGAACGTACAAAGGAGTACACGAGGTATCTCTACAGCGTACAAAGGAGTACAGAAGGTATCTCTACAGCGCACAAAGGAGTACAGAAGGTATCTCTACAGCGTACAAAGGAGTACAGGAAATATCTCTTGAACGTACAAAGGAGTACAGAAGGTATCTCTACAGCGCACAAAGGAGTACAGAAGGTATCTCTACAGCGCACAAAGGAGTACAGGAAATATCTCTAGAACGTACAAAGGAGTACACGAGGTATCTCTACAGCGTACAAAGGAGTACAGAAGGTATCTCTACAGCGCACAAAGGAGTACAGAAGGTATCTCTACAGCGCACAAAGGAGTACAGAAGGTATCTCTACAGCGCACAAAGGAGTACAGAAGGTATCTCTACAGCGCACAAAGGAGTACAGGAAATATCTCTAGAACGTACAAAGGAGTACACGAGGTATCTCTACAGCGTACAAAGGAGTACAGAAGGTATCTCTACAGCGCACAAAGGAGTACAGAAGGTATCTCTACAGCGCACAAAGGAGTACAGAAGGTATCTCTACAGCGCACAAAGGAGTACAGAAGGTATCTCTACAGCGCACAAAGGAGTACAGAAGGTAACTCTACAGCGCACAAAGGAGTACAGAAGGTATCTCTACAGCGCACAAAGGAGTACAGAAGGTATCTCTACAGCGTACAAAGGAGTACAGAAGGTATCTCTACAGCGCACAAAGGAGTACAGAAGGTATCTCTACAGCGTACAAAGGAGTACAGAAGGTATCTCAACAGCGCACAAAGGAGTACAGAAAGTATCTCTACAGCGCACAAAGGAGTACAGAAGGTATCTCTACAGCGCACAAAGGAGTACAGGAAATATCTCTAGAATGTACAAAGGAGTACACGAGGTTTCTCTACAGCGTACAAAGGAGTACAGAAGGTATCTCTACAGCGCACAAAGGAGTACAGAAGGTATCTCAACAGCGCACAAAGGAGTACAGAAGGTATCTCTACAGCGCACAAAGGAGTACAGAAGGTATCTCTACAGCGCACAAAGGAGTACAGGAAATATCTCTAGAACGTACAAAGGAGTACAGGAGGAATCTCTACAGCGTACAAAGGAGTACAGAAGGTATCTCTACAGCGCACAAAGGAGTACAGAAGGTATCTCTACAGCGCACAAAGGAGTACAGAAGGTATCTCTACAGCGCACAAAGGAGTACAGAAGGTATCTCTACAGCGCACAAAGGAGTACAGGAAATATCTCTAGAACGTACAAAGGATTACACGAGGTATCTCTACAGCGTACAAAGGAGTACAGGAAATATCTCTAGAACGTACAAAGGAGTACACGAGGTATCTCTACAGCGTACAAAGGAGTACAGAAGGTATCTCTACAGCGCACAAAGGAGTACAGAAGGTATCTCTACAGCGTACAAAGGAGTACAGGAAATATCTCTAGAACGTACAAAGGAGCACAGAAGGTATCTCTACAGCGCACAAATGAGTACAGAAGGTATCTCTACAGCGCACAAAGGAGTACAGAAGGTATCTCTACAGCGCACAAAGGAGTACAGAAGGTATCTCTACAGCGTACAAAGGAGTACAGAAGGTATCTCTACAGCGCACAAAGGAGTACAGAAGGTATCTCTACAGCGCACAAATGAGTACAGAAGGTATCTCCACAGCGCACAAAAGAGTACAGGAAATATCTCTAGAACGTACAAAGGAGTACACGAGGTATCTCTACAGCGTACAAAGGAGTACAGAAGGTATCTTTGTACAGAACGTACAAAAGAGTACAGAAGGTATCTCTACAGCGCACAAAGGAGTACAGAAGGTATCTCTACAGCGCACAAAGGAGTACAGAAGGTATCTCTACAGCGCACAAATGAGTACAGGAAATATCTCTAGAACGTACAAAGGAGTACACGAGGTATCTCTACAGCGCACAAAGGAGTACAGAAGGTATCTCTACAGCGCACAAAGGAGTACAGGAAATATCTCTAGAACGTACAAAGGAGTACACGAGGTATCTCTACAGCGTACAAAGGAGTACAGAAGGTATCTCTACAGCGCACAAAGGAGTACAGAAGGTATCTCTACAGCGTACAAAGGAGTACAGGAAATATCTCTTGAACGTACAAAGGAGTACAGAAGGTATCTCTACAGCGCACAAAGGAGTACAGAAGGTATCTCTACAGCGCACAAAGGAGTACAGGAAATATCTCTAGAACGTACAAAGGAGTACACGAGGTATCTCTACAGCGTACAAAGGAGTACAGAAGGTATCTCTACAGCGCACAAAGGAGTACAGAAGGTATCTCTACAGCGCACAAAGGAGTACAGAAGGTATCTCTACAGCGCACAAAGGAGTACAGAAGGTATCTCTACAGCGCACAAAGGAGTACAGGAAATATCTCTAGAACGTACAAAGGAGTACACGAGGTATCTCTACAGCGTACAAAGGAGTACAGAAGGTATCTCTACAGCGCACAAAGGAGTACAGAAGGTATCTCTACAGCGCACAAAGGAGTACAGAAGGTATCTCTACAGCGCACAAAGGAGTACAGAAGGTATCTCTACAGCGCACAAAGGAGTACAGAAGGTAACTCTACAGCGCACAAAGGAGTACAGAAGGTATCTCTACAGCGCACAAAGGAGTACAGAAGGTATCTCTACAGCGTACAAAGGAGTACAGAAGGTATCTCTACAGCGCACAAAGGAGTACAGGAAATATCTCTAGAACGTACAAAGGAGTACAGAAGGTATCTCTACAGCGCACAAAGGAGTACAGAAGGTATCTCTACAGCGCACAAAGGAGTACAGGAAATATCTCTAGAACGTACAAAGGAGTACACGAGGTATCTCTACAGCGCACAAAGGATTACAGAAGGTATCTCTACAGCGCACAAAGGAGTACAGAAGGTATCTCTACAGCGCACAAAGGAGTACAGAAGGTATCTCTACAGCGTACAAAGGAGTACAGAAGGTATCTCAACAGCGCACAAAGGAGTACAGAAGGTATCTCTACAGCGCACAAAAGAGTACAGAAGGTATCTCTACAGCGCACAAAGGAGTACAGGAAATATCTCTAGAACGTACAAAGGAGTACACGAGGTTTCTCTACAGCGTACAAAGGAGTACAGAAGGTATCTCTACAGCGCACAAAGGAGTTCAGAAGGTATCTCAACAGCGCACAAAGTAGTACAGAAGGTATCTCTACAGCGCACAAAGGAGTACAGAAGGTATCTCTACAGCGCACAAAGGAGTACAGGAAATATCTCTAGAACGTACAAAGGAGTACACGAGGTATCTCTACAGCGTACAAAGGAGTACAGAAGGTATCTCTACAGCGCACAAAGGAGTACAGAAGGTATCTCTACAGCGCACAAAGGAGTACAGAAGGTATCTCTACAGCGCACAAAGGAGTACAGAAGGTATCTCTACAGCGCACAAAGGAGTACAGGAAATATCTCTAGAACGTACAAAGGAGTACACGAGGTATCTCTACAGCGTACAAGGGAGTACAGGAAATATCTCTAGAACGTACAAAGGAGTACACGAGGTATCTCTACAGCGTACAAAGGAGTACAGAAGGTATCTCTACAGCGCACAAAGGAGTACAGAAGGTATCTCTACAGCGTACAAAGGAGTACAGAAGGTATCTCTACAGCGTACAAAGGAGTACAGAAGGTATCTCTACAGCGCACAAAGGAGTACAGAAGGTATCTCTACAGCGTACAAAGGAGTACAGAAGGTATCTCTACAGCGCACAAAGGAGTACAGAAGGTATCTCTACAGCGTACAAAGGAGTACAGAAGGTGTCTCTACAGCGCACAAAGGAGTACAGAAGGTATCTCTACAGCGCACAAAGGAGTACAGAAGGTATCTCTACAGCGCACAAAGGAGTACAGGAAATATCTCTAGAACGTACAAAGGAGTACAGAAGGTATCTCTACAGCGCACAAAGGAGTACAGAAGGTATCTCTACAGCGCACAAAGGAGTACAGGAAATATCTCTAGAACGTACAAAGGAGTACACGAGGTATCTCTACAGCGCACAAAGGATTACAGAAGGTATCTCTACAGCGCACAAAGGAGTACAGAAGGTATCTCTACAGCGCACAAAGGAGTACAGAAGGTATCTCTACAGCGTACAAAGGAGTACAGAAGGTATCTCAACAGCGCACAAAGGAGTACAGAAGGTATCTCTACAGCGCACAAAGGAGTACAGAAGGTATCTCTACAGCGCACAAAGGAGTACAGGAAATATCTCTAGAACGTACAAAGGAGTACACGAGGTTTCTCTACAGCGTACAAAGGAGTACAGAAGGTATCTCTACAGCGCACAAAGGAGTACAGAAGGTATCTCAACAGCGCACAAAGGAGTACAGAAGGTATCTCTACAGCGCACAAAGGAGTACAGAAGGTATCTCTACAGCGCACAAAGGAGTACAGGAAATATCTCTAGAACGTACAAAGGAGTACAGGAGGAATCTCTACAGCGTACAAAGGAGTACAGAAGGTATCTCTACAGCGCACAAAGGAGTACAGAAGGTATCTCTACAGCGCACAAAGGAGTACAGAAGGTATCTCTACAGCGCACAAAGGAGTACAGAAGGTATCTCTACAGCGCACAAAGGAGTACAGGAAATATCTCTAGAACGTACAAAGGAGTACACGAGGTATCTCTACAGCGTACAAAGGAGTACAGGAAATATCTCTAGAACGTACAAAGGAGTACACGAGGTATCTCTACAGCGTACAAAGGAGTACAGAAGGTATCTCTACAGCGCACAAAGGAGTACAGAAGGTATCTCTACAGCGTACAAAGGAGTACAGGAAATATCTCTAGAACGTACAAAGGAGCACAGAAGGTATCTCTACAGCGCACAAAGGAGTACAGAAGGTATCTCTACAGCGCACAAAGGAGTACAGAAGGTATCTCTACAGCGCACAAAGGAGTACAGAAGGTATCTCTACAGCGTACAAAGGAGTACAGAAGGTATCTCTACAGCGCACAAAGGAGTACAGAAGGTATCTCTACAGCGCACAAATGAGTACAGAAGGTATCTCCACAGCGCACAAAAGAGTATAGGAAATATCTCTAGAACGTACAAAGGAGTACACGAGGTATCTCTACAGCGTACAAAGGAGTACAGAAGGTATCTTTGTACAGAACGTACAAAAGAGTACAGAAGGTATCTCTACAGCGCACAAAGGAGTACAGAAGGTATCTCTACAGCGCACAAATGAGTACAGGAAATATCTCTAGAACGTACAAAGGAGTACACGAGGTATCTCTACAGCGCACAAAGGAGTACAGAAGGTATCTCTACAGCGCACAAAGGAGTACAGGAAATATCTCTAGAACGTACAAAGGAGTACACGAGGTATCTCTACAGCGTACAAAGGAGTACAGAAGGTATCTCTACAGCGCACAAAGGAGTACAGAAGGTATCTCTACAGCGTACAAAGGAGTACAGGAAATATCTCTTGAACGTACAAAGGAGTACAGAAGGTATCTCTACAGCGCACAAAGGAGTACAGAAGGTATCTCTACAGCGCACAAAGGAGTACAGGAAATATCTCTAGAACGTACAAAGGAGTACACGAGGTATCTCTACAGCGTACAAAGGAGTACAGAAGGTATCTCTACAGCGCACAAAGGAGTACAGAAGGTATCTCTACAGCGCACAAAGGAGTACAGAAGGTATCTCTACAGCGCACAAAGGAGTACAGAAGGTATCTCTACAGCGCACAAAGGAGTACAGGAAATATCTCTAGAACGTACAAAGGAGTACACGAGGTATCTCTACAGCGTACAAAGGAGTACAGAAGGTATCTCTACAGCGCACAAAGGAGTACAGAAGGTATCTCTACAGCGCACAAAGGAGTACAGAAGGTATCTCTACAGCGCACAAAGGAGTACAGAAGGTATCTCTACAGCGCACAAAGGAGTACAGAAGGTAACTCTACAGCGCACAAAGGAGTACAGAAGGTATCTCTACAGCGCACAAAGGAGTACAGAAGGTATCTCTACAGCGTACAAAGGAGTACAGAAGGTATCTCTACAGCGCACAAAGGAGCACAGGAAATATCTCTAGAACGTACAAAGGAGTACAGAAGGTATCTCTACAGCGCACAAAGGAGTACAGAAGGTATCTCTACAGCGCACAAAGGAGTACAGGAAATATCTCTAGAACGTACAAAGGAGTACACGAGGTATCTCTACAGCGCACAAAGGATTACAGAAGGTATCTCTACAGCGCACAAAGGAGTACAGAAGGTATCTCTACAGCGCACAAAGGAGTACAGAAGGTATCTCTACAGCGTACAAAGGAGTACAGAAGGTATCTCAACAGCGCACAAAGGAGTACAGAAGGTATCTCTACAGCGCACAAAGGAGTACAGAAGGTATCTCTACAGCGCACAAAGGAGTACAGGAAATATCTCTAGAACGTACAAAGGAGTACACGAGGTTTCTCTACAGCGTACAAAGGAGTACAGAAGGTATCTCTACAGCGCACAAAGGAGTACAGAAGGTATCTCAACAGCGCACAAAGGAGTACAGAAGGTATCTCTACAGCGCACAAAGGAGTACAGAAGGTATCTCTACAGCGCACAAAGGAGTACAGGAAATATCTCTAGAACGTACAAAGGAGTACACGAGGTATCTCTACAGCGTACAAAGGAGTACAGAAGGTATCTCTACAGCGCACAAAGGAGTACAGAAGGTATCTCTACAGCGCACAAAGGAGTACAGAAGGTATCTCTACAGCGCACAAAGGAGTACAGAAGGTATCTCTACAGCGCACAAAGGAGTACAGGAAATATCTCTAGAACGTACAAAGGAGTACACGAGGTATCTCTACAGCGTACAAAGGAGTACAGGAAATATCTCTAGAACGTACAAAGGAGTACACGAGGTATCTCTACAGCGTACAAAGGAGTACAGAAGGTATCTCTACAGCGCACAAAGGAGTACAGAAGGTATCTCTACAGCGTACAAAGGAGTACAGGAAATATCTCTAGAACGTACAAAGGAGTACAGAAGGTATCTCTACAGCGCACAAAGGAGTACAGAAGGTATCTCTACAGCGCACAAAGGAGTACAGAAGGTATCTTTACAGCGCACAAAGGAGTACAGGAAATATCTCTAGAACGTACAAAGGAGTACACGAGGTATCTCTACAGCGTACAAAGGAGTACAGAAGGTATCTCTACAGCGCACAAAGGAGTACAAAAGGTATCTCTACAGCGCACAAAGGAGTACAGAAGGTATCTCTACAGCGCACAAAGGAGTACAGAAGGTATCTCTACAGCGCACAAAGGAGTACAGAAGGTAACTCTACAGCGCACAAAGGAGTACAGAAGGTATCTCTACAGCGCACAAAGGAGTACAGAAGGTATCTCTACAGCGTACAAAGGAGTACAGAAGGTATCTCTACAGCGCACAAAGGAGTACAGAAGGTATCTCTACAGCGTACAAAGGAGTACAGAAGGTGTCTCTACAGCGCACAAAGGAGTACAGAAGGTATCTCTACAGCGCACAAAGGAGTACAGAAGGTATCTCTACAGCGCACAAAGGAGTACAGGAAATATCTCTTGAACGTACAAAGGAGTACAGAAGGTATCTCTACAGCGCACAAAGGAGTACAGAAGTTATCTCTACAGCGCACAAAGGAGTACAGGAAATATCTCTAGAACGTACAAAGGAGTACACGAGGTATCTCTACAGCGCACAAAGGATTACAGAAGGTATCTCTACAGCGCACAAAGGAGTACAGAAGGTATCTCTACAGCGCACAAAGGAGTACAGAAGGTATCTCTACAGCGTACAAAGGAGTACAGAAGGTATCTCTACAGCGCACAAAGGAGTACAGGAAATATCTCTAGAACGTACAAAGGAGTACAAAAGGTATCTCTACAGCGCACAAAGGAGTACAGAAGGTATCTCTACAGCGCACAAAGGAGTACAGAAGGTATCTCTACAGCGCACAAAGGAGTACAGGAAATATCTCTAGAACGTACATAGGAGTACACGAGGTATCTCTACAGCGTACAAAGGAGTACAGAAGGTATCTCTACAGCGCACAAAGGAGTACAGAAGGTATCTCTACAGCGTACAAAGGAGTACAGAAGGTATCTCTACAGCGTACAAAGGAGTACAGAAGGTATCTCTACAGCGCACAAAGGAGTACAGAAGGTATCTCTACAGCGCACAGAGGGGTACAGAAGGTATCTCTACAGCGCACAAAGGAGTACAGGAAATATCTCTAGAACGTGCAAAGAAGTAGACGAGGTATCTCTACAGCGTACAAAGGAGTACAGAAGGTATCTCTACAGCGTACAAAGGAGTACAGAAGGTATCTCTACAGCGCACAAAGGAGTACAGAAGGTATCTCTACAGCGTACAAAGGAGTACAGAAGGTATCTCTACAGCGCACAAAGGAGTACAGAAGGTATCTCTACAGCGCACAAAGGAGTACAGAAGGTATCTCTACAGCGAACAAAGGAGTACAGGAAATATCTCTAGAACGTACAAAGGAGTACACGAGGTATCTCTACAGCGTACAAAGGAGTACAGAAGGTATCTCTACAGCGCACAAAGGAGTACAGAAGGTATCTCTCCAGCGCACAAAGGAGTACAGAAGGTATCTCCACAGCGCACAAAGGAGTACAGGAAATATAACTAGAACGTACAAAGGAGTACACGAGGTATCTCTACAGCGTACAAAGGAGTACAGAAGGTATCTCTACATCGCACAAAGGAGTACAGGAAATATCTCTAGAACGTACAAAGGAGTACAGAAGGTATCTCTACAGCGCACAAAGGAGTACAGAAGGAATCTCTACAGCGCACAAAGGAGTACAGAAGGTATCTCTACAGCGCACAAAGGAGTACAGAAGGTATCTCTACAGCGCACAAAGGAGTACAGGAAATATCTCTAGAACGTACAAAGGAGTACACGAGGTATCTCTACAGCGTACAAAGGAGTACAGAAGGTATCTCTACAGCGCACAAAGGAGTACAGAAGGTATCTCTACAGCGCACAAAGGAGTACAGAAGGTATCTCTACAGCGCACAAAGGAGTACAGAAGGTATCTTTACAGCGCACAAAGGAGTACAGGAAATATCTCTAGAACGTACAAAGGAGTACACGAGGTATCTCTACAGCGTACAAAGGAGTACAGAAGGGATCTCTACAGCGCACAAAGGAGTACAAAAGGTATCTCTACAGCGCACAAAGGAGTACAGAAGGTATCTCTACAGCGCACAAAGGAGTACAGAAGGTATCTCTACAGCGCACAAAGGAGTACAGAAGGTAACTCTACAGCGCACAAAGGAGTACAGAAGGTATCTCTACAGCGCACAAAGGAGTACAGAAGGTATCTCTACAGCGTACAAAGGAGTACAGAAGGTATCTCTACAGCGCACAAAGGAGTACAGAAGGTATCTCTACAGCGTACAAAGGAGTACAGAAGGTGTCTCTACAGCGCACAAAGGAGTACAGAAGGTATCTCTACAGCGCACAAAGGAGTACAGAAGGTATCTCTACAGCGCACAAAGGAGTACAGGAAATATCTCTTGAACGTACAAAGGAGTACAGAAGGTATCTCTACAGCGCACAAAGAAGTACAGAAGTTATCTCTACAGCGCACAAAGGAGTACAGGAAATATCTCTAGAACGTACAAAGGAGTACACGAGGTATCTCTACAGCGCACAAAGGATTACAGAAGGTATCTCTACAGCGCACAAAGGAGTACAGAAGGTATCTCTACAGCGCACAAAGGAGTACAGAAGGTATCTCTACAGCGTACAAAGGAGTACAGAAGGTATCTCAACAGCGCACAAAGGAGTACAGAAGGTGTCTCTACAGCGCACAAAGGAGTACAGAAGGTATCTCTACAGCGCACAAAGGAGTACAGGAAATATCTCTAGAACGTACAAAGGAGTACACGAGGTTTCTCTACAGCGTACAAAGGAGTACAGAAGGTATCTCTACAGCGCACAAAGGAGGTATCTCTACAGCGCACAAAGGAGTACAGAAGGTATCTCTACAGCGCACAAAGGAGTACAGAAGGTATCTCTACAGCGCACAAAGGAGTACAGGAAATATCTCTAGAACGTACAAAGGAGTACACGAGGTATCTCTACAGCGTACAAAGGAGTACAGAAGGTATCTCTTCAGCGCACAAAGGAGTACAGAAGGTATCTCTACAGCGCACAAAGGAGTACAGAAGGTATCTCTACAGCGCACAAAGGAGTACAGAAGGTATCTCTACAGCGCACAAAGGAGTACAGGAAATATCTCTAGAACGTACAAAGGAGTACACGAGGTATCTCTACAGCGTACAAAGGAGTACAGGAAATATCTCTAGAACGTACAAAGGAGTACACGAGGTTTCTCTACAGCGTACAAAGGAGTACAGAAGGTATCTCTACAGCGCACAAAGGAGTACAGAAGGTATCTCTACAGCGCACAAAGGAGTACAGAAGGTATCTCTACAGCGCACAAAGGAGTAAAGAAGGTATCTCTACAGCGCACAAAGGAGTACAGGAAATATCTCTAGAACGTACAAAGGAGTACACGAGGTATCTCTACAGCGTACAAAGGAGTACAGAAGGTATCTCTACAGCGAACAAAGGAGTACAGAAGGTATCTCTACAGCGCACAAAGGAGTACAGAAGGTATCTCTACAGCGCACAAAGGAGTACAGAAGGTATCTCTACAGCGCACAAAGGAGTACAGGAAATATCTCTAGAACGTACAAAGGAGTACACGAGGTATCTCTACAGCGTACAAAGGAGTACAGAAGGTATCTCTACAGCGCACAAAGGAGTACAGAAGGTATCTCTACAGCGTACAAAGGAGTACAGGAAATATCTCTAGAACGCACAAAGGAGTACAGAAGGTATCTCTACAGCGCACAAAGGAGTACAGAAGGTATCTCTACAGCGAACAAAGGAGTACAGGAAATATCTCTAGAACGTACAAAGGAGTACACGAGGTATCTCTACAGCGTACAAAGGAGTACAGAAGGTATCTCTACAGCGCACAAAGGAGTACAGAAGGTATCTCTACAGCGTACAAAGGAGTACAGAAGGTATCTCTACAGCGCACAAAGGAGTACAGAAGGTATCTCTACAGCGCACAAAGGAGTACAGAAGGTATCTCTACAGCGCACAAAGGAGTACAGGAAATATCTCTAGAACGTACAAAGGAGTACACGAGGTATCTCTACAGCGTACAAAGGAGTACAGAAGGTATCTCTACAGCGCACAAAGGAGTACAGAAGGTATCTCTACAGCGTACAAAAGAGTACAGAAGGTATCTCTACAGCGCACAAAGGAGTACAGAAGGTATCTCTACAGCGCACAAAGGAGTACAGAAGGTATCTCTACAGCGCACAAATGAGTACAGGAAATATCTCTAGAACGTACAAAGGAGTACACGAGGTATCTCTACAGCGCACAAAGGAGTACAGAAGGTATCTCTACAGCGCACAAAGGAGTACAGAAGGTATCTCTACAGCGCACAAAGGAGTACAGGAAATATCTCTAGAACGTACAAAGGAGTACAGAAGGTATCTCTACAGCGCACAAAGGAGTACAGAAGGTATCTCTACAGCGCACAAAGGAGTACAGAAGGTATCTCTACAGTGCACAAAGGAGTACACGAGGTATCTCTACAGCGTACAAAGGAGTACAGAAGGTATCTCTACAGCGCACAAAGGAGTACAGAAGGTATCTCTACAGCGCACAAAGGAGTACAGAAGGTATCTCTACAGCGCACAAAGGAGTACAGGAAATATCTCTAGAACGTACAAAGGAGTACAGAAGGTATCTCTACAGCGCACGAAGGAGTACAGAAGGTATCTCTACAGCGCACAAAGGAGTACAGAAGGTATCTCTACAGCGCACAAAGGAGTACAGAAGGTATCTCTACAGCGCACAAAGGAGTACAGAAGGTATCTCTACAGCGTACAAAGGAGTACAGAAGGTATCTCTACAGCGCACAAAGGAGTACAGAAGGTATCTCTACAGCGTACAAAGGAGTACAGAAGGTATCTCTACAGCGCACAAAGGAGTACAGAAGGTATCTCTACAGCGCACAAAGGAGTACAGAAGGTATCTCTACAGCGCACAAAGGAGTACAGGAAATATCTCTAGAACGTACAAAGGAGTACACGAGGTATCTCTACAGCGTACAAAGGAGTACAGAAGGTATCTCTACAGCGCACAAAGGAGTACAGAAGGTATCTCTACAGCGTACAAAGGAGTACAGAAGGTATCTCTACAGCGCACAAAGGAGTACAGAAGGTATCTCTACAGCGCACAAAGGAGTACAGGAAATATCTCTAGAACGTACAAAGGAGTACACGAGGTATCTCTACAGCGTACAAAGGAGTACAGAAGGTATCTCTACAGCGCACAAAGGAGTACAGAAGGTATCTATACAGCGTACAAAGGAGTACAGGAAATATCTCTAGAACGTACAAAGGAGTACAGAAGGTATCTCTACATCGCACAAAGGAGTACAGAAGGTATCTCTACAGCGCACAAAGGAGTACAGGAAATATCTCTAGAACGTACAAAGGAGTACACGAGGTATCTCTACAGCGTACAAAGGAGTACAGAAGGTATCTCTACAGCGCACAAAGGAGTACAGAAGGTATCTCTACAGCGTACAAAAGAGTACAGAAGGTATCTCTACAGCGCACAAAGGAGTACAGAAGGTATCTCTACAGCGCACAAAGGAGTACAGTAGGTATCTCTACAGCGCACAAATGAGTACAGGAAATATCTCTAGAACGTACAAAGGAGTACACGAGGTATCTCTACAGCGCACAAAGGAGTACAGAAGGTATCTCTACAGCGCACAAAGGAGTACAGAAGGTATCTCTACAGCGCACAAAGGAGTACAGGAAATATCTCTAGAACGTACAAAGGAGTACAGAAGGTATCTCTACAGCGCACAAAGGAGTACAGAAGGTATCTCTACAGCGCACAGAGGAGTACAGAAGGTATCTCTACAGTGCACAAAGGAGTACACGAGGTATCTCTACAGCGTACAAAGGAGTACAGAAGGTATCTCTACAGCGCATAAAGAAATACAGAAGGTATCTATACAGCGAACAAAGGAGTACAGAAGGTATATCTACAGCGCACAAAGGAGTACAGGAAATATCTCTAGAACGTACAAATGAGTACAGAAGGTATCTCTACAGCGCACAAAGGAGTACAGAAGGTATCTCTACAGCGCACAAAGGAGTACAGGAAATATCTCTAGAACGTACAAAGGAGTACAGAAGGAATCTCTACAGCGCACAAAGGAGTACAGAAGGTATCTCTACAGCGCACAAAGGAGTACAGAAGGTATCTCTACAGCGCACAAAGGAGTACACGAGGTATCTCTACAGCGTACAAAGGAGTACAGAAGGTATCTCTACAGCGCACAAAGGAGTACAGAAGGTATCTCTACAGCGCACAAAGGAGTACACGAGGTATCTCTACAGCGTACAAAGGAGTACAGAAGGTATCTCTACAGCGCACAAAGGAGTACAGAAGGTATCTCTACAGCGCACAAAGAAGTACAGAAGGTATCTCTACAGCGCACAAAGGAGTACAGAAGGTATCTCTACAGTGCACAAAGAAGTACAGGAAATATCTCTAGAACGTCCAAAGAGTACACGAGGTATCTCTACAGCGTACAAAGGAGTACAGAAGGTATCTCTACAGCGCACAAAGGAGTACAGAAGGTATCTCTACAGCGCACAAAGGAGTACAGGAAATATCTCTAGAACGTACAAAGGAGTACAGAAGGTATCTCTACAGCGCACAAAGGAGTACAGAAGGTATCTCTACAGCGCACAAAGGAGTACAGAAGGTATCTCTAGAGCGCACAAAGGAGTACACGAGGTATCTCTACAGCGTACAAAGGAGTACAGAAGGTATCTCTACAGCGCACAAAGGAGTACAGAAGGTATCTCTACAGCGCACAAAGGAGTACAGAAGGTATCTCTACAGCGCACAAAGGAGTACAGGAAATATCTCTAGAACGTACAAAGGAGTACAAAAGGTATCTCTACAGCGCACAAAGGAGTACAGAAGGTATCTCTACAGCGCACAAAGGAGTACAGAAGGTATCTCTACAGCGCACAAAGGAGTACAGGAAATATCTCTAGAACGTACAAAGGAGTACACGAGGTATCTCTACAGCGTACAAAGGAGTACAGAAGGTATCTCTACAGCGCACAAAGGAGTACAGAAGGTATCTCTACAGCGTACAAAGGAGTACAGAAGGTATCTCTACAGCGTACAAAGGAGTACAGAAGGTATCTCTACAGCGCACAAAGGAGTACAGAAGGTATCTCTACAGCGCACAAAGGGGTACAGAAGGTATCTCTACAGCGCACAAAGGAGTACAGGAAATATCTCTAGAACGTACAAAGGAGTACACGAGGTATCTCTACAGCGTACAAAGGAGTACAGAAGGTATCTCTACAGCGCACAAAGGAGTACAGAAGGTATCTCTACAGCGCACAAAGGAGTACAGAAGGTATCTCTACAGCGTACAAAGGAGTACAGAAGGTATCTCTACAGCGCACAAAGGAGTACAGAAGGTGTCTCTACAGCGCACAAAAGAGTACAGAAGGTATCTCTACAGCGCACAAAGGAGTACAGGAAATATCTCTAGAACGTACAAAGGAGTACACGAGGTATCTCTACAGCGTACAAAGGAGTACAGAAGGTATCTCTACAGCGCACAAAGGAGTACAGAAGGTATCTCTCCAGCGCACAAAGGAGTACAGAAGGTATCTCCACAGCGCACAAAGGAGTACAGGAAATATCTCTAGAACGTTCAAAGGAGTACACGAGGTATCTCTACAGCGTACAAAGGAGTACAGAAGGTATCTCTACATCGCACAAAGGAGTACAGGAAATATCTCTAGAACGTACAAAGAAGTACAGAAGGTATCTCTACAGCGCACAAAGGAGTACAGAAGGAATCTCTACAGCGCACAAAGGAGTACAGAAGGTATCTCTACAGCGCACAAAAGAGTACAGAAGGTATCTCTACAGCGCACAAAGGAGTACAGGAAATATCTCTAGAACGTACAAAGGAGTACACGAGGTATCTATACAGCGTACAAAGGAGTACAGAAGGTATCTCTACAGCACACAAAGGAGTACAGAAGGTATCTCTACAGCGCACAAAGGAGTACAGAAGGTATCTCTACAGCGCACAAAGGAGTACAGAAGGTATCTCTACAGCGCACAAAGGAGTACAGGAAATATCTCTAGAACGTACAAAGAAGTACACGAGGTATCTCTACAGCGTACAAAGGAGTACAGAAGGTATCTCTACAGCGCACAAAGGAGTACAGAAGGTATCTCTACAGCGCACAAAGGAGTACAGAAGGTATCTCTACAGCGCACAAAGGAGTACAGAAGGTATCTCTACAGCGCACAAAGGAGTACAGAAGGTAACTCTACAGCGCACAAAGGAGTACAGAAGGTATCTCTACAGCGCACAAAGGAGTACAGAAGGTATCTCTACAGCGTACAAAGGAGTACAGAAGGTATCTCTACAGCGCACAAAGGAGTACAGAAGGTATCTCTACAGCGTACAAAGGAGTACAGAAGGTGTCTCTACAGCGCACAAAGGAGTACAGAAGGTATCTCTACAGCGCACAAAGGAGTACAGAAGGTATCTCTACAGCGCACAAAGGAGTACAGGAAATATCTCTAGAACGTACAAAGGTGTACAGAAGGTATCTCTACAGCGCACAAAGGAGTACAGAAGGTATCTCTACAGCGCACAAAGGAGTACAGGAAATATCTCTAGAACGTACAAAGGAGTACACGAGGTATCTCTACAGCGCACAAAGGATTACAGAAGGTATCTCTACAGCGCACAAAGGAGTACAGAAGGTATCTCTACAGCGCACAAAGGAGTACAGAAGGTATCTCTACAGCGTACAAAGGAGTACAGAAGGTATCTCAACAGCGCACAAAGGAGTACAGAAGGTATCTCTACAGCGCACATAGGAGTACAGAAGGTATCTCTACAGCGCACAAAGGAGTACAGGAAATATCTCTAGAACGTACAAAGGAGTACACGAGGTTTCTCTACAGCGTACAAAGGAGTACAGAAGGTATCTCTACAGCGCACAAAGGAGTACAGAAGGTATCTCAACAGCGCACAAAGGAGTACAGAAGGTATCTCTACAGCGCACAAAGGAGTACAGAAGGTATCTCTACAGCGCACAAAGGAGTACAGGAAATATCTCTAGAACGTACAAAGGAGTACAGGAGGTATCTCTACAGCGTACAAAGGAGTACAGAAGGTATCTCTACAGCGCACAAAGGAGTACAGAAGGTATCTCTACAGCGCACAAAGGAGTACAGAAGGTATCTCTACAGCGCACAAAGGAGTACAGAAGGTATCTCTACAGCGCACAAAGGAGTACAGGAAATATCTCTAGAACGTACAAAGGAGTACACGAGGTATCTCTACAGCGTACAAAGGAGTACAGGAAATATCTCTAGAACGTACAAAGGAGTACACGAGGTATCTCTACAGCGTACAAAGGAGTACAGAAGGTATCTCTACAGCGCACAAAGGAGTACAGAAGGTATCTCTACAGCGTACAAAGGAGTACAGGAAATATCTCTAGAACGTACAAAGGAGTACAGAAGGTATCTCTACAGCGCACAAAGGAGTACAGAAGGTATCTCTACAGCGCACAAAGGAGTACAGAAGGTATCTCTACAGCGCACAAAGGAGTACAGAAGGTATCTCTACAGCGTACAAAGGAGTACAGAAGGTATCTCTACAGCGCACAAAGGAGTACAGAAGGTATCTCTACAGCGCACAAATGAGTACAGAAGGTATCTCCACAGCGCACAAAAGAGTACAGGAAATATCTCTAGAACGTACAAAGGAGTACACGAGGTATCTCTACAGCGTACAAAGGAGTACAGAAGGTATCTTTGTACAGAACGTACAAAAGAGTACAGAAGGTATCTCTACAGCGCACAAAGGAGTACAGAAGGTATCTCTACAGCGCACAAAGGAGTACAGAAGGTATCTCTACAGCGCACAAATGAGTACAGGAAATATCTCTAGAACGTACAAAGGAGTACAGAAGGTATCTCTACAGCGCACAAAGGAGTACAGAAGGTATCTCTACAGCGCACAAAGGAGTACAGGAAATATCTCTAGAACGTACAAAGGAGTACACGAGGTATCTCTACAGCGTACAAAGGAGTACAGAAGGTATCTCTACAGCGAACAAAGGAGTACAGAAGGTATCTCTACAGCGCACAAAGGAGTACAGAAGGTATCTCTACAGCGCACAAAGGAGTACAGAAGGTATCTCTACAGCGCACAAAGGAGTACAGGAAATATCTCTAGAACGTACAAAGGAGTACACGAGGTATCTCTACAGCGTACAAAGGAGTACAGAAGGTATCTCTACAGCGCACAAAGGAGTACAGAAGGTATCTCTACAGCGTACAAAGGAGTACAGGAAATATCTCTAGAACGCACAAAGGAGTACAGAAGGTATCTCTACAGCGCACAAAGGAGTACAGAAGGTATCTCTACAGCGCACAAAGGAGTACAGGAAATATCTCTAGAACGTACAAAGGAGTACACGAGGTATCTCTACAGCGTACAAAGGAGTACAGAAGGTATCTCTACAGCGCACAAAGGAGTACAGAAGGTATCTCTACAGCGTACAAAGGAGTACAGAAGGTATCTCTACAGCGCACAAAGGAGTACAGAAGGTATCTCTACAGCGCACAAAGGAGTACAGAAGGTATCTCTACAGCGCACAAAGGAGTACAGGAAATATCTCTAGAACGTACAAAGGAGTACACGAGGTATCTCTACAGCGTACAAAGGAGTACAGAAGGTATCTCTACAGCGCACAAAGGAGTACAGAAGGTATCTCTACAGCGTACAAAAGAGTACAGAAGGTATCTCTACAGCGCACAAAGGAGTACAGAAGGTATCTCTACAGCGCACAAAGGAGTACAGAAGGTATCTCTACAGCGCACAAATGAGTACAGGAAATATCTCTAGAACGTACAAAGGAGTACACGAGGTATCTCTACAGCGCACAAAGGAGTACAGAAGGTATCTCTACAGCGCACAAAGGAGTACAGAAGGTATCTCTACAGCGCACAAAGGAGTACAGGAAATATCTCTAGAACGTACAAAGGAGTACAGAAGGTATCTCTACAGCGCACAAAGGAGTACAGAAGGTATCTCTACAGCGCACAAAGGAGTACAGAAGGTATCTCTACAGTGCACAAAGGAGTACACGAGGTATCTCTACAGCGTACACAGGAGTACAGAAGGTATCTCGACAGCGCACAAAGGAGTACAGAAGGTATCTCTACAGCGCACAAAGGAGTACAGAAGGTATCTCTACAGCGCACAAAGGAGTACAGGAAATATCTCTAGAACGTACAAAGGAGTACAGAAGGTATCTCTACAGCGCACGAAGGAGTACAGAAGGTATCTCTACAGCGCACAAAGGAGTACAGAAGGTATCTCTACAGCGCACAAAGGAGTACAGAAGGTATCTCTACAGCGCACAAAGGAGTACAGAAGGTATCTCTACAGCGTACAAAGGAGTACAGAAGGTATCTCTACAGCGCACAAAGGAGTACAGAAGGTATCTCTACAGCGTACAAAGGAGTACAGAAGGTATCTCTACAGCGCACAAAGGAGTACAGAAGGTATCTCTACAGCGCACAAAGGAGTACAGAAGGTATCTCTTCAGCGCACAAAGGAGTACAGGAAATATCTCTAGAACGTACAAAGGAGTACACGAGGTATCTCTACAGCGTACAAAGGAGTACAGAAGGTATCTCTACAGCGCACAAAGGAGTACAGAAGGAATCTCTACAGCGTACAAAGGAGTACAGAAGGTATCTCTACAGCGCACAAAGGAGTACAGAAGGTATCTCTACAGCGCACAAAGGAGTACAGGAAATATCTCTAGAACGTACAAAGGAGTACACGAGGTATCTCTACAGCGTACAAAGGAGTACAGAAGGTATCTCTACAGCGCACAAAGGAGTACAGAAGGTATCTCTACAGCGTACAAAGGAGTACAGGAAATATCTCTAGAACGTACAAAGGAGTACAGAAGGTATCTCTACATCGCACAAAGGAGTACAGAAGGTATCTCTACAGCGCACAAAGGAGTACAGGAAATATCTCTAGAACGTACAAAGGAGTACACGAGGTATCTCTACAGCGTACAAAGGAGTACAGAAGGTATCTCTACAGCGCACAAAGGAGTACAGAAGGTATCTCTACAGCGTACAAAAGAGTACAGAAGGTATCTCTACAGCGCACAAAGGAGTACAGAAGGTATCTCTACAGCGCACAAAGGAGTACAGTAGGTATCTCTACAGCGCACAAATGAGTACAGGAAATATCTCTAGAACGTACAAAGGAGTACACGAGGTATCTCTACAGCGCACAAAGGAGTACAGAAGGTATCTCTACAGCGCACAAAGGAGTACAGAAGGTATCTCTACAGCGCACAAAGGAGTACAGGAAATATCTCTAGAACGTACAAAGGAGTACAGAAGGTATCTCTACAGCGCACAAAGGAGTACAGAAGGTATCTCTACAGCGCACAGAGGAGTACAGAAGGTATCTCTACAGTGCACAAAGGAGTACACGAGGTATCTTTACAGCGTACAAAGGAGTACAGAAGGTATCTCTACAGCGCATAAAGAAATACAGAAGGTATCTATACAGCGCACAAAGGAGTACAGAAGGTATCTCTACAGCGCACAAAGGAGTACACGAGGTATCTCTACAGCGTACAAAGGAGTACAGAAGGTATCTCTACAGCGCACAAAGGAGTACAGAAGGTATCTCTACAGCGCACAAAGGAGTACAGAAGGTATATCTACAGCGCACAAAGGAGTACAGGAAATATCTCTAGAACGTACAAAGGAGTACAGAAGATATCTCTACAGCGCACAAAGGAGTACAGAAGGTATCTCTACAGCGCACAAAGGAGTACAGGAAATATCTCTAGAACGTACAAAGGAGTACAGAAGGAATCTCTACAGCGCACAAAGGAGTACAGAAGGTATCTCTACAGCGCACAAAGGAGTACAGAAGGTATCTCTACAGCGCACAAAGGAGTACACGAGGTATCTCTACAGCGTACAAAGGAGTACAGAAGGTATCTCTACAGCGCACAAAGGAGTACAGAAGGTATCTCTACAGCGCACAAAGGAGTACACGAGGTATCTCTACAGCGTACAAAGGAGTACAGAAGGTATCTCTACAGCGCACAAAGGAGTACAGAAGGTATCTCTACAGCGCACAAAGAAGTACAGAAGGTATCTCTACAGCGCACAAAGGAGTACAGAAGGTATCTCTACAGTGCACAAAGAAGTACAGGAAATATCTCTAGAACGTCCAAAGAGTACACGAGGTATCTCTACAGCGTACAAAGGAGTACAGAAGGTATCTCTACAGCGCACAAAGGAGTACAGAAGGTATCTCTACAGCGCACAAAGGAGTACAGGAAGTATCTCTAGAACGTACAAAGGAGTACAGAAGGTATCTCTACAGCGCACAAAGGAGTACAGAAGGTATCTCTACAGCGCACAAAGGAGTACAGAAGGTATCTCTAGAGCGCACAAAGGAGTACACGAGGTATCTCTACAGCGTACAAAGGAGTACAGAAGGTATCTCTACAGCGCACAAAGGAGTACAGAAGGTATCTCTACAGCGCACAAAGGAGTACAGAAGGTATCTCTACAGCGCACAAAGGAGTACAGGAAATATCTCTAGAACGTACAAAGGAGTACAAAAGGGATCTCTACAGCGCACAAAGGAGTACAGAAGGTATCTCTACAGCGCACAAAGGAGTACAGAAGGTATCTCTACAGCGCACAAAGGAGTACAGGAAATATCTCTAGAACGTACAAAGGAGTACACGAGGTATCTCTACAGCGTACAAAGGAGTACAGAAGGTATCTCTACAGCGCACAAAGGAGTACAGAAGGTATCTCTACAGCGTACAAAGGAGTACAGAAGGTATCTCTACAGCGTACAAAGGAGTACAGAAGGTATCTCTACAGCGCACAAAGGAGTACAGAAGGTATCTCTACAGCGCACAAAGGGGTACAGAAGGTATCTCTACAGCGCACAAAGGAGTACAGGAAATATCTCTAGAACGTACAAAGGAGTACACGAGGTATCTCTACAGCGTACAAAGGAGTACAGAAGGTATCTCTACAGCGTACAAAGGAGTACAGAAGGTATCTCTACAGCGCACAAAGGAGTACAGAAGGTATCTCTACAGCGTACAAAGGAGTACAGAAGGTATCTCTACAGCGCACAAAGGAGTACAGAAGGTGTCTCTACAGCGCACAAAAGAGTACAGAAGGTATCTCTACAGCGCACAAAGGAGTACAGGAAATATCTCTAGAACGTACAAAGGAGTACACGAGGTATCTCTACAGCGTACAAAGGAGTACAGAAGGTATCTCTACAGCGCACAAAGGAGTACAGAAGGTATCTCTCCAGCGCACAAAGGAGTACAGAAGGTATCTCCACAGCGCACAAAGGAGTACAGGAAATATCTCTAGAACGTTCAAAGGAGTACACGAGGTATCTCTACAGCGTACAAAGGAGTACAGAAGGTATCTCTACATCGCACAAAGGAGTACAGGAAATATCTCTAGAACGTACAAAGAAGTACAGAAGGTATCTCTACAGCGCACAAAGGAGTACAGAAGGAATCTCTACAGCGCACAAAGGAGTACAGAAGGTATCTCTACAGCGCACAAAAGAGTACAGAAGGTATCTCTACAGCGCACAAAGGAGTACAGGAAATATCTCTAGAACGTACAAAGGAGTACACGAGGTATCTCTACAGCGTACAAAGGAGTACAGAAGGTATCTCTACAGCGCACAAAGGAGTACAGAAGGTGTCTCTACAGCGCACAAAGGAGTACAGAAGGTATCTCTACAGCGCACAAAGGAGTACAGAAGGTATCTCTACAGCGCACAAAGGAGTACAGGAAATATCTCTAGAACGTACAAAGAAGTACACGAGGTATCTCTACAGCGTACAAAGGAGTACAGAAGGTATCTCTACAGCGCACAAAGGAGTACAGAAGGTATCTCTACAGCGCACAAAGGAGTACAGAAGGTATCTCTACAGCGCACAAAGGAGTACAGAAGGTATCTCTACAGCGCACAAAGGAGTACAGAAGGTAACTCTACAGCGCACAAAGGAGTACAGAAGGTATCTCTACAGCGCACAAAGGAGTACAGAAGGTATCTCTACAGCGTACAAAGGAGTACAGAAGGTATCTCTACAGCGCACAAAGGAGTACAGAAGGTATCTCTACAGCGTACAAAGGAGTACAGAAGGTGTCTCTACAGCGCACAAAGGAGTACAGAAGGTATCTCTACAGCGCACAAAGGAGTACAGAAGGTATCTCTACAGCGCACAAAGGAGTACAGGAAATATCTCTAGAACGTACAAAGGAGTACAGAAGGTATCTCTACAGCGCACAAAGGAGTACAGAAGGTATCTCTACAGCGCACAAAGGAGTACAGGAAATATCTCTAGAACGTACAAAGGAGTACACGAGGTATCTCTACAGCGCACAAAGGATTACAGAAGGTATCTCTACAGCGCACAAAGGAGTACAGAAGGTATCTCTACAGCGCACAAAGGAGTACAGAAGGTATCTCTACAGCGTACAAAGGAGTACAGAAGGTATCTCAACAGCGCACAAAGGAGTACAGAAGGTATCTCTACAGCGCACAAAGGAGTACAGAAGGTATCTCTACAGCGCACAAAGGAGTACAGGAAATATCTCTAGAACGTACAAAGTAGTACACAAGGTTTCTCTACAGCGTACAAAGGAGTACAGAAGGTATCTCTACAGCGCACAAAGGAGTACAGAAGGTATCTCAACAGCGCACAAAGGAGTACAGAAGGTATCTCTACAGCGCACAAAGGAGTACAGAAGGTATCTCTACAGCGCACAAAGGAGTACAGGAAATATCTCTAGAACGTACAAAGGAGTACAGGAGGAATCTCTACAGCGTACAAAGGAGTACAGAAGGTATCTCTACAGCGCACAAAGGAGTACAGAAGTTATCTCTACAGCGCACAAAGGAGTACAGAAGGTATCTCTACAGCGCACAAAGGAGTACAGAAGGTATCTCTACAGCGCACAAAGGAGTACAGGGAATATCTCTAGAACGTACAAAGGAGTACACGAGGTATCTCTACAGCGTACAAAGGAGTACAGGAAATATCTCTAGAACGTACAAAGGAGTACACGAGGTATCTCTACAGCGTACAAAGGAGTACAGAAGGTATCTCTACAGCGCACAAAGGAGTACAGAAGGTATCTCTACAGCGTACAAAGGAGTACAGGAAATATCTCTAGAACGTACAAAGGAGTACAGAAGGTATCTCTACAGCGCACAAAGGAGTACAGAAGGTATCTCTACAGCGCACAAAGGAGTACAGAAGGTATCTCTACAGCGCACAAAGGAGTACAGAAGGTATCTCTACAGCGTACAAAGGAGTACAGAAGGTATCTCTACAGCGCACAAAGGAGTACAGAAGGTATCTCTACAGCGCACAAATGAGTACAGAAGGTATCTCCACAGCGCACAAAAGAGTACAGGAAATATCTCTAGAACGTACAAAGGAGTACACGAGGTATCTCTACAGCGTACAAAGGAGTACAGAAGGTATCTTTGTACAGAACGTACAAAAGAGTACAGAAGGTATCTCTACAGCGCACAAAGGAGTACAGAAGGTATCTCTACAGCGCACAAAGGAGTACAGAAGGTATCTCTACAGCGCACAAATGAGTACAGGAAAGATCTCTAGAACGTACAAAGGAGTACACGAGGTATCTCTACAGCGCACAAAGGAGTACAGAAGGTATCTCTACAGCGCACAAAGGAGTACAGGAAATATCTCTAGAACGTACAAAGGAGTACACGAGGTATCTCTACAGCGTACAAAGGAGTACAGAAGGTATCTCTACAGCGCACAAAGGAGTACAGAAGGTATCTCTACAGCGTACAAAGGAGTACAGGAAATATCTCTTGAACATACAAAGGAGTACAGAAGGTATCTCTACAGCGCACAAAGGAGTACAGAAGGTATCTCTACAGCGCACAAAGGAGTACAGGAAATATCTCTAGAACGTACAAAGGAGTACACGAGGTATCTCTACAGCGTACAAAGGAGTACAGAAGGTATCTCTACAGCGCACAAAGGAGTACAGAAGGTATCTCTACAGCGCACAAAGGAGTACAGAAGGTATCTCTACAGCGCACAAAGGAGTACAGAAGGTATCTCTACAGCGCACAAAGGAGTACAGGAAATATCTCTAGAACGTACAAAGGAGTACACGAGGTATCTCTACAGCGTACAAAGGAGTACAGAAGGTATCTCTACAGCGCACAAAGGAGTACAGAAGGTATCTCTACAGCGCACAAAGGAGTACAGAAGGTATCTCTACAGCGCACAAAGGAGTACAGAAGGTATCTCTACAGCGCACAAAGGAGTACAGAAGGTAACTCTACAGCGCACAAAGGAGTACAGAAGGTATCTCTACAGCGCACAAAGGAGTACAGAAGGTATCTCTACAGCGTACAAAGGAGTACAGAAGGTATCTCTACAGCGCACAAAGGAGTACAGGAAATATCTCTAGAACGTACAAAGGAGTACAGAAGGTATCTCTACAGCGCACAAAGGAGTACAGAAAGTATCTCTACAGCGCACAAAGGAGTACAGGAAATATCTCTAGAACGTACAAAGGAGTACACGAGGTATCTCTACAGCGCACAAAGGATTACAGAAGGTATCTCTACAGCGCACAAAGGAGTACAGAAGGTATCTCTACAGCGCACAAAGGAGTACAGAAGGTATCTCTACAGCGTACAAAGGAGTACAGAAGGTATCTCAACAGCGCACAAAGGAGTACAGAAGGTATCTCTACAGCGCACAAAGGAGTACAGAAGGTATCTCTACAGCGCACAAAGGAGTACAGGAAATATCTCTAGAACGTACAAAGGAGTACACGAGGTTTCTCTACAGCGTACAAAGGAGTACAGAAGGTATCTCTACAGCGCACAAAGGAGTACAGAAGGTATCTCAACAGCGCACAAAGGAGTACAGAAGGTATCTCTACAGCGCACAAAGGAGTACAGAAGGTATCTCTACAGCGCACAAAGGAGTACAGGAAATATCTCTAGAACGTACAAAGGAGTACACGAGGTATCTCTACAGCGTACAAAGGAGTACAGAAGGTATCTCTACAGCGCACAAAGGATTACAGAAGGTATCTCTACAGCGCACAAAGGAGTACAGAAGGTATCTCTACAGCGCACAAAGGAGTACAGAAGGTATCTCTACAGCGCACAAAGGAGTACAGGAAATATCTCTAGAACGTACAAAGGAGTACACGAGGTATCTCTACAGCGTACAAAGGAGTACAGGAAATATCTCTAGAACGTACAAAGGAGTACACGAGGTATCTCTACAGCGTACAAAGGAGTACAGAAGGTATCTCTACAGCGCACAAAGGAGTACAGAAGGTATCTCTACAGCGTACAAAGGAGTACAGGAAATATCTCTAGAACGTACAAAGGAGTACAGAAGGTTTCTCTACAGCGCACAAAGGAGTACAGAAGGTATCTCTACAGCGCACAAAGGAGTACAGAAAATATCTCTACAGCGCACAAAGGAGTACAGAAGGTATCTCTACAGCGTACAAAGGAGTACAGAAGGTATCTCTACAGCGCACAAAGGAGTACAGAAGGTATCTCTACAGCGCACAAAGGAGTACAGAAGGTATCTCCACAGCGCACAAAAGAGTACAGGAAATATCTCTAGAACGTACAAAGGAGTACACGAGGTATCTCTACAGCGTACAAAGGAGTACAGAAGGTATCTTTGTACAGAACGTACAAAAGAGTACAGAAGGTATCTCTACAGCGCACAAAGGAGTACAGAAGGTATCTCTACAGCGCACAAAGGAGTACAGAAGGTATCTCTACAGCGCACAAATGAGTACAGGAAATATCTCTAGAACGTACAAAGGAGTACACGAGGTATCTCTACAGCGCACAAAGGAGTACAGAAGGTATCTCTACAGCGCACAAAGGAGTACAGAAGGTATCTCTACAGCGCACAAAGGAGTACAGGAAATATCTCTAGAACGTACAAAGGAGTACAGAAGGTATCTCTACAGCGCACAAAGGAGTACAGAAGGTATCTCTACAGCGAACAAAGGAGTACAGAAGGTATCTCTACAGTGCACAAAGGAGTACACGAGGTATCTCTACAGCGTACAAAGGAGTACAGAAGGTATCTCTACAGCGCACAAAGGAGTACAGAAGGTATCTCTACAGCGCACAAAGGAGTACAGAAGGTATCTCTACAGCGCACAAAGGAGTACAGGAAATATCTCTAGAACGTACAAAGGAGTACAGGAGGTATCTCTACAGCGCACAAAGGAGTACAGAAGGTATCTCTACAGCGCACAAAGGAGTACAGAAGGTATCTCTACAGCGCACAAAGGAGTACAGAAGGTATCTCTACAGCGCACAAAGGAGTACAGAAGGTATCTCTACAGCGTACAAAGGAGTACAGAAGGTATCTCTACAGCGCACAAAGGAGTACAGAAGGTATCTCTACAGCGCACAAAGGAGTACAGAAGGTATCTCTACAGCGCACAAAGGAGTACAGGAAATATCTCTAGAACGTACAAAGGAGTACACGAGGTATCTCTACAGCGTACAAAGGAGTACAGAAGGTATCTCTACAGCGCACAAAGGAGTACAGAAGGTATCTCTACAGCGCACAAAGGAGTACAGAAGGTATCTCTACAGCGCACAAAGGAGTACAGAAGGTATCTCTACAGCGCACAAAGGAGTACAGGAAATATCTCTAGAACGTACAAAGGAGTACAAGAGGTATCTCTACAGCGTACAAAGGAGTACAGAAGGTATCTCTACAGCGCACAAAGGAGTACAGAAGGTATCTCTACAGCGTACAAAGGAGTACAGAAGGTATCTCTACAGCGCACAAAGGAGTACAGAAGGTATCTCTACAGCGCACAAAGGAGTACAGGAAATATCTCTAGAACGTACAAAGGAGTACACGAGGTATCTCTACAGCGTACAAAGGAGTACAGAAGGTATCTCTACAGCGCACAAAGGAGTACAGAAGGTATCTCTACAGCGTACAAAGGAGTACAGGAAATATCTCTAGAACGTACAAAGGAGTACAGAAGGTATCTCTACAGCGCACAAAGGAGTACAGAAGGTATCTCTACAGCGCACAAAGGAGTACAGGAAATATCTCTAGAACGTACAAAGGAGTACACGAGGTATCTCTACAGCGAACAAAGGAGTACAGAAGGTATCTCTACAGCGCACAAAGGAGAACAGAAGGTATCTCTACAGCGTACAAAGGAGTACAGAAGGTATCTCTACAGCGCACATAGGAGTACAGAAGGTATCTCTACAGCGCACAAAGGAGTACAGAAGGTATCTCTACAGCGCACAGAGGAGTACAGGAAATATCTCTAGAACGTACAAAGGAGTACACGAGGTATCTCTACAGCGTACAAAGGAGTACAGAAGGTATCTCTACAGCGCACAAAGGAGTACAGAAGGTATCTCTACAGCGTACAAAAGAGTACAGAAGGTATCTCTACAGCGCACAAAGGAGTACGGAAGGTATCTCTACAGCGTACAAAAGAGTACAGAAGGTATCTCTACAGCGCACAAAGGAGTGCAGAAGGTATCTCTACAGCGCACAAACGAGTACCGGAAATATCTTTGAACGTACAAAGGAGTACACGAGGTATCTCTACAGCGCACAAAGGAGTACAGAAGGTATCTCTACAGCGCACAAAGGAGTACAGAAGGTATCTCTACAGCGCACAAAGGAGTACAGGAAATATCTCTAGAACGTACAAAGGAGTACAGAAGGTATCTCTACAGCGCACAAAGGAGTACAGAAGGTATCTCTACAGCGCACAAAGGAGTACAGAAGGTATCTCTACAGTGCACAAAGGAGTACACGAGGTATCTCTACAGCGTACAAAGGAGTACAGAAGGTATCTCTACAGCGCATAAAGGAGTACAGAAGGTATCTATACAGCGCACAAAGGAGTACAGAAGGTATCTCTACAGCGCACAAAGGAGTACAGGAAATATCTCTAGAACGTACAAAGGAGTACAGAAGGTATCTCTACAGCGCACAAAGGAGTACAGAAGGTATCTCTACAGCGCACAAAGGAGTACAGAAGGTATCTCTACAGCGCACAAAGGAGTACAGAAGGTATCTCTACAGCGCACAAAGGAGTACAGAAGGTATCTCTACAGCGTACAAAGGAGTACAGAAGCTATCTCTACAGCGCACAAAGGAGTACAGAAGGTATCTCTACAGCCCACAAAGGAGTACAGAAGGTATCTCTACAGCGCACAAAGGAGTACAGGAAATATCTCTAGAACGTACAAAGGAGTACACGAGGTATCTCTACAGCGTACAAAGGAGTACAGAAGGTATCTCTACCGCGCACAAAGGAGTACAGAAGGTATCTCTACAGCGTACAAAGGAGTACAGAAGGTATCTCTACAGCGCACAAAGGAGTACAGAAGGTATCTCTACAGCGCACAAAGGAGTACAGAAGGTATCTCTACAGCGCACGAAGGAGTACAGGGAATATCTCCAGAACGTACAAAGGCGTACACGAGGTATCTCTACAGCGTACAAAGGAGTACAGAAGGTATCTTTACAGCGCACAAAGGAGTACAGAAGGTATCTCTACAGCGCACAAAGGAGTACAGGAAATATCTCTACAGCGCACAAAGGAGTACAGAAGGTATCTCTACAGCGCACAAAGGAGCACAGGAAATATCTCTAGAACGTACAAAGGAGTACAGAAGGTATCTCTACAGCGCACAAAGGAGTACAGAAGGTATCTCTACAGCGCACAAAGGAGTACAGAAGGTATCTTTACAGCGCACAAAGGAGTACACGAGGTATCTCTACAGCGTACAAAGGAGTACAGAAGGTATCTCTACAGCGCACAAAGGAGTACAGAAGGTATCTCTACAGCGCACAAAGAAGTACAGAAGGTATCTCTACAGCGCACAAAGAAGTACAGAAGGTATCTCTACAGCGCACAAAGGAGTACAGAAGGTATCTCTACAGCGCACAAAGGAGTACAGGAAATATCTCTAGAACGTACAAAGGAGTACACGAGGTATCTCTGCAGCGTACAAAGGAGTACAGAAGGTATCTCTACAGCGCACAAAGGAGTACAGAAGGTATCTCTACAGCGCACAAAGAAGTACAGAAGGTATCTCTACAGCGCACAAAGGAGTACAGAAGGTATCTCTACAGCGCACAAAGGAGTACAGAAGGTATCTCTACAGCGCACAAAGGAGTACAGGAAATATCTCTAGAACGTACAAAGGAGTACACGAGGTATTTCTACAGCGTACAAAGGAGTACAGAAGGTATCTCTACAGCGCACAAAGGAGTACAGAAGGTATCTCTACAGCGCACAAAGGAGTACAGAAGGTATCTCTACAGCGCACAAAGGAGTACAGAAGGTATCTCTACAGCGCACAAAGGAGTACAGGAAATATCTCTAGAACGTACAAAGGAGTACACGAGGTATCTCTACAGCGTACAAAGAAGTACAGAAGATATCTCTACAGCGCACAAAGGAGTACACGAGGTATCTCTACAGCGTACAAAAGAGTACAGAAGGTATCTCTACAGCGCACAAAGGAGTACAGAAGGTATCTCTAGAGCGCACAAAGGAGTACAGAAGGTATCTCTACAGCGCACAAAGGAATACAGAAGGTATCTCTACAGCGCACAAAGGAGTACAGGAAATATCTCTAGAACGTACAAAGGAGTACACGAGGTATCTCTACAGCGTACAAGGAGTACAGAATGTATCTCTACAGCGCACAAAGGAGTACAGAAGGTATCTCTACAGCGCACAAAGGAGTACAGAAGGTATCTCTACAGCGCACAAAGGAGTACAGAAGGTATCTCTACAGCGCACAAAGGAGTACAGGAAATATCTCTAGAACGTACAAAGGAGTACAGAAGGTATCTCTACAGCGCACAAAGGAGTACAGAAGGTATCTCTACAGCGCACAAAGGAGTACAGAAGGTATCTCTACAGCGCACAAAGGAGTACACGAGGTATCTCTACAGCGTACAAAGGAGTACAGAAGGTATCTCAACAGCGCACAAAGGAGTACAGAAGGTATCTCTACACCGCACAAAGGAGTACAGAAGGTATCTCTACAGCGCACAAAGGAGTACAGAAGGTATCTCTACAGCGCACAAAGGAGTACAGAAGGTATCTCTACAGCGCACAAAGGAGTACAGGAAATATCTCTAGAACGTACAAAGGAGTACACGAGGTATCTCTACAGCGTACAAAGGAGTACAGAAGGTATCTCTACAGCGCACAAAGGAGTACAGAAGGTATCTCTACAGCGCACAAAGGAGTACAGAAGGTATCTCTACAGCGCACAAAGGAGTACAGGAAATATCTCTAGAACGTACAAAGGAGTACACGAGGTATCTCTACAGCGTACAAAGGAGTGCAGAAGGTATCTCTACAGCGCACAAAGGAGTACAGAAGGTATCTCTACAGCGTACAAAGGAGTACAGAAGGTATCTCTACAGCGCACAAAGGAGTACAGAAGGTATCTCTACAGCGCACAAAGGAGTACAGGAAATATCTCTAGAACGTACAAAGGAGTACAGAAGGTATCTCTACAGCGCACAAAGGAGTACAGAAGGTATCTCTACGGCGCACAAAGGAGTACAGAAGGTATCTCTACAGCGCACAAAGGAGTACACGAGGTATCTCTACAGCGTACAAAGGAGTACAGAAGGTATCTCTACAGCGCACAAAGGAGTACAGAAGGTATCTCTACAGCGCACAAAGGAGTACAGAAGGTATCTCTACAGCGCACAAAGGAGTACAGGAAATATCTCTAGAACGTACAAAGGAGTACAGAAGGTATCTCTACAGCGCACAAAGGAGTACAGAAGGTATCTCTACAGCGCACAAAGGAGTACAGGAAATATCTCTAGAACGTACAAAGGAGTACAGAAGGTATCTCTACAGCGCACAAAGGAGTACAAAAGGTATCTCTACAGCGCACAAAGGAGTAGAGAAGGTATCTCTACAGCGCACAAAGGAGTACACGAGGTATCTCTACAGCGTACAAAGGAGTACAGAAGGTATCTCTACAGCGCACAAAGGAGTACAGAAGGTATCTCTACAGCGCACAAAGGAGTACACGAGGTATCTCTACAGCGTACAAAGGAGTACAGAAGGTATCTCTACAGCGCACAAAGGAGTACAGAAGGTATCTCTACAGCGCACAAAGGAGTACAGAAGGTATCTCTACAGCGCACAAAGGAGTACAGAAGGTATCTCTACAGTGCACAAAGGAGTACAGGAAATATCTCTAGAACGTCTAAAGAGTACACGAGGTATCTCTACAGCGTACAAAGGAGTACAGAAGGTATCTCTACAGCGCACAAAGGAGTACAGAAGGTATCTCTACAGCGCACAAAGGAGTACAGAAGGTATCTCTACAGCGCACAAAGGAGTACAGAAGGTATCTCTACAGCGCACAAAGGAGTACAGGAAATATCTCTAGAACGTACAAAGGAGTACAGAAGGTATCTCTACAGCGCACAAAGGAGTACAGAAGGTATCTCTACAGCGCACAAAGGAGTACAGAAGGTATCTCTAGAGCGCACAAAGGAGTACACGAGGTATCTCTACAGCGTACAAAGGAGTACAGAAGGTATCTCTACAGCGCACAAAGGAGTACAGAAGATATCTCTACAGCGCACAAAGGAGTACAGAAGGTATCTCTACAGCGCACAAAGGAGTACAGGAAATATCTCTAGAACGTACAAAGGAGTACAAAAGGTATCTCTACAGCGCACAAAGGAGTACAGAAGGTATCTCTACAGCGCACAAAGGAGTACAGAAGGTATCTCTACAGCGCACAAAGGAGTACAGGAAATATCTCTAGAACGTACAAAGGAGTACACGAGGTATCTCTACAGCGTACAAAGGAGTACAGAAGGTATCTCTACAGCGCCCAAAGGATTACAGAAGGTATCTCTACAGCGTACAAAGGAGTACAGAAGGTATCTCTACAGCGCACAAAGGAGTACAGAAGGTATCTCTACAGCGCACAAAGGAGTACAGAAGGTATCTCTACAGCGCACAAAGGAGTACAGAAGGTATCTCTACAGCGCACAAAGGAGTACAGAAGGTATCTCTACAGCGCACAAAGGAGTACAGGAAATATCTCTAGAACGTACAAAGGAGTACACGAGGTATCTCTACAGCGTACAAAGGAGTACAGAAGGTATCTCTACAGCGCACAAAGGAGTACAGAAGGTATCTCTACAGCGCACAAAGGAGTACAGGAAATATCTCTAGAACGTACAAAGGAGTACACGAGGTATCTCTACAGCGTACAAAGAAGTACAGAAGGTATCTCTACAGCGCACAAAGGAGTACAGAAGGTATCTCTACAGCGTACAAAGGAGTACAGAAGGTATCTCTACAGCGCACAAAGGAGTACAGAAGGTATCTCTACAGCGCACAAAGGAGTACAGGAAATATCTCTAGAACGTACAAAGGAGTACACGAGGTATCTCCACAGCGTACAAAGGAGTACAGAAGGTATCTCTACAGCGCACAAAGGAGTACAGAAGGTATCTCTACAGCGTACAAAGGAGTACAGAAGGTATCTCTACAGCGCACAAAGAAGTACAGAAGGTATCTCTACAGCGCACAAAGGAGTACAGAAGGTATCTCTACAGCGCACAAAGGAGTACAGAAGGTATCTCTACAGCGCACAAAGGAGTACAGAAGGTATCTCTACAGCGCACAAAGGAGTACAGGAAATATCTCTAGAACGTACAAAGGAGTACACGAGGTATCTCTACAGCGTACAAAGGAGTACAGAAGGTATCTCTACAGCGCACAAAGGAGTACAGAAGGTATCTCTACAGCGCACAAAGGAGTACAGGAAATATCTCTAGAACGTACAAAGGAGTACACGAGGTATCTCTACAGCGTACAAAGAAGTACAGAAGGTATCTCTACAGCGCACAAAGGAGTACAGAAGGTATCTCTACAGCGCACAACGAAGTCCAGAAGGTATCTCTAAAGCGCACAAAGGAGTACAGAAGGTATCTCTACAGCGCACAAAGAAGTACAGAAGGTATCTCTACAGCGCACAAAGGAGTACAGAAGGTATCTCTACAGCGCACAAAGGAGTACAGGAAATATCTCTACAGCGCACAAAGGAGTACAGAAGGTATCTCTACAGCGCACAAAGGAGCACAGGAATTATCTCTAGAACGTACAAAGGAGTACAGAAGGTATCTCTACAGCGCACAAAGGAGTACAGAAGGTATCTCTACAGCGCACAAAGGAGTACAGAAGGTATCTCTACAGCGCACAAAGGAGTACACGAGGTATCTCTACAGCGTACAAAGGAGTACAAAAGGTATCTGTACAGTGCACAAAGGAGTACAGAAGGTATCTCTACAGCGCACAAAGGAGTACAGAAGGTATCTCTACAGCGCACAAAGAAGTACAGAAGGTATCTCTACAGCGCACAAAGGAGTACAGAAGGTATCTCTACAGCGCACAAAGGAGTACAGAAGGTATCTCTTGAGCGCACAAAGGAGTACACGAGGTATCTCTACAGCGTACAAAGGAGTACAGAAGGTATCTCTACAGCGCACAAAGGAGTACAGAAGGTATCTCTACAGCGCACAAAGGAGAACACGAGGTATCTCTACAGCGTACAAAGGAGTACAATAGGTATCTCTACAGCGCACAAAGGAGTACAGAAGGTATCTCTACAGCGCACAAAGGAGTACAGAAGGTATCTCTACAGCGCACAAAGAAGTACAGAAGGTATCTCTACAGCGCACAAAGGAGTACAGAAGGTATCTCTACAGCGCACAAAGGAGTACAGAAGGTATCTCTAGAGCGCACAAAGGAGTACACGAGGTATCTCTACAGCGTACAAAGGAGTACAGAAGGTATCTCTACAGCGCACAAAGGAGTACAGAAGGTATCTCTACAGCGCACAAAGGAGTACAGAAGGTATCTCTACAGCGCACAAAGGAGTACAGGAAATATCTCTAGAACGTACAAAGGAGTACAAAAGGTATCTCTACAGCGCACAAAGGAGTACAGAAGGTATCTCTACAGCGCACAAAGGAGTACAGAAGGTATCTCTACAGCGCACAAAGGAGTACAGGAAATATCTCTAGAACGTACAAAGGAGTACACGAGGTATCTCTACAGCGTACAAAGGAGTACAGAAGGTATCTCTACAGCGCACAAAGGAGTACAGAAGGTATCTCTACAGCGTACAAAGGAGTACAGAAGGTATCTCTACAGCGCACAAAGGAGTACAGAAGGTATCTCTACAGCGCACAAAGGAGTACAGAAGGTATCTCTACAGCGCACAAAGGAGTACAGAAGGTATCTCTACAGCGCACAAAGGAGTACAGAAGGTATCTCTACAGCGCACAAAGGAGTACAGGAAATATCTCTAGAACGTACAAAGGAGTACACGAGGTATCTCTACAGCGTACAAAGGAGTACAGAAGGTATCTCTACAGCGCACAAAGGAGTACAGAAGGTATCTCTACAGCGCACAAAGGAGTACAGAAGGTATCTCTACAGCGCACAAAGGAGTACAGAAGGTATCTCTACAGCGCACAAAGGAGTACAGAAGGTATCTCTAGAGCGCACAAAGGAGTACACGAGGTATCTCTACAGCGTACAAAGGAGTACAGAAGGTATCTCTACAGCGCACAAAGGAGTACAGAAGGTATCTCTACAGCGCACAAAGGAGTACAGAAGGTATCTCTACAGCGCACAAAGGAGTACAGGAAATATCTCTAGAACGTACAAAGGAGTACAAAAGGTATCTCTACAGCGCACAAAGGAGTACAGAAGGTATCTCTACAGCGCACAAAGGAGTACAGAAGGTATCTCTACAGCGCACAAAGGAGTACAGGAAATATCTCTAGAACGTACAAAGGAGTACACGAGGTATCTCTACAGCGTACAAAGGAGTACAGAAGGTATCTCTACAGCGCACAAAGGAGTACAGAAGGTATCTCTACAGCGTACAAAGGAGTACAAAAGGAATCTCTACAGCGTACAAAGGAGTACAGAAGGTATCTCTACAGCGCACAAAGGAGTACAGAAGGTATCTCTACAGCGCACAAAGGAGTACAGGAAATATCTCTAGAACGTACAAAGGAGTACACGAGGTATCTCTACAGCGTACAAAGGAGTACAGAAGGTATCTCTACAGCGCACAAAGGAGTACAGAAGGTATCTCTCCAGCGCACAAAGGAGTACAGAAGGTATCTCCACAGCGCACAAAGGAGTACAGGAAATATCTCTAGAACGTACAAAGGAGTACACGAGGTATCTCTACAGCGTACAAAGGAGTACAGAAGGTATCTCTACATCGCACAAAGGAGTACAGGAAATATCTCTAGAACGTACAAAGTAGTAAAGAAGGTATCTCTACAGCGCACAAAGGAGTACAGAAGGAATCTCTACAGCGCACAAAGGAGTACAGAAGGTATCTCTACAGCGCACAAAGGAGTACAGAAGGTATCTCTACAGCGCACAAAGGAGTACAGGAAATATCTCTAGAACGTACAAAGGAGTACACGAGGTATCTCTACAGCGTACAAAGGAGTACAGAAGGTATCTCTACAGCGCACAAAGGAGTACAGAAGGTATCTCTACAGCGCACAAAGGAGTACAGAAGGTATCTCTTCAGCGCACAAAGGAGTACAGAAGGTATCTCTACAGCGCACAAAGGAGTACAGGAAATATCTCTAGAACGTACAAAGGAGTACACGAGGTATCTCTACAGCGTACAAAGGAGTACAGAAGGTATCTCTACAGCGCACAAAGGAGTACAGAAGGTATCTCTACAGCGCACAAAGGAGTACAGAAGGTATCTCTACAGCGCACAAAGGAGTACAGAAGGTATCTCTACAGCGCACAAAGGAGTACAGAAGGTAACTCTACAGCGCACAAAGGAGTACAGAAGGTATCTCTACAGCGCACAAAGGAGTACAGAAGGTATCTCTACAGCGTACAAAGGAGTACAGAAGGTATCTCTACAGCGCATAAAGAAGTACAGAAGGTATCTCTACAGCGTACAAAGGAGTACAGAAGGTGTCTCTACAGCGCACAAAGGAGTACAAAAGGTATCTCTACAGCGCACAAAGGAGTACAGAAGGTATCTCTACAGCGCACAAAGGAGTACAGGAAAGATCTCTAGAACGTACAAAGGAGTACAGAAGGTATCTCTACAGCGCACAAAGGAGTACAGAAGGTATCTCTACAGCGCACAAAGGAGTACAGGAAATATCTCTAGAACGTACAAAGGAGTACACGAGGTATCTCTACAGCGCACAAAGGATTACAGAAGGTATCTCTACAGCGCACAAAGGAGTACAGAAGGTATCTCTACAGCGCACAAAGGAGTACAGAAGGTATCTCTACAGCGTACAAAGGAGTACAGAAGGTATCTCAACAGCGCACAAAGGAGTACAGAAGGTATCTCTACAGCGCACAAAGGAGTACAGAAGGTATCTCTACAGCGCACAAAGGAGTACAGAAGGTATCTCTACAGCGCACAAAGGAGTACAGAAGGTATCTCTAGAGCGCACAAAGGAGTACACGAGGTATCTCTACAGCGTACAAAGGAGTACAGAAGGTATCTCTACAGCGCACAAAGGAGTACAGAAGGTATCTCTACAGCGCACAAAGGAGTACAGAAGGTATCTCTACAGCGCACAAAGGAGTACAGGAAATATCTCTAGAACGTACAAAGGAGTACAAAAGGTATCTCTACAGCGCACAAAGGAGTACAGAAGGTATCTCTACAGCGCACAAAGGAGTACAGAAGGTATCTCTACAGCGCACAAAGGAGTACAGGAAATATCTCTAGAACGTACAAAGGAGTACACGAGGTATCTCTACAGCGTACAAAGGAGTACAGAAGGTATCTCTACAGCGCACAAAGGAGTACAGAAGGTATCTCTACAGCGTACAAAGGAGTACAGAAGGTATCTCTACAGCGTACAAAGGAGTACAGAAGGTATCTCTACAGCGCACAAAGGAGTACAGAAGGTATCTCTACAGCGCACAAAGGGGTACAGAAGGTATCTCTACAGCGCACAAAGGAGTACAGGAAATATCTCTAGAACGTACAAAGGAGTACACGAGGTATCTCTACAGCGTACAAAGGAGTACAGAAGGTATCTCTACAGCGTACAAAGGAGTACAGAAGGTATCTCTACAGCGCACAAAGGAGTACAGAAGGTATCTCTACAGCGTACAAAGGAGTACAGAAGGTATCTCTACAGCGCACGAAGGAGTACAGAAGGTATCTCTACAGCGCACAAAGGAGTACAGAAGGTATCTCTACAGCGCTCAAAGGAGTACAGGAAATATCTCTAGAACGTACAAAGGAGTACACGAGGTATCTCTACAGCGTACAAAGGAGTACAGAAGGTATCTCTACAGCGCACAAAGGAGTACAGAAGGTATCTCTCCAGCGCACAAAGGAGTACAGAAGGTATCTCCACAGCGCACAAAGGAGTACAGGAAATATCTCTAGAACGTACAAAGGAGTACACGAGGTATCTCTACAGCGTACAAAGGAGTACAGAAGGTATCTCTACATCGCACAAAGGAGTACAGGAAATATCTCTAGAACGTACAAAGTAGTAAAGAAGGTATCTCTACAGCGCACAAAGGAGTACAGAAGGAATCTCTACAGCGCACAAAGGAGTACAGAAGGTATCTCTACAGCGCACAAAGGAGTACAAAAGGTATCTCTACAGCGCACAAAGGAGTACAGGAAATATCTCTAGAACGTACAAAGGAGTACACGAGGTATCTCTACAGCGTACAAAGGAGTACAGAAGGTATCTCTACAGCGCACAAAGGAGTACAGAAGGTATCTCTACAGCGCACAAAGCAGTACAGAAGGTATCTCTACAGCGCACAAAGGAGTACAGAAGGTATCTCTACAGCGCACAAAGGAGTACAGGAAATATCTCTAGAACGTACAAAGGAGTACACGAGGTATCTCTACAGCGTACAAAGGAGTACAGAAGGTATCTCTACAGCGCACAAAGGAGTACAGAAGGTATCTCTACAGCGCACAAAGGAGTACAGAAGGTATCTCTACAGCGCACAAAGGAGTACAGAAGGTATCTCTACAGCGCACAAAGGAGTACAGAAGGTAACTCTACAGCGCACAAAGGAGTACAGAAGGTATCTCTACAGCGCACAAAGGAGTACAGAAGGTATCTCTACAGCGTACAAAGGAGTACAGAAGGTATCTCTACAGCGCACAAAGAAGTACAGAAGGTATCTCTACAGCGTACAAAGGAGTACAGAAGGTGTCTCTACAGCGCACAAAGGAGTACAGAAGGTATCTCTACAGCACACAAAGGAGTACAGAAGGTATCTCTACAGCGCACAAAGGAGTACAGGAAATATCTCTAGAACGTACAAAGGAGTACAGAAGGTATCTCTACAGCGCACAAAGGAGTACAGAAGGTATCTCTACAGCGCACAAAGGAGTACAGGGAATATCTCTAGAACGTACAAAGGAGTACACGAGGTATCTCTACAGCGCACAAAGGATTACAGAAGGTATCTCTACAGCGCACAAAGGAGTACAGAAGGTATCTCTACAGCGCACAAAGGAGTACAGAAGGTATCTCTACAGCGTACAAAGGAGTACAGAAGGTATCTAAACAGCGCACAAAGGAGTACAGAAGGTATCTCTACAGCGCACAAAGGAGTACAGAAGGTATCTCTACAGCGCACAAAGGAGTACAGGAAATATCTCTAGAACGTACAAAGGAGTACACGAGGTATCTCTACAGCGTACAAAGGAGTACAGAAGGTATCTCTACAGCGCACAAAGGAGTACAGAAGGTATCTCTACAGCGTACAAAGGAGTACAGGAAATATCTCTAGAACGTACAAAGGAGTACAGAAGGTATCTCTACAGCGCACAAAGGAGTACAGAAGGTATCTCTTCAGCGCACAAAGGAGTACAGGAAATATCTCCAGAACGTACAAAGGAGTACACGAGGTATCTCTACAGCGTACAAAGGAGTACAGAAGGTATCTCTACAGCGCACAAAGGAGTACAGAAGGTATCTCTACAGCGTACAAAGGAGTACAGAAGGTATCTCTACAGCGCACAAAGGAGTACAGAAGGTATCTCTACAGCGCACAAAGGAGTACAGAAGGTATCTCTACAGCGCACAAAAGAGTACAGGAAATATCTCTAGAACGTACAAAGGAGTACACGAGGTATCTCTACAGCGTACAAAGGAGTACAGAAGGTATCTCTACAGCGCACAAAGGAGTACAGAAGGTATCTCTACAGCGTACAAAAGAGTACAGAAGGTATCTCTACAGCGCACAAAGGAGTACAGAAGGTATCTCTACAGCGCACAAAGGAGTACAGAAGGTATCTCTACAGCGCACAAATGAGTACAGGAAATATCTCTAGAACGTACAAAGGAGTACACGAGGTATCTCTACAGCGCACAAAGGAGTACAGAAGGTATCTCTACAGCGCACAAAGGAGTAGAGAAGGTATCTCTACAGCGCACAAAGGAGTACAGGAAATATCTCTAGAACGTACAAAGGAGTACAGAAGGTATCTCTACAGCGCTCAAAGGAGTACAGAAGGTATCTCTACAGCGCACAAAGGAGTACAGAAGGTATCTCTACAGTGCACAAAGGAGTACACGAGGTATCTCTACAGCGTACAAAGGAGTACAGAAGGTATCTCTACAGCGCACAAAGGAGTACAGAAGGTATCTCTACAGCGCACAAAGGAGTACAGAAGGTATCTCTACAGCGCACAAAGGAGTACAGGAAATATCTCTAGAACGTACAAAGGAGTACAGAAGGTATCTCTACAGCGCACAAAGGAGTACAGAAGGTATCTCTACAGCGCACAAAGGAGTACAGAAGGTATCTCTACAGCGCACAAAGGAGTACAGAAGGTATCTCTACAGCGCACAAAGGAGTACAGAAGGTATCTCTACAGCGTACAAAGGAGTACAGAAGGTATCTCTACAGCGCACAAAGGAGTACAGAAGGTATCTCTACAGCGCACAAAGGAGTACAGAAGGTATCTCTACAGCGCACAAAGGAGTACAGGAAATATCTCTAGAACGTACAAAGGAGTACACGAGGTATCTCTACAGCGTACAAAGGAGTACAGAAGGTATCTCTACAGCGCACAAAGGAGTACAGAAGGTATCTCTACAGCGCACAAAGGAGTACAGAAGGTATCTCTACAGCGCACAAAGGAGTACAGAAGGTATCTCTACAGCGCACAAAGGAGTACAGGAAATATCTCTAGAACGTACAAAGGAGTACACGAGGTATCTCTACAGCGTACAAAGGAGTACAGAAGGTATCTCTACAGCGCACAAAGGAGTACAGAAGGTATCTCTACAGCGTACAAAGGAGTACAGAAGGTATCTCTACAGCGCACAAAGGAGTACAGAAGGTATCTCTACAGCGCACAAAGGAGTACAGGAAATATCTCTAGAACGTACAAAGGAGTACACGAGGTATCTCAACAGCGTACAAAGGAGTACAGAAGGTATCTCTACAGCGCACAAAGGAGTACAGAAGGTATCTCTACAGCGTACAAAGGAGTACAGGAAATATCTCTAGAACGTACAAAGGAGTACAGAAGGTGTCTCTACAGCGCACAAAGGAGTACAGAAGGTATCTCTACAGCGCACAAAGGAGTACAGGAAATATCTCTAGAACGTACAAAGGAGTACACGAGGTATCTCTACAGCGTACAAAGGAGTTCAGAAGGTATCTCTACAGCGCACAAAGGAGTACAGAAGGTATCTCTACAGCGTACAAAGGAGTACAGAAGGTATCTCTACAGCGCACAAAGGATTACAGAAGGTATCTCTACAGCGCACAAAGGAGTACAGAAGGTATCTCTACAGCGCACAAAGGAGTACAGGAAATATCTCTATAACGTACAAAGGAGTACACGAGGTATCTCTACAGCGTACAGAGGAGTACAGAAGGTATCTCTACAGCGCACAAAGGAGTACAGAAGGTATCTCTACAGCGTACAAAAGAGTACAGAAGGTATCTCTACAGCGCACAAAGGAGTACAGAAGGTATCTCTACAGCACACAAAGGAGTACAGAAGGTATCTCTACAGCGCAAAAATGAGTACAGGAAATATCTCTAGAACGTACAAAGGAGTACACGAGTTATCTCTACAGCGCACAAAGGAGTACAGAAGGTATCTCTACAGCGCACAAAGGAGTACAGAAGGTATCTCTACAGCGCACAAAGGAGTACAGGAAATATCTCTAGAACGTACAAAGGAGTACAGAAGGTATCTCTACAGCGCACAAAGGAGTACAGAAGGTATCTCTACAGCGCACAAAGGAGTACAGAAGGTATCTCTACAGTGCACAAAGGAGTACACGAGGTATTTCTAAAGCGTACAAAGGAGTACAGAAGGTATCTCTACAGCGCATAAAGGAATACAGAAGGTATCTATACAGCGCACAAAGGAGTACAGAAGGTATCTCTACAGCGCACAAAGGAGTACAGGAAATATCTCTAGAACGTACAAAGGAGTACAGAAGGTATCTCTACAGCGCACAAAGGAGTACAAAAGGTATCTCTACAGCGCACAAAGGAGTACAGAAGGTATCTCTACAGCGCACAAAGGAGTACAGAAGGTATCTCTACAGCGCACAAAGGAGTACAGAAGGTATCTCTACAGCGTACAAAGGAGTACAGAAGGTATCTCTACAGCGCACAAAGGAGTACAGAAGGTATCTCTACAGCGCACAAAGGAGTACAGAAGGTATCTCTACAGCGCACAAAGGAGTACAGGAAATATCTCTAGAACGTACAAAGGAGTACACGAGGTATCTCTACAGCGTACAAAAGAGTACAGAAGGTATCTCTACAGCGTACAAAGGAGTACAGAAGGTATCTCTACAGCGCACAAAGGAGTACAGAAGGTATCTCTACAGCGCACAAAGGAGTACAGAATGTATCTCTACAGCGCACGAAGGAGTACAGGAAATATCTCTAGAACGTACAAAGGCGTACACGAGGTATCTCTACAGCGTACAAAGGAGTACAGAAGGTATCTCTACAGCGCACAAAGGAGTACAGAAGGTATCTCTACAGCGCACAAAGGAGTACAGGAAATATCTCTACAGCGCACAAAGGAGTACAGAAGGTATCTCTACAGCGCACAAAGGAGCACAGGAAATATCTCTAGAACGTACAAAGGAGTACAGAAGGTATTTCTACAGCGCACAAAGGAGTACAGAAGGTATCTCTACAGCGCACAAAGGAGTACAGAAGGTATCTCTACAGCGCACAAAGGAGTACACGAGGTATCTCTACAGCGTACAAAGGAGTACAGAAGGTATCTCTACAGCGCACAAAGGAGTACAGAAGGTATCTCTACAGCGCACAAAGGAGTACAGAAGGTATCTCTACAGCGCACAAAGGAGTAGAGAAGGTATCTCTACAGCGTACAAAGGAGTACAGAAGGTATCTCTACAGCGCACAGAGGAGTACAGAAGGTATCTCTACAGCGTACAAAGGAGTACAGAAGGTGTCTCTACAGCGCACAAAGGAGTACAGAAGGTATCTCTACAGCGCACAAAGGAGTACAGAAGGTATCTCTACAGCGCACAAAGGAGTACAGGAAACATCTCTAGAACGTACAAAGGAGTACAGAAGGTATCTCTACAGCGCACAAAGGAGAACAGAAGGTATCTCTACAGCGCACAAAGGAGTACAGAAGGTATCGCTACAGCGCACAAAGGAGTACAGAAGGTATCTCTACAGCGCACAAAGAAGTACAGGAAATATCTCTAGAAAGTACAAAGGAGTACACGAGGTATCTCTACAGCGTACAAAGGAGTACAGAAGGTATCTCTACAGCGCACACAGGAGTACAGAAGGTATCTCTACAGCGCACAAAGGAGTACAGAAGGTATCTCTACAGCGCACAAAGGAGAACAGAAGGTATCTCTACAGCGCACAAAGGAGTACAGGAAATATCTCTAGAACGTACAAAGGAGTACAGAAGGTATCTCTACAGCGCACAAAGGAGTACAGAAGGTATCTCTACAGCGCACGAAGGAGTACAGGAAATATCTCTAGAACGTACAAAGGAGTACAGAAGGTATCTCTACAGCGCACAAAGGGGTACAGAAGGTATCTCTACAGCGCACAAAGGAGTACAGAAGGTATCTCTACAGCGCACAAAGGAGTACACGAGGTATCTCTACAGCGTACAAAGGAGTACAGAAGGTATCTCTACAGCGCACAAAGGAGTACAGAAGGTATCTCTACAGCGCACAAAGGAGTACAGAAGGTATCTCTACAGCGCACAAAGGAGTACAGAAGGTATCTCTACAGCGCACAAAGGAGTACAGAAGGTATCTCAACAGCGCACAAAGGAGTACAGGAAATATCTCTAGAACGTACAAAGGAGTACACGAGGTATCTCTACAGCGTACAAAGGAGTACAGAAGGTATCTCTACAGCGCACAAAGGAGTACAGGAAATATCTCTAGAACGTACAAAGGAGTACACGAGGTATCTCTACAGCGTACAAAGGAGTACAGAAGGTATCTCTACAGCGCACAAAGGAGTACAGAAGGTATCTCTACAGCGCACAAAGGAGTACAGAAGGTATCTCTACAGCGCACAAAGGAGTACAGGAAATATCTCTAGAACGTACAAAGGAGTACACGAGGTATCTCTACAGCGTACAAAGGAGTACAGAAGGTATCTCTACAGCGCACAAAGGAGTACAGAAGGTATCTCTACAGCGTACAAAGGAGTACAGAAGGTATCTCTACAGCGCACAAAATAGTACAGAAGGTATCTCTACAGCGCACAAAGGAGTACAGGAAATATCTCTAGAACGTACAAAGGAGTACACGAGGTATCTCTACAGCGTACAAAGGAGTACAGAAGGTATCTCTACAGCGCACAAAGGAGTACAGAAGGTATCTCTACAGCGTACAAAGGAGTACAGAAGGTATCTCTACAGCGCACAAAGGAGTACAGAAGGTATCTCTACAGCGCACAAAGAAGTACAGAAGGTATCTCTACAGCGCACAAAGGAGTACAGGAAATATCTCTAGAACGTACAAAGGAGTACAGAAGGTATCTCTACAGCGCACAAAGGAGTACAGAAGGTATCTCTACAGCGCACAAAGGAGTACAGAAGGTATCTCTACAGCGCACAAAGGAGTACACGAGGTATCTCTACAGCGTACAAAGGAGTACAGAAGGTATCTCTACAGCGCACAAAGGAGTACAGAAGGTATCTCTACAGCGCACAAAGGAGTACAGAAGGTATCTCTACAGCGCACAAAGGAGTACAGAAGGTATATCTACAGCGCACAAAGGAGTACAGAAGGTATCTCTACAGCGCACAAAGGAGTACAGAAGGTATCTCTACAGCGCACAAAGGAGTCCAGGAAATATCTCTAGAACGTACAAAGGAGTACACGAGGAATCTCTACAGCGTACAAAGGAGTACAGAAGGTATCTCTACAGCGCACAAAGGAGTACAGAAGGTATCTCTACAGCGCACAAAGGAGTACAGGAAATATCTCTAGAACGTACAAAGGAGTACACGAGGTATCTCTACAGCGTACAAAGGAGTACAGAAGGTATCTCTACAGCGCACAAAGGAGTACAGAAGGTATCTCTACAGCGAACAAAGGAGTACAGAAGGTATCTCTACAGCGCACAAAGGAGTACACGAGGTATCTCAACAGCGTACAAAGGAGTACAGAAGGTATCTCTACAGCGCACAAAGGAGTACAGAAGGTATCTCTACAGCGCACAAAGGAGTACAGAAGGTATCTCTACAGCGTACAAAGGAGTACAGAAGGTATCTCTACAGCGCACAAAGGAGTACAGAAGGTATCTCTACAGCGCACAAAGGAGTACAGGAAATATCTCTAGAACGTACAAAGGAGTACACGAGGTGTCTCTACAGCGTACAAAGGAGTACAGAAGGTATCTCTACAGCGCACAAAGGAGTACAGAAGGTATTTCTACAGCGCACAAAGGAGTACAGGAAATATCTCTAGAACGTACAAAGGAGTACACGAGGTATCTCTACAGCGTACAAAAGAGTACAAAAGGTATCTCTACAGCGCACAAAGGAGTACAGAAGGTATCTCTACAGCGTACAAAGGAGTACAGAAGGTATCTCTACAGCGCACAAAGGAGTACAGAAGGTATCTCTACAGCGCAAAAAGGAGTACAGAAGGTATCTCTAAAGCGCACAAAGGAGTACAGGAAATATCTCTAGAACGTACAAAGGAGTACACGAGGTATCTCTACAGCGTACAAAGGAGTACAGAAGGTATCTCTACAGCGCACAAAGGAGTACAGAAGGTATCTCTACAGCGTACAAATGAGGACAGAAGGTATCTCTAAAGCGCACAAAGGAGTACAGAAGGTATCTTTACAGCGCACAAAGGAGTACAGAAGGTATCTCTACAGCGCACAAAGGAGTACAGGAAATATCTCTAGAACGTACAAAGGAGTACACGAGGTATCTCTACAGCGTACAAAGGAGTACAGAAGGTATCTCTACAGCGCACAAAGGAGTACAGAAGGTATCTCTACAGCGCACAAAGGAGTACAGGAAATATCTCTACAGCGCACAAAGGAGTACAGAAGGTATCTCTACAGCGCACAAAGGAGTACAGGAAATATTACTAGAACGTACAAAGGAGTACAGAAGGTATCTCTACAGCGCACAAAGGAGTACAGAAGGTATCTCTACAGCGCACAAAGGAGTACAGAAGGTATCTCTACAGCGCACAAAGGAGTACACGAGGTATCTCTACAGCGTACAAAGGAGTACAGAAGGTGTCTCTACAGCGCACATAGGAGTACAGAAGGTATCTCTACAGCGCACAAAGGAGTACAGAAGGTATCTCTACAGCGCACAAAGGAGTACAGAAGGTATCTCTACAGCGCACAAAGGAGTACAGGAAATATCTCTAGAACGTACAAAGGAGTACAGAAGGTATCTCTACAGCGCACAAAGGAGTACAGAAGGTATCTCTACAGCGCACAAAGGAGTACAGAAGGTATCTCTACAGTGCACAAAGGAGTACACGAGGTATCTCTACAGCGTACAAAGGAGTACAGAAGGTATCTCTACAGCGCACAAAGGAGTACAGAAGGTATCTCTACAGCGCACAAAGGAGTACAGAAGGTATCTCTACAGCGCACAAAGGAGTACAGGAAATATCTCTAGAACGTACAAAGGAGTACAGAAGGTATCTCTACAGCGCACAAAGGAGTACAGAAGGTATCTCTACAGCGCACAAAGGAGTACAGAAGGTATCTCTACAGCGCACAAAGGAGTACAGAAGGTATCTCTACAGCGCACAAAGGAGTACAGAAGGTATCTCTACAGCGTACAAAGGAGTACAGAAGGTATCTCTACAGCGCACAAAGGAGTACAGAAGGTATATCTACAGCGCACAAAGGAGTACAGAAGGTATCTCTACAGCGCACAAAGGAGTACAGAAGGTATCTCTACAGCGCACAAAGGAGTCCAGGAAATATCTCTAGAACGAACAAAGGAGTACACGAGGTATCTCTACAGCGTACAAAGGAGTACAGAAGGTATCTCTACAGCGCACAAAGGAGTACAGAAGGTATCTCTACAGCGCACAAAGGAGTACAGAAGGTATCTCTACAGCGCACAAAGGAGTCCAGGAAATATCTCTAGAACGAACAAAGGAGTACACGAGGTATCTCTACAGCGTACAAAGGAGTACAGAAGGTATCTCTACAGCGCACAAAGGAGTACAGAAGGTATCTCTACAGCGCACAAAGGAGTACAGAAGGTATCTCTACAGCGCACAAAGGAGTACAGAAGGTATCTCTACAGCGCACAAAGGAGTACAGGAAATATCTCTAGAACGTACAAAGGAGTACAGAAGGTATCTCTACAGCGCACAAAGGAGTACAGAAGGTATCTCTACAGCGCACAAAGGAGTACAGAAGGTATCTCTACAGTGCACAAAGGAGTACACGAGGTATCTCTACAGCGTACAAAGGAGTACAGAAGGTATCTCTACAGCGCACAAAGGAGTACAGAAGGTATCTCTACAGCGCACAAAGGAGTACAGAAGGTATCTCTACAGCGCACAAAGGAGTACAGGAAATATCTCTAGAACGTACAAAGGAGTACAGAAGGTATCTCTACAGCGCACAAAGGAGTACAGAAGGTATCTCTACAGCGCACAAAGGAGTACAGAAGGTATCTCTACAGCGCACAAAGGAGTACAGAAGGTATCTCTACAGCGCACAAAGGAGTACAGAAGGTATCTCTACAGCGTACAAAGGAGTACAGAAGGTATCTCTACAGCGCACAAAGGAGTACAGAAGGTATCTCTACAGCGCACAAAGGAGTACAGAAGGTATCTCTACAGCGCACAAAGGAGTACAGGAAATATCTCTAGAACGTACAAAGGAGTACACGAGGTATCTCTACAGCGTACAAAGGAGTACAGAAGGTATCTCTACAGCGCACAAAGGAGTACAGAAGGTATCTCTACAGCGCTCAAAGGAGTACAGAAGGTATCTCTACAGCGCACAAAGGAGTACAGAAGGTATCTCTACAGCGCACAAAGGAGTACAGGAAATATCTCTAGAACGTACAAAGGAGTACACGAGGTATCTCTACAGCGAACAAAGGAGTACAGAAGGTATCTCTACAGCGCACAAAGGAGTACAGAAGGTATCTCTACAGCGCACAAAGGAGTACAGAAGGTATCTCTACAGCGCACAAAGGAGTACAGAAGGTATCTCTACAGCGCACAAAGGAGTACAGGAAATATCTCTAGAACGTACAAAGGAGTACACGAGGTATCTCTACAGCGTACAAAGGAGTACAGAAGGTATCTCTACAGCGCACAAAGGAGTACACGAGGTATCTCTACAGCGTACAAAGGAGTACAGAAGGTATCTCTACAGCGCACAAAGGAGTACAGAAGGTATTTCTACATCGCACAAAGGAGTACAGAAGGTATCTCTACAGCGCACAAAGGAGTACAGAAGGTATCGCTACAGCGCACAAAGGAGTACAGGAAATATCTCTAGAACGTACAAAGGAGTACAGAAGGTATCTCTACAGCGCACAAAGGAGTACAGAAGGTATCTCTACAGCGCACAAAGGAGTACAGAAGGTATCTCTACAGCGCACAAAGGAGTACACGAGGTATCTCTACAGCGTACAAAGGAGTACAGAAGGTATCTCTACAGCGCACAAAGGAGTACAGAAGGAATCTCTACAGCGCACAAAGGAGTACAGAAGGTATCTCTACAGCGCACAAAGGAGTACAGAAGGTATATCTACAGCGCACAAAGGAGTACAGAAGGTATCTCTACAGCGCACAAAGGAGTACAGAAGGTATCTCTACAGCGCACAAAGGAGTCCAGGAAATATCTCTAGAACGAACAAAGGAGTACACGAGGTATCTCTACAGCGTACAAAGGAGTACAGAAGGTATCTCTACAGCGCACAAAGGAGTACAGAAGGTATCTCTACAGCGCACAAAGGAGTACAGGAAATATCTCTAGAACGTACAAAGGAGTACACGAGGTATCTCTACAGCGTACAAAGGAGTACAGAAGGTATCTCTACAGCGCACAAAGGAGTACAGAAGGTATCTCTACAGCGAACAAAGGAGTACAGAAGGTATCTCTACAGCGCACAAAGGAGTACACGAGGTATCTCAACAGCGTACAAAGGAGTACAGAAGGTATCTCTACAGCGCACAAAGGAGTACAGAAGGTATCTCTACAGCGCACAAAGGAGTACAGAAGGTATCTCTATAGCGTACAAAGGAGTACAGAAGGTATCTCTACAGCGCACAAAGGAGTACAGAAGGTATCTCTACAGCGCACAAAGGAGTACAGGAAATATCTCTAGAACGTACAAAGGAGTACACGAGGTATCTCTACAGCGTACAAAGGAGTACAGAAGGTATCTCTACAGCGCACAAAGGAGTACAGAAGGTATTTCTACAGCGCACAAAGGAGTACAGGAAATATCTCTAGAACGTACAAAGGAGTACACGAGGTATCTCTACAGCGTAAGAAGGAGTACAAAAGGTATCTCTACAGCGCACAAAGGAGTACAGAAGGTATCTCTACAGCGTACAAAGGAGTACAGAAGGTATCTCTACAGCGCACAAAGGAGTAGAGAAGGTATCTCTACAGCGCACAAAGGAGAACAGAAGGTATCTCTAAAGCGCACAAAGGAGTACAGGAAATATCTCTAGAACGTACAAAGGAGTACACGAGGTATCTCTACAGCGTACAAAGGAGTACAGAAGGTATCTCTACAGCGCACAAAGGAGTACAGAAGGTATCTCTACAGCGTACAAATGAGGACAGAAGGTATCTCTAAAGCGCACAAAGGAGTACAGAAGGTATCTCTACAGCGCACAAAGGAGTACAGAAGGTATCTCTACAGCGCACAAAGGAGTACAGGAAATATCTCTAGAACGTACAAAGGAGTACACGAGGTATCTCTACAGCGTACAAAGGAGTACAGAAGGTATCTCTACAGCGCACAAAGGAGTACAGAAGGTATCTCTACAGCGCACAAAGGAGTACAGGAAATATCTCTACAGCGCACAAAGGAGTACAGAAGGTATCTCTACAGCGCACAAAGGAGTACAGGAAATATTACTAGAACGTACAAAGGAGTACAGAAGGTATCTCTACAGCGCACAAAGGAGTACAGAAGGTATCTCTACAGCGCACAAAGGAGTACAGAAGGTATCTCTACAGCGCACAAAGGAGTACACGAGGTATCTCTACAGCGTACAAAGGAGTACAGAAGGTATCTCTACAGCGCACATAGGAGTACAGAAGGTATCTCTACAGCGCACAAAGGAGTACAGAAGGTATCTCTACAGCGCACAAAGGAGTACAGAAGGTATCTCTACAGCGCAAAAAAGGAGTACAGGAAACATCTCTAGAACGTACAAAGGAGTACAGAAGGTATCTCTACAGCGCACAAAGGAGTACAGAAGGTATCTCTACAGCGCACAAAGGAGTACAGAAGGTATCTCTACAGTGCACAAAGAAGTACACGAGGTATCTCTACAGCGTACAAAGGAGTACAGAAGGTATCTCTACAGCGCACAAAGGAGTACAGAAGGTATCTCTACAGCGCACAAAGGAGTACAGAAGGTATCTCTACAGCGCACAAAGGAGTACAGGAAATATCTCTAGAACGTACAAAGGAGTACAGAAGGTATCTCTACAGCGCACAAAGGAGTACAGAAGGTATCTCTACAGCGCACAAAGGAGTACAGAAGGTATCTCTACAGCGCACAAAGGAGTACAGAAGGTATCTCTACAGCGCACAAAGGAGTACAGAAGGTATCTCTACAGCGTACAAAGGAGTACAGAAGGTATCTCTACAGCGCACAAAGGAGTACAGAAGGTATCTCTACAGCGCACAAAGGAGTACAGAAGGTATCTCTACAGCGCACAAAGGAGTACAGGAAATATCTCTAGAACGTACAAAGGAGTACACGAGGTATCTCTACAGCGTACAAAGGAGTACAGAAGGTATCTCTACAGCGCACAAAGAAGTACAGAAGGTATCTCTACAGCGCACAAAGGAGTACAGAAGGTATCTCTACAGCGCACAAAGGAGTACAGAAGGTATCTCTACAGCGCACAAAGGAGTACAGGAAATATCTCTAGAACGTACAAAGGAGTACACGAGGTATCTCTACAGCGTACAAAGGAGTACAGAAGGTATCTCTACAGCGCACAAAGGAGTACAGAAGGTATCTCTACAGCGTACAAAGGAGTACAGAAGGTATCTCTACAGCGCACAAAGGAGTACAGAAGGTATCTCTACAGCGCACAAAGAGTACAGGAAATATCTCTAGAACGTACAAAGGAGTACACGAGGTATCTCTACAGCGTACAAAGGAGTACAGAAGGTATCTCTACAGCGCACAAAGGAGTACAGAAGGTATCTCTACAGCGTACAAAGGAGTACAGGAAATATCTCTAGAACGTACAAAGGAGTACAGAAGGTATCTCTACAGCGCACAAAGGAGTACAGAAGGTATCTCTACAGCGCACAAAGGAGTACAGGAAATATCTCTAGAACGTACAAAGGAGTACACAAGGTATCTCTACAGCGTACAAAGGAGTTCAGAAGGTATCTCTACAGCGCACAAAGGAGTACAGAAGGTATCTCTACAGCGTACAAAGGAGTACAGAAGGTATCTCTACAGCGCACAAAGGAGTACAGAAGTTATCTCTACAGCGCACAAAGGAGTACAGAAGGTATCTCTACAGCGCACAAAGGAGTACAGGAAATATCTCTAGAACGTACAAAGGAGTACACGAGGTATCTCTACAGCGTACAAAGGAGTACAGAAGGTATCTCTACAGCGCACAAAGGAGTACAGAAGGTATCTCTACAGCGTACAAAAGAGTACAGAAGGTATCTCTACAGCGCACAAAGGAGTACAGAAGGTATCTCTACAGCGCACAAAGGAGTACAGAAGGTATCTCTACAGCGCAAAAATGAGTACAGGAAATATCTCTAGAACGTACAAAGGAGTACACGAGTTATCTCTACAGCGCACAAAGGAGTACAGAAGGTATCTCTACAGCGCACAAAGGAGTACAGAAGGTATCTCTACAGCGCACAAAGGAGTACAGGAAATATCTCTAGAACGTACAAAGGAGTACAGAAGGTATCTCTACAGCGCACAAAGGAGTACAGAAGGTATCTCTACAGCGCACAAAGGGGTACAGAAGGTATCTCTACAGTGCACAAAGGAGTACACGAGGTATCTCTACAGCGTACAAAGGAGTACAGAAGGTATCTCTACAGCGCATAAAGGAATACAGAAGGTATCTATACAGCGCACAAAGGAGTACAGAAGGTATCTCTACAGCGCACAAAGGAGTACACGAGGTATCTCTACAGCGTACAAAGGAGTACAGAAGGTATCTCTACAGCGCACAAAGAAGTACAGAAGGTATCTCTACAGCGAACAAAGGAGTACAGAAGGTATCTCTACAGCGCACAAAGGAGTACACGAGGTATCTCAACAGCGTACAAAGGAGTACAGAAGGTATCTCTACAGCGCACAAAGGAGTACAGAAGGTATCTCTACAGCGCACAAAGGAGTACAGAAGGTATCTCTACAGCGTACAAAGGAGTACAGAAGGTATCTCTACAGCGCACAAAGGAGTACAGAAGGTATCTCTACAGCGCACAAAGGAGTACAGGAAATATCTCTAGAACGTACAAAGGAGTACACGAGGTATCTCTACAGCGTACAAAGGAGTACAGAAGGTATCTCTACAGCGCACAAAGGAGTACAGAAGGTATTTCTACAGCGCACAAAGGAGTACAGGAAATATCTCTAGAACGTACAAAGGAGTACACGAGGTATCTCGACAGCGTACAAAGGAGTACAAAAGGTATCTCTACAGCGCACAAAGGAGTACAGAAGGTATCTCTACAGCGTACAAAGGAGTACAGAAGGTATCTCTACAGCGCACAAAGGAGTACAGAAGGTATCTCTACAGCGCACAAAGGAGTACAGAAGGTATCTCTAAAGCGCACAAAGGAGTACAGGAAATATCTCTAGAACGTACAAAGGAGTACACGAGGTATCTCTACAGCGTACAAAGGAGTACAGAAGGTATCTCTACAGCGCACAAAGGAGTACAGAAGGTATCTCTACAGCGTACAAATGAGGACAGAAGGTATCTCTAAAGCGCACAAAGGAGTACAGAAGGTATCTCTACAGCGCACAAAGGAGTACAGAAGGTATCTCTACAGCGCACAAAGGAGTACAGGAAATATCTCTAGAACGTACAAAGGAGTACACGAGGTATCTCTACAGCGTACAAAGGAGTACAGAAGGTATCTCTACAGCGCACAAAGGAGTACAGAAGGTATCTCTACAGCGCACAAAGGAGTACAGGAAATATCTCTACAGCGCACAAAGGAGTACAGAAGGTATTTTTACAGCGCACAAAGGAGTACAGGAAATATTACTAGAACGTACAAAGGAGTACAGAAGGTATCTCTACAGCGCACAAAGGAGTACAGAAGGTATCTCTACAGCGCACAAAGGAGTACAGAAGGTATCTCTACAGCGCACAAAGGAGTACACGAGGTATCTCTACAGCGTACAAAGGAGTACAGAAGGTATCTCTACAGCGCACATAGGAGTACAGAAGGTATCTCTACAGCGCACAAAGGAGTACAGAAGGCATCTCTACAGCGCACAAAGGAGTACAGAAGGTATCTCTACAGCGCACAAAGGAGTACAGGAAATATCTCTAGAACGTACAAAGGAGTACAGAAGGTATCTCTACAGCGCACAAAGGAGTACAGAAGGTATCTCTACAGCGCACAAAGGAGTACAGAAGGTATCTCTACAGTGCACAAAGGAGTACACGAGGTATCTCTACAGCGTACAAAGGAGTACAGAAGGTATCTCTACAGCGCACAAAAGAGTACAGAAGGTATCTCTACAGCGCACAAAGGAGTACAGAAGGTATCTCTACAGCGCACAAAGGAGTACAGGAAATATCTCTAGAACGTACAAAGGAGTACAGAAGGTATCTCTACAGCGCACAAAGGAGTACAGAAGGTATCTCTACAGCGCACAAAGGAGTACAGAAGGTATCTCTACAGCGCACAAAGGAGTACAGAAGGTATCTCTACAGCGCACAAAGGAGTACAGAAGGTATCTCTACAGCGTACAAAGGAGTACAGAAGGTATCTCTACAGCGCACAAAGGAGTACAGAAGGTATCTCTACAGCGCACAAAGGAGTACAGAAGGTATCTCTACAGCGCACAAAGGAGTACAGGAAATATCTCTAGAACGTACAAAGGAGTACACGAGGTATCTCTACAGCGTACAAAGGAGTACAGAAGGTATCTCTACAGCGCACAAAGGAGTACAGAAGGTATCTCTACAGCGCACAAAGGAGTACAGAAGGTATCCCTACAGCGCACAAAGGAGTACAGATGGTATCTCTACAGCGCACAAAGGAGTACAGGAAATATCTCTAGAACGTACAAAGGAGTACACGAGGTATCTCTACAGCGTACAAAGGAGTACAGAAGGTATCTCTACAGCGCACAAAGGAGTACAGAAGGTATCTCTACAGCGTACAAAGGAGTACAGAAGGTATCTCTACAGCGCACAAAGGAGTACAGAAGGTATCTCTACAGCGCACAAAGGAGTACAGGAAATATCTCTAGAACGAACAAAGGAGTACACGAGGTATCTCTACAGCGTACAAAGGAGTACAGAAGGTATCTCTACAGCGCACAAAGGAGTACAGAAGGTATCTCTACAGCGTACAAAGGAGTACAGGAAATATATCTAGAACGTACAAAGGAGTACAGAAGGTATCTCTACAGCGCACAAAGGAGTACAGAAGGTATCTCTACAGCGCACAAAGGAGTACAGGAAATATCTCTAGAACGTACAAAGGAGTACACGAGGTATCTCTACAGCGTACAAACGAGTTCAGAAGGTATCTCTACAGCGCACAAAGGAGTACAGAAGGTATCTCTACAGCGTACAAAGGAGTACAGAAGGTATCTCTACAGCGCACATAGGAGTACAGAAGGTATCTCTACAGCGCACAAAGGAGTACAGAAGGTATCTCTACAGCGCACAAAGGAGTACAGGAAATATCTCTAGAACGTACAAAGGAGTACACGAGGTATCTCTACAGCGTACAAAGGAGTACAGAAGGTATCTCTACAGCGCACAAAGGAGTACAGAAGGTATCTCTACAGCGTACAAAAGAGTACAGAAGGTATCTCTACAGCGCACAAAGGAGTACAGAAGGTATCTCTACAGCGCACAAAGGAGTACAGAAGGTATCTCTACAGCGCAAAAATGAGTACAGGAAATATCTCTAGAACGTACAAAGGAGTACACGAGTTATCTCTACAGCGCACAAAGGAGTACAGAAGGTATCTCTACAGCGCACAAAGGAGTACAGAAGGTATCTCTACAGCGCACAAAGGAGTACAGGAAATATCTCTAGAACGTACAAAGGAGTACAGAAGGTATCTCTACAGCGCACAAAGGAGTACAGAAGGTATCTCTACAGCGCACAAAGGAGTACAGAAGGTATCTCTACAGTGCACAAAGGAGTACACGAGGTATCTCTACAGCGTACAAAGGAGTACAGAAGGTATCTCTACAGCGCATAAAGGAATACAGAAGGTATCTATACAGCGCACAAAGGAGTACAGAAGGTATCTCTACAGCGCACAAAGGAGTACAGGAAATATCTCTAGAACGTACAAAGGAGTACACGAGGTATCTCTACAGCGTACAAAGGAGTACAGAAGGTATCTCTACAGCCCACAAAGGAGTACAGAAGGTATCTCTACAGCGTACAAAGGAGTACAGAAGGTATCTCTACATCGCACAAAGGAGTACAGAAGGTATCTCTACAGCGCACAAAGGAGTACAGAAGGTATCTCTACAGCGCACGAAGGAGTACAGGAAATATCTCTAGAACGTACAAAGGCGTACACGAGGTATCTCTACAGCGTACAAAGGAGTACAGAAGGTATCTCTACAGCGCACAAAGGAGTACAGAAGGTATCTCTACAGCGCACAAAGGAGTACAGGAAATATCTCTACAGCGCACAAAGGAGTACAGAAGGTATCTCTACAGCGCACAAAGGAGCACAGGAAATATCTCTAGAACGTACAAAGGAGTACAGAAGGTATTTCTACAGCGCACAAAGGAGTACAGAAGGTATCTCTACAGCGCACAAAGGAGTACAGAAGGTATCTCTACAGCGCACAAAGGAGTACACGAGGTATCTCTACAGCGTACAAAGGAGTACAGAAGGTATCTCTACCGCGCACAAAGGAGTACAGAAGGTATCTCTACAGCGCACAAAGAAGTACAGAAGGTATCTCTACAGCGCACAAAGGAGTACAGAAGGTATCTCTACAGCGTACAAAGGAGTACAGAAGGTATCTCTACAGCGCACAAAGGAGTACAGAAGGTATCTCTACAGCGTACAAAGGAGTACAGAAGGTGTCTCTACAGCGCACAAAGGAGTACAGAAGGTATCTCTACAGCGCACAAAGGAGTACAGAAGGTATCTCTACAGCGCACAAAGGAGTACAGGAAATATCTCTAGAACGTACAAAGGAGTACAGAAGGTATCTCTACAGCGCACAAAGGAGAACAGAAGGTATCTCTACAGCGCACAAAGGAGTACAGAAGGTATCGCTACAGCGCACAAAGGAGTACAGAAGGTATCTCTACAGCGCACAAAGGAGTACAGGAAATATCTCTAGAAAGTACAAAGGAGTACACGAGGTATCTCTACAGCGTACAAAGGAGTACAGAAGGTATCTCTACAGCGCACACAGGAGTACAGAAGGTATCTCTACAGCGCACAAAGGAGTACAGAAGGTATCTCTACAGCGCACAAAGGAGAACAGAAGGTATCTCTACAGCGCACAAAGGAGTACAGGAAATATCTCTAGAACGTACAAAGGAGTACACGAGGTATCTCTACAGCGTACAAAGGAGTACAGAAGGTATCTCTACAGCGCACAAAGGAGTACAGAAGGTATCTCTACAGCGCACAAAGGAGTACAGAAGGTATCTCTACAGCGCACAAAGGAGTACAGGAAATATCTCTAGAACGTACAAAGGAGTACACGAGGTATCTCTACAGCGTACAAAGGAGTACAGAAGGTATCTCTACAGCGCACAAAGGAGTAAAGAAGGTATCTCTACAGCGTACAAAGGAGTACAGAAGGTATCTCTACAGCGCACAAAGGAGTACAGAAGGTATCTCTACAGCGCACAAAGGAGTACAGAAGGTATCTCTACAGCGCACAAAGGAGTACAGGAAATATCTCTAGAACGTACAAAAGAGTACACGAGGTATCTCTACAGCGTACAAAGGAGTACAGAAGGTATCTCTACAGCGCACAAAGGAGTACAGAAGGTATCTCTACAGCGTACAAAGGAGTACAGAAGGTATCTCTACAGCGCACAAAATAGTACAGAAGGTATCTCTACAGCGCACAAAGGAGTACAGGAAATATCTCTAGAACGTACAAAGGAGTACACGAGGTATCTCTACAGCGTACAAAGGAGTACAGAAGGTATCTCTACAGCGCACAAAGGAGTACAGAAGGTATCTCTACAGCGTACAAAGGAGTACAGAAGGTATCTCTACAGCGCACAAAGGAGTACAGAAGGTATCTCTACAGCGCACAAAGGAGTACAGAAGGTATCTCTACAGCGCACAAAGGAGTACAGGAAATATCTCTAGAACGTACAAAGGAGTACACGAGGTATTTCAACAGCGCACAAAGGAGTACAGAAGGTATCTCTACAGCGCACAAAGGAGTACAGGAAATATCTCTAGAACGTACAAAGGAGTACACGAGGTATCTCTACAGCGTACAAAGGAGTACAGAAGGTATCTCTACAGCGCACAAAGGAGTACAGAAGGTATCTCTACAGCGCACAAAGGAGTAAAGAAGGTATCTCTACAGCGCACAAAGGAGTACAGAAGGTATCTCTACAGCGCACAAAGGAGTACAGGAAATATCTCTAGAACGTACAAAGGAGTACACGAGGTATCTCTACAGCGTACAAAGGAGTACAGAAGGTATCTCTACAGCGCACAAAGGAGTACAGAAGGTATCTCTACAGCGTACAAAGGAGTACAGAAGGTATCTCTACAGCGCACAAAGGAGTACAGAAGGTATCTCTACAGCGTACAAAGGAGTACAGAAGGTATCTCTACAGCGCACAAAGGAGTACAGGAAATATCTCTAGAACGTACAAAGGAGTACACGAGGTATCTCTACAGCGTACAAAGGAGTACAGAAGGTATCTCTACAGCGCACACAGGAGTACAGAAGGTATCTCTACAGCGTACAAAGGAGTACAGATGGTATCTCTACAGCGCACAAAGGAGTACAGAAGGTATCTCTACAGCGCACAAAGAGTACAGAAGGTATCTCTACAGCGCACAAAGAAGTACAGGAAATATCTCTAGAACGTACAAAGGAGTACACGAGGTATCTCTACAGCGTACAAAGGAGTACAGAAGGTATCTCTACAGCGCACAAAGGAGTACAGAAGGTATCTCTACAGCGTACAAAGGAGTACAGGAGGTATCTCTACAGCGCACAAAGGAGTACAGAAGGTATCTCTACAGCGCACAAAGGAGTACAGAAGGTATCTCTACAGCGCACAAAGGAGTACAGGAAATATCTCTAGAACGTACAAAGGAGTACACGAGGTATCTCTACAGCGTACAAAGGAGTACAGAAGGTATCTCTTCAGCGCACAAAGGAGTACAGAAGGTATCTCTACAGCGCACAAAAGAGTACAGGAAATATCTCTAGAACGTACAAAGGAGTACACGAGGTATCTCTACAGCGTACAAAGGAGTACAGAAGGTATCTCTACAGCGCACAAAGGAGTACAGAAGGTATCTCTACAGCGTACAAAGGAGTACAGAAGGTATCTCTACAGCGCACAAAGGAGTACAGAAGGTATCTCTACAGCGCACAAAGGAGTACAGAAGGTATCTCTACAGCGCACAAAGGAGTACGGGGAAATATCTCTAGAATGTACAAAGGAGTAAACGAGGTATCTCTACAGCGTACAAAGGAGTACAGAAGGTATCTCTACAGCGCACAAAGGAGTACAGAAGGTATCGCTACAGCGCACAAAGGAGTACAGAAGGTATCTCTACAGCGCACAAAGGAGTACAGGAAATATCTCTAGAACGTACAAAGGAGTACAGAAGGTATCTCTACAGCGCACAAAGGAGTACAGAAGGTATCTCTACAGCGCACAAAGGGGTACACGAGGTATCTCTACAGCGTACAAAGGAGTACAGAAGGTATCTCCACAGCGCACAAAGGAGTACAGAAGGTATCTCTACAGCGCACAAAGGAGTACAGAAGGTATCTCTACAGCGCTCAAAGGAGTACAGAAGGTATCTCTACAGCGCACAAAGGAGTACAGGAAATATCTCTAGAACGTACAAAGGAGTACACGAGGTATCTCTACAGCGTACAAAGGAGTACAAAAGGAGTACCTTCTGTACTCCTTTGTGCGCTGTAGAGATACCTTCTGTGGTCCTTTGTGCGCTGTAGAGATACCTTCTGTACTCCTTTGTGCGCTGTAGAGATACCTTCTGTACTCCTTTGTGCGCTGTAAAGATACCTTCTGTACTCCTTTGTGCGCTGTAGAGATACCTTCTGTACACCTTTGTGCGCTGTAGAGATACCTTCTGTACTCCTTTGTGCGCTGTAGAGATACCTTCTGTACTCCTTTGTGCGCTGTAGAGATACCTTCTGTACTCCTTTGTGCGCTGTAGAGATACCTTCTGTACTCCTTTTTGCGCTGTAGAGATACCTTCTGTACTCCTTTGTGCGCTGTAGAGATACCTTCTGTACTCCTTTGTGCGCTGTAGAGATACCTTCTGTACTCTGTTGTGCGCTGTAGAGATACCTTCTGTACTCCTTTGTGCGCTGTAGAGATACCTTCTGTACTCCTTTGCGCGCTGTAGAGATACCTTCTGTACTCCTTTGTGCGCTGTAGAGATACCTTCTGTACTCCTTTGTGCGCTGTAGAGATACCTTCTGTACTCCTTTGTGCGCTGTAGAGATACCTTCTGTACTCCTTTGTGCGCTGTAGAGATACCTTCTGTACTCCTTTGTAAGCTGTAGAGATACCTCGTGTACTCCATTGTACGTTCTAGAGATATTTCCTGTACTCCTTTGTGCGCTGTAGAGATACCTTCTGTACTCCTTTGTGCGCTTGTAGAGATACCTTCTGTACTCCTTTGTGCGCTGTAGAGATACCTTCTGTACCCCTTTGTGCGCTGTAGAGATACCTTCTGTACTCCTTTGTGCGCTGTAGAGATACCTTCTGTACTCCTTTTTACGCTGTAGAGATACCTCGTGTACTCCTTTGTACGTTCTAGAGATATTTCCTGTACTCCTTTGTGCGCTGTAGAGATACCTTCTGTACTTTTTTGTGCGCTGTAGAGATACCTTCTGTACTCCTTTGTACGTTCTAGAGATATTTCCTGTACTCCTTTGTGCGCTGTAGAGATACCTTCTGTACTTTTTTGTGCGCTGTAGAGATACCTTCTGTACTCGTTTGTGCGCTGTAGAGATACCTTCTGTACTCCTTTGTGCGCTGTAGAGATACCTTCTGTACTCCTTTGTGCGCTGTAGAGATACCTTCTGTACTCCTTTGTGCGCTGTAGAGATACCTTCTGTACTCCTTTGTACGCTGTAGAGATACCTCGTGTACTCCTTTGTACGTTCTAGAGATATTTCCTGTACTCCTTTGTGCGCTGTAGAGATACCTTCTGTACTCCTTTGTGCGCTGTAGAGATACCTTCTGTACTCCTTTGTGCGCTGTAGAGATACCTTCTGTACTCCTTTGTGCGCTGTAGAGATACCTTCTGTACTCCTTTGTGCGCTGTAGAGATACCTTCTGTACTCCTTTGTGCGCTGTAGAGATACCTTCTGTACTCCTTTGTGCGCTGTAGAAATACCTTCTGTACTCCTTTGTACGCTGTAGAGATACCTCGTGTACTCCTTTGTACGTTCTAGAGATATTTCCTGTACTCCTTTGTGCGCTGTAGAGATACCTTCTGTACTCCTTTGTACGCTGTAGAGATACCTCGTGTACTCCTTTGTACGTTCTAGAGATATTTCCTGTACTCCTTTGTGCGCTGTAGAGATACCTTCTGTACTCCTTTGTGCGCTGTAGAGATACCTTCTGTACTCCTTTGTGCGCTGTAGAGATACCTTCTGTACTCCTTTAAGCGCTGTAGAGATACCTTCTGTACTCCTTTGTACGTTCTAGAGATATTTCCTGTACTCCTTTGTGCGCTGTAGAGATACCTTCTGTACTCCTTTGTGCGCTGTAGAGATACCTTCTGTACTCCTTTGTACGCTGTAGAGATACCTCGTGTACTCCTTTGTACGTTCTAGAGATATTTCCTGTACTCCTTTGTGCGCTGTAGAGATACCTTCTGTACACCTTTGTGCGCTGTAGAGATACCTTCTGTACTCCTTTGTGCGCTGTAGAGATACCTTCTGTACTCCTTTGTGCGCTGTAGAGATACCTTCTGTACTCCTTTGTGCGCTGTAGAGATACCTTCTGAACTCCTTTGTGCGCTGTAGAGATACCTTCTGTACTCCTTTGTGCGCTGTAGAGATACCTTCTGTACTCCTTTGTGCGCTGTAGAGATACCTTCTGTACTCCTTTGTGCGCTGTAGAGATACCTTCTGTACTCCTTTGTGCGCTGTAAAGATACCTTCTGTACTCCTTTGTGCGATGTAGAGATACCTTCTGTACTCCTTTGTGCGCTGTAGAGATACCTTCTGTACTCCTTTGTGCGCTGTAGAGATACCTTCTGTACTCCTTTGTACGTTCTAGAGATATTTCCTGTACTCCTTTGTGCGCTGTAGAGATACCTTCTGTACTCCTTTGTGCGCTGTAGAGATACCTTCTGTACCCCTTTGTGCGCTGTAGAGATACCTTCTGTACTCCTTTGTGCGCTGTAGAGATACCTTCTGTACTCCTTTGTGCGCTGTAGAGATACCTTCTGTACTCCTTTGTGCGCTGTAGAGATACCTTCTGTACTCCTTTGTGCGCTGTAGAGATACCTTCTGTACTCCTTTGTGCGCTGTAGAGATACCTTCTGTACTTCTTTGTGTGCTGTAGAGATACCTCGTGTACTCCTTTGTACGTTCTAGAGATATTTCCTGTACTCCTTTGTGCGCTGTAGAGATACCTTCTGTACTCCTTTGTGCGCTGTAGAGATACCTTCTGTACTCCTTTGTGCGCTGTAGAGATACCTTCTGTACTCCTTTGTGCGCTGTAGAGATACCTTCTGTACTCCTTTGTACGCTGTAGAGATACCTCGTGTACTCCTTTGTACGTTCTAGAGATATTTCCTGTACTCCTTTGTGCGCTGTAGAGATACCTTCTGTACTCCTTTGTACGCTGTAGAGATACCTCGTGTACTCCTTTGTACGTTCTAGAGATATTTCCTGTACTCCTTTATGCGCTGTAGAGATACCTTCTGTACTCCTTTGTGGGCTGTAGAGATACCTTCTGTACTCATTTGTGCGGTGTAGAGATACCTTCTGTACTCCTTTGTGCGCTGTAGAGATACCTTCTGTACTCCTTTGTACGTTCTAGAGATATTTCCTGTACTCCTTTGTGCGCTGTAGAGATACCTTCTGTACTCCTTTGTGCGCTGTAGAGATACCTTCTGTACTCCTTTGTACGCTGTAGAGATACCTCGTGTACTCCTTTGTACGTTCTAGAGATATTTCCTGTACTCCTTTGTGCGCTGTAGAGATACCTTCTGTACTCCTTTGTGCGCTGTAGAGATACCTTCTGTACTCCTTTGTGCGCTGTAGAGATACCTTCTGTACTCCTTTAAGCGCTGTAGAGATACCTTCTGTACTCCTTTGTACGTTCTAGAGATATTTCCTGTACTCCTTTGTGCGCTGTAGAGATACCTTCTGTACTCCTTTGTGCGCTGTAGAGATACCTTCTGTACTCCTTTGTACGCTGTAGAGATACCTCGTGTACTCCTTTGTACGTTCTAGAGATATTTCCTGTACTCCTTTGTGCGCTGTAGAGATACCTTCTGTACACCTTTGTGCGCTGTAGAGATACCTTCTGTACTCCTTTGTGCGCTGTAGAGATACCTTCTGTACTCCTTTGTGCGCTGTAGAGATACCTTCTGTACTCCTTTGTGCGCTGTAGAGATACCTTCTGAACTCCTTTGTGCGCTGTAGAGATACCTTCTGTACTCCTTTGTGCGCTGTAGAGATACCTTCTGTACTCCTTTGTGCGCTGTAGAGATACCTTCTGTACTCCTTTGTGCGCTGTAGAGATACCTTCTGTACTCCTTTGTGCGCTGTAAAGATACCTTCTGTACTCCTTGTGCGCTGTAGAGATACCTTCTGTACTCCTTTGTGCGCTGTAGAGATACCTTCTGTACTCCTTTGTGCGCTGTAGAGATACCTTCTGTACTCCTTTGTACGTTCTAGAGATATTTCCTGTACTCCTTTGTGCGCTGTAGAGATACCTTCTGTACTCCTTTGTGCGCTGTAGAGATAACTTCTGTACCCCTTTGTGCGCTGTAGAGATACCTTCTGTACTCCTTTGTGCGCTGTAGAGATACCTTCTGTACTCCTTTGTGCGCTGTAGAGATACCTTCTGTACTCCTTTGTGCGCTGTAGAGATACCTTCTGTACTCCTTTGTGCGCTGTAGAGATACCTTCTGTACTCCTTTGTGCGCTGTAGAGATACCTTCTGTACTTCTTTGTGTGCTGTAGAGATACCTCGTGTACTCCTTTGTACGTTCTAGAGATATTTCCTGTACTCCTTTGTGCGCTGTAGAGATACCTTCTGTTCTCCTTTGTGCGCTGTAGAGATACCTTCTGTACTCCTTTGTGCGCTGTAGAGATACCTTCTGTACTCCTTTGTGCGCTGTAGAGATACCTTCTGTACTCCTTTGTACGCTGTAGAGATACCTCGTGTACTCCTTTGTACGTTCTAGAGATATTTCCTGTACTCCTTTGTGCGCTGTAGAGATACCTTCTGTACTCCTTTGTACGCTGTAGAGATACCTCGTGTACTCCTTTGTACGTTCTAGAGATATTTCCTGTACTCCTTTATGCGCTGTAGAGATACCTTCTGTACTCCTTTGTGGGCTGTAGAGATACCTTCTGTACTCATTTGTGCGGTGTAGAGATACCTTCTGTACTCCTTTGTGCGCTGTAGAGATACCTTCTGTACTCCTTTGTACGTTCTAGAGATATTTCCTGTACTCCTTTGTGCGCTGTAGAGATACCTTCTGTACTCCTTTGTGCGCTGTAGAGATACCTCGTGTACTCCTTTGTACGTTCTAGAGATATTTCCTGTACTCCTTTGTGCGCTGTAGAGATACCTTCTGTACTTTTTTGTGCGCTGTAGAGATACCTTCTGTACTCCTTTGTACGTTCTAGAGATATTTCCTGTACTCCTTTGTGCGCTGTAGAGATACCTTCTGTACTTTTTTGTGCGCTGTAGAGATACCTTCTGTACTCGTTTGTGCGCTGTAGAGATACCTTCTGTACTCCTTTGTGCGCTGTAGAGATACCTTCTGTACTCCTTTGTGCGCTGTAGAGATACCTTCTGTACTCCTTTGTGCGCTGTAGAGATACCTTCTGTACTCCTTTGTACGCTGTAGAGATACCTCGTGTACTCCTTTGTACGTTCTAGAGATATTTCCTGTACTCCTTTGTGCGCTGTAGAGATACCTTCTGTACTCCTTTGTGCGCTGTAGAGATACCTTCTGTACTCCTTTGTGCGCTGTAGAGATACCTTCTGTACTCCTTTGTGCGCTGTAGAGATACCTTCTGTACTCCTTTGTGCGCTGTAGAGATACCTTCTGTACTCCTTTGTGCGCTGTAGAGATACCTTCTGTACTCCTTTGTGCGCTGTAGAAATACCTTCTGTACTCCTTTGTACGCTGTAGAGATACCTCGTGTACTCCTTTGTACGTTCTAGAGATATTTCCTGTACTCCTTTGTGCGCTGTAGAGATACCTTCTGTACTCCTTTGTACGCTGTAGAGATACCCTCGTGTACTCCTTTGTACGTTCTAGAGATATTTCCTGTACTCCTTTGTGCGCTGTAGAGATACCTTCTGTACTCCTTTGTGCGCTGTAGAGATACCTTCTGTACTCCTTTGTGCGCTGTAG